>OY757924.1:9293042-9380542 GCA_963585895.1 Sepioteuthis lessoniana | reverse complement strand
ATTACATATGTTAAATATGTGACTATATATATATTACTTCATACACGTACATATGTTACAATCGATGCCTATGTAGGCAGTGTTGTGTGGAACGAAAGAAAACTAGTTTAAATGTAACAGTTATGAACAATACATTGCATATATGAATTTTTTATTTCATTACAAGTACTAAGTGAATAGTATAAATTGTTATCAGGTGTACATCAAAACGAAAGTGAAAGAAGAAGTTGTGATCACATGTAGATTTTATGAAAAACGAAAGTGAAAGTATAATTTGTTATCGGTTGAAAATGATTACAAAATATAAGTGAAGCAGGAAAGTGTTATGAGTTCTAGATAATACAAAAATGAATGTGAAAGTAAGATCTCTTATCCGTTGTAAATGCGGTAAGAATGAAACTGGAAGTAGAAATTTCTATAAATTTTGAATATTAAAATAAAAGTTAATGTGGACATTGTTATGCGCTTTAGAGTATATAAAAATGGAAATGAAAATATAAACGGTAATAATTCAAATTTGTATGAAAATAAAAGTGAAAGTAGAAATGTTTCTATTCGTATGATATCAAAATAAAAATGGGAGAATTTGTGATGAGTTTTAAATAATCAAAGGGAAATTATAAATGAATATAAGTTTTAAATATATAAAAAATGAAAGCAGAAATTGTTGTATGTGTGAAATGATATAAGCTGAAGTTCATTGGGACACTTTTGAAAATATATCAAAAATTGAAATAAAAGTAACAAAAAACAACAAAATTACACGTTTTCAAAGATATTGGAATAAAATTAAATATAGGATTTTTTTTGAGTTTTAGATTATATCAAAAATAAACGAAAGAAGAAATTATATCTTAAATGATATCAAAATGAAAGTAAAAGTAGAAATGTTTATCTCATAAATAATATGAAAATAAAAGTAGAAAATATAAATTGTTGTCTTAAATGATATCAAAGTCAAAGAAAACAAAAGAAATTGTTGTAATCTGTAAAAACATCAAAATGAAAGTAAAAGTAGAAATTGTCTGAAATAACATCAAAATGAAAGTAGAAAGTAGAAATTGTCTGAAATAACACCAAATTGAAAGTAGAAAATAGAAATTGTCTAAAACAACACCAACATGAAAGTAGAAAGTAGAAATTGTTATGTCTTAAATAATATCTAAGTGAAAGTAAAACGAGAAATTGTTATGTTTTAAAAGACATCAAAATGAAAACGAAAGGAGAAATTAATGTCTTAAATATATATCAAAATAAAAGTAGAAAGTAGAAATTCTTCCGTCTTAAGTGATATCAATGTAAAAGTAAAAGAAGAAATTGATGTTTTAAAAGACATCAAAATGAAAGTGAAAGTAGAAATTATTATGTCTTAAATGATATCAAAATGAGAGGAGACTGAAGAAATTGTTCTGTTTTAATGATATAAAAATGAAAGTGAAAGCAAAAGTTGTACGTGAACCAGAGATATGAACAGCTTGGAAACTGACATCTTAAAAGAATTTGACTCACTGCAATTATGGATTTTTTTAAGAATACTGCAACGTGCTGATGGAAATAAAAAACGCCACCAAACTCAGCCTGTTGACGTTGCAAGATCGGTGGATCGAAAAAAAAGAATAACGAGAAAAAACGAGAAAGAAAACGGAGAACACATCCATGCTACTTTCTCTTTCATTCTTCGTATTCAATGTTCTAAAAATAATGCAACAATAAATTTATAAAATACGTAAAAAATATTGACCCCCACCAACTTTTTAGCTTGGTCTCCAATCAATAAGTATTGACGAGTGATGACAATATCGATAACGGATTTTTTTTTTACTCTGTATCTATCGATTCATCAACATATCCCTGTCTGTTCATAGCTGTATAGATAATTTCCTACGTGACAGAACTCCTCCAACACTGTAATTCTATTTCTTTGATAACTTATGTCTCTTTGAATATTTGTCGTTGAAAATAGATGCGGTATGTTCGTTGAGATAGGAATTCAGGTTGTTATACTTGTCAAACAGCTTGCCACCTGCTAGCACTCCCCTCTCTCTCTCTCTATATATATATATATATATATATATATATATATATTCCAGTCTGTTCTATCAATGTCCGTACTATATATATGTATGTATTTTTCTATCTATCGATCTATTTACACACACACACACACACACACACACACACACACACACACACACACACACACACATATATATATATATATATACTAGTCTGTTCTCTCTCTTTCTCTTTCTCTCTCTCTCTCTCTATATATATATATATTAACATATATATATGTGTATATATGTATATGTATATCTCGAGTAACCGGAAAAGTTCCTGGGTTTTGCCGAGATTGCTGTAAATCCGAAACGTTTCAATTACATTAAGGCCGATGACCCCATTTTGAATCTCCAAAGACTCTTTTATTCGCAGGAATATTTCATATGTAACAATAAGATGCACTAAATCTTTATTATTAACGTTACTTATTAAATTCAAGTCTTATTGCAAGAATTATATTCAATTCTTTTTTAATTGTCAATATTTGGCCATTTCATCCAATCTTAATAATCTATATAAACTAGACCAACCAACTGCATCTATGACGCTAAAAATCTGATTGTATTACTGCAGTAATGCTGCAGCTTTCCAGAATATTGAGTACCCCTTCATTGCCATTGCACCTAAGTCCTCTCGGACCCGGAGTGGTAGCACCTGATAGGTTCCTATCTATGGGTCAAATAGAACTGAATGAATAATGGCTGATGCTAAACTGAATTATTTGAAATAGAACTGTTTGATCATTTAACTGTGTGTAGACAAATCACTGAGGAAAGTACTTGGAACCATTTAACTGTGTGCAAATAAATGAATAGTGGTTAATTGAGTTCTCAATGTGAAATATCAATACTTGTAACCACTTCACTGTCTGCAAGAAAGGATTAATATTGGATAGAATAAAATGTTAGATTGCAATCATTGAAACCATTTAACTGTGAAGAAACAATAGCAGTACATGTGTCCAAACAAATTACCTCTAACTTATTTAAAAATCAAATTACCTACAAACTATTCACATACAAATCATATATGTACATCCATCGAAATCCATTATATTTGAATCTGAGCACACACACACACATATATATATATATATATATAAGTAAAGTAAAGTTAGCGACCATAGTCGAGGGTGACCCGAAGGCTCCCTTTTCGATAGCTACTACACCAAGGTGTAGGGGAGGGCGCTACTCCATTCCCAGGATTGCTCCACTTTACCCTTGAACCGTACCTTATAATGCTGAGTGTTAAGCAAGGTGGTATCAAGTACCATTTTTAAAGTCTTTTGGTATGACTCGACCTGGGATTGAACCCAGGTCTCCCGGGCCATTGGCGAACACTCTAACCGCTGGGCCAATAAAACGGCTCCAAGACTTCTGAAAAACAGAAGATTATTAGGGCATTTAAATTACTCGGTATGTGAATTGAAATAGGTAGGCTCAGACTTAAAGATAGCCGAACTTCTTGATGTCACACTCAGTTCAAATAACTGCTCCTTCAAACCTTTTAGTGAGAACAATTCCACCCCACCTACAGAAATATTGACTCTAACCACCCAAAATTGATATTGAAGCAGATTCCTATTACCATGAACCAGAGGATAAATAGACTATCCTCTTGTACAAAAAAAATTAAGCAGAGCAAAAGTGTATATGATGAAGCCCTCAAAAACCGCGGATTCCAAGGTAGACTGGAGTATGTGCACCCCGTGAACTCTGGCTCAAATAGAAGAAGTAATTGTAGTGGGAATCACGCACTCTTCAAAGTAAGTGACACCAATAATAATTACTCAAATTGACGGAAAAAAATAGTAGAACGATCTGGCTTAACCCACCATTCTGTAAACTTACCAATATTAACTTAGTTAAATTCTTCCTAAACCACGTGCTCAGTCGGCTGGGGCTGTAGAATACACCGACTGCTTCTCTGCAGAGGGGTGAGACCCCCCTCCAACGAGTGTCCTGGATATGACACTAAACAACCTGATGGTGAGGTCCCAGTAGTGCTGGGGGTTTGGGGAATACGGAGCAACCCTCATTGCCATCACTCCCGGGTCCACTCTGACCCGGCGTGGTAGCGCCTGATAGAACCCTATCTATGGGTTAAATATAACTAACGGCATACTAATGCTAAACTGAATGGTTTGATTAAACTGAATAGCTTGATATAGAAATGTTTTTCACAATTAAACCGTATTTACATTTAAACTGTGTGCTTATGCTAAACTGAATTATTTGAAATAGAACTGTTTCTTGACATTGAAACTATATTTACACTAAACTGAATTGTTTAACATAGAACTACTTTGACATTTAACTGTGTGTAAACAAAACCAGTACTTATACTAAACTGAATAGCTCGAAATAGAAATGTTTTTCACAATTAAACTGTTCTTACATTCAAACTGCGTGCTTAAGCTAAACTGAATTGTTTGAAATTGAACTGTTTTTGACATCGAAACTGTGCTTACACTAAACTGAATTGTTATATATGACTGTTTGAATAAACCGAATAGTTCGAAATAGAATGTTTTCGACAATTAAACTGTGTACTCATGCTAAACTGAATTGTTTGAAATAGAACTGATTATTTACATAAAAATGGATTTGGCGTTAGATGACCTACAAAGGTTGATATGCTATAAAACCCAAACAACCACACCAAATCTGAAGACTCGTGTCTTTAAACGTTAAGAGCCGACATCTGACAGACAGAAATATTTTATTCGACTTGATATCAATGCAATACCAGCGAAAATGACAATAGGGCGTTGCAAAACTTCAGAGTGATAATTCAGGTGTTTAAAGTTTGTAAGGAAAAGCATTTGGTCGAAATAATCTACAAAACAAAGGGATAAGAACAAAAAATAAAAAAATTAAAAAAATATTTTCCTTTTTTAAATTAAATTCAAATTTTAAGAGAACCTATGTTTTTTTTCTTTTTCTTTTTTTTTTTACGTTCCGAATTCGGAAAAAAAAAACTTTTGCCAAAGCGTATGTTTCAAAATATTGGCATTCAAAAAAATTGTCTTGACTTTTAAGTTGAATGGTCACATATCTCTCATCTGTCCCTAGATAATATTGCATCACCCGTTTAACTCTGCCCACCTGCTTGTAAGGTTAATTACACAGGTGGATTTTGATTCCTGTCGCAGCACATTTATCGATAATTGAACTGACGGTAAGCCCGTCCTTCCTCACCTTACATTCACTCGGACCACAATACCATAGCTATCTCTGTTTCGCTTCTTGATTTTCTCCCCAATACTCATTTAACTATCTATGAAATTGATTTAGATTATCTATCTATCTATCTATCTCAGTCTATTCATTATCTATCTATCTATCTCAGTTTTCTCAAATCTATCTATCTATCAGCAGGACTTAGAAAAAGTTGACTGCATCTCTCCGGAAGAGTAAATCCCTTCACCACCAAAAATGGGTATTCCGTGCATGAAACTGAACTGGATCTGGGGGTGATGCTACAGCTCTGCAGTTATGCGGGGTATACACTCATTCCCTTGTAGCCCCTTCTCCACCACCTGCAACGGTAAAGAAACGGGGTTGTTCTCTTGGTTGGTTTTACGACAGAACTTCAAGTTCTTTTCAAGCAATTATATGGTTTCATGTGATTACATGTGCGAGGTAGCAGCGGAGGACGACGGTAGGGGGGTGTCAAGACGTGCGGGGTGTCGGGGGAACGGTTTCGGGCAGATGCAGCGCACGGGGGAAACCCTCCTCCGTCCTCTCTGCTTCGTCCGTCCTTCTTCCCGCTCTCGTTTCGTTTCCCTTCTCTGTCTACCCGTTGTTTTTTTTTCGGGCAATGTTTCGTCGTGCGTGCGTGTTTGCGGTCGGGCGGTTTCTCCTCCAAGGGTGCTTTTGACCAAGTGTCCGGGGCGTCCGGTACGTTCACTTTGAAAGCAGCAAATTGGCACAGAAGGAGTACAAGGCTAGATATGACTGGGTAGGCAAGGTGGTCCATTGGGAAATGTGCAAGAAATTTAAATTTGACAATGCCAACAAATGGTATATGCACAACTCAGAACTTGTCCTAGAAAATGATATACACTAACTCCTGTGGGACTTTGATATACAAACGGATCACCTAACCTCGGCCCGAAGACCAGATCTTATAATAATCAACAAAAAACAAAAAAACAAAAAACAAAGAACATCTGCAAAATAGTCGACTTTGCTGTCCCGGCAGACCACAGAATAAAACTAAAAGAATGTGAAAAGAGAGATAAGTACCTCGACCATGCTAGAGAATTAAAAAAAACTATGGAACACCAAGGTGACAATTATACCAATTGTGATTGATGCCTTAGGCACGGTAACTAAATGATTATTAAAGGGCCTGGAAGATTTGGAAGTTTGAGAAATTTAAATTCGACCATACTAACAAATGGTATATTCACAACCAAGCACCTGTCCAAGAAAATGCCACGCATTAACTCCAAGGGGACTTTAACTTACAAACGGATCACCTAATCCCGACCAGAAGACCAGACTTAATAATAATCAACAAAAAAAAAGAGGAGGACTTGGAAGTTGGCGGACGAGTGGAGACCATCCAAACTACAGCATTATTGAGAACGGATAGAATACTGAGAAGAGTCCTGGAGACTTGAGGAGACTTGCTGTCACTCAAACTCCGGTGAAAGACCATCATCTAATGCTGATGTGAAAAACTCTAATGAGTAAATAATAGTGTTCTTTCCTTTCCTCAGAGCTCAAGAACAAGAGCCTTATTATCAGATACAGTTTAATATTCTACCAAGGATACCCCCTGATTTTCTCTTTTGTAGGAATACAGTCTGTGTGTTTTCGGCCCCACCGACATGGTTTGATTTTCTTTTATACTGTCTTCGGAGGAAACAGCAAGAGTAAGTATCTTTTTTTTGTTTGACAATCAGAATTGTGAAAGTAAAAATCAATTTCTTCTGCGCATGCGCAGGTCATATATCTCGCGATAGGTTGTTCACCATAATGGTTGGAAATGATAACTTCCTTCTGGTTAAACCAGTGAATTTTTAAAAGGAAAAAGAGGTATTATTCAATACGTGCACCTGTTTCGAGTGACTTGGCTGGTGTAATGGTTAGCAAGCTCGACTAAAAAAACCTTCCAGAGAGAGTTCGAGTCTCATACAGTGCTATATTTATACTGCCTTGTGCCACACCTGAGCAAAATCTTAGTAAATTAATACATGAGCACCGGTTCAAGTTTACCGGGTAAAAATTATTGCAGTTTTTTAAGGAGTTTTCACTTTAACATTTTTATTCGATGTAGATGATCACCCATTTCTGGAAAAATCTTAACCTTCTCCCCCAAAGTAATATATATATATATATATATATATATATATATATATATATGTATACATGTATTTTTTCTTCTTAACTGCCTGATGATTGTTGTTTTCCCCCAAAATCCATGAAACCTAGGGGTTACAGTCTAAATTCCGTGAATGATATATTATATTCACCGGACATTGGCCTAGCGGTTAGAGTGTTCGCCAACGGCCCGGGAGATCTGGGTTCAATCCCTGGTCGAGTCATACCAAAGACTCAAAAAATGGTACTTGATGCCTCCTTGCTTAGCACTCAGCATTATAAGGTAGGGATCAAGGGTAAAGTGGAGCAATCCAGGGAAAGGAGTAGCGCCCTCCCCTACACCTTGGTGTAGTAAGCTATCGAAAAGGGAGCCTTCGGGTCACCCTCGACTATGGTCAACAACTTAGTATATATATATATATATATATGATTATTATTATATAATAGCACTATCGTAGCACTCTCCATATTATATTGCAATTGGTTCGACACTGACCCGCAAAGTGATTTAGTGACAACCAACACTGTTATAATATGATATATATATATATATATATATATATATATATATATATATATATATATATATATATATAATTCGAATTGTCTAGTTATTTGTTTTTTCCAACGTTAACTGTTCTGGAACTAAGTACTCAGTTTATATTGAATAAAAATGTGAAAAATAAGCCCAGTATAAAATATCAAATAATTGTTTTTTTTTCGGAAAATTAAAAAATATATTGTAACGAGTTTAAAGGCCTTTTTAGTTCAAATTAAAAAAAAGTTCTCAAAGAAATTTTCCCAGTGCATTTGAATGAGTGAACGAATAGAATTTTATCGAAAAAAATTAATTCCGAGGAACAATTATTTTTTTCAGTTTTTTATGTGATCGAATTCCGCCTGTGTAATTTTCTTGTATTGGAGTCTCTTCGTCGTCAGTTGAAGCGCAGAATGCTGGGAAACTGAAAATTTATAGTTTATATATATATATATATATATATATATATATATAAACTAGTCTGACCAACAAAAGGGACATTTATACTGGAAACAAGAGTGAGTTCAAGTCTCATTGAGTACCCAATTAAAAAAGCCTTGTGCCACACACGTTCTCTGACAAAAGCAACAAGCTGGAAACATACATATATATAACACGTATGTAAGAACAAAATAAATAAATAAAAAAAATAAAAATCTCTTCGTGGACCTTCCTATTTTAAAATATATCCTTATTCTTTCTTTTGACCTACAACAACCATCTTTATATATATATATATATATATATATATATATATATATATATATATATATATATATATATATATATATATACGTGGTGCATTCAGTAAGTTTCCAGACTTTTTTGTACAGGCATTTGAAATTGTTGAAAATTCAGTGTGTTATTGCTATACATCTTATGAGATGATTGACCAATTTTTATGATTTCAGGTTCAAATGAACTGCTACAGTAGCAATTGGAATACACCCTACTAAAACCTGATTGTCACAGCTGGTGAATTTCAAAAATCATGCAATCTGGACGTGAGGACACTTTAGCATAAGCGATTCAAGGAAGGCAAGGAGTCTGTGAGGGATGATGAGAGGTGTGGGAGGAGTAAGTTGATTGGTCAAAGGGTTAGGGTTAGGGTTACTATGTTGAGGTTTTAAGGGAGTTCAAGAAGAGATTACTTGGGAAGAGGCCAGCACTCTTCAAATCAGGTCAGTGGCAATTTCCAGCAGGACAATGCACCTGTCTATAACTCCATCCTTCTCACAGACTATTTGACTAAGATGGGCATCAAGACAGTTCCTCAGTCTCCCTATAGTCCAGACCTTGGTCCCTGTGACTTTTGGTCATTCCCTAAGCTGAGAGACTGTCGTTATGAGACAATTGATGAGATGAAAGAGGCTGGGACGAAGGTCATTGACACGCTCACACAAGAGGACTTCCATGAGGCCTTCCAGAAGTTGTTGGAACGGTAAAACAAGTGCATTGCAGCCGGAGGAGATTACTTCGAAGGGGACTAGAGTTTCATGTGTGTACTATCAATAAAAGTGCCCATATGAAAAAAGTCTGGAAACTTATTTAATGATCCTCGCATATATATATATATATATATATGTATGTATGTATGTATGTATGTATGTATGTGTGTGTGTTTTTATATGGTTTTTGGTTTGTTTTAATAGCATTTCAGCCATTGTAGGTCATTTATGTATTAGATATATTCTTTGTAAACACATTTTGTTGATAACTATTTCAAATGAGCCTACATTTTTGCTTACAGTTAAGTAGTTTCAATTATTGCTATTTAACACTAATCATCATCATCATCATCATCATGTCGTACCGCTAACATAGATATCCCTGACCCTCTCTAGCCACTTCTCCCTTCCGTTCATCGCCTCTGGCAGGTCTTCTGGACAACATCCCGTATCCTCACGTAGTTGCTGAATGTATGTTCGTGCTGGTCGTCCTGCTTTTGCACGGCCATATGCGGGGGTCCATAGGAGTACATCACTTATGAGTTCGTTCCTGCTTCTCCAGCAGTGTCCTGCATATCTGGTTTGTCTAACTTGAATAGTTTTCGTGATAGGAGGCAGGTGGCGGTACAGTTGCTGTCTTGTGGGGTGTTGCCGCCAGGACTTGTTCAAGATTGCTCGCAGCATTCTTGTGTAATTGCCGTCTAGCTTCTTCTCCAGCCGTTTTGTTAGAGTTCATGTAGTGCATCCATATAGCAGTATTGATACGACCGCTGCCTGGAAGAAACTGCGTTTCATTTTATCGGTTAGGTCTGATTTCCATATAATCGATAGCCTATTGAAAGCTGTCAATGCCTTCGTTAACCTCGTGTCGATGACCTTTTCGGTTGTTTCGACGCTGCTTCCTAGGTAAGTGAATTTGTCTACAAGTTTAAGAGGGGTTCCGTCTCGAGTGGAGTTCTACTCAACATTACTTATTTGTTTGCACACAGTTAAATAATCAAAGCGTTCTATTTCTAACAATGCAATTCAACGTAAGTCATTTGTCTGCTCAAGTTTAGATGTCAGGCAGTTGATCTATAGATAGTACTCGATCAGATGCTACCATTCCAGGTCAGAGTGGATCTGGGAGCAATGGCAATGAGATTGTTTAATGTCATATCAAACACATTCATTTGGGGATAATTGTTTTATCCCTCTGCAGAGATGCTGTCTGTATATTCTACAGCCCCAGTTGACTGCGAGGTCGGGAGAAGAAAATCAACAACAACTACCAATTCTACGCATTGCCTTTGATCTTTATTCTTTTAAGCTATAAAGAAATATGGAATGTGCACTCATAAATAAGAGACCTTGAGCCAGACTAATATTTGATTTTACAGTATCACCAATGAGCACACTCTAAAAGTTTTTTTTAACAAAATTATTTTTCTTCTAGACCAAGATCTGATGGTGAGGCTTGAGGAATGCTGGACCTTTGACGAATGCAGACTACCCTTTTATTGCCGTCGCTCCCTGCTCCACTTTGGTCCGGAGAGTCAACACAAGATAGAGCACTATCTATAGATCAAATAGAACTGTTTGACATTTTAACAGTGTACTTATGCTTAACTAAATAGTTTGAAATAGAACCGTTTCATTACTTAAGTGTATATACAAAAAACTTTCTACTTTTGAAAAACTGAATTGTTTGAAATAGAAATATTTTTATATTTAACTTTTTGTCAGTGAAAACATTTAACTGAAATCAAAAAATGAGTGTAGAAATCATATATTTAATATATATTTATAAAGTGGATTAAATAACCCACAATGGTTGATATTCCATAAAACCCATCCAAACCAAATCCTATATATTTAATATACATGTATAAAGAAGATTTGGCATTAAATAACCTACAATGGTTGATATGCCATAAAACCCATCCAAACCAAATCCTATATATTTAATATACATGTATAAAGAGGATTTGGCATTAAATAACCTACAATGGTTGATATGCCATAAAACTCATCCAAACCAAATCTTATATATTTGATATACATGTATAAAGAGGATTTGGCATTAAAACAATGGTTGATATGCCATAAAACCCAACCAAACCAAATGATATATATTTAATATACATGTATAAAGAAAATTTGGCATTAAATAACCTACAATGGTTGATATGCCATAAAAACCAACCAAACCAAATGATATATATTTAATATATATGTATAAAGAAAAGTTGGCATTAAATAACCTACAATGGTTGATATGCCATAAAACCCAACCAAACCAAATGATATATATTTAATATATATGTATAAAGAAAAGTTGGCATTAAATAACCTACAATGGTTGATATGCCATAAAACCCAACCAAACCAAATCATATATATTTAATATATATGTATAAAGAAAATTTGGCATTAAATAACCTACAATGGTTGATATGCCACCAAACTAAACCAAACCGAACCAAACCAAAAAAGTCTAAAACTTAAAACCTAACTAAAAAGTATATCTAAAAGATATGTCAGGATTTTATTATTTCTGGTCGAACATTATACAATTTGAACGGATATTATTAGGTGTTATTTATTACCAAACTCTGAAACCCCGATCGCAAGAACTTGAACCTGTTGATGTTAAGGCTAAGCAAACCACTTGTATGTGTTTATGCAATTTTATTTCTAATTTCAGAGTTCTGTGTAGAGTTTTGTCATGAATAATACCAAATATTATCTGTTTTCATTGTATAATACTACACAAAAAATAAAATCCTTCTTTGTGTAAAATTGTTGGGTTGTCTTAATTTAATTGTTCTGTTGAGGCTTTATAATGGATACTTGAAACTATATAATTGCTTGAAAAGAAATAGATTTGCCGAAAACCAACCAACCAACCAACCTACCACCTTTTTTTGAAAGAGAGCAGTTCTTATAGGTTTTGAAGACAATTTGGATTCAGTCAAGCATTAAATTGCTGATAAAGAAAACATATTTAAGCTGCAAATGTGTATAAGAAATTCTATTTGACTGAACATTATTACTTGCTTTCATTGGATAAAATAAGACAAAACAAAATAAAACAAACAAAAAAAAAAAATGCCGAACTGGTAACCTTTATTGGCAGTAAAATTGAAAGAAGCGTTTCTTTTTAAGTTACTTTCTCATCTTTTCAGACGGTCGCCGGACTTTGAACTTAGAGTGCGAAATTTTGTCTAAAAGAGACGAGAGTAATTTCATGATCAAATAATAAAATATCTAATTTAATCAGTTTTATCGATTTTTAAGATTGTTTGTTGGTTGGAGTTGCTTAAATGGAGGTTTATGTGAGCGCATCTATCTGTATATTCACGCATCCTGATCACGTCTTCACTTTCTTCACAATATAATCGTCAAAATCTGAAAGTAAAGATGTCTTTATATTAAATACACACAATGTAGAATTAGATAAAAATTTAAACATTCTAAATCTATATACTTCTTATAAACATATAATTTAACACATAACATATAATTTTAGAGAATAAGAATTTTCGAATATAGACACATGCAATTTTATGAATTTTGCGCACAAATGTGAATAATTTAAGAGAATAAGAATTTTTGAATATACGCACACGCAATTTTATGAATTTTGAGCAAAAATGCGAATAATTTAAGAGAATAAGAATTTTCGAATATAGGTACATGCAATTTTATGAATTTTGTGCACAAATGTGAATAATTTTAGAGAAAAGAATTTTTGATTATTCGCACATGTAATTTTATGAATTTTGTGCACAAGAGCGAATAATTTTGGAGAATAAAAATTTTCGAATATAAAGACACTATTTCATGAATTTTGTGCAGATGTGCAAATAATTTTAGAGAATAAAATTTTTCGAATATAGACACACAATTTTATGAATTTTGTTCACAAATGCGAATAATTTTAGAGAATAAGAATTTGGAATATAGACACATGCAATTTTATGAATTTTGTGCACAAACGTGAATAATTTTAGAGAATAAGAATTTGGAATATAGACACATGCAATTTTATGAATTTTGTGCACAAACGTGAATAATTTTAGAGAATAAGAATTTGGAATATAGGCACATGCAATTTTATGAATTTTGAGCACAAACGTGAATTATTCTAACGAAGAAGAATTTTTGAAAACAGACGTGATTTTATGAATTTTGTGCACTAATGCAAAAATTTTTAGAGAACAAGAATTTTCGAACATACAGACAAACGTGAATTATTTTAGGGAATAAGAATTTTCAAATGTACACACATGCAAATTTCTAAACTTCGATATAAATGCAAATATTTTTACAGAACAATAATTTTTAAATGTAAATATATGCAAATTTCTAACTTTAGTGCAAAAACGCAAATAATTTTATAGAAATATCGGCTAATCTTGTTAGGCTCTTCCAGAATTGCTAAGTCGATATGTATCTGACTCCCACCCCCCCTCACACCCAGCAAGACAGAACGTGGCACAAGATAATTTTATAAAGGGGTCCGTGTACGAATCGAGACATGCGTGGCAGGTGCAAAAATGCTTGGCTCCGTCGGCATTCCCTTATTAGGCTGCCTCAAACCCGAACAATAAACTCAACCCTCCCAAAATAGGTATAGCCTGACAATAGAAATGTTTTTACGGAGAGCAAACAAATGACTGATTAAATTGTTTGTGTTTCATAGCAATCCTTGAAAGCATTTAACTGTGTGCAAACAAACAACTGATGTTAAATTAAATTGTTAGTGTTCCATGGAAATACTTGAAAATATTTTACTGTGTGACAATAAAAATAGAAAAAAGATTAATACTAAATAGAAATATTTATTAAGTTTGAAATTGCCATGACACAATCCGACACAAACCTATATGCGGATCACTGAACAGCTATGTCGAACTCATTAGGTCTCATCAGCAGTGCATACTCCACCACTGGAGATCGAACCAACAACGACATTATGCAGAAGCTGAAACTCTACCACCGGACCACCGGTTCATGCCACCGATAAGTGATGCCGAATTAACAAGTTATCGTAAATTGCGCGACCACTTGACCTAATGTGTATTTTTTATAGGTACGTATTCCCTACAGCGGACACAGCCACTTCTAGGGCTACGTCTTCCCAAATCGGAGTTACGAGTCCTCGTAACGTAAGCCTCATGGACAGGAAATATAATTATAATTATGAATAGAGGAATTGATATATGAAGTTAGAAATTACCATGACAAGAAAATCCGGCACACACCTACACGTGACATACGGAGCACTGATCAGCTGTTTCGACATTATTAGATCTCATCAGCAGTGAACACCGTGATCTCCACCACTGGAGATCGAACCAACAACCACATTATGCAGAAGCCGAAACTCTACTACCGGGCCACCGGTTAATGCCACCGATAACTGATGCCGAATTAACAAGTTATCGTAAATTGCGCGACCACTTGACCTAATGTGTCTTTTTTTATTGGTACGTATTCCCTACAGCGGACACGGCCACCTATAGGGCTATGTCTTCCAAAGTCGGAGTTACGAGTCCTCGTAACGAAAGCCTCATGGGCAGGAAATATAATTATAATTATGAATGGAGGAATTGAGTTAGAAATTGCCATAACAAGAATTATTTATCTTCGATAGAAATACTTAAAACTATTAAGAGTGTGCAAATAAATGAGCTCTTTCGCGTTTAAAGGTGTTATCTAAAAATATGCACTTACAAATCATATATATATATATATATATATATATATATGATTTGAACGGATGTATGTAAACAATAGTAATTGTGATTCATAACCGTTTAAAATTTACTTCGCAGCTAATGTCTCCTCGTGGCTGAATGGTTAGAAGCTTTGGCTTGGCGTTTGAGTCAACCGGGTTTCGATCCCAGCTACAGGAAGCTAATGTCTAGCCACACTGATGAGTTCTGATAGAACGAAACAGATCTGTCTGTGGATGACTATATATGTGTGTGTAAGCATGATTTTCATTAAACAACCAACAAGGGTTGATAGGCCCAAAAACGAACTAATTATTTCGCCACAGAACTCCCCAACTCTTTTGCCCAGTCAGCTGGCGGGGAGGACTGCAAAATACACTGACTACATATCTGCTGAGGGGTAAGACTCCTCCCCTCACCCCGCAACGAGTGTCCTAGATATGACACTAAACAATCTGATGGTGAGGTTGCAGTAATGCTGGAGCTTTAGAGAATGCAGAGTACTCTTCATTGCCATCGATCCCAGGCCTGATAGGGTCCTATCTATGGGTCAAATAGAACTAAATTGTGTACTCATATTTACCAACCCCTAAGCTCGGGCAGGATATGACACAAGGTCAATTTTTAAGTGAAGTTTAACAGGTTTGAATTCAGAGTTTTCCTTATCCTAGACTTGTTGCTTCATCAAGGCTGAAGAACCTAGACTGCCCTACTATTTACCCATAGCTGGAGGGAGAATAATTGGATTCATACCTTTCCTAAGGGTATTAGTGCTATGGGAAATGTAACCAGTCTCGGCCAGGATTTGAACTCGTGTCGCCGTGACCATTTCCTACGACGATAACTAAATTGTGTACTAATGCCAAACTAAATTGTTTGAAACAGAACTGCTTTGGCATTTAACTGTCTGTAAACAAAAACTATACTTATGCTAAACTGAATTGTTTGAAATAGAACTGCTTTGGCATTTAACTGTCTGTAAACAAAAACTATACTTATGCTAAACTGAATTGTTTGAAATAGAACTGTTGGATTAAACTGAATCGCTTGAAATTGAAATGTTTTTGACAATTAAACGGTTTACATATGTTAGACTAAAATGTTTGAAATAGAACTGATAATTAGTGCAAAAATGGATTCGGCATTAGATTTCCTACAAAGGTTGATATGCCATATAACCCAAACAAACAATAAAAGAACCCCCCCATGTTTATCATAAGGAAGTTAGCCGAGAGATGACCTTATAAGGTAAAAAGCAGCAATATTTTAAGGACTATATTTTTTCTATTACTTTTATTAAATGACCCACGATATATAAAATATAATGTTCTTTTGGGAAAATAAATAAAATTTGAAATAATTTCTTTCCTCAAAATAATAATAGGAATGAAATTCGGTGACAAACACATGACATTGCACTCTAGATGATCTGAACATGGACACCTGAAGAGAGAAACTGAATATCTTTTAATAGCACAACGTCAAAAGAACCCGTTTTATCAAAGCATAAATTGTAATATATCTAGGTCCAAAAACTCGACCAAGATACGTGAAATGTATATATGTTCATACGCGTATACATATTACATAGCCATATACACGAATATGGCCATGTGCGAAATGGACATCGAATGTGCATAACGATAGAATATATAAAGAACATAGGAATCTCGAAATTCGAAAACAGGTAACGACTTCATGTTCAGGTCCGAAACCTTTTTATTAAATTTGAGTCAAAGGTATCGGCAAAAGTAGGAGAGACACAAACTTCTAAGCTGTCTTATTCATTTGGCCCCCATCTCAAGCGGCCCCCATAGGGCGCAAGTTCGTCTCGCGTCTGCAAGCTCCAAAAGTCGAACCTCTTCGTTTAGCGTCTAGTTTTAAACTCTCTAACTTTCTTCAAATTTTCACACAAACCTCCGCGCGCTTCCGGTGCGTGACGTCACCCGCACCCAGTCACCCCGTTTCGTCTCGGACTATTGTGACATCTCTGAGTGACATGTCCGCTCTGTGCGTGCTCACGCGTTACCACCTGCATCAAGGTTGCACCTAACTCACCCATGTACTGAGCTGAAAGGTTCTCAACCTAACTAAACCCAAAGGCATGAACCGAAATCCCTTGGCTATTATATTACATACATAGGAATCCGAAAAACACGAAATTGGTTCAGGTACGAAACTTTTATTTACCTTTTTGAGTTTAAGGTTTTTCGAAATGAGGAGAGAGAGACACAATTTCTTCAACAAACACGCGGCACATTTCGCAGACCCCCAACTGGTCTCGCCGAGACGAGACCAAAAATCGACTACCTTCCTCAAGACTCGAATCTCAACTCTCTCGTTCGGAGTTTAAATCTCATTTAACCAATTTTTTTTTTTATATCCCCAAATCCTTAGCGCTTCCGGGCATGACGGTCACATTTCCTATCTGGGTTTTTTTATTGTGACATCTCTGATTGTCACATCCGCCCCGTATGCGCGTGAACACCAGCACTCAATGTGTGCACCTAACTAACGCATGCTCTAAGCGAAAGGTTCTCAGCCTAACTAAACCGAAAGGCAAGATATATAAAACGAAATCCCTCCGCAATTATATTAAAAAATTAATAATATGCAACAGAACAGAAAAAGGAAACAAGGACAAAAGGAATGAAGGAGTAGACATGACTGGGCAGGAAAGGTGATCCACTTGTAATTGTGCAAGAGTCGAAAATTTATTCTGTTGACAAATGGTATATGTACAAAACAGAATCTGTCCCAGGAAATCACACACACACACACACACACACACACACACACACACACACACACACACACACACACACACAGTAAGCGTATTTCTATAGTATCATTATTTAAAAAATGTACCCGTGGTTTAATGGTTATCGTCGTTGGAAATCGACCCTGCGACATGAGTTCAAATCCTGGACAAACCTGTTCGCATTTCACATAGCGCTAAAACCTTTGAGAAAGGTATGGAGCTAATAATTCTACTTTCAGCAATGGATAAATAGTAGGGCAGACTGAACTCTTTAGCCATAACATGAAAACCAATCTAGGAGAAAAAAAATTCATTATTAAAAACCATCAAACTCCGTTTTAAAATGACCTCGTGCCACATCCTGTTCGTGTGAGGGGTTGGGTAAATCCATATTGACAAAGTATTTCTATAGTAACAATATCTACACTATATATCCATTGTAAGAATTATTTATATCTTTTTTATTGTAACATATACTAGGCACATATACTACACTCTGATCCCAGGTGGATGTACCAGCAAAAGCAGATGCATAAATAGTTCAAACATTTTGGCCGGAGATTTCTCTGTTTAATGGTACATTAATCTGTGAGGGTTATTTAAAGCCAAAGCTGAGCTTGTAGAAAGACCGTAGTGGAGGTATTTAGCTCTTAGTTTGGGGATAAGGGGATTCATGCCTTTATTAAATAGTATTAGTCTGAATGTGAAGATAATGGTGCGACTAAATTTCGAAATCGTTTCCTACAATGTCTCAGTTTAGCTCGTTAGCCATTACGCCACGAGGAATCAAGCAAGTAGTTCATTCGAATATTTGATTATTTAAAATCAGAGCTCAAGAACTTTTCTGCTCAATTGTGGTTTGATGAATGAGGTTCTGTTATTATTCTAGTAAGTCTTCACTGATCGTAAATGGTTCAAGGCTTTTGTGAATTGAGCCTTGAAGCTGAAACAATCCATTTTGGTCAAGGTGGATATTATACGTTGGTAGAAGTTAAATACTTCGTTCTTTAAACTTGTTCTTGAAAATTTGAATGTTCTTTTTTCCCCCAGATATTTCCCCCCTTTATATCTACTTCCGTTATATCTTCAATATCCTTAATCAAAAATAAATTGATTAGATTGATTAATTATCATCTGTCGCCTTTGAAATGTGACAGCGGAGCGGGATTTTTGTTTGACAGGTGAGGAGGACCGAATCAGGATTGTGAAGAAGCAGCCGACTAGTGAAAGAGGCGGGAAAATATGTCAGGCATAGCTGCACAGAGAAAACGAAAGGTCGTCTTCACTGAGTCGAAGAGGTGGAATTGATTTTCACACGTCTTTAAATCGATTATTGAACTAACAGGCCAAGCAGATTATTCAAGATCATTAACGCTCAGAAAATAATGAACCCCAACATCGGCAGTTACTTAAATCTAATTCTTCCCGTTGACATTATAGCACATTACGGTCTTAATGCATCTCCAACCTTATAATTACCTGCTTAAAGGATACGCTTAAAGGACACCAGTGAATTTTAAGTTCGCTGTCGGGTTACGTCCAACTCATAGAATCCATATTAAATGACGCATAGTTCTCGTCGACGTATCCTGTGTTTGACAGTAAATAATATACAGTTGTTAACCCCTTAGAACTTTAGAGTCATCAATTTATTCTTATTACTTCCTGATTTGAATAAGTGAAGATGAAACGCTGGCATATTATTTATATATAATAAATAGATAGATATGTTCCCGGAATATCTTTTTTTCATATTTTCATGTTTACATATCAGATTGATTTCCATTTTTTCAAACTTTTACTAGTATCTTTGCTTAAGAAAAAAAAAACTTTTAGAACACGTGCAAGGTTCGTACTTATTTACGAGCGTTACAATATATATATATATATATATATATATGAGGATCATTGAATAAGTTTCCAGACTTTTTTCGTATGGGCACTTTTATTGACAGTATACACATGAAACTCTAGTCCCCTTCGAAGTAATCTTCTCCGGCTGCAATGCACTTATTGTACCGTCCCAACAACTTCTCAAAGGCACCGTCGAAGTCCTCTTGTGTGAGCGTGCCAATGACACTCGTCACAGTCTCTTTCATCTCCTCAATTGTCTCATAACGACAGCCTCTGAGCTTAGGGAATAACCAAAAGTCACAGAGAACAAGGTCAGGACTATTGGGACGGTGAGATGCCCTTCTTGGTCAAATAGTCTGTGACAAGGATGGAGTTGTTGACTGGTGCATTGTTCTGGTGGAAATGCCACTAACCCGATTTGAAGAGTGCAGGCCTCTTCCGACGGAATTCTCCTGAACTCCCTTAAAACCTCAACATAGTAACCCTAACCCTAACTTTTTGGCCAATCAACTCCTGTGTATTGACTTCCTTACTCCTCCCACACCTCTCATCATCCCTCACAGATTGCCTGCCTTCCTTGAATCTCTTATGCCACTCAAAAACTCATGCTCGATTCATGCAAGGTGCTCGAAAAGCAGTCTGAAGCATTCCATACGTTTCTGTGGTATTTTTCCTTGTTTAAAACACAATTTTATTGCCTATCGTTCTTCTAAAGTGTCCTCACGTCCAGAGTGCATTTTTGAAATTCACCAGCTGAGACAACAAGACTTTGGTAGGGTGTATTCCAATTGCTGCTGTAGCTGTTGATTTGAAGCTGAAATCATAAAAATTAGTCTGTCATCTCATAAGATGTATAGCAATAACATTGTGAATTTTCTAGAGTCTACGACAATTTTAAATGCCTGTACAAAAAAGGTCTTGAAACATTGAATGCACCACGTATATATATGATAGAAATATGTGGAAAGTTGGATTAATCAAACACTAAACTCCTATTTAAATGTGTGATATTTAGCTTCTTTTTATTCCAAAGAACTTGAATATCAAGCATCTAAATTGGAGATAAGAGTTCGATTTATCCAAATTTCCACATATTTCTATCATATAGTCAGATTCACCACAATCTATCATTTTAACACACACACACACACACACACACAAGCGCGCGCACACACACACACGCATATATATATATATATATAGGGTGTCTTAATATACATGGGACCCATGTGACTGCTAATAACTCTACTAATAATAATGTTTTGTGCTTTTTTGTTTTAGATTTGAAAATAGTATACGATAACAACTATTAATCCTGGATTACAATGCCTTAGACAAAAAAGGAAATAATATTTTTTCTCACTACTTTTTTTGGAGACAAAATCATTCAAAACTGTGCAAGCTATATTTTGCAGGAAGTTTAACTTTAATGATTATCCCCAGAAAAGCCAAATTTATCGTTGGTTTTACAAATTAACAGCCATAGGGTCAGTAAACAACCTCAATAGGAAGTCAGAAAATCCCAGATCTGACTGAAAGTTGACTGCAAGATGTTCTGACTATGAGGATGCAGTGAGAGATTCTGTCGGAAGGAGTCCAAAAAGTCCACTTTCGCATGCATCGTTGCAAAGAATCTAAAAGAAGGGTCTTTCACTGGAGTTTAAGGGACAGGAAGTCTCCTCAAGTCTCCAGGACTCTTCTCAGTATTCTGGCCGTTCTCAATAATGCTGTATTTTGGATGGTCACCACTCGTCCGCCAACTTCCATGTTCTCCAGTCCCTTTTGTAATCTTTTAGTTACTGTACCAAAAGCACCAATTACCATTGGTATAATTGTCACCTATATGTCCCAGTTTTTTCAATTCCCTAGCAAGGTCGAGGTACTTATCCTTCTTTTCACATTCTTTCAGTTTTATTCTGTGGTCAGCCGGGACAGCAAAGTCGACTATTTTGCAGGTTCTCTTTTTTTAAATTGATTATTATAAGGTCTGGTCTTCTGGCCGGGATTAGGTGATCCGTTTGTATGTTAAAGTCCCATAGGAGTTAATGTGTGTCATTTTCTAGGACAGGTGCTGGTTTGTGCATATACCATTTGTTTGTATGGTCAAATTTAAATTTCTTGCGCAATTCCCAGTGGATCACCTTGCCCTCCCAGTCTTGTTTAGTCTTATACTCCTTCTGTACTAGGATTTTCCGCTGGACACATGCAGAAACCAGATCAAACATAAACTCCCAACAGCTGACTTGGAAAAACGTCTCAGTAATAAACTATTATCATATTAACGGGTTGTATCAATTTTGAGACACCATATATTATAGACATCTATTGTCTACCAATTTTTATTTCGATCCTTTCAAATTCAAGTATGTATGTTATTATATCCGGCTGGAATTGCCTTATAAATTTGCTGCGTTTAACTGCTTCCCATTATATACATACAGCGATTTGAAAGAATCGAAATAAAAAAAAATATATCGACAGACGATATCAATCATATTTACTCAAATATACCTCAAAAAATAAATGCACACACACACACACACACACACACACACACACACATACACACACACATATATATATATATATATATAGGTATTCTTCAATCCAGGAAATCTGGGGTAGGGAACAATTCATAAATATTTTAAATTTCGAATATTTAAATATTCCTGGTAAAGAGCTCAAGGTAAATAAATTCACAGAGCAAATAATATTATTTCAAGAAAAAACCAATAACTGAGTGATGTTCAGAATTAGAGTCTCAATACCAGATGTAGGGCCGCGTTATTACCCAGGACGCCACTTTTTAGAGAAGGCTACTTTACCCCGTTGTGGAGGATACAGTCTGCGTACTCTACCACCTACCTACGGTACAGTATATTAACATTTTTCATTTAACTGTAAACATGGAGTGAATATAAATATTACGTAATTCCTTTCCTTGGTAATGCCGAGAAATTTTCAGCTTCTGTTCACATTTTATTTATTTATTTATTTACTTCCTCTGTTAATTGCTGTTTGTGGCTCTTATGGAAAAAAAAAAAAAAACAAACAAAAAAACAAAAAACAAAAAAAAAACTAAACAAAACAAAACAAAACCAATCGTTAAAACGCAGCACGGCTTGCATCTATGGAAGACAAAAAGCGAAATAATCAATAGGAAATGGAAAAGCCCGTCAAAATGAACGTCGAATCAATTTACGAAATTTTTGAATTATATTTCCAGTTGAGTTTAATTATTTGATTAAATCGTGCAAGAGATCCACTTCCGGTTGGCTGAGCCTCCTTTTTCTGTGATTTAATCGCCTCTTTGGAATTTGATTGCAAATTTAAAACAAAACGAACCGTGGATTTATAAAAATCTTGTGACGAAACTAAAATCGAATTTTCCTTCTATGAATAGCCATGATCTGCAGCAATTATCGCCTCCCCACTTCCCCTGTGAGCACCCCTATTTATTATTGGCTGACTGTTGCCAAGCACACTGAACTTTAGTCACGTTCACCGATTTTTAATTTATTATTATTATTATTATTATTATTATTTACTCCTTCGAGTTTATCACACCAGCGTAAACTGATGCTTTTCACAGGAGATTGAGTGAAAGCAAGTCTCCTCAAGTCTCCAGGACTCTTCTCAGTATTCTGGCCGTTTTCAATAATGCTGTTGTTTGGATGGTCTCCACTTGTCTGCCAACTTCCAAGTCCCCCAGGCCCTTTAATAATCCTTTAGTTACCGTGCCAAAAGCACCAATCACAATTGGCATAATTGTCACCTGCATGTTCCACAGTTTTTTCAATCTTCTAGCAAGGTCGATGTACTTATCCTTCTTTTCACATTCTTTCAGTTTTATTCTGTGGTCAGCCGGGACAGCAAAGTCGACTATTTTGCAGGTTCTCTTTTTTTTCTTTTTTTTTTTTTTTGTTGATTATTATAAGGTCTGGTCTTCTGGCCGGGATTAGGTGATCCGTTTGTATGTTAAAGTCCCATAGGAGTTAATGTGTGTCATTTTCTAGGAGAGGTGCTGGGTTGTGCATATACCATTTGTTTGTGTGGTCAAATTTAAATTTCTTGCACAATTCCCAGTGGATCACCTTGCCCACCCAGTCTTGTTTAGTCTTATACTCCTTCTGTGCTAGTTTGCTGCATTCGCTTATTATGTGATTGATCGTTTCGTCTCTGTCACCGCATAGCCTACAAGAGGCTTAGAAGTCATCTGCGTTTCAAGAAGATTTTAAAAAAGTTTTATTGTCAAGTTTTGGATTGATTCAGAAATTTATAGAATTAAATCAAGTAAATAGGGACAGTGAGATTTATTCCAGAAAAGTAGCGATTTAATTTTTTTACTCATTAAAGATCTAAATTTCAGTAGTAATATTATTTCCTATGTATTTATTTTTAGATAACAGATCCTCAGACTAATGAGTAGAGTGTTCGCCAATAGTTCGGGAGACCGGAGTTCAATCCCAAGTCGCGTCATATCAAAGACTTTAAAAATGGTGCTTGATGCCGCCTTGCTTAACTCTCAGTATTATAAGGTACATATCAAGGGTAAAGTGGAGCAATCTAGGGAAAGGAGTAGCACCCTCCCTTACACCTCGCTGTAGTAGTTATTGAAAAAGAAATCCTTTGGGTCACCCTCGACTACAGTCACCAACTTATTTCTATTCTAAAATTATGTGTTGTGTTCTTTTTAATAACATTCTTGGTTATGTACGTGGAGCATACGATATGTTTCCAGACTTTTTCGTATGGGCAATTTTCTTGATAGTACACACATGAAACTATAGTTCCCTTCGATGTAATCTCCTCCGGCTGCAATGCACTTGTTGTACCGTTCCAACAACTTCTGGAAGGACCCATCGAAGTCCTCACGTGTGAGCATGTCAATGACATTCGTCACAGTCTCTTTCATCTCCTCCTTATTGACTTCCTTACTTCTCCCACACCTCTCATCATCCCTGATACTCTCCCTGGCTTCCTTGAATCTCTTATGCCACTCAAAAACTCATGCTCGATTCATGCAAGATGCTCGAAAAGCAGTCTGAAGCATTCCATACGTTTCTGTGACATGATTTTTGAAATTCACCAGCTGTGACAATCAGGCTTTAGTAGGGTGCATTCCAATTGCTGCCGTAGCTTTTCCTTTAAACCTGAAATCATAAAAATTGGTCAGTCCTCTCATATGATGTATTGCAATAACATAGTGAATTTTCTTGAATCTACGACAATTTTAAATGCCCATACGAAACTTATCTGGAAATTTATCGTATGCCCCTCATATTTTTATTATAACATTGATTTTGCCCAGTCGGCTGGGGCTGTAGAATACACTGACGTCATCTCTGCAGAGAGGTAAGACCCCTTCATAGAGTGTCCTGATAGGAGGCGCCCGTGGTGTAATGGTTATCGTAGTAGGAAATGAACACGGCGACACGAGTTCAAACCCTGGACGAGACTGATTGCATTTCACATAGCAATAATACCCTTGGGAAAGATATGAATCCAATTATTCTCCCTCCAGCTATAGGTAAATAGTAGGGCAGACTGGATTTCTTCAGCCTTGGTGAGTCAACTAGTCTAGGAGAAGGAAAACTCTGAATTCAAACCTGTTAAACGCCGCTTAAAAAATTGACCTTGTGTCATATCCTGCCCGAGCAGAGGGGTTGGGTAAATATGATAGAGTGTCCTGATGTGATACAAAACAATCTTATAGTGAGGTTCCAGTAATGCTGGAGCTTTGGGGAATGTGGAGTCCCTCTTCAATGCTATTACAGGTTCATTCAGGCCCGAAGTGGTAGCACCTAGTAAGGTCCTATCTATGGGTCAAATAGAAGTAAACTGTGTACTTATGCTAAACTGAATTGTTTGAAATAGAGCAGTTTTTGACATTTAAACTGTACTTATGCTTAACTGAATTGTTTAAAAAAGAACTGTTTTGATTTTTAACAATGAGTAAACGAAATCTATACTTATACTAAACTGAATTGGTTTAATTATAACTGTTTGAACAAAATAGGACTGTTTTGACAGTTAAACTGTTAAATACTAAACTGAACTCTTTGAAATAGAACTGCTTTTAAATAGAACTAAACTGTGTACTTATGCTGAACTGGATTACTTAAAATAGAACTGTTTTTGACATTGAAACTGTGTTCTTATGCTAAACTGAATTGTTTGAAATAGAGCTGTTTTGACAATTAACAAAACTATTTTGACATCCAACTGATTGTAAACAAAAATATACTTTTACTAAACTGAATTGCTTAAAATTTAATTCGGCCTTAAATGTCCCGAAAAGGATTGATACGCAATCAAATGCTGATAATTCTATTTAATATTAATTATTTGTTTGCACACAGTTAAATAGTTTCAAGTATTGCAATCAAATACAGATAATTCTAAATAATATTAATTCCTATTAAATGACTGAACAGGACTCTAACAGGTACTGCCTCTACAAGTCAAAGTGGACCTGGGACTAATGGCAATGAAGGGGTACTCCACATTCCCCAAAATCCAGGACTGGAGCCTCACCATCTCATACAGTTTCCTATCATACCCAGAACAATAAAGAATTGTTTGTGTCTTTAAATTTCATAGATGATCGTGTCAGTGCATATATATATATATATATATGCGTCATTTTCTTTAATCAACATGAATCAAAAATTAGCGATTGCAAATTACTGGTGAGGCCACTGATTGCCTTCAGTTAATTGACAAAATTGTGTCTACGACGGATAGGAAGTAACACTTGTCGTCATAATTGATTTTGAGTGTTTGTATTAAAAAAATCATTCGCGTAAACGGCTTCGCGTTTATCCAAACGAAGAGCTCAAAATTGTCTACATCAGCGTTATGGTAAACCAGCTCGTGGGGATTTTGATCTACATCTATTTTGGGGCAGGTATCAGAACAAAGATGGTTTATTGATTTCTAGGGCGTATAAAATTTATAATTATAGAATTATAACTAGTAAACAGCGATGTCAATAGACATAGGAAAGGTAGGAACTGTTGTTGACTGGTTATCGATCACGTAGAAAAAATAGGAATTCTTCCTAGCTGTTGCTATGTCAGTACTACTGTATGATTGCACTACATAGACTCTAAAGAACGCTTGGTGAAAAAGCTATATGGAAAATACACAAGAAAGATACCTGCTGTTTTGAATAAATCTCAGAAGAAGCAGCCATAAAGCAACAAAGGTTGCATAATCACCCTTGACCGAGCCGTCAATCAGAGATTTCTCTGAACAGGACGCACCTGTGTAAATAGGTGGAAACAATCACATGTTTGATCGGAAATGTGTGGGTGTTATGAAATGATATATGCGGTTGCGCACGTGAGTCGCAGTCTGTCAGTACCAGCTTGCACCGGTCTGTCGAGTCGGCAAATAGACAAACGTGGCCGCAGGGTTAGAGCGGCCCACAGCTGGTCTCCGGTTGAGTACCTTCGGCTAAAAAGCAGAAGAAGTGCTTAGAGGGGCCTTGACGATAACACAGCATCGTAGGGTCAAGAGAAGAAATAGTTATGGGTCAAATATAGCATTGTCCATTCGTCTTCCTCTTTCTCTACCTTCGCCCGTCTCTCTCTCTCTCTCTCTCTCGCTCACTCTCTCTCACCACGCACACTATTACCCCTTTCGAGAATAAAGTGTGAGAGTTATATTGTTATGTTCAACTGTTGTAGTTTCTTATCTCATCATGAAGAAGCAGCCACAAAACAACTGTGCGGCCACTTACCTTCCATCTCATAAACCATCCAAGTAAGACGAACAAGACATACAAGACAATACTGGAGAATCTGGGACGCTTTCATAAGTGACACTTTCCCATGGACTACTAAACGCGGACATACCAGTGTTGGCTGACCAGCGAAAACGTACATACATTAGCTCTGTATAGACACTGGATCCTGTCTAGAGGACCAACCATGGGAGATTGCCGACAGGGACGTATGAAAATAAGTGAAAGGAATCTGTGCTTTCAACCTGACTGGATAATGATGATGATGATGATGGCTGGAGGTCTCGCCCACCAATTCGATTGCACAATGAATTCAGTTCTCGTCGGAATACGTTACTCAAAAGAAAATAAGTCAAAGAAAAAAATGTTTAAAATTTTGGTTTGTGGAGTAGCAAAATAAAAATAACATGAAGTAATTCAAGAGAAAATATTTGCATTGCATTAGAAAAATGCATGTCCTAATGTCCACGGCAAAGACTGAGGGCATTAGGTTTGTTTGTAATTGGGTATTTCTGTGACATTCAAAATATATTTCTGCTTTAGTGACAATGAAAAACGTATTCTCATTTATCTTTTCCTATCCATCCAAGTTCGTATGTATATCTGTGTACGAAATGCAGTCCCCCCCATTTCTCACTCTCTCTTTGTATATATATATATATATATAGGGTGCAGAAGCAAAATTAGGAATATTCTAGTTTAATAATAAACGACTCTATTATAAAACAAGATTAATTTTAATTTTCCAAAATAAACAACAAATTAAGAAGATAGACACAAAACTATAAATTTACTCAATATGGCCATCATTTTTTTTTTTAATTATTGTATCAACACGCCTTCGAAACAATTTGCATGCCTTCAAGATAAATTCTTCTTACATTTTATTCCATTTCTCCTCAATAGCAGTCTTAAGTGAACCAATATTTGGATGGGAAGTTGCATTTGTTTTGTTTTCTAAAACGCCCTATATAGCATAATCAAAAGGGGTTATGGTCTGGGCTTAAATCTTGTTTAATTGCTGTCCTCACAGTTTTCTTGTGGACTTTTAGTTCCTTAACGTGTTTTCTAATTGACGTTGTGGGGGTTCCTTCTTAATGGCCGTTGCAAGAGCAGTTAAAAAGGCTCTTCTTTTTGTTTTTTGTTTAATCCTCCACTCACCCTTTTTTCTTAAAAAGCTCTTTTTCTGTAAAAAAACATTTTTCTTTACTTTGTATGAGGTACATAAAAAAAAAAGTTTGATTTGGATTGGGCGTTAAGCAAATAATAGATTCTTTGTCATTTCTTTTTCTTGCTCACTCATATTGGGCTGAATTTTAATTTAAACAAGTCCTTGAATAATAGAGCAAATCATGAAAATATAGATTCATCATGTTTTTTTCTCTCAAAAAACTGAACTAATTAGATGAGAAAAAAGTTTTTTAAAATTATTTCATATTTTGATTCCCCCACCCTGTATTTGTATGCGTATCTATCAATCTATCTATCTCAGCTTGTTCATATTTATCAATCCATTGCTTGTAACATTTTTATCAAGCTAGAAGTGATTTGTTTGCACACAGTTAAATGGTTCCTTATGTTGAACAGTTGAGTGCTTTTAAGTAGAGGAAATTATTACCGTATTTGACGGCATATAAGACGCACACGCGTATAAGAGACACTCATATCTAAACTATTAAGCATGATGAAATAAATATAATGAATATTAACAATAATAACAATTTTAATCGGCATAATAGGCTTTTAAATAATGATAATAGGTATATGAAAGTTACTATAAAGTCTAAATAAGTAGGAATTGCCAGGTGGCGAATTTCGGCCGACTGTCGCGAATTTTAACCCCACATATGGTGTATAATACGCAGGGGGATTTTAAAAGATATTTTTAGTAAAAAGAAGTGCGCCTTAAATGTTGTCAAATACGGTAAATAGTTCTATTTGACCCATAGATGGGACCCAAGGAATTATTACCACTACCGCTTATAGTGGAATTGAGAATAATGAAAATGGCTGGTTGGATGTTGGTGTTTTATGGCATAAATACCCCTGTGGGTTATTTAATGCCAAATTCTGTTTTTACCATTTTTAAGGGAATAATAGACTGATGACAGACTAATGTTTACATTTTTGTGAAACTAGTCCAGATACTCCCGAGACATTCAGCTGTTTGCGTATATATACATAGAGAAACGGTCGATTTTTGTAAATCTAACAGTGTGTTAAAAATTTGTGGATAAACCAAGCACTTACTACTAGTTTTATAGTAATAGTTCGTTTTTATTCTGGGAAGAACTTCTTCAGACTAATATATATATATATATATATATATATATATATAAATGCATTTATATACTTAGAAGACAGACGTAAAAAAAAAAAGATACATTTTAAAAAAGGAAGAGCACACGAGGGTGGTTGTTTTTTTTATGGCATATTAACTCTTGCGGGGTAGTTAATGCTAAAAACTATCGTATATATATAGTTATCCGTAGAGAGACTGTTTCGCTGTATCACAACTCTTCAGTATGGCTAGACACTCAAGATTCTTCAAGCTGAAATCGAAAACAGGCGGATTTAACGTCAGTCGGATATCTTACCCCTGAGCTATTATCATCTCAACATCAGCAAGGGAATTTTTTAGGTATATATTCACAGATACGCTTATGGGATTCGCATTTATGCGTAACCGCCGGTAATTATTCACTCGATTGTTTAACCCACAGGGCAGAGCAATATATATATATACTTTATAAGAGATTTTTTTGTCGGTAGCATTTTTTAAACAACTTGTTAGAGCACACAGTTAAATGGTTTCAAGTATTGCTATCTAACGCTAATAATTTTATTGTCAAACAGTTAAATGACTTCATGTATAACTATTTAGCATTAGCAATTCTATTTATCAAGTATTCTTAACGAGTCTAATACTAATTATTTCAATGGTTTCCAGTGTTGCTATTTATTATTTGCACACAGTTAAATGGTTTCAAGTATTTCTATCTAACATTAGCAATTCTATTCATCAGATATTCTTATCCAATACGAACAAATTGTACACTGCTGCATAGCTAGCCTAGTTGGCTTGGGCTGCAGAATACACCAACCGTATCTCTGCATTGGGGTAAGACACCCCCAACGAGTGTCCAGTATATGACTAATAGGACTGTTAAATATATATCGTAGACAAACATAAACTATCATAATATATTGCAAATAAGGAAAAAAGGTTTGGTTTGGTTGGTTGGGGTTTATGGCATATCAACCTTTGAAGGTTATTTAAAGCCAAATCCGTTTTTATACAAAGTCAGTTCTATTTCAAACAATTCAGTTTAGCGTAAGTAAGCAGTTTAATTGTAAGTACACAGTTTAATTGTAAGTACACAGTTTAATTGACAAGAACATTTCTATTTTAAGCTATTCAGTTTAGTCAAACAGTTCTAATTCAAACAATTCAGTTTAGTATAAGTATAGTTTTGTTTACATAAAGTTAAATGTCATAACAGTTCTATTCCGAACAGTTCAGTTTAGCATAAGTACGCAATTTGAATATCAAAGCAGTTCTATTTCAAACAATTCAGTTTAGCGCAAGTACGCAGTTTAGTTCTATTTGACCCACAGCTAGGACCTTATCAGGTGCCACCACTCCGGCTTAGAAAAGGAAAGAAGAGATTGTTAGTGGTCAGGAATTAATGCAAGTATTACTGACAGAATCAGGCTATTATATGTATAATACATAAACATTTACTCTAGAAATGCATTGCGAATGAGAAAAAACAGGAATTTTCACTGGTCAGGAATTAATGCAAGCCACATGGGTCAATGGAGACACAGAATACTTCGATATTGTAGCAGGAGTACTGCAAGGGGACACGCTAGCCCCATACCTCTTTATCATCTACGTGCTTAGAACATCGATTGATAAAATCAAAGAAAACGGCTTCGAGTTGAAAAAGAAAAGAAGCAGAAGGTACCCCGCAAAAACAACTACCGACGCCGACTACGCCGATGACATAGCAATTCTGGCAGATTCACCCAACCAAGCCGAAATACTACTGCATAGTTTGGAACGAGCCACCGCATGTATTGGCCTCCATTTCAATGCACACAAAACTGAATACATGTGCTTTTATCAAACAGGCGACATTTCTACACTAGACAGAAGCTTTCTGAAACTGGTGGACAAGTTCACCTACCTACGAAGCAGTGTCTCATCAACCGAAAAATACATCGACGTGCGGCAAACGAAGGCATAGACAGCTATTGATAAGCTATCAATCATATGGAAGTCTGACCTGAACGATAAAATGAAACGCAGTTTCTTCCAAACTGCGGTCGTGTCGATACTGCTATATGGATGCACTACTTGGACGCTAACAAAACGGCTGGAGGAAAAGCTAGACAGAAATTACACAAGGATGCTGCGAGCAATATTGAACAAGTCCTGGAGGCAACACCTCACAAAAAACCAACTATACGGCCACCTACCTCCCATCACGAAAACCATCAAAGTTTGACGAACCAGACATGCAGGACACTGCTGGAGAAGCAGGGACGAAGTCATAAGTGATGTTTTCCTATGGACCCCCTCATATAGCCGAGCAAAAGCAGGACGACTAGCTCGAACATACATACAGCAGCTCTGGGAGGATACGGGATGTAACCCTGAAGACCTGCCAGAGGCGATGAACAAGAGGGAGAAGTGACGGGAGAAGGTCAGGGATATCTGTGCTAGCAGCACGACATGATGATGATGATGATGATGATGATTTATCCAGTAAATATATCATGGATGTTTTTTTTTTTTACTCCGAACCCTACACACACGAGCAATACGTGACACAAAGTCAATATTCAGACGGGATTCAATAGGTTTTAATTCAGAGGTATTCCTTTTTCTAGATTGGTTGCCATAACAAGGTTTAAGAGCACAGTCTGTCCAACTATTTAGTCGTACCTGGAGGGAGAAAAGTTAGGTTACTGCCCTTACTAAGATAAGACATAAACAGTCTCGTTCAGGTTTTGAACTCGGATTAAAATATCTATTTCCTACATTAACTGTTCCACCACCGGCGAATCAATTTGCTATGAAACTGAATTATCTAGAATTTTACTGTTAAAATGCATATTACTAATTTATATACTCAAGTCTGTGATTAAGTATTTTATGTCGTCTTGGGAAACTCGACTAATTATATTTTTAAGAGAAGATGCTCTTAGTGGGGAAATATTATCATTCATTCTCTTTGCTTTATATGTATGTATGTATGTATGTATGTATGTATGTTCTTAAAGAAAAGGAGAATTCAGAAAAAATGTCTAAAAAAAACCCAAACAAACAAACAAACAAAAAAACCGATAGCATTTTACGAGATTTAATTTCTGATTTAAGATGTATGTTCGTTGAAAGCACTTATTGTAATTGTCGCTTTAAGTGGAGGAATGCACAAAGAATGTATATGCATTCACTTATTTCATATGCCTACACATTCGTTTTTAGAAAAAAACCCTCTCTCTCTTTATATATATATATATATATATATAATAAAAGTAAGTAAAGTTGGCGATCGTAGTCGAGGTTGACCCGAAGGGTCCCTTTTTCAATAACTAATACACAGAGGGGTAGGAGAGGATGCTACTCGTTTTCCAGGATTGCAGCACTTTACCCTTGATCCATAACTTATAATGCTGAGTGGTAAACAAGGAGGTATCAAGTACCCTTTTTTGAGTCTTCTGTATGATACACACACACACATACACACACACACACATACACACACACACACACACACACACACATATATATATATATATAAAGTAAATAGAGTTGGCGACCGTTGTCGAGGATGATACGAAGACTCCCTTTTCAATAGCTAATACACCGAGGAGTAGGGGAGGGCGCCACTCTTTTCCCTGGATTGTTCCACTTATCCTTGTTCCATACCTTATAATGCGGAGACTTAAGGAAGGAGAAATCAAGTAAGATTTAAAAAAAAAGAGATGACAGACCAAAACCGGTTTTCATTAAACGGAAACGGAATCATGTCGTCTTTTCTAGGGCGACAATTTTATCGTTCCACCCTATAGAAATACGCACTGTGTGTATGTGTCATTTCTTGGGACAGATTCTTTTTTGTTCATATGACTGTAGTCGAGGGTGACTCGAAGGCCCCCTTTTCAAAAGCTATTACACCGAGGGGTAGGGAAGGACGCTATTGTCAACAGAATAAGTTTTCGACTCTTGCACAATTACAAATGGATCACCTTTCCCGCCCAGTCATATCTACTCCTTTATTCCTTTTATCCTTGTTTGATGCATTTGTTTATTAAGTAATTAATCGCATAACCTACACATTCTATTCTGTATGCTTTGATAAAACTGGTTCTTTTAACGTTGCTGCTATTAAAAGGTATTCAGTTTCTCTCTTCAGGTGTCCATGTTCAGATCATCTCGTGTGCAATTTCATTAATTTGTTGCCGGATTTCGTTATTATTATTATGAGAAAAAAATTCTTTCATATTTTATTTACGTGGTGCATTCAATAATTTTCCAGACTTTTCTTTACCGGCATTTAAAATTGTCGTAGATTCTTGAACATTCAGTATGTTATTGCTATACATCGAATGAGATGACTGACCAGTTTTTTATGATTTCAGCTTCAAATGAACAGCTACAGCAGCAATTGGAATACACCCCACTAAAGCTTGATTGTCACAGCTAGTGAATTCAAAAATCATGCAATCTTGACATGAGGACACTTTAGAAGAACCATAGGCAATAAAATTCTGTTTAGATCTTGGAAAAAATGCCAGAGAAACGTATGGAATACTTCAGAATGCTTTTGTACCATCTTGCATGAATCGAGCATCAGTTTTTGAGTAGCATAAGAGTTTCAAGGAAGGCAGGGAGTCTGTGAGGGATGATGAGAGGTGTGGGAAGAGTAAGGAAGTCAGAACACCAGAGTTGATTGGCCAAAGGGTTAGGGTTACTATGTTGAGGTTTTAAGGGAGTTCAGGAAGAGATTCCTAGGGAAGAGGCCAGCACTCTTCAAATGGGGTCAGTGGCATTTCCAACAGGACAATGCACCAGTCCACAACTCCATCCTTGTCACAGACTATTTGACCAAGATGGGCATCAAGACACTTCCTCACCCTCTCTATCGTCCAGACCTTGCTCCCTGTGACTTTGGTTATTCCCGAAGGTCAGAGGCTATCGTCGTTATGAGACAATTGAGGAGATAAAAGAGGCTGTGACGAAGGTCAATGACACGCTCACCCAAGAGGACTTCCATGGGGCCTTCCAGAAGTTGTTGGAACGGTACAACAAGTGCATTGCAGCCGGAGGAGATTACTTCGAATGAGACTAGAGTTCCATGTGCGTATTATCAATAAAAGTGCCCATACGAAAAAAGTCTGTAAACTTATTTAATGATCCTCTTACCTTAAAAACAAAGAAAACAAACCAATATGTCTTCTACATTAGGTAAGAAGTCCTAACACTTATCTATATTACATATCTCGGTTGGGTTGACATGCCACGATGTAAGTACACACTGTGGTAAACAACAATGGGTACTTACGTTAGCTTAAACCGCTCCGTGCACGTTGTAAAGAATAAAGTTCTAAAACATTGCAAAACTTTCGACATCCCTTTTCTTATACAATCATATTCTATAAAATTTCGGAAAGACAATTCGATATCAGGATCAATAGGTTGACGTTCTAGTCCGTTCCAGGAGGATGTGTCTACGGATATTCCGAGAACGCAGCACAGTCAGGGGTCGGTGTCTGCTCTTGGCGTCCCAGCAAGGTTCCCTAGAGACCGGGACGTCAATATGAAAATCTTCTTCATCTTCATTTCTGGCATCTTGACAACTTTCCAGCCCGTGTCGATTTTCTCTATTGGGTCTAATGGATTTCAAGGCTGTTTAGCACTTTCGATCGGCCTGGTTGGGTGGAACTGGGTTGCGCCGGGTTACAATTTACGGAAACAGTCGGAACAGGTCGACGACAAAAACTACCATTGATTTGAATCTGCCAGTTAAAAATCAGCCATTTAATTTTTTTTCGGAAAATTGTCTTTTGTATCATTCCTATTTACTTATTGAAAGCCATATAATTAAAAAGAAATATTTAGATTGATTTATCAATTAAATAATTTTAACGGCACGTCAAACACCTCGATGGGTGCGCGTGGTGTAATGGTTATCAACGTAGGAAATAAACACGATTGTATTTTACAAAGTACAAATACTTTCGGAAAGGTAAGAAATCAATTATTCTTCCTCCAGCTATGGGTAAATAGTAGGGCAGACTAGGTTCTTCTGCCTTGGTGAGGCAACCAGTTTAGAAGGAAAACTCTGAACTGAAACCTGTCAAACTCTGCTTAAAAATGATTACCTTGTAACACATCCTGCCTGTGTGGAAGGATTGGTAAAAAAAAACATCGCGGGTTATTTTATGAACTAGTGGTTTGGGAATCGCGTTCATTTTACGTAGATATTTATATTTCTTGTGTAGTTGTGTTATGTTTTGACCTGTTGACCATTGGATTCATAACTTTCCCAAGGGTATTAGTGCTATGTGAAATGCAATCAGTCCAGGATTTGAACTCGTGTCGCCGTGTCCAATTCCTGCGACGATAACCATTACAACCCTGGCACCTCCATGGAACATGCTTAGAATATCCCCTGTTGAAAGTTAAGACTCCCTCTCCCAAAAAAGGTGTCCTGGTTATAACACAAAACTGTATCCTCTTCTTAAACACTGGATAGTGTGAAGTACCCCCTTATTGTCATTACTCCCGGGTCCACTCGAACTGTTGTATATTGACCTTCGACCCGGCCAATAATGCCATTCCAAAGACGCGGAAGTTGCATATTGCATTGACGTAGGCGGGCTTGGCTGACAATATGGGACAAGGTAAAATCCCACGGTACTGTCAGACTGATGCACCGGAAGAGAGTAACCTGTGAAGTGCACGACAGTTATTTCCTCTCTATGACAACCAAACATGCCATTCCAAAGATTGAGTGGACGATTGAACTATTATATTACTCGGTGAAGACAGGAAGTCAAGTATTTGTCGCTGCCTCCCACCAGACATGACTTGACACAAGGTCAAAAGCCCGAAGGCCAATTAAAGTGGGGATAAAGGGGAGGGGAGGTCGGGAACGAGCCGAGACTCGAACCCTGCTTGTCTGTGCTGCTCATCGGCTCACTTAGTGCAATGTGAGCCTGATGAGGCAAGCAATTTCACGAACCCAAATGTGGGTCCGGGCACGTATACCAGTTTACGGCTTAAACTAGACGCTTGGTCTAGTGCCGTATATGGGTGACAAAAGGGACAGGAAGTCAGTTAGTTTGGAGACTAGTTTTGGAGACTCGTTGGTGACAAGATGCGGTAGAGAAGGCCCGCATCCAGCAGAGTGGGCCCCCGGGTCTCCGGTTGAGCAGCCCTGGAGAACGAAAAAGACACAAAGCTGATTGCCATGAGAGTGGTCATACCGATTATGATTAGATATATGGGTCAAATAGATCTATTTTGAAAATTATTGGTATTTGTTTGGAATACTTGAAACCATCTAATTGTAAATTATTTTTTATTAGTGACTTGAAACTACATTATCCCAGTCGGCTGGAGGGGTAGTTGTAGAATTCACAGACTGAATCTCTGCAGAGGGGTAGCAGCCCCTCCCTAACAGGTGTCCACGATATAACGCTAAACAATCTGATGGTGAGGTTCCAGTATTGCTGGAGTTTGGGGGAATACAGAGTGTCCCTTCATTGCCATTGCTCCCAGATCAACTCTGGGTTTAGAGAAGCTGCACCTTACAGGGCCCTATATATGGGCCAAATAGAACTGTTTGACCATTTAAACTGAGTGCAAACAAATGACTGTGTAATGAAATGACTGATGTTTAACTGCATTGTTAGTGATATGTAAGAATACTTTCGACCATTTAAGTTTGTTGACTTATGCTAAATAGAATAGTTTGAAATAGAACTGTTTGATCATTTAACTAAGTGTAATCAAATGACTGATGTTTAATTGAATTGTTAGTGATATCTAAGAATACTTTCAACCATTTAAGTTTGTTGACTTATGCTAAATAGAATAGTTTGAAATAGAACTCTTTGATCATTTAACTGTGTGTATCTACTAAATGTGTTTACAAATCATATGTATTTGATATTTATGTAAAAACAGGATTTGGCATTAAATAAACAAAATATATATCATAAAAACAAACCAAACCAAACCAAACCAAACCTTGAAACCGTATAATTCCTTCTTTTTCTATTTTATTACCAGTCTTATACATTTCCTTTAAATCCGTACTTTAGAACTCTTTGGTTTCTTTGTTTAATGGCATATCAACCCTTGCGGGTTATTCAATGTTAAAGTCATGCTTGTTGAAGAACAATGTTGGTAATAGCCATTGCTAGGGGATTTAACTTGTGATTGGAATAGATGAAACTATATAATTATATGCGAATCAATTGATTTAGTTTCTCTTTTTAATGGCATATCAACCTTTCCTGGGTTATTCAATGCTAAAGTCATCCTTTTAGAAGGATAGAAGTGGGAAAATTAATATAATAGTCGCTTACTATGATATCGCAGTCCAATCTGCTTGCAACTACGCCACGGAGATAAGCTCGTAAGTCTTGCCACAATTTAATTATATTATACGGATAAATTCGTATACATAAGAATTCAAATATGTACACTGTCAGGGTGTAATGGTTCGACGATGGACCCGGACTCAGGAGTTCGATTTCTAAACGAGTCGTCTGCATTTCATACTGCACTAAGACTCTTGAGAAAGGTTGGAATCTAATTATTCGATTTTATTTATAAATCAAAACACCATTATTTTTCATTCTTTTCTTTTCATTCTTTCCTTTTTTCTTCACAACCTATTCCATCTTTATCTTTCATTCTTTCCTATTCATTCGCTACTTTCTCAATCACAACTTTTTACGTCTTTTTTCATTCTTTTTTTTCATTCTCAACTTTTTCATTCAAAACTTTTTCCTTCTTTTTTTGATTCTTTTCAATTCATTTTCTACTTTTTCATTCACAACTTTTTCTATCTTTTTTTTCATTCTTTTCTTTTCATTCTCTACTTTTTCTTTCACAACTTTTTCCGTCTTTTTTTCATTCTTTTCTTTTCATTCTCTACTTTTTCATTCACAACCTTTTTCCGTCTTTATTTTTCATTCTTTCCTTTTCATTCTCTACTTCCTCATTCAAAACTTTTTCCGTCTTTTTTTTTCAGTCTTTTCTTTTCATTTTCTACTTTTTCATTCACAACCTTTTCCGTCTTTTTTTTCAGTCTTTTCTTTTCATTCTCTACTTTTTCATTCACAACCTTTTCCGTCTTTTTTTTCAGTCTTTTCTTTTCATTCTCTACTTTTTCTTCCACAACCTTTTCCGTCTTTTTTTTTCATTCTTTTCTTTTCATTCTCTACTTTTTCATTCACAACCTTTTTCCGTCTTTTTTTTCATTCCTCATTCAAAACTTTTTCCGCCTTTTTTTTCATTCTTTTTTTCAGTCACTACTTTTTCATTTACAACTTAATTCGTTTTTATTTTTCATTCTTCTTTTTTTCATTCTCTACTTTTTCATTCTTTCCTTTTCATTCTCTACTTTCTCATTTACAACTTATTCCGTTTTTATTTTTCATTCTTTTCTTTTCAGTCTCTACTTTTTCATTCACAACTTATTCCGTCTTTTTTTTTTTCATTCTTTCTTTTTCATTTTCTACTTTCTGCTTTTGCCCTCAAATTGGGACCGGTCCTTAATATCGCGGCATTCTCGACGCGGGAAAAAGAGAGAGAGAGTTTATTGGATGAGTCACGTTTCCAATCAGATTTGGCCACGCGAGATTTCATTGGTTACTCACCAAAGGTTCTGTGGGCTTTTTTATTTTGCATTGGGAAGTTTTCAATAATAAATACGCTGAAGGTGATCGTAAAACCCAGAGATCGCTCTCAATACTCTAAGGGGATTTTTAATCATTCGGACACGTCTGGAACCACTTGTTAAGTGCCAAGGAATTTTGAGGGCGGGGGAGTGCTCAGGAAAACAAAAGGGGGTTTTGGAAATGAAGAATCAGAGGGAGACATGAGTTAAAAAACAAAACATCAGGAAAAAATATAATAGTTTCGTTTCTTTGTTTATTGTGTGTGTGTGTGTGTGTGTGTGTGATTCGTGTGTCTTTGTGTGTGTGTGTGTGTGTGTGTGTGTGTCTGTGTGATTCGTGTGTCTTTGTGTGTGTGTGTGTGTGTGTGTGTGTGTGTGTGTGTGTGTGTGTGTGTGTGTGTGTGTGTGAATACGTGTGAGTGTTTGTATATGTGTGTATGTGTGGGTGTGACTGTGTGTGCGAGTATGTGTGTATGTGAGTGTGTGTGATTTTGCGTGATTGTGATAGCGCGTGCATGCATGTGAGTGTATGTGTGATTGTGTGAATGTGTGTGTGTGTGTGTGTGTGTACGCTTGTGTGTGTGTGATTGTGTATATATGTGATTCTGTGTGTGTGTGTGTGTGTTTGACTGCGAAATTTATTGTGTTTGTAATTGTGTGCTTGCGTAGGTTTGATTGTATGTGATTGTATGTGATTGTGTGTGTGTGTGTGTGGAGGGGTATGATCGTGATTGTGTGTGAATCTGTGTTTGTGATTGTGCATGTGATTGCTTGTGTGTGTGTGTGTGTATCTGTAAGTCTCTGTGTGTGTGCGCGATAGTGCACATGTGAAATGTGTGTGTGAGTGTTTGACTGTGTATGTGATTGTGTGTGAATCTCTGAGCGCACGCGCATGTGTGTATATGTGTGTGACTGTGCTTACGTGATTGTTTGTGTGATTGCGTGTGTGATTGTATGTATTTGTGATTCTGTGTGTGTGTGTGTGTGTGTGTGTGTGTGAATACGTGTGAGTGTTTGTATATGTGTGTATGTGTGGGTGTGACTGTGTGTGCGAGTATGTGTGTATGTGAGTGTGTGTGATTTTGCGTGATTGTGATAGCGCGTGCACGCATGTGAGTGTATGTGTGATTGTGTGAATGTGGGTGTGTGTGTGTGTGTGTGTACGCTTGTGTGTGTGTGTGTGATTGTGTATATATGTGATTCTGTGTGTGTGTGTGTTTGACTGCGAAATTTATTGTGTTTGTAATTGTGTGCTTGCGTAGGTTTGATTGTATGTGATTGTATGTGATTGTGTGTGTGTGTGGAGGGGTATGATCGTGATTGTGTGAGAATCTGTGTTTGTGATTGTGCATGTGATTGCATGTGTGTGTGTGTGTATCTGTAAGTCTCTGTGTGTGTGCGCAATAGTGCACATGTGAAATGTGTGTGTGAGTGTTTGACTGTGTATGTGATTGTGTGTGAATCTCTGAGCGCACGCGCATGTGTGTATATGTGTGTGACTGTGCTTACGTGATTGTTTGTGTGATTGCGTGTGTGATTGTATGTATTTGTGATTCTGTGTGTGTGTGTGTGTGTGTGTGTGTGTGATTGTGCATATGATTCTCTGTGTGTGTGTGTGTGTGTGTGTGTGTATGTTTGTGTGTGTGATTTTGTGAGTGTGTGAGTGTGTGTATGCATGATTGTGCTTGTGACGGTGTGTGTGATTTTGTGGGTGTGATGGTTGGTTGGTTGGTTGTGTTTTATAGCATATCAACCTTTGTAGGTTATTTAACACCAAATCTATTTTTAAACAAATAATCAGTTCTATTTCAAACAATTCAGTTTAGCATAAGTACTCAGTTTAAATGTCAAAAACATTTCTATTTTAAGCAATTCAGTTAAGTCAAACAGTTCTAATTCAATTTAGTAATGGTATAGATTTTGTTTACGCACAGTTAAATGTCAAAACAGTTCTATATCAAACAATTCAGTCTAGTGTAAGTACAGTTTCAATGTCAAAAACAGTTCTATTTCAAACAATACAGTTTAGCATAAATACGCAGTTTCAATGTAAGTAAAGAGTTTGATTGTCAAAAACATTTCTATTTCGAGCTATTCAGTTTAGTCAAAAAGTTCTAATTGAAACAATTCAGTTTAGCATAAGTATGCAGTTTAGTTCTATTTAACCCATAGATAGGACCCTATCAGGTGCTACCACTCTGGACCCGGGTGGACCTGGGAGCGATGGCAATGAAGGGGTACTCCGCATTCCTCAAATCCCCAGCATCACTAGAACCTCACCATCAGATTCTTTGGTGTCATATCAGGTCACTCATTTGGTGGCGGGGTCTTACCCCTCTAAAGAGAAACAGTGTGTTCTACAGCAATGTGTGTTTGGGGTCGTTTTGGTTTGTTTTCTGTGTTTAACGGCATATGATCTCCTTATGGGTTATTCAATGCCAAAATTTGATTCCTTTCTGAATATTGGATTGTAATCATAACTGTATTTTCAATGTTCCACTGAAGCTTTTTAAATTGCATTTTCATTTGTTTGCACAGTTATATGGAATTATGTGTTTCTACCAGGAAATTGCTCCACTTTACCCTTGATCCTTGCCTTATAATGCTGAATGTTAAGCAATGCAGCATCAAATACCATTTTTTGCGTCTTTGGTATGACTCGACCTGGAAAAAGAGTAGCGTTCTCCCCTATACCTTGATGGAGTAGCTATTGTAAATGGACCGTTCGGGTTGCTCTCGACTACGGTCGCTAACTTTACTTTACTTTAGACTGAACATCGATTGATAAAATCAGAGAAAACGGCTTCGAGCTGACAAAGAAAAAAAGCAGAAGATACCCCGCAAAAAGAATTACCGACGCCGACTACGCCGATGACATAGCGATACTGGCAAATACACCCAACCAAGCCGAAACACAACTGCATAGTTTGGAATGAGCAGCCGCAGGCATAGGCTTCCATGTCAATGCACACAAAACGGAATATATGCGCTATAATAAAACAGGTCACATCTCCACACAAGACGGAACCCCTCTTAAACTAGTAGACAAATTCACTTACCTAGGAAGCAGCGTCTCACCAACCGAAAAGGACATCGACACGCGGCTAACGAAGGCATGGACAGCTATCGATAGGCTGTCGATCATATGGAGATCAGACCTAGCCGATAAAATGAAACGCAGTTTCTTCCAGGCAGCTGTCACATCGATACTGTTGTATGGATGCACTACATGGACGCTAACAAAACGGCTGGAGAAGAAGCTAGACGGCAATTACACAAGAATACTGTGAACAATCTTGAACAAGTCCTGGTGGCAACACCCCACAAGACACCAACTATACGGCCACCTACCTCCTATCACGAAAACTATTCAAGTTAGACGAACCAGACATGCAGGACACTGCTGGAGAAGCAGGGACGAGCTCATAAGTGATGTACTCCTATGGACCCCCCACATTTGGCCGGGCAAAAGCAGGACGACCAGCACAAACATACATTCAGCAGCTATGTGAGGATACGGGATGTAGCCCTGAAGACCTGTCAGAGGCGATGAACGATAGGGAAACGTGGCGAGAGAGGGTCAGGGTTATCCGTGCTAGCGGCACGACATGATGATGATGACAAGCTTGTCCAGAATCTAAACTGAAAGCTATGACAATGACGTATTGATACCACTCTCCCTAGTGCCCCATATTCTACGGAGTTTTTTTTTGTAGTTCTCTTGGAAGGTCCTAGTATTTGTGTATCATTTCGCTCTCATTTATTTTCACTCTGTGATCTGTAAATAATTTTTTTAACTCTAGATCTAGTCGTCTAGTTGAGATTAGGTGATTTGTTTGTACCCCAAAATCTCAAAGAATTTTATTCATTTCATTCTCTAGGACAGATATTGGTTTGTGCATATGCTCTTTTATAGCATGGTCAAATTTTCATCTCTTGCACAATTCCCAGCAGATCACTTTTCCTACCCAGTCATGTGTATCTTTGTACTCCTTTTTGTTCTAGTTTGGTGCTTTCATTAATTATATGATTAACCATTTAATTTCTGTCACCACATAACCTACATGCGCCATTTTTTGCGTATTATCAAGTTATGCTTTAATATTTGTCCTTTTCCGCTCCTCATTATCTACATGGCACATTTTTCAATGCCAAATTCCATTCCTATATCCTGGCTGAATATTCCTATTGTTTATATCAGAATCTTCAATTATTTTTCATTTTTTGCAACCAGCTTGGTGGCGTTCATGTACATTAAGTGGTTGATTTATTCTTGTGATTTGTAAATTTGATGTCTCCTATGCATTTTCAAAGTATATGAAATCGTTGCTATTACAAATTGGAATGGCAACATAGCATTACCCTGGAAGATGCCTCTCTGGATTTTCAACTCTACTAAAGTTTTTCCTTCGGCAGTTTTCCAGTTTTTCATTGCTATTGTGATTATTTTTTATACTTTGTCGGATATCATGTACATTTTTAGACAATTTATTGCTCAGCTTTCCGAGATCGTATTATTATTATTATTATTATTTTTACTATACCAAATACCTGGTTGCTACATTTTTTTTGATTGACAGTAAAACTCTGTCTTTTTCAGTATTCCCGTTAATCCCTACAGATAATAGACAGTTTCTGTTCTTCTTTGAATTCTTAATTTATCCAAGAATTCCGGGTTTTTTTCTTTTCATTGAACAATTTTCTTTCCTCCGGTTTTTTGTCTCTCTCTTACAAGCACGGCACATTTTTCAATCTCCAATCCCATTTGTATCTTTTGACTGTAGATTTTAATAGCTAGTAGAAGGATTTCAAGTAAGTTCTTTAATTTTTTCTTTTCATTCATGACAAATAACTTAATATCATCTATGTAAACGAAATGATTGTTGTTGTTGTTGTTGTTGTTGTTGTTGTTGTTGTTGTTCTTCTTCTTCTTCTTCTTCTTCTTCTTCTTCTTCTTCTTCTTCTTCTTCTAATAATAATAATAATAATAATAATAATAATAATAATAATTTCAGAATACGCGTTGGAGTTGAAGATAACAAAAAACCTAATTACGTTTGCATTGATTCGAACTCGTTTCCTCGTCTTTGATGTTTTCATGAAAATCTTTTTTCTCTTGATTACAAAAGCTAATGCACGTCTTCATTCTTAGATTTTTTTTTATCGGAAACACAACTCTATCAAATTAATATTATTAGCATCAATATTACTGTATAGGGGGCGTGTTCAAAATTACAGAGGCTGAAGCTGTATTTACCAAGAGAGAAATGAACAATGAATGAAACGTTGATTTTCTTCAAAATACGAGCTGTGTTGAAAAAGTATCGAGACTGAAGCTGTATTTACCAAGAGAGAAATGAACAATAAATGAAACGTTGATTTTCTTCAAAATACGAGCTGTGTTGAAAAGGTATCAAGGCTGAAGCTGTATTTACCAAGAGATAAATGAACAATGAATGAAACGTTGATTCTCTTCGAAATACGAGCTGTGTTGAAAAAGTATCAAGGCTGAAGCTGTATTTACCAAGAGAGAAATGAACAATAAATGAAACGTTGATTTTCTTGAAAATACGAGCTGTGTTGAAAAAGTATCGACACTGAAGCTGTATTTACCAAGAGAGAAATGAACAATGAATGAAACGTTGATTTTCTTTAAAACCCCAGGTGTATAGAAAAATTATCGAATGTTTAAAGGAACATGCGAAAGTTTCTTTCGTCTCAGGAATTAAGGAATAGTGCGTCTCTTTTCTTTACTGGCCTATTGGTATAATGGTTAAAGACTTCGCCAACGGTCTGAGAGAACGGGGTTCAATCTTATGTCGAGTCATACAAAATACTCAAAATTTTTATTTGATCCCTCCTTGCTTAAGGGTAAGTGAAACAATGCAGATAAAGGAATAGTGTGTTCCCTAACACCTCAGTGTCATAGCAATTGAAATGGGAGCCTTTGGGTCACTCTTGACTACGGTTGACTAAGTTAGTTCTATTTGGTTTTCTTGGGAATGGTATAAATCAATCTCTCCCACACTAACAGTAGGCATCTGGTCTTGGAAATTTTGGTTTGGTTTAGTTTACTGGCATATCAACCATTTTAGATTTAATGCCAAATCTATTTTTATAAATAAAAACAGTTCTATTTCAAACAAATCAGTTTAGGATAAGTACACATTTTAGTTCTATTTGACCCATAGATTGGTCCCTATCAAGTGCTACCACTCCAGCCCTCACCATCAGATTGCTTAGTGTCATATCTAGGACACTCTTTGGGGTGGGGGTCTTACTCCTCTGTAGAGAAGCAATTGGTGTATTCTACAGCCCTAGCCGAATGGGGATCTGGTCTTGGAATGGGGAAAACTTCGAATTCGAACAAGCTGCTCTTCTCTTAAGAATTGAACGATAGACTGAAACCTTTAGCTTTGATACGGCAAGTGGTCATTTGACCTAACTGCCTCACTCAAGGACTTCAAACATTAAACACACACTGCGATTCTACATTTAAGCTTACTCAATAAATTTACTTGGTTGTCCACTAGTTTAGATCATGGGTTGATAAGATAGATTGAATGGCGACGGAAGACGCTGGGGACGAAAAAAGCTACTGCGGGACATCCTGCTTTCCCTGAAACTCCTCTGCAGGTGTTTTCGAAAGTCGCCCGTACATTCACAATCTGCACCCGACGACATCGGGGTCATTTCCGGGTCATCACATCATTGACCTGTGTACGTGACGATATCGAGCCGCCTAAAAACTACAATAATTCCAAGTAAATAAAAATAATAAAAATAATACTAATACTGCTGAATAGAGGACTTTGCCGTCCCTGCAGACCACAGAGAACAACAGAAAGAAAGCGAAAAGAAAGACCGTGCTTGAGAACTGAAAAAAACTATGGAACATGAAAGTGACTGTTACACCAATTGTAATCACTGCGCTCGGTACAGTCATCAAAGGATTGATAAAGGGACTGGAGGACTTAGAAATAAGAGGACAAATGGAGACCTGCAACCTACTTAAATCGACCAAAGTACCGAGAAGATTGATGGAGACTTGAAGAGACTTGCTTTCATTTAAGCTCCTGTGAGAAACCATCAGCTAAAAAACTCTCAAAAGAGTAGGACTTGCCAGCATCGAAGACAGCGTTGACGCATCGATACAACGGCTCGAAGACTACATAGAAAAACACGAACGGGGACTAGTTACAGCCATCAGAAACGATACGGACAACACGATAGACGATAGAATGACAACAACTAGGAAACAAAAATGGGAGCAAAAACAACTCTATGGCCGCTTTAAACGTCTAATAAACAACATCTCACACCAGAAAACCTGGACCTGGCCAAGAAAAGGAAACTTTAAGAGAGAAACAGAATCCCTCCTAATAGCAGTGCAGGACAACGCCATAAGAACCAATCATATCAAAGCGAGAATAGATAAGACGCATCAAAATAGCAAATGTAGGCTATGCGGTGACAGAGACGAAACAATCAATCATATAATAAGCGAATGCAGCAAATTAGCACAGAAGGAGTATTAGACGAGACACGACTAGGTCTGCAAGGTGATCGACTGGGAATTGTGCAAGAAATTTAAATTTGACCATACAAACAAATGGTATATGCACAACCCAGCACCTATCCTAGAAAATGACGCATAAACTCCTATGGAACTTTAACATACAAACGGATCACCTAATCCCAGCCAGAAGACCAGACCTTGCTGTCCCGGCTGACCACAGAATAATTCCGAAGGAAAGTGAAAAGAAGGATAAGTACCTCGACCTTGCTAAGGAATTGAAAAAGCAGTGGAACATGAAAGTATCGATTGTGCCAATCGTGATTGGTGCTTTAGGCACAATAACTAAAGGATTATTAAAAAGCCTGGAGGACTTGGAAGTTGGCGGACGGGTAGAGATTATCCAAATGACAGCATTGCTGAAAACGGCCAGAATCCTGAGACGAGTCCTGGAGACCTGAGGAGACTTGCTGTCACTCAGACTCCAGTGAAAAACCATCAGCTAACACTGATGTGAAAAACTCTAAAGGAGCGAATAATAATAATAATAATAATGATAATAATGTGGAGATCGAGACGAAACGATTAATCACATTATAAGTAGATGCAGCAAATTAGCACAGAACGAGAATAAGACTACACACGACTGGGTAGGCAAGGTGATCCCCTGAAAACTGTGCAAGAAATTGAAATTCGACAATACGAACAAATGGTATATGCACAACACAGCATCTGTACGGGAGAAAGAGACGCACAAACTCCTATGGGATTTTGACATACAAACGGCTCACCTAATCTCGGCCAGACGACCAGATCTTACAATAATCAAAAAAAAAAAAAAAAAAAAAGAACTCACAGAATTATGGACTTTGCTGTCCTGGCTGACCACTGAGTAAAATTAAAAGAAAGTGAAAAGAAGGATAAGTACCAGGACCTTGCTTGGAAATTGAAAAAAACTATGGAACTTGAAAGTGACGATTATACCAATTGCAAATGGTGCTCTTGGTACAGTCAACAAAGGATCATTAAAGGGATTTGAGGACTTGGAAATAAGAGGACAAGTGGAAACCATCAAAAATACATTGTTGAGATTGGTAGAATACTGAGAAGAGTCCTGGAGACTTGAGGAGACTTGTAACACAAACTCCAGTGAAAGACTATCAGCTAACGCTGATGTGAAAAACTCTCAAGGAGTAAATAATAATAATAGATTAATTGTGCAAGAAGTTTAAATTTGATCATACATACGAATGGTATATACACAAGCCAGAACCTGTCCCAGAAAATGAGACGCTCAAAATTCTTTGGGATTTTGAGATTCAAACGGATCACCTAATTTTGGCCAGATGACCGATAGTCAAAATTTAAAAAAAAGAGAACTTACCGAATAGTGGACTTTGCTGTCCTGGCTGACCACAGGGTAAAATTGAAAGAAAGTAAAAAGAAAGATAAGTACCTAGACCTTGCTAGAGAACTGAAAACACTATGGGACAATAAAGTGATAGTGATACCAATTGTAAGTGGTGTACTCGGCACAGTCACCAAAGGATTGATAGAAGGACTGGAGGACTTGGAAATAAGAGGACGAGTTGAAACTCTTTAAATTACAGCATTATTAAGCTCTACCAGAATACTGAGAAGAGTCCTGGAGATTTGAGGAGTCTTACTCTTACTCAAGTTCTAAAAACGGAAATGAAGAACTCTTATTGAATAATATCTTCTTCCTAGAGAATGAGACAAAATTCTTTGGAATTTTGAGATCGCCTTATCTCGGCCAGTCGACCAGACCTAAATAAGAAAAAAGAAGCAAAAACAAAAAACAAAATAAATAAATAAATAAATAAATAAAAAAGAAACAAAAAAGAGGCCATGATAACCAGTTTACTACACTTGCTTACCCAGGCAAGCATATCACGATAAAGATGGAGCGAAAGACATCGAAATAGATTTGCAATCTGCCAGTATGATTTGTTTATTGTGGAAAGAATCAATTAGTCTTCGAGCAGTCTTCGGAGATACGTTTGGCTAATATTCAAGCCTTTGCAGCCCATCGATCCTGAAGATAGCGAGAAACACTTGTTGAATAAGCCGTTTGTGAAGGTGAGGGGGTGTTGTCTGAATTTATTAAGCATGTGATTCCCCTGATATTCGACGGCAGTACGTTTATCGACATTCTACATCAACGTAAGATGTAAATTGAGCCGTTAATCCTCAAAAGACCTGACCGACATGCTACTGACAAGCACCGATATCTAATAGGTTTTAATCTTATTTTGAAGGTAAAGTGGCTTCTGAATGAGAAATTTGCTTTTGTTTTTTTTTTTTATATTCATTCAACCCTCCACACGAGTTGGATGCGACACAAGGGCAGTTTTTTGAGCGAAGTTTATCAGGTTTGAATTCGGAGTTTTTCTTCTTCCCGGCAAGTTGCCATAGCAAAATATTTTGAGATTTAAACAGATCACCTAATCTCGGCCATACGACCAGACCTAGTGATTATCAAAAAAAAAAAAAAAAAAGAAAAAAATCCTGCCGAATAGTGGAATTTGCCGCTCGGGCTGACTACAGGGTAAAATTGAAGGAAAGTGAAAAGAGAGATGGGTACGTAGACCTTGCTAGAGTACTGTAAAAATAAGTGTGGAACATGAATATGACACTAATTGTAATTGGTGTGTTCAGTCACCAAAGGATTGGTACAGGAACTGGAGGACTTGGCAATAAGAGGACGAACTGTGACCATCCAAACGACTGCATTATTAAGATCGACCAGAATACTGAGAAGAGTCCTGGAAACTTGACTTGCTGTCACTCAAACTCCAGTGAGAAACCATCAGGTAACGCTGGGGTGAAAAACTCTTAAAATAGTAAATATTTATCATTAGAAAAGATAATTGCTTCATCTAATCCTTCTTATTAGATATATTTTGTGCGCAATTTTATGGATTTAGTTAACTTCTTGTTTGATAATCAAAGGACCATTCATTTGCAAATATTGAAAAATGAAAAAAGAAAGAAAGAAAGAAAGAAGGAAGGACGGAATGCTCAAAAGAATAGAAAATAAAAAGATCGAAGAAAAACGATTGGAAAGTGTTGTGGACCATTAAAGAGTTCGAAAGAATAACACAACCCGGGTCTACATGGAACAAAGTATATTAACGAAGTATAATACAACATATGTCCAAAGTGTTAGAAGTCAGCCCGACAGCCAAGTGTTAGCCGGGAATGAGTACAGAGCCCGGTATTAGTAATCACGGAAGAGTTCATTACAGACAGCAGGTTGGGTACCATAACAGAAAGAAAGGTGCCCGTGGTGTAATGGTTATCGTCGTAGGAAATGGACACGGTGATACGAGTTCAAATCCTGGACGAGACTGGTTGCATTTCACATAGCACTTATAACCTTTGGAAAGGTATGAATCCAATTATTCTCCATCCAGCTATGGGTAAATAGTAGGGCAGACTGAGTTCTTCAGCCTTAGTGAGGTAACTAGTCTAGCATAATGAAAACTCTGAATTCAAACCTGTTAAACTCCGCTTAAAAATTGACCTTATGTCATATCCTGCCCAAGCGGAGGGGTTGGTGAATATGATAACAGAAAGAAAACCAGGAAGTAACATATTGTTAAGTAGAATTATTTGTATTAGATAGGAATACTTGAAACGATATAATCGAGTCGAAATTATTTGTATCACATAGGAACACACGAAACCATGACATTTTGTAGAAATTATTTTTATTAGATAGGAATACTTGAAACGGTATAAAGAGTAGAAATTATTTGTATTAAACGGAAATATTTGAAACTATATAATGTCAAGAAATTATGTTTGATAGGAATACTTGAAACCATAAAATTGTGTAGAAGTTATTTGTATTAGATTGGAATACTTGAAACCATAAAAAGATTTTCAAACTGTTTGTATTGAGAATAGTTTCTTGAAGCTACAACTGTTTACAAATTATTATCCTTATTAGTTACAAGAAATCAAATAGTTGTTAAAATTTAATAAAGTGATCGAGAAAAAGCAATTTTACGGCTACTTACCTCCAATCTCACTAACTCTCCCAGTAAGACAAGGAAAACATGTTGGGCCCTGTTAGAGAAGCAGGGACGAACTTCTAGGGACACACCAGTATTGGCCGACCAGCAGAAAGTTACGTTGTGCCTTCAATAAGGTTCCAGACATTTTTCGTACAGGCATTTAAAATTGTCGTACACTCTTGAAAATTCAGTATGTTCTTGCTATACATATAATGAGATGACTGACCAATTTTTATGATTTCACGTTCAAATGAACAGCTGCAGCAGGAATTAGAATACACCGTACTAAAGCCTGGTGAATTTCAAAAATGCAATCTGGACGTGAGGACACTTTAGAAGAACGATATGCAATAAAATTGTGTTTTAATCTTGGAAAAATGCCACAGAAACGTATGGAATGCTTCAGACTGCTTTTCAACCATCTTGCATAAATCGAGCATCAGTTTTTGAGTGGCATAAGAGATTCAAGGAAGGCAGGGAGTCTGTTAGGGATGATGAGAGGTGTGGGAGGAGTAAGGAAGTCAATACACCACAGTTGATTAGCCAAAGGGTTAGGGTTAGGGTTACTATGTTGAGGTTTTAAGGGAGTTCAGGAAGAGATTCCTTGGGAAGTGGCCAGTACTCTTCAAATCGGGTCAGTGGCATTTCCACCAGGAAAATGCACCAGTCCACAACTCCATCCTTGTCACAGACTATTTGACCAAGATGGGCATCAAGACAGTTCCTCAGCCTCCATATAGTCCAAACCTTGGTCCCTGTGACTTTTGGTTATGAGACAATTGGGGAGATAAAAGAGGCTGTGACTAAGGTCATTGACACGCTCACCCAAGAGGACTTTGATGGGGCCTTCCAGAAGTTGTTGGAACCTTACAACAAGTGCAGTGCAGTCAGAGGAGATTACTTCGAAGGGGACTAGAGTTTCATGTGTGTACTATCAACAAAAGAGCCCATCTGAAAAATAGTCTGGAAACTTATTTAATGATCCTGGTATGTTCATCAGCAATGTGCAGACACTGGATGCAGTGTAGAGGACGAATGAAGAGACAGACAGACAGACAGAGTCATGGGAATCTGTACCATTTGAACGACTTGATAATATTGATAATGATATAATTGTGTACAAATTAACAAAATTAGATAAAAATACAATTGATAAAACTATATCATTGTCTGAAAATTATTAATATTAGATAGGAATACTTGAAACCATATAACTTAACTGCTTAAGGGAGGTTACTTGAAACTTTAATTTATCCAGTTTGAATTTTTCTTAATTTTATTTCAGTGATGTTATTTCGTGAACGAGTGCCGAGATGTTGGCAACAGCCATTGAGATATTTTTGTAATAGGAATAAAAAGAAATATATTCAAATAAAAAATACGAAACTTATTGCATGAATAAGGTGAAAGATTGCCAAAGAAGATGGCACTGAGGGGCACTTTTTTCAAGGAATTCAATGATGAAGGATCTTTTCAGGTCCCAGAAGACCGTCACAATAAACTTCTTTATAGACAGCTGCGCCAGAAACTTAAGAGAGTCAACGTACTTCAGTTCCATGGATTTTCGTTTCGGCTTAGACTCATCGTGGCAAACCCATATTCAGCCCAATTTTAAACATTTTTTTTTACTAGAATAAGCTTCTTCGTATATATTATGCAGTCTTTGGTAAATTTCACATAGTTTGCACTTTTCAGCCACCCCTCCAACAAAAAAAAAACTGATGACAGATCTCTGTTCAAGCCGAGAGCACTCCGTTTTATTTGCTGCCTTTGTCAATCGTCTCAAAAGAAATATTTTTGCAAGATTAAGATATATTTCTGTTATCTGCTAATTCCAAGCATTGCAGAGTTTTACATTTATGGGAAACAATTGTCAATATATATATATATATATATATATATATATATATATATATATGTTGTTTATTTATTAAAAAAAATCTTAGTTTATATTCAATAGACTAAGATTTTTTTTTTACAAATAAGCAATATATATATTCCTGATGTAAAGCAGATCAGAATTGGATGAGATTCTCGTATTGTTTTCGGAGGCTAATGGAGACTGTGGCTTTAGTTCATTCACATACCATTTTCATATGGCATTTTTTTCAAGAGTTTACTGGTTCTCCATTAAATATTAACTGCTTCTAGATGTACGCATGCGCGATGCGATCACCAGAATATTTCCCGCGCACGTTCGTATACGTAATGGAGGGATTTTGCATCAGTGTTGCCAATTCGATTTTCTGTGAATTTAGTGAGATTGTTATGAGTGCGAGCAGACCATACTACTTTTGATTAAACAGACATTAGCTTTCTTGGTAATTAAAGGTAATCCATTGCTGAGCACCTGTTAATTTGCTCAATGAATGAGTTTAGAAGATCTTTGGATTAACGAAGAAAAAAGAAATTAGAAATAAAAGAAAGAGGATAGAAATGAAAGAAAAAAAATCAAAGAAAGGTACAAAAACAACGAAAAAAATTAAACGAACAAAAAAATGAACGAGAGAGAGAGAGAGAGAGAGAGAGAGAGAGAGAGGGAGAGAGGTGGAGGAAAGAGAAGGAGAAAGGAAGAAGAATTAAGAGGAAAGAATGAATAAAAGAAAGAGATACAAAGAGAAAAACGGTGAAGTGAAAAAGCCAAACGAAAGAAAGAGTTAAGAATGAAGATCAAAGAAGAAAAAAAAGGGATGGATGACAAAGAAAAAGTGTGAAAGAAAGGAATGAAAAGGAAAGGAAAAAAAATTTACTGTACCAAGAAAAAAAAAAGAAAAACTGGTAAATGTAGACAAAGAAAGAAAGAAATAAAGAAATAAAGAAAGAAAGGAAAACTGGTGTGAATTGAGAAAAGAAAGAAAAAAAGAGAAAGAATGGAAAACAGAAGAAAGAAAGAAAGAAAGAAAGAAAGAAAGAAAAAGAAAACAATAAAAAAAGAATGAAAGGAAAAAAACAAGAAAAAAAGGAGAAAAAAGAAAGCAATCATGTAAAGTAAAAAGAAAGAAAGAAAGAAAGAAGAGAAAAAAGGAGAAAAAGGGAAAATGAAGAAAGAAAGAAAGGAAGAAAGAAAGACAGCAAAAAAGCAAGAAAAAGAAAGAATGAAAGAAGAAGAAAAAAGAAAAAAGAAAGGAAGAAAGAAAGACCCCCCAAAAGACATGGAAAGTTGAAAGAAAGAAAGAATGAAAGAAAGAGATAAAAAAGAAGAGAAAAAAGGAAAAAAGGGAAAAAGAAGAAAGAAAGAAAAGAAGAAAGAAAGACAGCAAACATAAAAAAGAATGAAAGAAAGAAAACAAGCAAGCAAGCACAAAAGAAAGAAAGAAAGAAAGAAAGAACAAAAGAAAGAAAGAAAGAAAGAAAGAAAGAAAGAAAGACACCAAAAAACATAAGAAAGAAAGAAAGAAAGGAAGAAAATTAGAAATAAAGAAATAGAAAGAGAAAGAAAAAAGAAAGAAAGAAATGAAATAAAGAAAGAAAACAAGAAAGAAAGAAAAGAAAAAAGAAAGAAAAGAAAGAAAAAAGAAAGAAACAAACAAAATAAGAAAGAAAGAAACCAAAAAAGAAAGAAGAAAGTATTATTAGACCGAAATAATTTATGAAAGCCATAAAATTATTAGTATTTATTAGAAATACTTGATATCCTATAAAAGTGTGCAAAAAAACACTTAAGAAATGACAACAAAAAAATATGTAAATATAAACATACTATGAGTGCGATTCCCTAACCTCTTGCTCTAAAATGACCTTAGATCAATCGACATGCCTTTATAATCAATCAGTTAATCGATCAATCGATCACTTATTATGCAATGAATGGTTTCCTTTTTACCAGACTTGCCATTCTATTTGCTTGATTTAACTACTTCTAAAGGTACCAGGGGCTGGGGGGATAGCTTTTGATAGTAGAGATTCAGTTTCTCTTTTTTTATGTTCCCTCAGCGCAACCGTATTCTAGTCAACTCATATGTAATATTGTTAGTTTATTGATAAATGGGTTGACATGCCGATAAAATCAGTCATTGCTAAACTGGGATTGAAGTATGTTGCACACAACCAAGAGTTCTTCTTCTTCTTCTTCTTCTTCTTCTTCTTCTTCTTCTTCTTCTTCTTCTTCTTCTTCTTCTCTTATTTCTTCTTTTTTCTTTTTCTCTTGTTTCTTCTTCTTCTTCTTCTTCTTCTTCTTCTTCTTCTTCTTCTTATTATTATTATTATTATTATTATTATTATTATTATTATTCCACTATAGTTTTTATCTTTTTCTTTCTTTCTTGTAATTTTTCTTATTTTTCCATTGTTTCTTCTTCCTCTTCGTCTTTGTCTTCTTCTTTTTCTTCTCTCTTTCTATCTTGTTTCTTCTTCTTCTTCTTCTTCTTCTTCTTCTTCTTCTTATTATTATTATTATTATTATTATTATTATTTACTCCTTTAGAGTTTTTCACATCAGTATTAGCTGATGGTTTTTCACTGGAGTTTGAGCGACAGCAAATCACCTCAAGTCTCCAGGACTTTTCTCAGTGTTCTGGCCGTTCTCAATAATGCTGTCATTTGGATAGTCTCTACCCGTCCGCCAACTTCTAAGTCCCCCAGGCCTTTAAATAATCCTTTAGTTATTGTGCCAAAAGCACCAATCATATTTGGTACTATCGAGAGTTTTTCACGTCAGTTTTAGCTGATGGTATTTCACAAGTCTCCTCAAGTTTCCAGGACTCTTCTCAGTATTCTGGCCGATCTCAGTAATGCAGTAGTTTGGATGGTTTCCACTCCAAGTCTTCCAGTCCCTTTAATAATCCTTTAGTTTCTGTACAAAAAGCACCGTTTATGATCGGTATAATAGTCATTTTCACGTTCCATTTATTTTTCGTTTTCTTAGAAAGGTCCAGGTATTTATCTTTCTTTTCACTTTCATTATTATTATTATTATAATTATTATTATTATTTATTCTTTGGGAGTTTTTCTCGTCAGCGTTAGCTGATAGTCTTTCATAGGAGTTTGAGTGTCTGTAAGTTTCCTCAAGTCTCCAGGACTTTTCTCAGTATTCTGGCTGATCTCAATAATGCAGTAGTTTGTATGGTATTATTATTATTATTATTATTATTATTATTATTATTATTATTATTATTATTTTACCATTCTTCTTATTCTTATTTTTCTCTCCTTGTCTTTTTCTTCTTTCTTCTTGGTTTTTTCTTGTTGTTGTTATTTTCTTTTCCCTTTGTTTCTTCTTCTTCTTCTTCTTCTTCTTCTTCTTCTTCTTCTTCTTCTTCTTTCTTTTAAAGTCGATCAAGAAAAAGAAAAAACTCTCTGTCTTTTTCCCGCTTGTTAACCACCCCCGCCATCTTTATTGTTTGCACTCGGCTGTAAATGGCCTTTTCTTCGAGACCGGAGCCTCCACAAAGATTCGCTTCTGCCGTGTGGAAAGTCGTCGCCATTCACTTTGGAGAAAATAATCTTTTATGAGAACTCTGCGTAGGAAAAATGGAAACTTTTTTTTTTTTCTGAATGGCATTGAAATGTTCATTTTGATTGTCTGTGGGTGGCAGCGTACCACGGCTGTACGGTTTGGCATTGTGAAGAATTCAGATGGATGGAATTGGCAAGAAGTGACGTTTGATTTAGACGCTAAACATGGCGGTCACGGCCATTCGTTGCAGTAAAGTTGGCTTTGAATCTTTCTACCCTGTCAGCTTCTTTCATTCGTATTTTCATTTTCTTTGTTTTTTTTTTTTTTGTTATTTTTTCTCTCTCTTTTTTTTTTCTTCGTTTTTCTTTAAAAAACTGGTCTCCTTCTTTTATTTTTTCTTTCTCTTGTTTCTTCATTTTTTGCTTTTGCATTTTCTTCGCAACAAAGTCGGCTAGGGTTATCAAATACGCCGACTGCATCTCAGCAGAGGGAGAAGTCCCCTCTATGAGTGTCCGGGATATGACACTTAGCAATCTGATGGTGAGGCTCCAGCAATCCTGGAGATTTAAGGAATGCAGAGTACCCCTTCATTCCCATCGCTCCCAGGTCCACCCTGATTCGAAGTGGTGGCAAATGATCGACTCTTATCTATGGGTCAAATAAAAATATTTGACATTAAAAATGTGTGCAAATCACTTATGCTAAATTGAATATATATATATATAAAGAGAATATGACATAAAATAACCCATAATGGTTGATATGACATAAAACCCAATCCAACCAAATCATATGTATTTAATATATATGTATATAGAGGATTTGGTGTTAAATAACCTACAGTGGTTGGTATACCATAAAACCCAACCAAACCAAATCATATATATTTAATATATATGTATATATATATATATATATATAGGTGATTTGTCACTAAATAACCCACAATGGTCGATATGTCATAAACCCTACCAAACCAAATAATATATATATATATATATATATATGAATGTTTTGGCATTAAATAACCTACAATCGTTGCTTTGCCATAAAACCCAACCAAACTAAATCATATATATTTAATATATATGTGAATAAAGAGAATTTGGCATTAAATAACCCACAGGGGTTGATATGTCATAAAACCAACCGCAATCCAAGCAAATTCTTTTCTTGCGTTGTTCAGACTGGCTTAGATTGTATCGTATGCAGACCAAAAAAGGAATTATTTTTAGTATGACACGAAACTCCCCCTAATGGTGAGGATCCAGTTCTGGATACTTAGGAGATTGTGATGTACCAATCTATAGTCATTACTCTCAAGACCACTATGATTAGTATGTAGTGGTGACTGTTTGAAAATCATCTCCTGGTCAAAAAGAAATGTTTTGAAAATTATTCGTAGATGATAGAAATGTGTTAGTATCTATCTATCTATCTATTTTACTTCTGATATATATTCGGTCTTTTCTTCTTCTTTTTCCACTGCTGCCTTGTTTTTGGCGTTTTTTCTTTCTTTTTCCCTTGTTTCTTGTTGTTGTTATTATTATTATTTAATAGTCGTAATAGTAGTATTTCTTTTATTTCTTTTTCTATTTCTTCTCTGTGATCGGCTTTCCTCCTCCTCATCCTCCTCCTCCTTCTTCTTCTTATTCTTCTTCTTATTATTATTATTATTATTATTATTATTATTATAGATTTTTCACCTCAGCTAACGCTGATGGTCTTCCATTGAAGTTTGAGAGACAGCAAGTCTCCAGGATTCTTCTCAGTATTCAGGCCGTTCTCAATAATGCTGTAGTTTGGATGATCTCCGCTCGTCCGCCAACTTCCAAGTCCTCCAGTCCCTTTAGTAATCCTTTAGTTACTGTTCAAACGCACCAATTACAATTGGTACAATTGTCACCTGCATGTTCCATTGTTTTTTTCAATTCTCTAGCAAGGTCAAGGTACTTATCCGTCTTTTCACATTCTTTCAGTTTTATTCTGTGGTCAGCCTGGACAGCGAAGTCGACAATTTTGCAATTTCTCTTTTTTTTTTGTTGATTATTATTAGGTCTGGTCTTCTGGCCGAGATTAGTTGATCCGTGTGTACGTCAAAGTCCAATAGAAGTTTATGTGTGTCATTTTCTAGGACAGCTGCTGGGTTGTGGATATACCATTTGTTGGTATGGTTAAATTTAAATTTCTTGCACAATTCCCTGTGGATCACCTTGCCGACCCAGTCGTGTCTAGTGTTAAATTCCTTCTGTGCTAATTTGCTGCATCCGCTTATTATGTGATTGATGGTTTCGTCTCTGTCACCACATAATCTGCACTTGCTATTTTGTTGTGTCTTATCTATTCTCGCTTTGGTATGATTGGTTCTTACCGCGTTGTTTTGTGTTGCTATTAGGAGATATTCTGTTTCCCTCTTAAAGTTTCCTTTTCTTAGCCATGTCCAGGTTTTCTGGGGTGAGACGTTTTTTATTAGTCTTTTAAAACGCCCATACTGTTGTTTTCCTTCCCGTTTTTGTTTCCTAGTTATTGTCATTCTGTTGTCAATTATCATTATTATTATTATTATTATTCACTCATTTGAGAATTTCACATCAGCGTTAGCTATGGTTTTTCACTGGAGATTGAGTGACAGCAAGTCTCCTCAAGTCTCTAGGACTCTTCTCAGTATTCTGGCAGTTTTCAATAATCGTCCGCCAACTTCCAAGTCCTCCAGTCCCCTTAGTAATCCTTTAGTTACCGTGCCAAAGGCACCAATCACAATTGGTCTGGTCTTCGGGCCGAGATTAGGTGATCCGTTTGTATATCAAAGTCCCACAGGAGTTAGTGTGTATCATTTTCTAGGACAGGTTCTCGGTTGTGCATATACCATTTGTTGGCATGGTCAAATTTAAATTTCTTGCACATTTTTCAGTGGATCACCTTGCCCACGAAGTCATGTCTAGCCTTGTACTCCTTCTGTACCAATTTGCTGCATTCGCTTATTATGTGATTGATGGTTTCATCTCTGTCACCACATAGCCTGCACTTGCTATTTTGTTGTGTTTTATCTATCCTCGCTTTGATATGGTTGGTTCTTATGGCGAGGTCTTGTGCTGCCATTAGGAGAGATTCTGTTTCTCTCTTAAGGTTTCCTTATTATTATTATTATTATTATTATTCACTCATTCGAGCTTTCCACATCAGCGTTAGCCGATGATTTTTCACTGGAGTCTGAGTGACAGCAAGTCTCCTCAAGTCTCCAGGACTCTTCTCAGTATTCTGGCCGTTCTCAATAATGTTGTCGTTTGGATGGTCTCCACTCGTCCGCCAACTTCCAAGTCCTCCGCTTTTTTTTTTCTTGATTATTATTAAGTCTGGTCTTCTGATCGGGATTAGGTGATCCGTTTGTAAGTTAAAGTCCCCTCGGACTTTATGCGTAGCATTTTCTTGGACAGGCGCTGGGTTGTGCATATACCATTTGTTAGTATGGTCGAATTTAAATTTCTTACACATTTCCCAGTGAATCACCTTGTCGGCCCAGTCGTGTCTCGCCTTATACTCCCTCTGTGCAAACTCGCTGCATTATTATATGATTGGGGGTTTCATCTCTGTCACCACATAGCCTGCATTTGCTATTTTGTTGAGTCTTATTTATTCTCGCTTTAATATGATTGGTTCTAATGGCGCTGTCTTGTGCTGCTATTGGGAGAGATTCTGTTTCTTTCTTTAAGTTTCCTTTTCTTAGCCATGTCCAAGTTTTGTCGTGTGAGATATTGTTTATTAGTCGTTTAAACCGCCCATAGAGTTGTTTTCCTTCCTATTTTTGTTTCATAGTTATTGTCATTCTGTTGTTCATCGTGTTATCAGCATTGTTTCTGGTGGCTGTAATCAGTCCTCCATCGTGTTTTTGTATATAATCTTCGAGTCGTTGTATCGATGCGTCAACGATGTCTTCAATGCTGGCAATTGAAGACAGCGTTGACGCATCGATACAACGACTCAAAGATTATTATTATTATTTCTCCACCCTCTTCTTTTGCTTCTTTCTTTCTTTCTTTCTTCTTCTTCTTCTTCTTCTTCTTCTTCTTCTTCTTTCTTTCTTTCTTTCTTCTTCTTCTTAAAAAAATGTCCCTTTACATATCAATAATAATCAAAATAATAAGAATGAATTATTCGCCCTTCGTCGTTTCGTAAATCGGGGAAAGCGCAACGGTGTAAAACTCTTTTCTGACTAAATCAATGTAATCACTTTAAAAGATATTTCCTTTTCTTTTTATGCATCAGATCAATACACCGTCGATAGTGGATCGATATTAATATTAATTTTTTTCATATACAAATATGAGCATTCAGTATTTATTCGATCGGAATCTCAGTATATTATAATCGATTTTTGCCCCTAATTTCAATTACTTGTAAGATTTTGGTGTAAATAATAATTTTAATGATATGAATCAATAACAATTGTGATAATAATCAATATTTCTTTGACGATGTTGTTCTAGATTTTACGCGAATTATATAGGCAACGAATATCTATTTTATTGCGCTGTGGAACTAAATTTTTTTATACTCCTCGTTCCTGAGTAGAAAGTAAGATTTCTCAATTGTTTATAGCTAAAGTAACTGGAAAAAAACAATTTGTCTTTTCAAATTTTGCTTTTGTGATCTAGATAATGATATTTTTAATTTACTCATTTATTCTTACGTGAGACAAAATGGATTTATATGTTTAGAAGTGAGTGGTTTTTCCGCGATTTGTAATTTAAATCACTTTTAAGTATCACAGCCCCCAAATATGGTCTCCCATCGTGTTTTCTTTGTACGCTCTAACAATCTTAGTCCTGTAAATCTTGCAGTATGCATTTTAATTATTCCTCTCATTGTATTACCATGTTCTGCTCGAATTTATAAAGATGAGCGTCAAGGAGATAGCTTTTCAGGATATCTATCTATCTATCCATCTATCTATCTATCTCAGTCCATTTTTTCTATCCCAGTCCATTTCTTTCTTTCTTTCTTTCTTTCTCAGTCGATTTCTATCTATCTATCTATTTATCTATCTCAATTTCTTTGTTATAGTCCATTTCTTTCTTTCTTTCTTTCTTCCTTTCTTTCTCAGTATCTATCTATCTATCTCAATTTCTTTCTGTTTTAGTCCATTTCTTTCTTTCTTTCTTTCTTTCTTTCTTATTCGATTTCTATCTATCTATCAAACTATCTATCTATCTATCTCAGTCCATTTCTTTCTATCCCAGTCAATTTCTTTCTTTCTTTCTTTCTTTCTTTCTTTCTTTCTTTCTTTCTTTCTTTCTTTCTTTCTTTCTTTCTTAGTCGATTTCTATCTATCTATCTATCTATCTATCTATCTATCTCAGTCCATTTTTTCTTTCCTTCTTTTTTTCTTTCTCAGTCCCTCTATCTATCTATCTATCTGCGCAGTCGGCTGGGGTGTTGTAGTATGCTGACTGCATCTCTGCAGAGGAGAACCCCACAACCTTCAACAGGTGTTCTGGTTAGGTCACGAACAAACCTTCGTACGCGGAAGCTCCAGTTCTGAAGCTTAGGGGAATATGAAGTGCCTCTTTATTATTATTACTCCCAGATCCACTTTGAACCTGATGTGTAGGACGTGTGAAAGTCCTATCTATTGGTCAAATAGAACAGCAGAATTGTAATATAGCCATGACCACTATACATACACATATACACGCAGAATCATAACGACGACACAATAAAGACAAGCGGACAGAGTTCTTTAGAAAAATATACCTCTCATTTTTATTGAAAAGTTTGTGTGTGAGAGGGAGTTGGAGACCGAACAAAGACTGCAACATATTGACTCCCACTCTTATGACTATCACAACCTTTCTTTCCCGTTATCCTGGGCTGCTCAACCGGGGGCATGGGGGACCAGCCTCTGCTGGGGCATGTTTCTTATTCCAGCATCTTTTCTCCAACCAATCTGAACTTCCTGTCGCCGGGGTTATATAATAATTTGTGGTCTACCTACTTCCTGCGAGCGTCACAATTTCGCATTTAATTTAACCCCTCGATAATGAAGGTCACCCCTGACCTCCTGATATCTTCGACCGGATGCACCTGTTATTTACACAGGTGCATTTCTTCTTTTGACAGCTTGGCTGGGTCAGAGGTCAATATGCAACAATCATCCCATAATCATTTTTCAAAATTCCATATGTGGAGTTTTCTTCACGTCCGTCTCCATCCCCTCACACACACATTTTACAGAATAATTTTCCAGGACAATCATACTTCTAAAAAAAACACAAAAAGAAATCACTTGAACCACGGCAAAACAAAATCTTACTTAGAAGGCGACCTTCTCCCTATGTAACACTTGCCCGGCTAATTATTATCTAAATTCGTTTTACTATCTTTGCGCGGTTGGCTATCTTGACATGTGTGCATCAAGGTACAATATGGAGGCATCTTTTATCCTCCCAAACACAACGTGGCCCTCTGTAATTCCTTGAAGAATTTCAAAACCCTAAAAGGACCATACTCTGTTCGCAGATCCTGGTCACGGCACCAAATTAATACATGTAGTATAGCCATGACCACTATACATACACAACCTTTATTTCCCGTTATCTTGGGCTGCTCAACCGGGATCCTGGGGGCCCAGCCTCTGCTGAGACATGTTTCTCATTCCAGCATCTTCTCTCCAACTGATATGAACTTCCTCTCACCGGGGTTATATAATAATTTGACATCCACCTACTCCCTGCGAGCGTCACAATTTCGCACTCAATTCAACCCCTCGACAGTCAAGGTCGCCCCAGATCTCCTGATATCTTCAACCGGATGTTATTTACACAGGTGCATTTCTTCTTTTGACAGCTTGGCCGGGTCGGAGGTCAATATGCGACACAATCATTTACTAATCCAAAAGTATGGAAGGAAAAAAGGACCCAGAGACCGACTTGTCACAGTGATTCAGAGCATCTTTGTGGCCATTCCAAGGCCGAAAATTATGTCGAACTACAAGGCTCATTAAATAAGTTTCCTGACTTTTTTCGTATGGGCACTTTTATTGATAGTACACGCATGAAACTCTAGTCCCCTTCGAAGTAATCTCCTCCGGCTGCAATGCACTTGTTGTACCGTTCCAACAACTTCTAGAAATCCCCATGGAAGTCCTCTTGTGTGAGCGTGTCAATGACCTTTGTCACAGCCTCTTTTATCTCCTCAATTGTCTCATAACAACGACAGCCTGTGAGCTTAGGGAATAACCAAAAGTCACAAGGAGCAAGGTCGGGATTATAAGGAGAGTGAGGAACTGTGTTGATTCCCATCTAGCTCAAATAACGAAGTTTTTGGAACGGTACAAGTGCATTGCAGCCGGAGGAGATTACTTCGAAGGGGACTAGAGTTTCATGCGTGTACTATCAATAAAAGTGTCCATACGAAAAAAGTCTGGAAAACTTATCGTATGCACCTCGTACAAATTTGGAACGGAATTTGTGATACATAGTATGATCCATACGTCGTATTATCGTGGTGCAAGGTTATCATCGAACGAAATAGATATGGGTAACAGAGTTCAAATCCTGTAAGAGGCAGTTCATATTTTACAAGGAGCTAATACCTTTGGTAAAGGTATGAATCCAACTATTTTCCAACCGGCTTTGTGTAAATTGTAGGGCGCTCTTAAACTTTGGTATAGCGATCAGTCTAGGAGAAAGGAAAACTTTTTGCTTAGATGTGGCACAAGGATGAATGAATGAGGCACCCAATGAGACTCGAACTCTGAATTTAAACCTGTTAAACACCGCTTAGAAAATTGACCTAGTGTCGTACCCTGCTTGTCGGTGAGGAGAGGAAATTAGTATTTCGTGATATCCTGGTGAAGTTTGAAGGGAATAATGTCTATTTTCTATACTTTTATTAGCAATTACGGATTAATACTCGCAGCGTTATGGTTAACGCGCTGGACTGTAGTTTCGAAGTAAATAAGTGAGTTTGAACTCCAGTCGCACTATGACGTTCACTTTCGGACTAATGCCCATAAAAAAGGTATGAACTCACTTATCCCCACAGCTATTTGGTTAAATAGTACCAATACTGTTCTTCTACAAGGATAGCTTTACCCTTACAGCGTGCTGAAACAAAATATGGAATAATTTTTAGAACGTTTTTTTTCTGATTTGTCCAATTTTTAAAAAAAGCGCGATAAATTTAAATCTTCATGATTAGTTTTATCATTCAAGGACTTATTTAGATTAAAATTCAGCCCAATATGAGTGAGCAAGAAAAAGAAACGACAAAGAATCTATGATTTTCTTAACGCCGAAACCAAGCCAAAGTTTCTTTGTCTGCCGTATATAAAACAAAGAATTTTTTTTATAGACAAAAAAGATTTTAAGTAATGGGGGGAAATGGAAGACTGATTAAAAAAACCCCTGAAAATAAGCCTTTCTAATTGCTCTCACTACGTCGATTAAGAAGGATCTCACAACGTCAATAAGAAAGCACGCTGATAAATTAAAAGTTCACATGAAAACTGTGAAGACAGCAATTAAACAAGATTTAAGACCAGACCTTAACCCCCCTTAATTTCGCTATATGGGGCGGTTTAGAAAACAAAACAAATGCAACTTCCCATCCAAATATTGGTTTGCTTAAGATTGTTATTGAGAAGTAATGGATTAAAATGTCTGAAGAATTTATTTTGAAGGCATTCAAATCGTTTCGAAAGAGTGCTGATACAATAATTGAAAAAAAAATGATGGCCATATTGAGTAAATTTACTGTTTTTGGTCTATCTTCTTATTTCGTTTTTTTTTTTTTTAATTAAAATCAATTTTGTTTTATAATAGAGTCGTTTATTATTATATTAAAATGCCAGACATCGGCATAATGGCTAGAGAGTTCACTCATGGCCTGGAAACCTGGGTTCAATCCCAGGTCGAATCATACCAAAGACTCAAAAATGGTACTTGAAGTGTCCTTGCTTAACACTCAGTATTATAAGATGCGCATCAAGGGTAAAATGGAGCAATCCAGGGAATGGAGTAGTGCCCTCCCCTACACCTTGGTGTTGTAGCTATTGAAAAGGGAGCCTTCCGGTGACCCCCGACTACGGTCACCAACTTCCCTTTTTTTACTTTATTATTATATTAAAATATTCCTAATTTTGCTTCCGCACCCTGTAAATAACCCATAAATATACCAGAAATAATACACAATTTCCAGGAACAAAATTTGCCTTTGTCTTCTCTCTCTTTCTCTCTCTCTCTCTCTCTCTTTCTATATATATATATATATTGTAATAAAGAATGTCCTCAGAATAGTTTGAATTTTTTTCTTATTTCTTTTAAAAATTTTGAAACGCTACACGTGTTTCTGATTTTTATAATCTTCATCAGGCTTAAATAAATTTTCAAGAATCGTTTTTAAAGAAAAAGCTTCTAAGGAAGATTTTCTTAGAAGAGAAACTTCTTTCTCTAGATTTTTCAAAAAGTTTTTTGTTGGTTTAAGAAACTAAGTCCAAGAAAGAAACACAGGACGCTAAAAGCTGGGATCGAAACCCACCTACTTTTACGCTAGACTTAGTATCTTACCGTTCGGTCATTTAGGCGACCTATTTATATATATTTATTCATGTGTATATTCTTTGTATATGTATGTATGTTGCGTAAAGCCTAAAGAAAGCGCCACAATCAATACATAAATATATGTGTATGCGCGTATAAATATTGTCTCTCTCTTCTATCCACAAACAAACTCTCTCTCTCTCTCTCTCATACACACACACACACATATATATATATATATATATATATATATATACTGGTTGTGGCGCCTTCTCTGGGCTTTGCGCAACTTTGACTAAACCAGCAGCATTTACACTGGATAGGGTCTATAATCATAGCTTCAAGAAAATAGTCTTAAAACAAATATATATATATATATATATATATATATATAGAGAGAGAGAGAGAGAGAGAGGACATATATAATTTCTTTGATTCTTTAATAGCATATCATCCTTCATTGGTTATTTAATAGGAAAGCCATTCTTCCAGGTGAACGGTAGGGATGGACTTTAACCCATAGCTAGGGGAGAGGGAGTTCATGCTTTTTTCCAGACTGGGGTTGGAACTTGTTTACTATGATATTGCAATCTAGCCCGCATGTCTCTTCGCCACAGATACTTCTTTCACTCACTCCCACCATATATATATATATATATAACTGTTTCTCTCTAATAACGATAAATCATTTATTTGTAAGCAGTTATAAGGTTTCAAGTATTTTTATTTGATAAAATTATGTGAACAAAGAACTAATGGGTACGGCCTCTTTGGATATTATAGTTTGCACCGATTGGATGTTCAAAAGGTTCATTCGAGTCATTTCTGACGAGGAATAGAGTGATGTCTCTATATCAGTAGTGGGATTCTCCGTCGTGCTGCACTGTGACCTCAAAATACGCGAGTTCAAAGTACAATCGCGCAATTAGGTTCTCACTTGGACTAAAATTCTTGGAAAAGGAATGTACCCCTTTATCTCCCTAACAATGGGTACCACTGCTGTTCTACAAGGATAGCTCTGGCATTAAATAACCCACGAACGTTAAAACCAAATAAAGCCATCATTATTATTCTATAACTACTTTGACTCCATCTTAATAAAACTGTTTTGGAGGTGAATCACTTTTGCTAGTATCACAACTGTTCTTCCAAAAGGATGGCTTTGGCATTAAATAACCCACGAAGGTTGACGTGCCATTTGAATGAAGAAGCCAAAAAAAAAAACTTTGAGATAATGAAATTCGTTACATCCTGAAAAATTAAAAAAATAAATTCAGAAGATTATCATAATTACTATTTATTTCTTTTTGAGTTTTCTACACGAGCATTAGACAATAGTATCTCACGAGAGTCTTGAGTGACAGCAAGTCTCCAGGACTTTTCTCAGTATTCTTGCTGATCTCAACAATGCTGTAGTTTGGATGGTCTCCACTCATCCTCTTATTTCCATGTCCTATAGTCCTTGTACCAATGTATTGGTGACTATATATGTATGAAATATATATATATATATTTGTTTTAAGAATGTTTTCTTTCAAGCTGCGGTCGTATCGATACGGCTATATGGATGCACTACTTGGACGCTAACAAAACGTCTGGAGAAAAAGCTAGACGGCAATTACACAAGAATGCTGCGACTAATATTGAATAAGTCCTGGAGGCAACACCCCACAAAGCACCAACTATTCGGCCACCTACCTCCGATCACGAAAACTATCCAAGTTAAGCGAACCAGATATGCAGGACACTGCTGGAGAAGCAGGGACGAATTCATAAGGGATGTACTCCAATGGACCGCCACATATGGCCGTTCAAAAGGGAGCGTTCGGGTTGCCCTTGACTACAGTCGCCAACCTTACTATTATTAGGTCTGTTTTTCTGGCCGGGATTAGGTGATCCGTTTTTATGTTAAAGTCCCATAGAAGTTTACGTGTGTCATTTTCTGGGACAGGTGCTGGGTAGTGCATATTCCATTTATTTGTATGGTCAAATTTAAATTTCTTGCACATTTCCCAGTGGATCACCTTGCCGACTCAGTCATGTCTGGTCTTGTACTCCTTCTGTGCCAATTTGCTACAATCGCTTATTATGTTTCATCTCTATCATTATTATTATTATCTCCTTTCGAGGTTTTCACATCAGCGTCAACTGATGGTCTTTCACTGGAGTTTGAAAGACAGCAAGTCTCCTCCAGTTTCCAGGATTCTTCTCAGTATTCTGGCCGTTCTCTATAATGTTGTTATTTGGATGGTCTCCAGTCATCTGCCGACTTATCATTATTATTATTATTACCATTATTTGGTCATTTTAAGGTCATTTTTTGTCATATTCGAATTCGATTTAGATGGCAAATTTTCTTTTTGCGTCTTTTATGTCAATATATTTTTCTTCCTTACTTTTGTTTGTTTGTTTGTCTCTATCTTTCTTTCACTAAAATTATGTAACTATATAAAGTAATTTTTCTTTCTTTCTTTCTTTCTTTCTTTCTTTCTTTCTTTCTTTCTTTTTGTTTGCTTGTTTCTTTCTTTCTTTCTTTCTTTCTTTTTGTCTGTTTGTTTTTTCTTTCTTTCTTTTTTTCTTTCTTTCTATCTTTCTTTCTTTCTTTTTTGTTTGTTTGTTTCTTTTTTTCTGTTTTTCTTTCTTTCTTTCTTTCTTTCTTTTCACCCTAAATAATCTATCTTTCCTTTTCACAACTTCCTTCCTCTCACTCTTCTTTTGTCCTCCCCACTCAACAGATCATTTGTTGCTATTTTCGAGACCTCCTCTGAAAGCAAATGCAAGTGTTGCTAATTTTTAATTCCACTTCCGATAGCCATAAAACAAGATGCATCAAAGCGACAACGTATGCTCCTTCCAATTTCAACATGGCCGACACCCCCAACTACCGCCAGTCCCTCACCCATCAAAACCGGTCGGTACATTTTTCCAGCTTTCTCCGCTGTGGCAATTGCCCACTTTTTTGTCTTTTTTTTATTTATTTACATTTATCCCTTTTTTATTTATTTATTTTGACTTCGTTAGAATTTCTCGGAAAAGCAGTGTTGAATCCTCGGCAATTTGCCAAAAAACACCTTTAGAGGCGTCATGAGAAGGGAACCCTTTCAAATCAGTTGAAAATCACTAATTAAGTCATTTTTTTCATCTTCATCCCCTTCTTTTTCAAGGATATATTAGCACTTTCCTTCCGTTTGATTTCTCGTATCTCCAGATTTAATATTGTCTTCGTAATTGCTGGATTATTACGAGCCTAATCGAATTAGGGAATCTTTCTTTCTTTCTTTCTTTCTTTTACTTGAATTTTTTTCTTTCTTAATAAATTTTAACTGGATGTTTTTAAATGTTCTTTCAATCGCAAAGGATATTTTTTAAGATTACTGTATCACCCATTACTGTATCACACATACAACAGCTAAACAACAGGAACTTCACCAAAAGAGGCAGTCAAGTGTCATACCCAGGATGTTTGTTTAAGCGAATATATATAGGAGTGTCTTTAAAATAAGGTCGAAGACAAAATACGAAACTCTGCCGAGTCGGTTGGGGCTGCAGAATACACCGACTGCATCTCAGTTGAAGGGTAAGACCCCCCCGCAACAATGAGGGTCCTCGATGTGGCACTAAACATTCTGATGGTGAGGCTCCAGTAATGCGAATGCGTTAGGGTAAATGCAGAACCCTTTAAGTGCCATTACTCCCAGGTCCATCCCCGCCTGGAATGGTAGCAACTGATAGGGTCTTATCTACGGGTCAAATAAAACTGTTTGACATTATGTCCAAGCAAATGACTTTAGCTAAATTGAATTGTTTGAAATAGAACTGTTTGACCATGTGATTGTTCGTAAATAAATGACTGAGGTTTAATTGAATTGTTAGTGATCCATAGCAATACATGGAACCATTTAACATTGTTGACTTGTCCTAAATTGAATTGTTTGAAATAGAACTGTTTGACCATTTAACTGCATCTAAGCAAATAACTGGGGTCTAATTGATTTGTTTGTGGTAGATAGCAATACTTGGAACTATCTATCTTTGTTGAATTGTCCTAAATAGAATTGTTAGAAATTGAACTGTTTAACCATTTAACTGTATCTAAGCAAATGACTTATTTTTAATTGAATGGTTAGTGTTACAAAGCCAATACTTGGAAGCATTTAACTTTGTTGACTTGTCCTAAATTGAATTGTTAAAAATACAACTGTTTGACCATTTAACTCTATGTAAGTATATAACTGATGTTTAATTGAATTGTTAGTGATACATAGCAATACTTGGGAGCATTTAAATTTGTTGACTTGTCCTAAATTGAGTTGTTTTAAATAGAACTGTTTGACCATTTAATAATATGTAAGAAAATAACTGATGTTTAATTGAATTGTTAGTGTTACATAGCAATACTTGGAAGCAATTAACTTTGTTGACTTGTCTTAAATTGAGTTGTTTGAAATAGAACTGTTTGACCATTTAATAATATGTAAGCAAATAACTGATGTTTAATTGAATTGTTAGTGTTACATAGCAATACTTGGAAGCATTTAACTTTGTTGACTTGTCTTAAATTGAGTTGTTTGAAATAGAACTGTTTGACCATTTAACTGCATCTAAGCAAATGAATGGCGTCTAATTGATTTGTTTGTGGTACATAGCAATACTTGGAACTATCTATCATTGTTGACTTGTCCTAAATTGAATTGTTAGAACTAGAACTGTTTAACCATTTAACTGTATCTAAGCAAATGACTGATTTTTAATTGAATTGTTAGTGATACATAGCAATAGTTGGAAGCATTTAACTTTGTTGACTTGTCCTAAATGGAATTGTTAGAAATAGAACTTTTTGACCATTTAACTGTATATAAGCAAATAACTGATGTTTAATTGAATTGTTAGTGTTACATAGCAATACTTGGGAGCATTCAACTTTGTTGACTTGTCCTAAATTGAATTGATAGAACTAGAACTGTTTGACCATTTAATAATATGTAAGCAAATAACTGATGTTTAATTGAATTGTCAGTGTTACATAGCAATACTTGGAAGCATTTAACTTTGTTGACTTGTCCTAAATTGAATTGTTAGAAAAAGAACTGTTTGACCTTTTAACTCAATGTAAGCAAATAACTGATGTTTAATTGAATTGTTAGTGATACATAGCATAACTTGGAACCATTTAACTTTGTTGACGTGTCCTAAATTGAGTTGTTTGAAATAGAACTGTTTGACCATGTGATTGTTCGTAAATAAATGACTGATGTTTAATTGAATTGTTAGTGTTACATACCAATATTTGGAAGCATTTAACTTTGTTGACTTGTCCTAAATGGAATTGTTAGAAATAGAACTGTTTATCCGTTTAACTCTATTTAAGCAAATAACTGATGTTTAATTGAATTGTTAGTGTTACATAGCAATACTTGGGAGCATTCAACTTTGTTGACTTACGCTAAATTGAATTGTTAGAACTAGAACTGTTTGACCATTTAATAATATGTAAGCAAATAACTGATGTTTAATTGAATTGTTAGTGTTACATAGCAATACTTGGAAGCATTTAACTTTGTTGACTTATCCTAAATTGAATTGTTAGAACTAGAACTGTTTGACCATTCAACTGTATGGAAGCAAATAACTAATGTTTAATTGAATTGTTAGTGTTACATAGCAATACTTGGAAGTTTTAGCTTTGTTGACTTGTTCTAAATTACATTGTTAGAACTAGAACTGTTTGACCATTTAACTGTATGTAAGCAAATAACTGATGTTTAATTGAATTGTTAGTGTTACATAGCAATACTTGGAAGTTTTAACTTTGTTGACTTGTCCTAAATTGAATTGTTAGAAATAGAACTGTTTGGCTATTCAACTGTATGTAAGCAAATAACTGATGTTTAATTGAATTGTTAGTAATACATACCAATATTTGGAAGCATTTAACTTTGTTGACTTGTCCTAAATTGAATTGTTAGAAATAGAACTGTTTGACCATTTAACTGTATGTAAGCAAATAACTGATGTTTAATTGAATTGTTAGTAATACATACCAATATTTGGAAGCATTTAACTTTGTTGACTTATCCTAAATTGAATTGTTAGAACTAGAACTGTTTGACCATTCAACTGTATGGAAGCAAATAACTAATGTTTAATTGAATTGTTAGTGTTACATAGCAATACTTGGAAGTTTTAGCTTTGTTGACTTGTTCTAAATTGAGTTGTTTGAAATAGAACTGTTTGACCATTTAACTGCATCTAAGCAAATGAATGGCGTCTAATTGATTTGTTTGTGGTACATAGCAATACTTGGAACTATCTATCATTGTTGACTTGTCCTAAATTGAATTGTTAGAACTAGAACTGTTTAACCATTTAACTGTATCTAAGCAAATGACTGATTTTTAATTGAATTGTTAGTGATACATAGCAATAGTTGGAACCATTTAACTTTGTTGACTTGTCCAAAATTGATTTGTTAGAAATAGAACTTTTTGACCATTTAACTGTATATAAGCAAATAACTGATGTTTAATTGAATTGTTAGTGTTACATAGCAATACTTGGGAGCATTCAACTTTGTTGACTTGTCCTAAATTGAATTGTTAGAACTAGAACTGTTTGACCATTCAACTGTATGTAAGCAAATAACTGATGTTTAATTGAATTGTTAGTAATACATACCAATATTTGGAAGCATTTAACATTGTTGACTTGTCCTAAATTGAATTGTTAGAACTAGAACTGTTTGACCATTCAACTGTATGTAAGCAAATAACTGATGTTTTATTGAATTGTTAGTGTTACATAGCAATACTTGGAAGCATTTAACTTTGTTGACTTGTCCTAAATTGAATTGTTAGAAATAGAACTGTTTGACCATTTAACTGTATGTAAGCAAATAACTGATGTTTAATTGAATTGTTCGTAATACATACCAATATTTGGAAGCATTTAACTTTGTTGACTTATCCTAAATTGAATTGTTAGAACTAGAACTGTTTGACCATTCAACTGTATGGAAGCAAATAACTAATGTTTAATTGAATTGTTAGTGTTACATAGCAATACTTGGAAGTTTTAGCTTTGTTGACTTGTTCTAAATTGAGTTGTTTGAAATAGAACTGTTTGACCATTTAACTGCATCTAAGCAAATGAATGGCGTCTAATTGATTTGTTTGTGGTACATAGCAATACTTGGAACTATCTATCATTGTTGACTTGTCCTAAATTGAATTGTTAGAACTAGAACTGTTTAACCATTTAACTGTATCTAAGCAAATGACTGATTTTTAATTGAATTGTTAGTGATACATAGCAATAGTTGGAACCATTTAACTTTGTTGACTTGTCCTAAATTGATTTGTTAGAAATAGAACTTTTTGACCATTTAACTGTATATAAGCAAATAACTGATGTTTAATTGAATTGTTAGTGTTACATAGCAATACTTGGGAGCATTCAACTTTGTTGACTTGTCCTAAATTGAATTGTTAGAACTAGAACTGTTTGACCATTCAACTGTATGTAAGCAAATAACAGATGTTTAATTGAATTGTTAGTAATACATACCAATATTTGGAAGCATTCGACTTTGTTGACTTGTCCTGAATTGAATTGTTAGAACTAGAACTGTTTGACCATTCAACTGTATGTAAGCAAATAACTGATGTTTAATTGAATTGTTAGTAATACATACCAATATTTGGAAGCATTTAACATTGTTGACTTGTCCTAAATTGAATTGTTAGAACTAGAACTGTTTGACCATTCAACTGTATGTAAGCAAATAACTGATGTTTTATTGAATTGTTAGTGTTACATAGCAATACTTGGAAGCATTTAACTTTGTTGACTTGTCCTAAATTGAATTGTTAGAACTAGAACTGCTTGACCATTTAACTGTATGTAAGCAAATAACTGATATTTAATTGAATTGTTAGTGTTACATAGCAATACTTGGAAGCATTTAACTTTGTTGACTTGTCCTAAATTGAATTGTTAGAACTAGAACTGTTTGACCATTTAACTCTATGTAAGCAAATAACTGATGTTTAATTGAATTGTTAGTGATACATAGCAATACTTGAAACCATTTAACTGTGTGGAAAAGAATAAAAACTGTTGATAGAATTAAAATGTAAAATAGTAATACGTATAATCAATTCAATGACTGTAAACAAATGATTAATATTGAATAGAATTATTAGCGTTAGATAGCAATACTTGAAACGATCATTTAACTGTGTAGAAATAATAGCAATACTAGTATACGAGCAAATTAGTTGTAACGCATTTGAAAATGAAATTAACGAGAACCAAATCCTCTACAAATATATTTAAATGGTTTATCATAATTTAACATTCTTAATATATTTAAATGGTTTATCATAATTTAACATTCTTAATATATTTAAATGGTTTATCATAATTTAACATTCTTAATATATTTAAATGGTTTATCATAATTTAACATTCTTAATATATTTAAATGGTTTATCATAATTTAACATTCTTAATATATTTAAATGGTTTATCATAATTTAACATTTTTTATTTGCATAAAATAAAAAATGTTAAATTATGACAGAAAAACTTGAAACCATTTAATTTTGCGCACAGCTCGTTTAAATACGCTATCAACAAAATATGTTCACAAATCCTATATACTCACGATATATATGTCTAAAGAGGATTTGGCATTAAATAAAGTACAACCAAACCAAATCATATATACTTGATATCTATGTATAAACAGGATTTGGTATTAAATAACCTACAATGGTTGATATGCCAAAAACACCCTACCTAAGCAAATCATATATATCTAATATAAATATATAAAGAGGATTTGTCATTAAACAACTTAGAAAGTTGATCTGCTATAAAACTCAACCAAACAACCAGGGGTCAATATGGACTTCTTAGAGAAGCCCTGATCTAGGTATTGGCTGTTGCGTTGCCTCAGATGATATCTGTCATCAGCGGGGAAAACATGTCTCATGTGTGTCGAAAGTATTACAAATAATATCACATCTGATTTCCAAGATTGACGAGCATTTAGCATTAAATAACCTACAATCCTTGATATGCCATAAAACCCTACCAAACCAAATCATATATATTTAATATATATGTATAAAGAATATTTTGGCATTTAGTAACCTACAATGGTTTAAATGCTATAAAACAAAACAAAACTAAATCATATATGTATTTAAAATATATGTATAAAGAGGATTTGATATTAAATAACCTACATTGGTTGAGATACCATAAACCCAATTAAACCAAATCATATATATTTAATATAAAGAGGATTTGGCATTAAATAAGCTGCAATCTGGTTTCAGTCCATGGTGACACGAGGAGAGAGACACAATTCGTAAAAGTCTATGGTTACCCTACTATGCTGACCCCATCCCAACGCGCCGCGCATCTTTTGATGTTTAAGATCTCAATTCATCTGTGCCGGTCGAGATCCGAAAAACTCAACCACATGCCTCAACGGTAGAAAACCCAACCCTCTCTTTCAATGGTCGAATACCCAACTACATCTTTCAACGGTCAAAATCCAACAGACGTCTTTTAAAAATCCTCAAATTCTCAGGACCATCTCTTCTGGGTATGACATCATCCACACTCCAGCCACATTTCCTGTCTGGGGGTTTATTATGACAAAAGGTGATAGTCATATCCTTTGCGCGTGGGCGTAAAACTGCACCAATTGCCTATGCACCTGAACTGGGACTCGAATGGTTCAAAGCCCTACTAAACTGAATGATAGAATATAATTAACGAAAATGATTAACATAAAAGAAATCATTCCTCATATATATATATATATATATATATATATATAAAGCGCTTGGACAAAATAATAGAAACACGTTGAATCTTGATATTATTTTGAAACTCCTTTAAAACTATCAAACGTTTGTCATTTTTTTTATTATTAATTTTTCTTGTCTTATTTTACAAAAATTGTTGCTTTTGACAAAAGAAATTGATCATTAAAATGGCAGATCTATCTGACTTGAAAAGTGGTCAAATTGTTGGTGCTCGTATGGCAGGCGCCAGTGTAACAAAAACCTCTGAATTATTTGTTGTAGCAAGGAATACTGTCTCGAAAGTAATGACAGCATTTGGGAAAGAAGGAAAAAACTTCTTTACTGAAGCAACACTCTGGAAGAAAGCGAAGAAAGCTGTCTGATAGAGACCGTCGGACTCTTGGGCGGATTGTTAGGAAGGATCACTAGACTAGAGCTCCGAAAATTATAGCAGAGCTTAATGACCATCTCGAAAACACAGTTTCCTCAAAAAATGTCCAAAAAAGGGACCTACACAAAGCTGGATTTCACAAGAGGGCTGTTATTAGAAAACAATATTAAAATAAATTTGGTGAAATTTCCTGGTGTTTCAATTATGTTGTCCAATATATATATATATATATATATATATATATATATATATATATTGTTGTAGTAGCAGTAGTAGTAGTAGTAGTTGACTGTAAAATACAGGATTTAAAAAATAAAAAAAAGAAATAAGATGAAAAACAAAAGAAAGTGACAATTGACACATCCAACTCTGATCAGAACAAAGAAAGAATGAGTATATATATATATATATATATATATAAGTGGAAGATGTAAAAATTGCAAAAAGGCAGGAGATATATAAGTAAAGTAAAGTTGGCGACCATAGTCGAGGGTAACCCGAAGGCTCCCTTTTCGATAGCTACTACACCAAGTTGTAGGGGAAGGCGCTACTCCTTTCCCTGGATTGCTCTACTTTACCCTTGATCCGTACCTTATAATACTGAGTGCTAAGCAAGAAGGCATCAAGTACCATTTTTTGAGTCTTTGGTATGACTCGACCTGGGATTGAACCCAGGTCTCCCGGGCCATTGGCGAACACTCTAACCCCTAGGCCAATGTCCGGTTCTGAGAATCTCAAATAAACATGTACAATATATTTTAAAAAGCAAAGGTGTCTATAATGAGTATAAAGCATTGAATTCAAGGCTTCTAAAAATCCAGAATTTTTTATTTTTTCTAATATATATATATATATATATATATATATATATATATATATGTATTGTTACGCTGTCATGTGCCCAGCGAGCGAGAAGGGTGCTGTTCGTTCCCGCTAAGTCCACAAGTTAAAGCAGGGCACAGACGTTGGCTGTGGTTTGCCGATGCTATTTAATGTCACAGATATCGCCATCTCCCTAGCTGAACCACATTTTAAAGCCACTAGGTGGGTTCTATGTGAATTATTAAAAGTCAATACAGCTAACTGGATAGCTTTCCCCCTTCAAATATGAGGTTTTCGAGAAGTACAATGCTTCCGCAACAAAAAAAAGGACTCTGAACTGCCGTGTTTGGGTAACAAGATTAATAACAATACTCTTTTATTGAATCAAAGAAAGAAACCTAGAAAAAAACAATTCAGGTAAAAGTCAGGAGTGAGAAAGTCTTTCTGTATCTCGGAAGAACCTTCATTAAAATATTCATATCCCTGACGAGGTCCCCATTTAATATCTGTTAATGGTAGAAGGTGAGAATATAGTTCGTGAGGGGTACACACGTTCTGCTTTCCTTCCGGCTGTAGGATTTAACGGTAGAGCTCGTGCTCCAAATCTCACGTTTATCATTAAGGGGATATTCCCTCTTCTTTCTCCTCAATCTTATCAGGGCTATTCTTTCCTCCCGTAATTTGTCTTTTTTTCGCGTCGGCGTGGATGCAGCAAGATAAATTTAAATATACTTGCATTGTATGTTCATTTACTGGAGGCTTTGTGGGGTTTATTCTCTTTTCTTTTTTTCTCGTTATTGGGTTTCCATAACACATTGGATACACTCTTATTTCAGATAAGACCAAGATTAATAATTGTCTCTTTCCTCGTGGACAAGTCTTTTCTTTCGGTTTTCGTTTAACGAGACTTACCATACCTCGGAGTGCTGGTTCATTCAAAGAAGAAGCCTTTTCTTTTCCTCTCAGTGTTCTCTGCGCGGCATGACTTTTGGAATTTGGGTTTCTTCCGTATCCCAAATTATGTCTTCATTTTCAACGAGCAAAAGGCAACTCCTTATATGTCTTCACCCTTGGGCGAATACGCGGCAAATAATTAGTTTCTGTAGTTTGAAAATTCACCACGTGTTGGCTTTTTGGCTGTTTCTTTCATTAGAACCAATCATGGTCACAGGTCTTCCTCTCCGCCGCTGACGCATACATAGCTAATAGAGAGTGAGGTTCTCCCATGTTCATATCAGTTGTACCAATAGAGAGGGTTGAAGAGAAACGCCCCCTCCACTATTCTGCTTACTACAATAGTCTTCTGATTCTTGCTTGCCATTATAGTCGGCTGCCGGCCGGCGAACTGCACCTCCTTCCCCCACAACCCGGCGAATGTATTAAGGTGTCATATTTCCTCGTCACAATATATAAATATATATATAGTTTTATGAGTGATAGGTTCAGGTGTCTATGAAATAGATGACTAGAGAAAACATTTTGGAAAAATATTTCGATTTAGATAGATAGATAGATAGATAGATATGGTTGAAGGATATACATACGTAACTGCATATATATACATTCGTACATAGATGCATGCCAAAGTGCCTGACTGAGAAAGAAAGAAAGAAAGAAAGAAAGAAAGAAAGAAAGAAAGAAAAGAGAATAGGATAGATTGATAGATAGATATGGACAGACTGGCATATATACATATATATGTATACATATATTCCAAAAGACTGAGATATATAGATAGATAGAGAAAAAGATAGATATGGATAGACTGATATAAATACATAAATACATACATGCATTCAAAATGAACAGAATGAGATAGATATTTATTAACTACCCAAATCGATTTCAGATAGATAGATAGATAGATATGATATGATATGTACGTACGTAGGAAGGAACCGCCAATTTTTTTCTTGCTTACTTTTTCGATAAATTTACGGACGCGGATAGAATTAGAAAATATATTTTTCCACGAAATTAGAGTCGAAAATATTTTCTTTCCTTTTTCTTTTCTTTTATTTTCACTTTCACTTTATAAAAATTTAATGAACGTTTTTGATCCGCAATAACCCGAATGATGTCGAGTCTTATTTTGAACGTGAGAAGAAAGACATTCAGAGTCTGAGTCTGCGAGTTGATCGAAGAACTGATGATTTTTACCTCTAAAACATGATCCGAAAGTCAATCAGGCACCCACCTTAGTTTGTAACATGTCATTCTGGGGAAGGCAAAGAAAACAACCAACAAAAAATAAAACTAAAAAAAAAAAAAATTGCACTTTTCTTTTAAATACAAGTGAGTAAAGGTATTCCACTCTTTCTGAAATAACATTTCCAAAATTCTTACCTGTACACATTTTTTACCCCACCTAAATGACAAGGACAGGATTTGGCACGAGGTCAATTTCTAAGATGAGTCAATCTAGTTTGTATTTTGAGTTATATCTTCTTATCTGTTGCCAAAACAAGGCTATAGAACCCAACCTGCTTTATTAGTTGGGCGAATCAAAATTTTTGAAGCATTTTTCTACGAGCAAGATATGAAATTGATAAAACAGACAGATTGATATATAGATATAAGAAGATTTATATATATATATATATATATATATATATATATATATATATATATAACAGAATTAATTTTGAAACCAGTGCTAATGTACTTAAATGTCTTAAGCTACTGACGTTATTGAAACAAATTTGAAAAGTAAACACTACACAATACAACAGTACAAACGCTCATTATTACAAAGTAGTAATGCACATACAAAAGTTATAAATCCTCCCCTGATGATGGCCCAAAGTTGGGCAGAAAGTACTTGGGAAATAACTAATTACGGAAGGTTTATCAACCAATTCCTGCCAAATATCATAAGATCGATACTGCAATTCGAAAGGATTAACAAAAAAATATATAGACAAAAAATGTCTATTATGTTCAATCAAATATGTATCAATGAAAAAATGCTGCCAATATATATATATATATATATATATATATTAAAATGAATAGGCCTGCAAATGATTTGAAGTTGGTATTTAGGTTTTTCATCATTTCCATATATTTGTGCTGTACACGCGTTTCAGATTTTATGTCTTCTTGGGAAGATTTCTAATGTTTAAGATTATTTTTTGTTTTATAACGAGGATTGTTTTTATATATATATTTTATATATAGACAAAAAATGTCTATTATGTTCAATCAAATATGAAACAATGAAGAAATGCTGCTAATATATATATATATATATATATATATATATATATATATATATATGCTTGTGTGTGTGTGTGTGTGTGTGTGAACATAGATAGATAGATGCTTAATTAACCAATACAGACACTCGGTGGAATGAATTTGGGAAGGGGCTGTATTTTTCTCAAGTAATATCGGCACCATCAAGAGTGATCTTCGGGCGAACGAATAATGAAATAGCAAACACAATGACATGTCATTTACGATGAGTCGGAGGAAGAAAAAATACGGCGCCTTCCTAAATTCATTTCATCCAAAAGTTAAACCACTCATACGGAGACTTGAACGAATCAAAGACACAAAAGACAGATACAAAACATCTGTCCTATTGAATCTAACACGTTTAAAATAGAAAATGCTGTAAATACATACATACATACATACATTCATTGCCATCGCTTCCAGGCCTTCTCTGGTTCAGTGTGGTAGCACCTGATAGGGTCCTATCTATGTGTCAAATAGAATTAAACGGCGTACTTATGCAAAAGTGAATTGTTTGAAATAGAACTGTTTTTGACATTGAAACGGTAATTACACTAAATTGAATTGTTTGAGATAGAACTGTTTGACTAAACTGAATAGGTTGAAATAGAAATGCTTTTGATAATTATACTGTACTCATGGTAATCTGAATTGTTTGAAATAGAACTGTATAAAAATGTATTTGGCATTTGGGTTGATATGCCATAAAACTCAACCAACCAACCAACCAAACAACAATCTATCTATCTATCTGTCTATGCACACAAACAGACACACACACACACACACATATATATATATATACACACACACACACACACATATATATATATATATATATATATATATATATATAGGAACTTGTTTCTGTCAATCTACGCACATGCATGTCCGCACACAACAGCACACACACACACACACACACACATATATATATATATATATATATATGCCTGTTTTAATCAATCTATCTACCTATCTATCTCCACACACTCATCAAACACACACACACACACACACACATAAATATATAAGCCTTTTTTATCTATCTGTCTATCTATCTATCTATCTAACCACACACACACATGTATACATATATATGAGCTTATTTTTATCTATCTATCTATCTATCTATCTGAGTCTACCCATATCTATCAATCAATCTATATCTCCATCAACACTTACACACACACACATACCCCCCACGTATATGAGCCTGTTTTTATCTATCTATCTATCTATCTATCTATCTTTGTCAGTCTGTTTCTATCTATTTATCTATCTATCTATCTATCTCAGTTTGTTCATATATATCACTCTCTCTATCTATCGATCAACATCAGACTGTTTATATCTATCTATCTATCTATCTATCTATCTATCTATCTATCTATCTATCTATCTCAGTCTCTTCATATCTATCTATCTATCTATCTATCTATCCCAGTCTCTTCATATCTATCTATCTATCTATCTATCTATCTATCTCAGTCTCTTCATATCTATCTATCTATCTATCTATCTATCTATCTATCTATCTCAGTCTCTTCATATCTATCTATCTATCTATCTATCTATCTATCTCAGAAGACACTGAATCTCATCCTTTCTTCTATCAGACATCCACCCTTTTTCTTTTGCTTCCAATTTGGATGAGGCCGGCTATTATTCCAGGAAATACAGTTAAGTTTATACTTGGGCTCAGGAAAATGACTTTCTTTCATGCGTTCTTCCATATTCCGAAAGAAATTCTAAGTATCTCGTTGAATTAGGGACGGAAAACATAGGATTGTCCAAAAACGTCTGCGCCATGTGACACGAGATTGATTGATGATAGCCCCATTATTATTCCCAATTATCGTAAACAGCATTCTCTTTGGCGTCCACTTCTGGGTTAGAAAATGAACTTGAGATTTTTTTTCGGCGTTTCATCAAGCAGACGACCAACAATATTTGCATTATCAATGAGACGTCTAAAATTCTTGTTGGAAACTGATCTCACTGTTGACCAGAGCATTCGTTCTGTTTAGCCATTAAGCGCCATCTTTGTTTTCTGCTTGGAATAATTTGATCTTAGAGCAGGGAACTTAATTTCAGTGAACACCGGAATCTATGAATAAATTTTCTTCTGTTTTATAAATTGGAAAAAAAATTCAGTCTGGGCCAGATGATTTTTATTGGAGTGATCATTTACGAAGTTTAATGTAGTTTGGCACAAGGCTCGAAATAAAGGAACACCCAATAAGAATCGTACTCAATAAGAATGAATGATTAACCTAGCTCGTTGACCATTACGCCATATGAAGCGCTGGAAGCTTATTTCATTAGCAATCTTAAATACAAAGAATCTGTGAGAGATTTTCGTACCAGCTCAATCAGTACTGTTGTGATAAAAAACCGTCATTCCCATTACTCCCAGGTCGACTAAAAATTTGTATTCAGAAGGACTATGTACAAAGTAAAAAAAAGTAAAAAAATAGCAAAAACCCACAACAACAATTCTTAAGGAACAACACAAAAAAATGTTGCCCAGTCGCCTGGGTGGATGCTGTAGAATATACCAAATGCTTCTCTGGAGAGAGTTAAGCCCCCCCAACGAGTGTCCTGATTATGATACTAAACAATCTGATTGTGAGGTTCCAGTAATGCCCGAGCTTTGGTGAATGCGGAGTATCCTTCATTCCCATCACGCCCAGGTCCACTATGGCCCGGAATGGTAGCGCTTGATAGGATCCAAGCTATGGGTGAAACTGAACTAAACAGTGAACTTATGCTAAACTGAATTGTTTGAAACAGAACTGCTTTTGACATTCAAACTATACTTACGCCAAACTGGATTGTTTGAAATAGAAATGTTTTGACATTTAACTGTGTATAAACAAAATCCATAATACTAAACTGAATTAGCTGAATTAGAACTGTTTGACTAAACTGAATAGTTTGAAATAGAAATGTTTTTGACAATTAAACTGTGCACTTATTCTGTACTGAATTGTTTGAAATAGAACTGATTATTTTTATAAAATGGATTCGGCATTAAATGATCTACAAAGATTGATTTGCCATAAAAACCAACCAACCAACCAACCAACCATTCAACCAACTACCCAACCAACAAACCATTCAACTAACCAACAAACCAACCATTCAACCAACCAACCATTCAATAAACCATTCAACCAACCAACCAACCATTCAACAAACCATTCAACCAACCAACCAACCATTCAACAAACCATTCAACCAACCAACCAACCAAATATTCAACCAACCAACCAACCAACCAACCATTCAATCAACCAACCAACCAACCAACCATTCAACAAACCATTCAACAACCAACCAACCAACCAACCAACCAATAAATCAACCAACCAACCAACCAACCATTCAACAAACCATTCAACTAACCAATCAACCAACCAATTACACAAAAATGTTTCTGAAAATAAAAAGAACGGCATTCATTAACTTTTAGGCATGACATTACCCACCTTGGGTTGACGTGCCGAAATATTAGTTTTTGACTTTTTTGTTTTTTGTTACTTTATTTTAATGTGTCAGAAAAATATTGTCCGGGGAGTAGTAGCTGAATATCTACGGCCTTAAAGTATGTGAGTTCAAACCCCAGTCACGCTATTACGTTCACTTTCGAATTAATACCCTTGTGAAAGGCATGAAACCTCTTAAACCACCAGCTATGGGTTAAATAGTTGCTCTGCTGTTCTTCTACAAAGATCTAGTATTTGGTATTAAATAATCCACGGAAGTTGATATGCCATTAAACAAAGAAGCCAAACCATCATTATTATTTTATTACTAGTTTTACTCGATCTTAATAAAACTGCTTTGGAGGTGAATCACTTTTGCAAGTACCACTACTGTTCTTTAAAAGGGATGACTTTGGCATTAAATAACCCACAAAAGTCGATATGCCATTTAATTAAAAAATGAAACAGTCAATTGTTTTTGCTTGTTTGTTTTAGGGTGGAAAATGAAATGTTAAGAAAGAGTCTAATCTTTGAATAACAGAACAAATCTTTACGAAATGAGCCTCGACCGTACCCTATGAAGAGTGTCCTGTATCGTCATGTTAGTTCGATGTATCGGTGACATCGGAGACGTATCGTTAATTTGAGATTGCTCATTACGACTTCTATGGAAGATAGGAGAGGACATAAAAGACCCATTTACCACGGTCTGCGAGGAAGGCGTGCAAATGAGACGAATGGTGTTAGATAGAGAGATCGATCGATAGACAGAGAGAGAGAGAGAGAGAGAGAGAGAGAGAGAAAGAGAGACAGAGACAGAGACAAAGAGATGGAGGACATGTGTGTGCGTGGGTCTTGGGAGGAAGAACGTGGGTGGGGTGTGAACGAAGTCGTCACAGCAAGGCGAAGGAATTGAACGATGCCATCAGTGGCATTGTCAGAAGACAATAGGCCAAGCAACAATGGAATAGTTACGACCGAAAGAACACAAAGAATAAACGCGAAGATGGTAAAAATAATCGCAAAACAAAGGTACCTGTGAACAATAAGAGATTTTTTTAAAAATATAAATATAGATTATATTGAATATTCAAAAAACAAAACGCAAAAAAAAAAATGTCGCAAAATAGATAATTTATAATTATTGTGTAGTTACTTCTAATCCATCTCATCGATACACATTACTATTATTATATTGCTAGTTTTCCACCATCTAATTATTGTTGCTTTTTATAACAACAAAATAAGATGGAGGAATATTAGCCACTATGTAATAGAATTTATATACAAAAGTTCCTTGCGTAGTCGGTTGGGGCTGTAGAATACACCCACTTCATCTCTGCAAACGAGTGTCCTGGATATGACAATTCAATGTGAGCTTTTGTAAAAAATCGTTCATAATAGTAAAGTAAAAAGTTGGCGACCTCATTCGAGGGTGACCCAAAGGCTCCCTTTTCAATAGCTACTACACTGAGGTGTAGGGGAGGGTGCGGCTCCATTCCCTGGATTGCTCCACTTTACTCTTGATCCTTGCCTTATAGTGCCGAGTGCTAAACAAGGAGGAATCAAGTACCATTTTTTGAGTCTTTGGTATGACTCAACCGGGGATTGAACTACGGTCTCCTGTGCCATTGGCAAATACTCTATTCGCTTGGCCAATGGCTGGTTAAGTGGTAATTCACGGTGTTGATAAAAATTTTAAGGTTTATAAGTCTCCAAAATTCACACAAAATTGTCTAGCAGGATTCATGGCGTAACTGATGCAGGTGTTTGGTTAAAAAAGTGAAACCATCTACAGGTTCAGTCCTGACTACTCGTAAAAATATCACGGAATGCTGATTATAGTTTTACACTTGTACCCATTTATGGTAAACGGAGTTTTAAAAATATATATATACAAAAAGTTCAGTTCAAAGTTTCGTGCAAGCATCTGCGTTCGCAAAGAAGCACTTGAAGAAGGCCCAAGAAGGCTTCAGTCAAGACGTTGTAAATAAAAAGATGAAGATAATAGTCCGAATACTCTTAATGATAAAAATTTCGCTTCTGCATTTCTTGTTGTCTAGTCTGACTTCCATATGACCGATACCTATCGACAGCTGTCCATGCCTTTGCTAGCCGCATGTCGATGTCTTTTTCGGTTGATGAGACACTGCTTCCAAGGTAGGTGAACTTCTCAACTAGTTTCAGCGAGCTACCGCCTAGTGTGGCAGAAACTGCGTTTCTTCCAAGCAACGGTTGTGTCAATACTGCTATATGGATGCACTACATGGACGCTAACTAAACGTATGAAGAAAAAGCTTGACAGCAACTACACAAGAATGCTACGAGCAATTTTGAACAAGTCATGGAGGCAACACCCCACAAAGCAGCACCTGTACGGCCACCTACCTCCTATCACAAAAACTATGAAAGTTAGATGAACCAGACATGCAGGACACAGCTGGAGAAGCAGGGACGAGCTCATAAGTGATGCACACCTGTGGACCCCCTAATATGGCCGAGTTAAAGCAAGACAACCAGCTCGAACTTACATACAGCAGCTCTGTAAGGATACGGGATGTAGCCCTGAGGACCTTCCAGAGGCGATGAACGATGGGAAGGAGTGGCGAGAGAGGGTCAGGGATATCCGTGCTGGCGGCACTTGATGATGATGATGATTTCTTGTAGTACGGGATTTTATTTTACATCAAAATGTTATATAATTAAAGTAATGACTTTTTTATATTAATCATTTTTCGTTGATTATATTTTTTTTATTTATTTTGGTAAGGCTTTGAACTAGTTAGTGTCTCTTAGTTCAGGGGCATAGTCAGATGATGTGCTCGCGGAAAGGATATGACAATCATCATCTGTGTCATAAACCCCCAGACTGAAAATAGAACTGGACGGCCGTTGAAGTGAAGTGAGTGGGTGGATGACGTTGTACCTTGAAGAGATGGTCCTGAGAATTTAAGAATTTTGAAAAGATGGGTAGTTGAAGTTAGACATTTGAAGCGCGTGGTTGAGTTTTTCGGATCTCATCAGATTAATTCAGTTTGAGTTTCTAAAGGCAGAGATTAGTTGAGATCTTAGACTCCACAAGATGCGTCGTGCGTGGAGGTGGGGTCAGTAGAGTATGGTTAGCATAGGCTTTTATGAATTGCATTTCTCTCCTCGTGTCGCCAACGAATGAAGGTAGAAAGAATTAAACTCGTTCGTACCGCCTGTATTTGTATTAATGTTGTTATTGATATCCTTATGCCGATACAGCAAAAAGTGGGCCACAAAAAAGGTTGAGAAACACTATTATAGACTTCATGATTTCTTAAAGGGACTTTGATGCGAGTGTGTGTGTGTGTGTCATATCATTGCTTCTTTTTCCCCCCAAATAACAATCGATAAGCCGACCATCACCAGTTGACATCCCCGCACCTCGCTCCAATCGGTCGGTCGAACTTGGAGCAGCTCGACCGACCGATTGGCTCGCAGAACAGGAATTGGTCACCGGCCAAATGGAACTGCCTTTGTTTTCAACTTATCTCTTTTATCGCATCAGGAACAATGTTGGAACCAGATAAGATTTTCAAATCAGTCTCTGTTGATTCCGTTGACAACGTTTAATTTTCTACATATTTGAACGTCGCCCAGATTTCTCTTAAACTCTCAGAAACGGTTACATTCACTGCTAAATTAAGTGCCTCGAAGACTACAGCCATTCTTTGGTTTTTATTCATTTACAGGGTGTTTCACGATTGTTGAAACAAATCGGTAGCCTCTCAGATCATCCCAGTTGAAGTTATTCTCTTTCTCTTTTCAAATTACTGTTGGAAAAGGGTTAACATTTTGATAACTTTAACCACATAC
>OY757924.1:9283042-9290542 GCA_963585895.1 Sepioteuthis lessoniana | reverse complement strand
GGACTACGCCGAAAACATTGCGCTTCTAGCAAATACACCCGCTCAAGCTGAATCCCTGCTACATGTTGGCATAGGCCTCCATGTCAACGCAGACAAGACGGAATACATATGCTTTAATCAAAGAGGCGACATCTCCACACTAAATGGTAGTTCGCTGAAACTAGTGGACAAGTTCCCCTACCTTGGAAACAGCGTCTCATCAACTGAGAATGACATCAACAAGCGACTAGCAAAGGCATGGACAGCTATCCATAGGCTATCGGTTGTATGGAAGTCAGACCTGACAGATAGAATAAAACGCAGTTTTTTTTCAAGTAGCAGTCTTGCCGATACTGCTATATGGATGCACCATATGGACTCTAAGTAAACGTCTAGAGAAAAAGCTTGACAGCAATTACACAAGAATGCTGTGTGCAATAATGAACAAGTACTGGAGGCAACACCCCACAAAACAGCAGCTATACGGCCACCGACCACCCATCACGGAAACTATGAAAGCTAGACGAATCAGACATGCAGGACTCTGCTGGAGAAGTAAGGACGAACTCATAAGCGATATACTCCTGTGGACCCCTTCACACGGACGAGCAAAGGTTGGACGACCAGCTAGAACCTATATACAACAGCTCTGTACAGATACAGGATGTAGCCTTGAAGACCTACAGGGAGCGATGGACTATAGAAACAGGTGGCGGGAGAGGGTCAGGGAAATCCGTGTTAGCAGAGAGACCTGATGATGATGATGATGATGATGATGATGATTTGATATGCCATGAATTTATTGGGTGTTTTACGGTGGGTCATTGTGTATGTACGTGTTTATGTATAGGAAGATCTTGTCTATAAGTGTGTAATTTAGTTCTGTCGATGGTTGCTAAGTGATGAATTTTAACTGTCTTTCATTTTTTTTCCTGTGTATGTGTATGTGTGTGTGTGTTTATTTGTTTCTCCGTGTGTGTAGTTGATATGCCTTACTCGATCTTGTAATAATATCAAATGAACTACAGTAAAGAACAGATTCTTACTTTTTTAAACAAAAAAATGGAGCACGAGCAATATTTATTACAATTGCATTAATAACATTTTAAGAAAAATTAATTTTATACATTTAAAAAAGAATTTTGAAATACAGCCCGCTCTGTCGGCTAGGGGTGCTGCTGTATACGCGGATTGAATCTCTGCACTCCCCCACAACGAGTGTCCTGGTATGACATTAAACAATCTGATGAAGTTCCAGTAATGCTGGAGCTTTGGGGAACGCGGAGTACCCGTTCATTGTCGTTAATCCCAAGTCTACTCTGACTCGGAGTGGTAGAACTTGACTGGATCCTATCAATGGGCCAAATAGAACTGTTTGTCATTCAAACTGTGTGCAAACAAATAACATGCTAAATTGAATTATTAGAAATAGAACTGTTTTATCATTTAGCTGGATGTGAATAAATGATTGATGTTTAATTGAATTGTTAGTGTTAAATAGCAATGCTTGAAAACATTTAACTGTGTGCAAACAAATGATTAATTGTAAATCGAACAATTTATCTGTGTGCAAAATAAACTATTGGTGTTAGATAGCAATACTTGAAACAATTTAACTGTGTGAAAATAAGAATATTAGCGATAGAGAGCAATGCTTGAAAACCATATTGCTATGTGCAAATAAAAATATTAGTTTGGCTTGGTTTTGTGGCACATCAACCATTGTACTCTATTTAATGCTAAATCCATTTTTGTACAGTTCTATTTCAATCAATTCAGTTTAGTATAAGTATACAGGTTCAAAGCCCAAAACAGTTCTACTTCAAGCAATTCAGTTTAGCATAGATACGCAGTTTAAATGTCAAAATAATTCTATTTAAAAAAAAATCAGTTTAGCATTAGTACACAGTTTAGTTCTATTTGACCCCTAGAAAGGACCTTATCTGGTGCTACCACTCCGGGCCAGAGTGGACCTGGGAGCGATGGGAATGAAGGGGTACTCCGTTTTCCCTAAAGCTTACCAGCATTGCTGGAACTTCACCATCAGCTTGTTTAGTGTCATAACTAGGAAATTCGTTGTGGTGGGGAGTTCTTACGCCTCTGCAGAGAAGCAGTCGGTGTATTCTACAGCCCCAGCCCACTGGATAAATAATAGTATTAGTATTACTTAGCAATACGTGAAACCATTTAACTATGTGCAAACAAATCTATTAGTGCCAGATAGAAACTTTTGAAACCATTTAACTGTTTGCCAATAGAATTATTGTTCTAGGAGGTTCCCGTTGTGTAATGGTTATAGTCGTAGGAATTGGACATGGCAACTCGAGTTCGAATCCTGGACGTGGCTGATTGCATTTCACATAGCACTAATACCCTTGGGAAAGGTATGAATCCAATTATTCTCTCTCCAGCTATGGATAAATAGTAGGACAGACTGGGTTCTGCAGCCTTGGTGAGGCAACTAGTCTAGGAGAAGGAAAACTCTGAATTCAAACCTGTTAAACTCCGCTTAAAATTGACCTTGTGTCATATCCTATCCGAGCGGAGGGGTTGGTAAATAGGATTACTTCTAGACGGTAATGCTTGATTTAACTGTGTGCAAATAAAACTATTAGTGTTAGATATATTACTAAAATTACTTAAAACTATTTAATCGTGTGCAAATAAAACTATTCGTGTTAGACAGCAATCAGTAAAACTATTTAACTATGTGCAAATAAAACTATTCGTGATTAATAGCGATGTTTTTAACTGCGTGTAAACAAAAATTGTTACTACTCGTTTACAAATCAAATATATTCAACATGATTTGGCATTAGATAACCCACAAAAGTTGATATGCCGTAAAACATAACCAACAAACTGAAAATACGAAAATGTCTCATTTGTAATGTGCCAATGTTTTTTCTTATTTCAATTCAATAAAAAAAAATTATTTTTTAAAAGTATTTTACGCTTAAAATTTTCAAATCGATAAAAAGTCTATGTTTTACGACTTTTTTAAAAATCAATACTGATTCAAGTTTATCACTTTGAAATTACGTTCTAAAAAATATATAAAATGGCTTTTAAGATATTTATTCATTAAAAACAAAAAAACCAGACTACATTTTTGTTATATTTTTAGCTACTTATAAAATCAATAACAATTAAAAAAAATCTCTCGTCATAATGTACCGTTTTTTTCCATTTTAATTCACTCATTTTTCATTTTTATAAACGTATTTTATACTCAGAAATTTTCTAATGAATGAATAATCAAATTGTGTTTTTTAAGTAAGGAAGAAAAGAAAGACATTTTATTTCGTTGAGAAGTGTTTGCAATTTTAAAAAAATGATTCTTTTATAGCCAGTATTTAAAAAATTACAAAGATATGTAAATTCAGAAATAATATTGCCATTGTAATTCAATTCTTTTTACAATTGTATTTATAATTTAAAATTTATAATTTTAAAAAATACATTTTTAATTTTACGTGATTCAATTCATTTTTCCCCCGTTGAAAATATATATATATATATATATATATATATATATATGATAAAGGATATATATATATATATATATATATATATATATATATATATATATATACAATGATTAAATATAATAATTTTTATTTTTATTTTTATTTTTATTATATTTATGAAAAAGTTTGTTTATATCGTAACTAAGAAAATGAATGTATAAAATTTGGGATAAAGATTTTTAAAAAATGTTAAAATAATTACGCAGAAATGTAAAAATAACATGAATTTTTTTTATACAATTTATAATTGCAACAAAAAAATCATTTTAATCTTCTGTAATTATATTTATTCTTTACCTCTCTTAAAAAATGAATCAAATAATGATTTTGAGTTTGTTTTTACAATAAAATTTGTTTATATTGTATATTGACCTACGACCCGGCCGGACTGTCAAAATAGGAAATGCACCTCTATAAATAATAGGTACATCCGGTCGAGGAATAGCAGTGTGTAGCCTAGACCGTGGGTGGGTTGAATGAGTCCAATTTGTTACGCCCACAGGAAGAAGGTGGACGTTGAGCTATTATATAACCCAGTGCTGTTTAGAGACCAGACCAGTTGGTGACAAGATGCGGTAGAGAAAGCCAGCACCCAGCTGAGGGAGCCCTGAAAGTTGGAGATCAGACGAGTTGGAGAAAAGATGTTGGATTGAGGAACATGTCCCAGAGAGGCTGGGCCCCCAGGAATCCGATTGAGCAGCCCAGGAGAACGGGAAAGAAAGGCAATTATGGCCAATAGAGTGAGGGTCAATATGTTGCAGTTATGTTCGGTCTCCAACTCCCTCTCACACACAACCCTTTCAATAAAGTGAGAGGTATATTTTTCTAAATAACTGTGTCGTTCGTCTTTATTGAGTCGTCGTTATGATTCTGCATGCATCTGCATATGAGTATACAACAATATGGTAAGTAAAGAAATGAATGTGAATATAAGAACATAATTTGTTGGTTGGGTTGGGTTTTATGGCATATGAACTATTGTAGGTTATCTAATGCCAAATCCTCTTTATACATATATATTAAATATATAGGATTTGGTTTGGTTGGGTTTTATAGCATATCAACCATTGTAGGTTATTTAATGACAAATCCTCTTTATTCATATATATTATATATATATGATTTGGTTTGGTTTGGTTTTATGACATATCAACTATTGTAGGTTATTTAATGCCAAATCCTCTTTATACATAAATATTAAATATATATGATTTGGTTGGGTTGGGTTTATAGCATATCAACCATTGTAGGTTATTTAATGCCAAATCCTCTTTATACATATATATTAAATATATATGATTTGGTTTGGTTGGGTTTTATGGCATATCAACCATTGTAGGTTTTTTAACACCAAATTCTCTTTATACATATATATTAAATATATATGATTTGGTTTGGTTGGGTTTTATGGCATATTAACTATTGTAGGTTATTTAATGCCAAATCCTCTTTATACATAAATATTAAATATATATGATTTGGTTGGGTTGGGTTTATAGCATATCAACCATTGTAGGTTATATATGCCAAATCAACTTCATATATATATTAATTATATATATGAATTCCTAATACATTTTGTCGATAAAATTCTGGAAAAAAGGCCTGTGCTCTTTTTTACATACAGTTAAATGGTTTCAATTATTGCTATATAAGAACTAGGTTAACTTAAAAACAATGATAGAATTTAAAACGTATTCTGCACGACAAAAATTATCAAAAGGGAATAATAATCAAAACAATTAAAGCACTCACTAGCCCCATATAGATTGGGGGAGACACAATGCACGGAGTCTCAAAATGCAAAAGTAAAAGGTGAAGGAAAATCATATACCTTCAAAAACCCCGAAACAACATTTATGGTAAATAGAGATTAATACTGCCATTCAAAAACATGTAGTCTTCTTAATCAAATGTATTTACTGCAAAGAGATTTACTTTGTTTGTATACAAGTGCATAATTTATAGATTCTCTTTGCATAAAAGCAACTTTAAATTACCAAAATATAGAAAACTTTACATATCATAACATCTTCATGAATACAAGTCGGTTGGTTGGGTTTTATGGCATATCAACCTTCGTAGGTTATTTAATGCCAAATCCATTTTTAAACAAATAATCAGTTCTTTTTCAAACAATTCAATTTAGCATAAATACACAATTTACATGTAAAAAACACATCTATTTAAAGTTATTCAGTTTAGTCAAACAGTTCTTGTTCAACCGATTCAGTTGAGTATAAGTATAGTTTTATGTACACTCACTTAAATATGAAAACAGTTCTATTTCAAACAATTTAGTTTGGTATGAGTACACTTTCAATGTCAATAACTGTTTCAAGCTGTTCAGTTTAGCATGAGAACGCAGTTTAAATATAAAAACAGTTCTATTCCAAGTAATTCAGTTTAGTATAAGTACGGAGTTTAGTTCTATCTGACCCCTAGATAGTACCCTTATCAGGTGCTACCAATCTGGGGCCAAGTGGACGTGGGAGCGATGGCAATGAAGGGGTACTCCACATTTCCGAAAACCCCAGCATTACTGGAACCTCATCATCAGATTGTTTAGTATCATATCCAGGACACGGGTAGAGGGGTGGATCTACCCTCTCTACAGAGATGCAGTTGTTGTATTCTGCAGCCCCAGCCGACTGGGCCATCATGGATACAGCAGAGGAGATTTAAAATAATGCCAACTTACCAGACGCATGACAACTTAGAACTGCAAATAAAAGAAAAAAATACTTTATAGAAATATTTAAACGAATATTAAACAGAGACAAGCTGCACACACACACACACACACACACTTACATACACACACACAAACTTACACACACACACTTATACACACATACACACACTTATACACACATACTTACACACACACACACACACACACATAAATATTCACAAACATATATATGAACAAAGACAAGCTTGAAATATATGCATGTGTGGAGTCAAATGCATTTTCACGCATGGTAAACCGACCCCATGCTCTTGAAAAAGCATGTATTTATGTTGCGTAGCCATATACACGAATATGGCCATGTGCAAAATAGACATGTAATGTTCATAACGATAGAATACATAAAGAACAGGAATCTCAAAAACACGTAACTACTTCTTGTTCAGGTACGAAACCTTTTTATTAACTTTGAGTTAAAGGTTTCGACGTAAGGAGGAGAGACACAATCTTCTATGCTGTCTTATTCATTTGGCCCCCAACTCGAGCGGCCCCCATCGGGTGCACGTTCGCCTCGCGCCTGCGAGCTCCAAAATCGATCCTTCTCGTTTGGCGTCTAAAACCCGACTCTTATTTTCTTCAAATTCTCACACAAACTTCCGTGTGCTTCCGGTGCATGACGTCACCCGCACCTTGTCACCCAGTATCGTCTCGGACTGTTATGACATCTGAGTGACACCTTCATCCGCCTGCGCACACCCGCGTTAACACCTGCTTCAATCTTACACCCAACCAACCCATGTGCTGAGCCGAAAGGTTCTCAGCCTAACTAAACTCAAAGGCATGAACCGACCCCTCGGCTATTTCATAACATTTATATATCGGTGCACCTTCATTTAAACGTGTATAACCACACAAACACATACACTCACAGAGAAAAAGAGAGAAACACAGAGAGAGAAAGAGAAAAAGAAGGAAAGAAAGAGAGAAAAAAAGAAAGAAAGAGAGAAAGAGAGAGAAAAAGGAAGAGAGAGAGAAAGAGAGCGGGGAGGGAAGCAACACCCCTGAAAAAAATGTATATATATATAAATATACACACATATATATATATATATATATATATATATATATATATACGGGTATAAGTGTGTGTATATATGGATGAACGTACATCCATACGAGTTTACGCATTCAATTTCACGAACAGAATATATATATTTATATACATATATATATATATATATATATATATATATATATATATATATATATATATATGTTTACATGGATATATATATATAC
>OY757924.1:9218042-9280542 GCA_963585895.1 Sepioteuthis lessoniana | reverse complement strand
TCGATCCCCGCCATAAATGCTGACAAGCAAAATAGGTCATAATAAAAATAAAATAAATTAAAGAGAAAGAAAGATTGACTATATGGCTGACTCAACCTGGATAAATTCTTCATTACATTATTCTAGGCCTTGTGAGTTAACTGGTGGTCTTGCACTGGAGTCTCAGTGATTGCAACACGCCTCCAGACGGCTGGGGATGTAGAATACACAGACTGCATCTCTGCAGAGGAGTAAAACTCCCCCAACAACTGTCCTGTGGCCTAGTCGGTTTGAGCTGTAGAATACACCGACTGCATCTCTGCAGAGGGGTAAGACTCCCCCAACGAGTGTCCTGTGACTTAGTTGGCTGGAGCTGTAGAATATACTGATTGCATCTCTGCTGAGGGGTAAGACTCCCCCAAGTGGCCTAGTCGGTTGTGGCTGAGAAATACACTGCCTGCATCTCTGAAGAGGGGATAAGACCACCACCTACCGAATGGCTCAGTCGGCTGGAGCTGTAGAATATGCTGATTGCATCTCTGCTGAGGGGTAAGACCCCTCCGCCCAAGTGGCCTAATCGGTTGTGGCTGTAGAATACACCGACTGCATCTCTGCTGAGGGGTAAGACATCCCTACCAAATGGCCTAGTCGGTTGTGGCTGTCGAATACACTAACTGCATCTCTGCGGAGGGGGTAAGACTCCCCTACCAAATGGCCCAGTCGTCTGGGGCTGTAGAATACACCGACTGCATCTCTGCAGAGGGGTAAGACTCCCCCAATAAGTGTCCTGTGGCTTAGTCGGCTGGAGCTGTAGAATATACTGATTGCATCTCTGCTGAGGGGTGAGACCCTCCAAGTGGCCTAGTCGGTTGTGGCTGTGGAATACACTGACTGCATCTCTGCATAAGAGGTAAGACTCACCTACCAAATGGCCCAGTCGTCTGGGGCTGTAGAATATACTGATTGCATCACTGCTGAGGGGTAATACCCACCCCCGCCCAAGTGGCCTACTCGGTTGTGGCTGTAGAATACGCTGACTACATCTCTGCAGAGGAAGTAAGACTCCCCTACCAAATGGCCCAGTCGGCTGGGGCTGTAGAATACACCGACAACATCTCTGCAGAGGGGTAAGACTCCCCCAACGAGTATCCTAGATATGATACAAAACAATCTGATGGTGAGGCTATTGTAATGTTGGAGCTTTGGGGAATGTGGAGTACTCTTTGACTCCCATCACTCCCTCGTCCGCTCTGACCCTGAATGATAGCACCTGATATGGTTCTGTCTAGGGGTCAAATAGAACAATTTGACATTTAACTGTGTTTAAACATATTACAGTTTAATTGAATTGTTAGTGAAACATAGCAATATTTTGAACCATTTATATGTGTACAACCAAATGAGCAATGTTGAGCAAAATTATTTGTGTTAAATAGCAATACTTGAAACTCTTTAACTGTGTGCCTAAATTGAATTATTGGTATTTGATAGCAATGCTTGTAACCACTTCACTGTCTGCAAACAAACTTTTAATATCGAATAGAATTAATGTTAGATAGCAATAACTGAAACCATTTACCTGTGTAGAACCAACAGCAACACTAGAGTTCAAACAAATTAGTTCTAACTCATTCAAAAAAGAAATTACCCCAAAACTGTGTGCAAAAATGATTGGTGCTAAATTGTGACTTTTATATAGAAATACTTGAAATGTTTGAACTGTGTGAAAAAACGTCACCTGGTTCGTTCAAAAATGTATTCAATAAAATGTTTACAAATTATATTCAAAACGTTTTAAATAGAAAAAAAACGGTTGCTAGTTATTTGTTTGTTTGTTTGGGTTTCATGGCAAATCAACCTTCATGGGTTATTTAATGCCAAATTATCTGGGATTTTTTATGCAAATAGTTCTATTTCAAACAATTCTGTTTAGCAGTAGTAATTGTGAAAAACATTTCTATTTCAAGCTATTCAGTTTTGTCAAGCAGTTTTAATTGAGCTAATTCCGTTTAGTGTAAGTACAGATTTTGTTTACACAGTTACACACAGTTGTATATTAAACAAATCAGTTTAATGTAAGTACAGTTACAATGTCAAAAACAGTTCCATTTCAAATAATACAGTTTAGCATGAGGACAATTTAAATATAAGTACGGTTTAATTGTCAAACATTTCTATTTCAAGCTATTCAGTTTAGCATAAGTATGTTGATAGTTCTATTTAACCCATAGATAGGGCCCTATCGGCTAATATACTGAGAAGAGTTCTGAGAAGAGATTTGAGGAGACTGGCTGCCACTCAAACTCCAATGAGATACCACCAGCGAACGCCAGAATGAAAAACTCTCAAAAGAGTAAATAATAATAATCTGTCCAGGAGAATGAGACGCACAAAATTATCTGGGATTTTAAGATACAAATGGATCACCCAATCCCGGCCAGAAGACAAGACCTGGAGATAATCATAAAAAAAGAAGAGAACCTCCCGTGTTGTGCACTTAGCCGTCCCGGCGAGCCACCGAATAAAAATCAAAGAAAACGAATAGAGAAAAAAGTACTTGGATCTTGACAGAGAACTAAAAAAAACCTGTTGTAATTGGTGCACTTAGACTTATCCCCAAAGAATACTTAGAAATCAGAGGACAAGTAGAGACATCCAGACAACAGCATCGACCAGAATACCGAGGAAAGTCCTGGAGACTTGCTGTCACTCAGACTCCATTGAAAAACCACCACCAGACACTAGTACGAAAAACTCGCAAAAGAGTAAAATAATGGTTGACTGATTTTCGTTATCATTTTTGCTTTTTTTTCTATACCCGAGTTATGTTGGGTAGTTCTACTCCTATTTAAAAATATAATTTTTTAAATTGTTTTTGATAATTAAATGTAAAATGTAATGGACAGCGTTTGTTTCACGAGAAAGCAATAAAAACGAAGATTCTTTTTTTTTTTTTTGCATAAAAGCGGTTAGTTATATCTTGAATATCAGTTCGAAATCTTTAAAAAGGATCGTCAATAGTTATGTCCCTGGTTTTATTTACAACGTTCTATTGTGACAGTTTTGTGCTATGCTGACCTTACAAGCACGATATAATGCATTTGAGATATTGTTCATTCATTTCTGTCTTTAGAAAAACTCTTCCCTTTTAGATATTGTTCATTCATTGCTATCTTTAGAGAAGCTTTTCCAAAAGAAAGAAAGAAAGAATAAGCAGTTAAGTTGGAATAGATTAAGAGGATAGAAATATGTACTTTATGGATATTTTTGACTTATTGCATTTTCTATGAGAAAAGACGTCATTGTACGTGCTAATAGTTTTTCTAGAGGACCATAGATACAAACAAGTGCATGGACACAGAGATTTACATTGAACACACAGAAACACAGGGAGACACACACCAACACGTAGACACAGAGATTCACTTAATTCTATAGATGCAGACGCTTAGACACAGAGATTCATATAAGATATACTGAAAGCTATAGACACACAGACAGATAGACACAGAGATTTATTTAAGACACACTTAAATTTATAGACACACAGACGGTTTGGTTTGGTTTGTTGGGTTTTATGGCATATCAACCTTTGTAGGTTATTTAACGCCAAATCCATTTTTATGCAAATAATCAGTTCCATTTAAAACAATTCAGTTTAGCATGAGTACACTGTTTAATTGTCAAAAAACATTTCTATTTCAAACTATTCAAGAAGTTATTTATAACAATTCAGTTTAGTGTAAGTACAGTTTCAATGTCAAAAACAGGTCAATTTCAAAAAATTCAGTTTAGCATAAGCACGCAGTTTAAATGTAAGTACAGTTTAATTGTGAAAAAACATTTCTATTTCAAGCTATTCAGTTTAGTTAAGCAGTTCTAATTCAGCTAATTCAGTTTAGTATAAGTACAGATTTTGTTTACACACAATTATATGTCAAAACAGTTCTATGTTAAATAATTCAGTTTAGTGTAAATACAGTTTCAATGAAAAAAAACCCAGTTCTACTTGAAATAATTCAGTTTAGCATAAGCACGCAGGTTGTATGTAAATACGGTTAAATTGTCAACGACATTCCTATTTCAAGCTATTCAATTTTATCAAACAATTCAGTTTAGCATAAGTATGCCGTTAGTTCTATTTAACCCATAGATAGGGCCCTATCAGGTGCTACCAGGCCGGGCCAGAGTGGACCTTGGAGTAATGCCAATGAAGGGGTGCTCCGTATTCCCCCAGGCCCCAGCATTACTGGGACCTTACCATCAGACTGTTTAGTGTCATATCCAGGACACTCGTTGGTGGGGGGTCTTACTCCTCTGCAGAGGAACAGTCGGTGTATTCTACAGCGCCAGCCGACTGGGCAAACAAACAGACGTAGAGACGCAGAGATTTACACGACACCGAAAACTATAGACTCACAGACATATAGACATTGACATTCCCTATGGACACACAGAAACACATAGAAACACGCAGACTCACAGTCACGCAGATACAGAAGACACACCGAAATCTATTGACACACAGACACATAGATTCTCGATAGACACACAGAAACACACGGAGACTCATAGACACATAGACGCAGAGATTCACACAAGACACACCTAAATCTATAGACACACAGACACAATGATTCCCATCGGACACAGTAAAATCCAAAGGGGACAAATAGAAGGATATATACAGCCACACGACTGTGGAGGTGCCCGTGGTGTAATGGTTATCGTCGTAGGAAATGGACACGGTGACCAGGTTGATAGCATTTCACATTGCACTAATACCCTTGGGAAAGGTATGAATCCAATTATTCTCCCTCCAGCTACGGGTAAATAGTAGGACAGACTAGGTACTTCAGCCTTGGTGAGACAAGTAGTCTAGGAGAAGGAAAACTCTGAATTCAAACCTGTTAAACTCCGCTTAAAAATTGACCTTATGTCATATCCTGCCCAAGCGGAGGGGTTGAGTAAATATGTATACAGCCACACTACTCACTCAAACCTACAGTGATATTCATACGCAATGGCTGTTACACAGGACCCACTCAGAGGAAGTCTTCAAGGTGTTGTGATTAACATCCTACACTGTGACATTGTAATGAGTGAGTTCAAGCTTCAGTCGTGTTATTGCGTTCATTTTCTGACTGTCTGATTGGGAGATTCCAGTAATGTTGGGGTTTTGAAGTATGCGGGGCACCTCTTCATTCCCAGATCCACTCTTGTCTGGAGTGGTAGCACCTGATTGGGTCATATTTCTGGGTCAAATAGAACATTTTGACATTTAATCTTCATAGCCATGCAAAAATGAATTGTTTGAAAAAGAACTATTTAAACTGCGTAGTTATGTTAAATAGAATTGTTTGAAATAGAACTATTTTCATATTTTACTGTGTGTAAACGAAAAAATGTACTCAAGCTGAACTGAATTGTTTTTAAATTAAGTGAAACCATTTAACTATATGCAAAAAGAAAAATGAGCCCAGGTTTGTTTAAAATTTTTATCTACAAAATTTGCTTAGAAATCATATATCTAATATATATATATATATATATATAGTTCACTAACCTAGGAAGCAGTGTCTCATCAACCGAAAAAGACATCGACACGCCACTAGCAAAGGCATGGACAGCTATCGATAAGCTCTGGAAGTCAGATCTGACCGATAAAATTAAACGCAGTTTCTTCCAGGCAGCGGTCGTAAGGATACTGCTATATGGATGCACTACATGGACGCTGACAAAGGGAATGGAGAAAAGGTTTGACGGCAAATACACAAGAATGCTGCGAGCAATTCTGAACAAGTCCTGGAGGCAACACCCCACAAAGCACCTGCTGTACTGGCACCTACCTCCCATCACAAAAACTATCCAAGTTAGACGAACCAGACATGCAGGAAACTGCTGGAGAAGCAGGGATGAGCTCATAAGTGATGTTCTCCAATGGGCCCCCCTCACATGGCCGTGCAGAAGCAGGGTGACCAGCTCGAACATACATACAGCCGCTCTGTGAGGATACGGGATATAGCCCTGAGGACCTGCCAGTGTTGTATTGTCACATGCCGATGCATGCAGAATCATAACGACGACACAATAAAGACGAGCGACACAGTTCTTAGAAAAATATACCTCTCGCTTTATTTGAAAGGGTTGTGTGTGAGAGGGAGTTGGAGACCGAACAGAACTGCAACATATTGAACCCCATTCTTATGGCCATCAGCGTTGCGTCTTTCTCGTTCTCCAGGGTTGCTCAACCGGAGGCCCGGGGGCCCAGCGCTCTGATGGGTGCTGGCTTTCTCTACTGTATCTTGTCTCCAAACTCTCCGATCTCCAAACTGATTGAATTTCCTGTGCACTCAGTTATATAATAGTTCAATCGCCCACTCAATCTTTGGAATGGCATGCTTGATCGTCATCAAGCGGAAATAACTGTCATACAGTTCACAGGTCCCTCTCTTCCAGTGCATCAGTCTGTGACTGTACCGTGGGATTTTAACCCTGTCCCATATTGTCAGCCAACGCCAATGGAATATGCAACTTCCGCTTCTTTGGAATGGCATGTCTGGCCGGGTTGAAGGTCAATATACAACACCAGAAGCGATGAACGATTCGGAGGAGTGGTGAGAGAGGGTCAGGGATATTCCGTGCTGGCGGCACGACAAGATGATATATATATATATATATATATATATATATATATATTGTTATCAAGCACTTAAAAAAGTGCACAGAATCGCCTCGTCAGTGATGTTCTTGGGGTCCTTACAAGTTTCGGGTCTTCCAACATCATACTTGCTCTCCCAAGTGACCGAAACTTTTGTTCCAGCCGGCGATCCTGCAGTAAAAAATACGCCCAGCATGCAAAAACACACAGTACACACAAAAGAAAAATTAAATGCTACTGCTAATGAGTTTTTAAAATAGTATTGGCCAATGAGAAACGACCTACGTCTCTTCCCTCCGAGTCACGGCGAATTATAAAGGTAAACATACTGCAAACTTGTCTTTATTCTATATCTTGTATGAGTACACTCACTTGCACCGAGCCAAGTTTGGATTAAGGTTGTGGTACTATAGCTTCACGACACCTAGTTTGCCGCTGGTTTCGTGATTACCACATGTGTCGACTGGTCTTTCTCTGTTTCTTTCCACGCCCACGTTGCTTTCAGATCCGAGGAAAGAGAAGATGGTTGAGGTCCAGTCGATGAAGGTTGGAATTCGTGTTGGAGAGATGAAAAAGTTGCCAAGCAAATTTTAAAAATGACAAAAATAAGGCGTTTGTTATAAACAGTAACAAACGTTTATTTACACAGTTGTTTAGATAATTTTTAGTCAAACACCACAAACTGGGAGTGAAAGTAGTTGACTGGCGGAGTTTTAACTGCAATTAGGCAGTGCAATGGCAACGGATTTGGTTCTTTTAGCGGCGAATTCCTGAACCAACTCAATTTTTCGCTTTGGGTGTCCTCCATTTATGGGCCTGAATCCCGAATAATCAGTTTCTGATTGGTCAGCCAATGGGGACTGCCGACCAATGGCTATCATCGTAACAATCCCCCCGGTTTGCCCCTGATTGGTTTAGACAATCGGCCAATCAGCCACAGTCATTGGGAGGGGCCACAAGGAGCAGTCCCGTGGCTAGCTGACCAATGATTTAGTGATTCAAGGCCTTGTGCCAAACTTGGTGACACCAACCCAAATTGTCTGCTATTTTAAAAATACATCTTTTTGTTTAAAGTTTGAAATCCGATGGCTGTCTTGACAGCTTTTTGCAGTTGTGCGGATGTTTATTTTTTGGTGACAGATTTATAGGTCAACAAGCCCTGATCGGATCTCAAACTTTTTCGTACTTAATCACTTGATATTTATTTTATACACGGTTCTCAAAAAATACTTGGACACCCAAAATGAATTTATTTTTAATAAAATACTTATTATCATGATTTAATAAAATTAATTAATTTCCTTTAATTAATTTCGCCAGCCAACTCCTTGACACTTAAATGAAAGTGTCATACTCCTTCCCATCTTACCAGACATTTAACCAAGGGTTAAATGTCGGTAAGAAATTTTAACGGTAACATACACATACATATATAAAAGGATTGGTTTGAGTTCGATTTGTTGTTCTGGTCTCTTCTCTTGATCAGTGACAACTATTCCTGAGCGCTCAACATTCTTGTGCAGCTTAGTTCGTCTATCTTTCTTAAGCTTACTGAAACAATGGCGTATAATCAGGCTTAATGTTTAGGAAACTGATAAAATGATTAAGTTGATGGTTATTATTAAAATTATCCAGTTACCTTTTAACACCGAACTCTTTTCAATCTCTCTCTCTCCATATATATATATATATATATGTTGTTTTATACACCTTCATTCATGCTTACAATCGTTCTCCGAATCAACAGTATTTTCACGGATGATTCTCAATTTACCTACACTAGAGCCCCGTGGAGATAATTGTAGCTTCTTTGCATTGCAGTCACTATCAGAGTCCATTGCAGATTTTTCATGAATGATTTTTAATTTAGGCTGAAGCCCATTAACAGCTATAGAGATTGTTTTTGTTGTTTTGTTTTTTTTTGTTTTTTTACAGTTGGCACTTAAAATTTTTTTTTTTTTTTTTTTTTTTTTTTTTGCTGTATTTGGTACATGAAGGGAATAATCAACAATACGATTATGAAACAATCGCATACGAATAGGACTATTCTTGCAATCAGAATCACTACTAATTACTTTTTTTTATCTTTGTTGGAGGTGTAAAGCCCCCCATGCTTTCACTATCAGATTCTAATAGTTTTTCTGAGGCAAGACGGCGTCGAGTAGGAGTAGAGTCAGAGATTTCTTCTAATGGGATAAGACTGTCCTCTTCATCAGGCAAGTTTTCACAGACAGGAGATGAACGAGGAGCCGATGCTCGATCATCATCTGTTAAATCACTCTTACTGAGCAAACTACCATCATTACTGTCCTCGAGCACAGACTGCAGCACCTCAAAAGCAGACAGCCTTTTAGTAACTGCCTTTTGTTTTTTCTCTGTTGGTTGATCAGCAAAGGAAGTTGTCTTACCCTGTGATTCTTCATGAATAGATTTTTCATTTGTCAACTTTTGGAAACTATTTGTTAAGGGATGTTTAGGAATTGTAGCACTGGCAAAGGGACTGGGAAACTTATAAGGACTAGTCTTCTTAACTTTGTCCTGGAAGTCATTTATTAAAATTTGTCTTGACAGAATCCTTTTTGATGGCCGCAGAGAAAGCAATGACCATTGCTTATCTTTAACATCTTCCATCGTAGACTTCTTTGCATTCTTGGACAGTTCCAATTTTTTCTCTACAGCCTCAACATCTTCCTTCTCTTCCAATTCTATGACCTCAGTGGTACAAGCATCAAGTGAAGTTTCATTCTCTACTTTTGGACAAGAACCCGTTCGAGATAATAGAGTTTGGGGTTGTGTCTCTTGAGCACTCTTGGATAATTCACTAGGAGAATTACTATTGCCATCTTCAGGAACTCCTGATTTCTCTTGAGCAGATGGTGGAGTGATAATTTTATTTCCATTTGCTTTTACAGATTCCTCATTACCAACATTAAATTCAAAAAGCAGCTTCACAATAATATCAGCAAAAATAGATTTCTGTTGAGGGTTCAGGCTATCTTTCTGGGAATGCTGCAGATACTTCTTCCCAACAATCTTTTTGGTTAACAGATTGAAATCATCAGTTTTCGAGAACAAGTCACGAACAAAATCCTCCATACGCTGCTTTTCTTCTTCCTCCATATTTACATGCATTCCACTCGCCTCCTTTGAAATCACCTGGTAAAGGTTTTCTTCATTTGGCTCTGAAGGGATTACTTTGGCAGCGCAAGAAATAGCAGTTCGTGGGGGTAACTTTACACTATCAACAGTGTAGATTTTAGTTTCCCCACTGGTTTTACTATCCAAGGGAATTTCTACCCCCTTTTCTTTCTTTAATGAGTAGATATGGTTAGTTTTGTGACTTTTAGTTTGTGCCGGCGCCTTGGTTTTTCGTTTTTCTGAAGTCGAGTAATTTGTATTCCCGCCTTCGGACCTCGGGCACTTTTGTTCGTCACAATTCCAGCGTTCTTGCTGACTTGGAGCATTCCTTTTTGTTTTTTGTACTGGTCGTCTACAGCTGTAACAACCATGACTCTCTCCAGCCCATTTTCTATGGTAACCCTCCGCCTTTGGTTCCCTTAGTACTGTAGAAGAGCCTATTCTCTCCTGTCGCCAATAATTCCTACCTGAAAATTTATTAGTTTTTTCTTTTTCACGGCAGCCCCGAAGTCGCTCATAGAGCCTTTCGCTTTCTCTGGCTGATGACAAGGCTTCCGACAGTGTCTTCGGGTTAGCTCTCGCCACATCTTCCCTAATGAAGGAATTGTTTATCCCATCAATGAAGAATTCGGCCAGTTGTACTTGTATGGCTGACCCTTCTCTCAGCTCAGAGTCTCTGTAAGCCATCCTCGCAAGACTTGACATTCGACTCGCTAACTCCGCAAGCGATTCATTTTTTTCTTGCGTCACCTTAATCAACGCTCGAGCAGCATCAGCAGGGTTTATAAATTCTCCATACTGTGCTGTGATTTCATCGAATAAGGTTTTACTGGAAGTGTCTGGATGGTCGTCAAGATAGCTTCCAATCCATTCGGATACGATCCCATCTGAATAGTCATAGGCTAAGTTAATCAATTCGGCGTCCGTTAGATCATGGACCCTTTGTTTTTTCTTTAACGCCATTAGCCATGGTTTCAGGTCAGTCGGCCTTCCAGTAAAAATTGGGATCTTCGATCCAGCTGTTACCAACATAGGGAAAATGCTTGGACGGGAAGTAGCCATTGTATTAAAAAAACAAACACTTAGTAGCTTTTTCGAAACGAATCAAATCTGCACAATGAATGTAGAGAAGCAAAGGAAAATAGTCACTTACCCCGACTCTGTGGATTTTTCCTTGAGTGGCTGTGTGACTGTAGTTGAGCTGATGTCTTCCTGGGCTGTTTTCTGGGTGAGGTTTCGTTGTGCCGGTGAACTATTTGGGTGTCGATCCTGTGTTTTGAACCATCAAACGTAGTCAGGGTCGATTCTTGTTTCTGAGGCACAGATGCGACGAGATCCGCCGTGGTAATTAAACAGGGTCAATCCTGCGTCTTTAGGCACCAAATGTGGTACTATAGCTTCACGACACCTAGTTTGCCGCTGGTTTCGTGATTACCACATGTGTCGACTGGTCTTTCTCTGTTTCTTTCCACGCCCACGTTGCTTTCAGATCCGAGGAAAGAGAAGATGGTTGAGGTCCAGTCGATGAAGGTTGGAATTCGTGTTGGAGAGATGAAAAAGTTGCCAAGCAAATTTTAAAAATGACAAAAATAAGGCGTTTGTTATAAACAGTAACAAACGTTTATTTACACAGTTGTTTAGATAATTTTTAGTCAAACACCACAAACTGGGAGTGAAAGTAGTTGACTGGCGGAGTTTTAACTGCAATTAGGCAGTGCAATGGCAACGGATTTGGTTCTTTTAGCGGCGAATTCCTGAACCAACTCAATTTTTCGCTTTGGGTGTCCTCCATTTATGGGCCCGAATCCCGAATAATCAGTTTCTGATTGGTCAGCCAATGGGGACTGCCGACCAATGGCTATCATCGTAACAATCCCCCCGGTTTGCCCCTGATTGGTTTAGACAATCGGCCAATCAGCCACAGTCATTGGGAGGGGCCACAAGGAGCAGTCCCGTGGCTAGCTGACCAATGATTTAGTGATTCAAGGCCTTGTGCCAAACTTGGTGACACCAACCCAAATTGTCTGCTATTTTAAAAATACATCTTTTTGTTTAAAGTTTGAAATCCGATGGCTGTCTTGACAGCTTTTTGCAGTTGTGCGGATGTTTATTTTTTGGTGACAGATTTATAGGTCAACAAGCCCTGATCGGATCTCAAACTTTTTCGTACTTAATCACTTGATATTTATTTTATACACGGTTCTCAAAAAATACTTGGACACCCAAAATGAATTTATTTTTAATAAAATACTTATTATCATGATTTAATAAAATTAATTAATTTCCTTTAATTAATTTCGCCAGCCAACTCCTTGACACTTAAATGAAAGTGTCATAAGGTAACAGGTAATATCCTTCTGACAAGCGAGACTTGGAAAAAATATATATATATAAAGCTTTTTCCTCCCTAACTTCTTTATGACAATGATTAAAAAAAAAATTAAAAAAATAAATAAATGCTTAAATTAGGATAAATAAATATACATACACATATACACACACACACACACACACACACACACATATATATATATATATATATATATAAAAATAGAATTAATAAATAAATAAATAAATGATTAAATAAATAAATAAGTAAATAAAAATAAATAAATAAATAAATCAAGCGGAAATAACTGTCATGCAGTTCACAGGTCACTCTCTTCCAGTGCATCAGTCTGTGACTGTACCGTGGGATTTTAACCCTGTCCAATATTGTCAGCCAATGGAATATTCAACCTCTGTGTCTTTGGAATGGCATGTCTGGCCGAGTTGATGGTCAATATACAATACCAGAAGCGATGAACGATTCGAAGGAATGGTGAGAGAGGGTCAGGGATATCTGTGCTGGCGGCACGACAAGATGATATATATATATATATATATATATATATATATATATATATATATATATATATATTTGGTATTAAATAACCTACAATGGTTAATATGCCATAAAACTAAACCATACCAAACCAAACCTTGATTTGCTAAAAAAAAAAAAAAATAGTTTTGATGCACCTAATCAAAAAGCAAATAATTTCCTTGCCCATTGGATTTTTTAAAAATAGGAAGCATTTAAAAAATGCATATTTTCAAGACCGTTTTCTATAAAAACAACCATTCATCGTTTGAGATGTTCTTTGAACCTAAATTTCATCGTATGTTAAAAGGCGCAGATCAATGTAGAAAAGAGGAAGTAATTTCCACACATGCGCACTAACAGTTGATTGCTCCTGAAAAAAAAAAGAAGGCAACTTGCGAACGAAGTTAATGGCCAGAAGCTGTGCTTATTAATTACATAATGTGTTCTACTGAAATATTAACAGATGCATCCATAGAGTTTAATGGCACCCTTCGTAAAGCACTTACCTTCGTTTTGAAAATTTAATATTCAATAATTCTATTAAAAATATCGTCTTTTTCCACCTCTTGTTCGTGTGGTGTGTGCGCATGCGCGTCTTGATCGTGTTTGTTTCGTTTTGCAAATAGGGAACAAAGAAAGAAGGGAAAAAATAGCTCTTTCTCAGTATTTTAAGTCCTTTTTAAAGTAATCCTATTTTATCGATTTGTGTGTAATTATCTCTATAGTCGTGTCGGTTATCAAGGAGGGTGGGAGAGTTTTGACTGATCGCTCTACGAGACTACGTTTTTGTAGTACATAGTGTCAGTAGAAACGAAAATACTTTAGATACACTTTGATAATAATAATAATAATAATAATAATAATGATATAACCAGAAAACAAGTGCAAAAAATAAACAACGTTTTAAGCAACTAACAAGCGATATCTCATAGGAGAAAACGTGGACGTGGCTAAGAAAAGGAAACCTTAAGAGAGAAACTGAATCTCTCCTAATAGCACCACAAAACAACGCCATAAGGACTAGACAGCGAGAATACTTTTTTTATTATCATCTCAAATAACACCAAAATTTCACAGAATATCAATTAATATGGTATTTATTGTTTGTGAAAATTATAGATTTTAAAACAACTTAGATAAAAAAAAAAATATATTCCTACTTTTTCTGAAGAAACTATGCCGTTCTGAACATTATGGCCGCCACTGTATATATCAAATATATAGAATTTGGTTTGGTTGGGTTTAATGGCATATCAAGCATTATAGGTTATTTAATGCCAAATCCTCTTTATACATATATATTAAATATATATGATTTGGTTTGGTTGGATTTTATGGCATATCAACCATTGTAGGTCATTTAATGCCAATTCCTCTTTATACATATATATTAAATATATATGATTCGGTTTGGTTGGGTTTTATGGCATATCAACCATTGTAGGTCATTTAATGACAAATCCTCTTTAGACATATATATTAAATATATAGGATTTTGTTTGGTTGGGTTTTATGGCATAACAACCATATTAGGTTATTTAATGCCAAATCCTCTTTATACATATATATTAAATATATAGGATTTAGTTTGTTTGTCTTTTATGGCATATCGAGCATTGTAGGTTATTTAATGCCAAATCCTCTTTATACATACATGTCAAATATATATATGAATTCTAAATGCATTTTGTTGATAACATTCTGATTTGGTTTGGTTAGGTTTTATGGCAAATCAACTATTGTAGGTTATTTAATGCCAAATCCTCTTTATACACATAAATGATTTTAAGGGAATTGGTTATAGGAAACATTTTAAAATCAACCATAGTTCGTTTGTTGTACAAAGTCGAATAGTTTCAAGTATTGCTATTTATAACTTATATTTACCATCATTATGATTGTCATTATCATATTTACCCAACCCCTCCGCTCGGACAGGATATAACAACAAGGTCAATTTTTAAGCGGAGTTTAACAGGTTTGAATTCAGAGTTTTCCTTCTCTTAGACTAGTTGCCTCACCAAGGCTGAAGAACCTAGTCTGTCCTACTAGGGTATTTAATGCCATAGCTGGAGGGAGAATAATTGGATTCATACCTTTCCCAAGGGTATTAGTGCTATGTGAAATGCCATCAGTTTCGCCCAGGATATTGTCATTTCGTACGGCAAACAGCAAAACCTTTGGATTCTCTCTTGTCATCAATCCCTACCGTTCATCGCTCCAGGTAGGTCCTTAAGATTTCATCTCGTGTCTGTACAGAGCTGATATATATAATTTTTCCTGGTTGGCAAGTATTTGTGCGTCCATGTGTAGTAGTCAATTTTTGAGCTCTCAAGCAAGGTCTTGGTAATTGTCTATATTTTATTTTCTCTCCGTGGTCCGCTGCAACGGGAAAATTCTCGAGGGGAGAAATCATCTTTTAGTTAATTTTTTGAAAACGTCACTATGAGTTCGTCCTTTCTTCACCAACAGTGGCCAACATGTCTTGTTCATTTACTTGGGTGGTTTATAAGATGGGAGGCAAGTGGCCGTACAGTTGCTGTTTTGTGGGCTACTGCTTCCATGACTTGTTTCTTTACCTATATAAATAAAAACTGTGTACTTATGCTAAACTGAATTGTTTGAAACAGAAGTGTTTGATCACTTGACGGAGTGTAAAACTATTTAACTGTTTAAAAAGAATGAGCTCAGGCTCGTTTAAAAATGTTATCGACAAAATGTGTTTAGAAATTATATATTTAATATATATATATATATATATATATATAAGGGATTTGGTGTTGAATGATGTCATCATCATCATCTTGTCATGCCATCAGCATGAATATTGCTGGCCTTTTCTCACCAACACTCCCTATCGTTAATAACTTCCGGCAGGTCTTCAGAGCTATATCCCGTATCTACACAGAGCTGGTGTATGTAGGTTCGAGCTGGTCGCCCTGCCTTTGCTCGTCCCTGTGAAGGGGTTCACAGGAGTTCACTTATGAGCTCGTCCCTACTTATCCAGCAGTGTCTTGCATGTCTGGTTCGTCCAACTTTGATAGTTTTCGTGATGGGAGGCAGGTGGCCGTATAGTTGATGCCTTGTGGGGTGTTGCCGCCAGGACTTGTTCAATATTGCTCGCAGCATTCTTGTGTAATTACCGTCTAGCTTCTTCTCTAGTCGTTTTGTTAGCGTTCATGTAGTGCATCCATATAGCAGTACCGACATGACCGCTGCTTGGAAGAAACTTCGCTTCATTTTATCAGTCAGGTCAAACTTCCATATGACCGATAGCCTATTGATAGCTGTCCATGCCTTTGCTAGTGTCGATGTCTGTCTCGGTTGATGTGACACTGCTTCCGAGGTAATGACATACAATGGTTGAAATGCCTTAAAACCCAACACAACCAAACCACACCACAGAATGGGCAACCAGTGGAACACTCCTCCTGACAATCGATATACGCCATTCACTGGAAGTCCAGCAGACTGTCACACATATTTCCAACTTAAACTTGATTTTAGAGAACAGATTTTATAAATCAACACAGAAATAAATATAAAATGATATAACTCAGATAGAAATCAAGTTAATCTTATATCACACGCCATCTTCAACAGATGCGTGAAAGCTCCGTTTTCCACAGCTACTACACCCAGGCCTAGGGGAGGGCGCTACTTCTTTCTCTGGATTGTTTCATTTACTCTTAACCCGTACTTAATAACGTTGAGTGTTAAGCATCATTTTTTGAGTCTTTTGTATGACTCGACCTGGGATTGAACACTGGTCTACCGGACCAGTAGACTATTGTATGTTTAGGGGTCGACTTGTACAGCAGGTAAAAGTCTAAGAATTTTGAGCTAAAAATCTTGTGTACGGTGTAATTTACAGCATTCATTTTCAAGACTTCAATGGCATCGCCCTAACAGCAGCAGTAGCGGTAGGAGTAGCTGCAGTAGCAGCAACTGTAGAAGCAGCAGCTGAAGCAGCAGCAGTAGCGTTGACAGCTGCCTTTGTAAAAATGCTGACTCTTCAATCGATAAGTTTGCGTTATTATTGGGAAGAAATTAGAAATTATTCATTGATGATGTGATAACCTTTCTTATTGAGAGACCTGGTAGATGTCGCTGTCTTTGAGAGCCGGTCAGAGGTCTAAACTGGACAGATCCGGGAAAGACAATAGGGGATCCTGTTGCATGTATATTCTCTGTGAAAGAATCCCCGTTCAGAGTGAAACCTTATAATAAATATTTAACAAAATGGACACAGTGACTCTAGTTCAAATCCACGACGGGGTTATTCGCAGTTCACATAGCGCTAATACCCTTGAGAAAGGTATGAATCCAACTATTTTTCTTCCATCTAAGGAAAAATAGTAGGGCAGATTAGGCTCTTTAACCATTGTTTAGCAACCAGTCTAGGAGAAAAAAATCTCAGGAATCAAACTTGTTCAACGCCACTTAAAATTGACCTTGAGTCACAGCCTTCTCGTGTGGAGGGGTTGATATATATATATATATTTATATATATATATATATATATATATATAAAGATGAAATTGATTAGAACAACTGAAGTCACGTCTCTTCCGCATGTTGTTTAAACATCCCACGTGGCACAATGGTTACAACACACAACATTCTCCCCCGACGTGAAACCATGTTTACAACGTCCAAAAGTAATTTGAATGTTCAACACCGAATTCATGTTATAAAAGTCTCTGATGAAGTTTTCAACTTCGAAATTAACTAGACGCTGAATAACTATTTTACATTGTAATCGCCTTCTCCCACATTTTGTTATTTTACATTGTAATAACCTTCTCCCACATTTTGTTATTTTACATTGTAATAACCTTCTCCCACATTTTGTTATTTCACATTGTAATAACCTTCTCCCACATTTTGTTATTTTACATTGTAATAACCTTCTCCCACATTTTGTTATTTTACATTGTAATAACCTTCTCCCACATTTTGTTATTTTACATTGTATTAACCTTCTCCCACATTTTGTTATTTTACATTGTAATAACCTTCTCCCACATTTTGTTATTTTACATTGTAATAACCTTCTCCCACATTTTGTTATTTCACATTGTAATAACCTTCTCCCACATTTTGTTATTTCACATTGTAATAACCTTCTCCCACATTTTGTTATTTTACATTGTAATAGCCTTCTCCCACATTTTGTTATTTTACATTGTAATAGCCTTCTCCCACATTTTGTTCTCAAAAGGAGTTGAATCCTCAGTAATGTAGAGAAAGATGGACTGAGGGAGGGTGACAACTACAAATTGACCCCTAACTACTACTTCTCGGGACCATAGCACGCTGTGTTATTTTCAAGAACCAACTAAACACTTCTTCAGCTTATTGGCCGGGTTCGCTTATCCGGAGGCCAGGTGTGGGCCACAGGCTCCAGCTGGACGCTCTCACTGACTGCAACCTGGCTCTGACTCTGGCCCTCACTGCCTCCTATCGCCTCCACAGCCGCAGGAATCTGTATATATCCATACATAATCCCACAACTTCCGTGACTGTGGCTAAAAAAGGGGTGCGTCCCGTTGAGTTTGGCCCCAGTGTTCGAAAAATCAGCAACAGAGCTCAAACAACAAAAATTACTCAAATGCAAACAAAGAATACAAATTGCAACTTTCAACGTTAGGACCTTTAATAAAATAGAACAATTACCGAAGCTGACTAATTTACACAAGTGCATCTCTGATTGCCAGATCGCTCAAGAGTCATTATGCAACAAGGTAAGGGGGTCTCAAGTGTAAGGAAATGTAACTATAAACTTACAAAGTGCACGATTCCCTAACCTCTAGGCATAAATCTACCATAGATGAGTTTACATGCCGGGAAAATAAATTATTCAACTAGCCATTACCCACGATACATATATATATATACATATATATGTATAAATGTATATATATGTATATATATAAATGTATATATATATATATATTTATAAATGTATATATATATATATATATAGATAGATATATTTAATTTTCATCAGCGACGCCCTACCCCTAAATTATAATCATCTTTGTACGCAAATACATTTATTATTTAAAACCTTTCATTTCATTTTATTTTATTTCATTATACAGACACCACCTATAAGACCCAGGAGGTGCCCGTGGTGTAGTTGGGGAGGTGCCCGTGGTGTAGTCGTTATCGTCGTAGGAAATGAACACGGCGACTCGAGTTCAAATCCTGGACGAGACTGATTGCATTTCACATAGCACTAATACCCTTGGGAAAGGTATGAATCCAAAATATTCTCCCTCCAGCTATGGGTAAATAGTAGGACAGACTAGGTTCTTCAGCCTTGGTGAGGCAACTAGTCTAGGAGAAGTAAAACTCTGAATTCAAACCTGTTAAACTCCGCTTAAAAATTGACCTTCTGTCATATCCTGCCCGAGCGGAGGGGTTGGGTAAATAGTACCTATAAGACCCACAATATATAATATTTACGAAATATATCATTCATTTATTATTAGCTTTACAACAATTTATTACGCACATATTTATTATTTAACCCCCTTAATATTATTTATCCCTCTCTATTTTATTGCATACATACCACTTATAAGATCCATAGTATACAATTCTTACGGTATATCCATATTTAGTTATTATTCGTCTTATTATTATAATACAACCCCCCCCGTGTATATTACACCAACATATTTACGCCACTATATAACCCTACTTATACCCATTGTAACTCTTGCCCACCATGCACGTTTACAAATCAGATTCTCACTCATTCCCCACAACTTACAGCGATGATAATTTGTCCCACTGTCAACGAATGAATATATCGAAACAAATCTATACACATTCGTTACCCATTTTCGCTATAACCAACGCTTTAAGTTCCTGGCCTGACTTAACTTAAAAACACGCATCAACATGCTCACACATACACCCACACCCATATACACACACATACTTATAACCACACACAAACCAAATCTTTACGGTTTTTTGTCTGGATTTTGTCGAATTTTCGATTTTGTCTGTATTTTGTCGCTTTTTCGATTTTCAATTTCATTCCATCTTCTTAACTGCCTGACAAATTGTTGCTATAAACTTCAAGAAACCTTAAGTTGCAAAACAATATTTTCCGTGGATTAAATATATATATGATATATATTTATTTATTATCATCATTATTATTATAATAGCTCTATCATAGATATTGAGCACTCTCCATATTATATTATACTTGGTTCGATACATAACCACATAGTGATTTACTGACGACCAACACTCTCATAATATATATATATATATAAATGTATATATATATATATATATAAATGTGTATATATATATATATATATATATATATAAATGTATATATTTAAATGTATATATATATATATATATATATATATCAAGTTTACAAAGAGACCAAATTTATTCATGTTAAAAGATAAAATTGAGCAACTAACCGGTTTTGGTCCTACCTGTTCACAGTTAAACTAGGACAACGATTAAGAAAAATTGCAGAAATAGACTCTGTTATGTAGGGAAATTTACAGAGTCTATTTCCGCAATTTTTCTTAATCGTTGTCCTAGTTTAACTGTGAACTAGTAGGACCAAAACCGGTTATTTGCTCAATTTTATCTTTTAACATGAATAAGTTTGGTCTCATTGTAAGTTTGATAAAATTTTGTACCCCGAATAAAAAATATATAAATATTATATATATATATGGGGAACGGGAACAGGAATAATGATAAAGATTCGAATATTTTTAGCGTTATATAATATTCCTGAAAAATTAATCAAAATTAATGGTATATTCTTTTCCCAAGTCATGCAAACGAGAAAACTATGACAGCCTAAATTATTAATCTTACATAATGATCAAAATGGCTTGAATGGGAAAAAAAGATGAGAACTGTTACTTTTACTTTCACTTTCACTTTCTAAAGTAAGCCGTATCTCTTTGTCTTTTATGTGCCACATCGTATCTATTTACTATTATAAATATTTCCCTTTAAATGGCGTACACACTGGGTCTGCGTAGGGTGGTGAGTTAGATCTTGAGTTTCTGCACTAAATAGAACATCCATCACTCTTTTTTCAGGACAATGTTTGGGTAAATCCACGTTAATATCGTTTTAGAAAGCTGATCCATCAGTGTTTTTTTAAAAAAGAATTTTCATGACAGGCTACCGATAGCCAAACATCGAAATAGCGGGTTTATATTTTTCATAAAAAATCGATAATTAAATAATTAATGATATCAACAAATACGTCTGTTGATTATAATGGATACGATGGTATGGACACAAACTGTTGCCCCCTCCCAACAAAAACTATTGTGTTGCTATGTGAAATTGACATCATTAATCATAGATAATGATTAATCAGGAGGGTGACAAGAAATGTGAAACTTTCACTTTCATTTTCAGTGTTTGCCGTATCTATTTGTCTGTCAATCTGTTTCTCTTTCCTATCTATCTATCTATCTATCTATCTATCCATTTTTAATGTTTGTTCTGAAAACTTTATATGATGAGGCTTAAAATAAAGTGAAACTTTATATAATATATTGCTTTTTTAGATTTGATTTTCTTTCAAGTCTGTTGGATATCTATCTATCTATTTATCTCCCATTTTGTAGCATTTAATATAATACAAACCATAATACATTAGCCAAGTCAGCTGGGGATGTAGAATACACTTCATCTCCCCACAACGAGTGTCCTGTGTATGACACTAAACAATCACATGATGAGGCTCTAGTAATGTTGGAGCTTTGCCATTACTCCCAGGTCCACTTTGGCCCGGAGTGGTAGCACCTGATAGGGTCCTATCTATGGGACAAATAGAACTAAACTGTGTACTTATGATAAACTGAATTGTTTGAAATAGAACTGTTTTGACATTTAAACTGTTTACATAAATTACACTTAAATGTTTGAAAAATAACTGTTTTTATGTATAAAAATGGATTTGGCATTAAATAACATCCAATGGTTGATATGCCTTAAAACCAAACCATTATATATATATATATATATATGGCACATGCACAGTCTTTCAGAGAACATTGTTGTCACTCACAATCCACCCCTATCAGTATTCCTCAGTCTAGGTGAACATTGCTCTCCTTAGCAGCGATGCTCAGGCTCAGGAGAGTCCACTGGAGTCAGTCACTGACATTGGAGGACACTACAACAATGTTAGGATAAGACCCTTGCCAGCCAGTATAGATATGGAACTGTACGCTTCCAACAGGTTTGGTCTACATACCCCTCCATTGCCACGGGATTTTTTCGAGAGAAATGATGGTAGATGAAATGGTCGTAAGGGAACATTTGTACATCATAATATTAGAGTGGCCAACGCTGGTACAACCCGAATACCACTCTCAATCTACATGATCATTATCCAGTGCCAAGCAGAAAATAACCAGTTATTATGTCAGCCGCAGGTGGGATATGTGTTTTTCAACTACGAAAACAAACAGACATGCGCTCTAAGTGTAACGCTTATCTTAGCCAGAAATGGAATCAAAACCCGTGTCCAAAAACCTGGACGAAGCTGTTTGCGTTCCACTTAGGAAAAGTATATATCTATCTGTTCCCGCACCAGGTATGGGTAAATAGCCAACATAACTATGTTGTTCTGCCTAAGTTTAGTGGGTTGTGTTTTATGGCATACCAACTCTTGTAGGTTATTTAATGCCAAATCCTGTTTGTATATATATATTAAGTATTTGATTTGTAAACGATTAGTTTGTCGGCAACATTATTCTTAAACGCACCAGAGATTTTTTGTTTGCACACAGTTAAATGTTTTCAAATATTGCAATTTAACACTAGTAGTTTTATTTGCACACAGTTAAATTGTGTCCAATATTACGATGTAAAGCTAATATAAAGCTAGTTAGTTAGCGTTAAATCAGTTATTTTTTTAAATGGTTTCAATTTTTAAAAATAATTACATTTTTGTTTGACCTAAAGTAGCTAAAGACATTTAAGTACATTAGCACTGGTTTGAAAATTAATTCTGTTAAGTTTGGGGTGTCTTCAGCTACTGACACTATTTATAGAAACAATTTTTAAAGTAAACGCTACACACTGCAACGATACAGACGCTCTTCATACAAAGTAGTAATGTACATACAAAAGTTACATCACTTTTGTAATAGATCCTCCCCTGATGATGGCCCAAAGTCGAGCTGAAAGTACTTGCGAAATAAATAATTATGGAAGATACATCAACCAATTCCCGCCGAATATCATAAAATCAATACGGCAATATGAAAGGATCAACAAAAAATATGTAGACAAAAAATGTCTATTATGTTCAACGAAATTTGTATTAACGAAGAAATGTTGCTAATATATATATATATATATATATATATATATATATATTGATCACAAAGTAATCCCAGTAGAATTAGAGATCTATGTAGAAGTAAAGTCGACACTAAAGCATTTCGGTTCTAATGAACCATCTTCAGGACTGTGAGGGATGATATTAGTGATGTTAAATCAACGATGGATGTTTAAAAAGTGGAAAAATACAAAAACCTCGGGGGAATTTGTATAACAAGAAAAACTTTGCCTTTTTTCTGAAAATTTACATATAAATATGTTCTTTTCAGTGAGCAGAAGGCCCAAAAAATTGGGGGGAAGGGAAGGGGGCGAAAGAGCTTTCTATGGAGCCCTAGCTAGTCACACTCGTCACCGAAATTCATCGTTTAGTCATTCCCCATTCGTTCTATAAAATACTTCATTCCCCCACCAACTACGCAACAATCACCAAAAGCCTCATTTGCTCAATAAAATCCTATTTAAAACCGGAAGAAATGAAATGGTATATTATACAACGATGAGGGATTGCAGAAAAAAGTTGGCCGTTTAATTTGCGAATCAGCGTTTGTTTATTTTGAATTACGTCATTTGACTTATTAGAAATAATGTGTAGAAGTTATGTTCCGTTTGTTTATTGAGAAAGATTTCGAATCAAAAGGGAAGAAGAAAAAAGAAAGACAAAAAGAAATAAATCTCTCCATCAATTGGGAATACCTTGCTATCTTTTTTTTTATATCATACATCTTCATTGATGCATCGGGATGAGTCATCAGTGATGTTTCCTTTGAGTTCATGGGGGTGGGTTTCGGGTCTTGCAATATCAGACCCCCTCACCCAAATGACCCAGTTGGCATTGATCTTACTCCAACTCCCATCCCGGTTGCTAACCTGCGCATCCACACAAGGAAAAAAAAATCTTTATCATAGTTTTTATAATTTTATTTCCTTTCTCATTTATTATAGTTCACATAACGATGGGTGCTTGCTGAGATGACTGGAGCAAATGAGAAATATACAACATCGTATATTTCTCATTTGCTACGGTCATCTCAGCAAGCATCCATCGCAATGTGAACTATTTCGATATCCAAGTCCTGATGAAGGTTACTGAAACCGAAACGTTAACGTTGACTTTACATTATAATATTTTCACCTATTTGGATTATGCTTTTTCTGCTACCTTCATACTGTCGGATTTTAATCTATATTTACTTTCATATATATGTATATATATATATATAGTCATCCACAGACAGATCTGTTTCGTTCTATCAGAACTCATCAGTGGGGCTAGACATATTAGCTTCTCGTAGATGGGATCGAAACCCGGTTGACTCAAACGCCAGTCCAAGCCTCTAACTCTTCAGCCACGAGGAGCCAGTAGCAGCGAAGTAAATTTTAAACGGTTATGAATCACAATTACTATTGTTTGCATACATCCGTTTAACGGCTACCGAGACCTCAATTCATATATGAAGAGACTTGCAATAAACGCTAGTGGCAACACGATTACTTCATTATATATTCCCCTATTTGGTAAATTTTTGGTAAAAATTTGAGTTCTCTAGCGAATGAAGTAATCGTGTTGCCATTAGCGTTTATTGCAAGTCTCTTATATATATATATATATATTCTAAGCTTCATTTAGAAAGAAGTGCCGTAGCTGAAAATTTTTGTTGTGTCAACACACTACGTTTTAAACTATTTAGCCAAGATTATTCGGTATTTAACGCTTCAAAATTAAACGACTTCTAATTCCAAGAAAATGTTAAATAATAACAAGATAGTTCTGATTTGCAAGGGAGGTAACTAAGAAGCCTGATTTCAAAAAGAATGGACGTCATTTTTAAAGCTCTAAAAAAGCGACAATTTATTTACCTAATATAATAGGAAAATGACGACTTCATCTGTTTCATTCGTTTGTATATCTTTTATGTTCTCACCAGTCATAAGATTGACACAACTGTTCTAAGTTATACAATACAGCTAACAAAAACCAGTGACCATCTTAAAAGACGTAATATACGTAAGTATTGCTAGCAATAATATTATTATTACTACTACTACCACCACCTAAGATATGAATACTTGTTCAAATATTGCACTCTGTCATCAACTCAAATAAATAAAGAACGTTTCTGTTTTGATTATGACAAAAGGAAAGTTAAAGAACATGCTTTACATAAAGAAAATATGAGAAAGGAAATAAAATTATAAAAAGCATTTCAGTTTTTTTTTTAGTTTCATGAAAAATAGTTATGTGCTGCTACCACAAAAATTTTCAGCTATGCCTCCTCTTTCTGGCTGATGGTTTGGTTTCTTTGTTTAATGGCATATCAACTCTTTTTTAGGTTATTTAATGCCAAAGCCATTCTCCTAGGAGAACAATAGTGGTACTATTTAACCCATAGCTGGGAGGATAAGGGGGTTCATACCTTTCCCAAGGGTATTTGTCCGAAAGTGAACGTAATAGCGCGACTGGAGTACGAACTCGCGTACTACGATTCCGCAGTCCATCGCTATATATATATATATATATATATAGTCATCCACGGACAGATCTGTTTCGTTCTATCATATACTCATCAGTGTAGCTAGACAGTATCTTCCCGTAGCTGGGATCGAAACCCGGTTGACTCAAACGTCAAACCAAAGCTTCTAACCAATCAGCCACGTGTGTGTGTGTGTGTGTGTGTGTGAGATCAAGATAGAGAAGAGGATTTGAACATTCTGGCTTCATGGAATATTCCTCAAACAAACTAATTAAATTATTTGAATAAATGGTATAATCTTTTTCTTAACGATACAGAGGAAAAGCGTCATGGAAGAACACATCATAAAAATATTACGTAATCATCTTGTAATTTGCATTCCTAAAATAAAAACCAGCAGAAATCTATATATGTTTGTACCTGCAGGTTGACAGCGATTGTTGTACCTGTGTCTATTACAATTTCCAACTTATAAAAACGAATACAGAGAGAGAAGGGTTCTCCGTCGGCGCTTACAAATATATTCGGTTTGGTTTGGTTTAGTTTGGTTTGGTTTTACGTCATATCAACCATTGTAGGTTTTTTAATGCCAAATCTTTTTTATACATATATATCAAATATATATGAACTGTTTTGGTTTGGTTTTATGACATATCAACCATTGTAAGAAATTTAATACCAAACCCGGTTTATTCATATATATATATATATATATATATATGATTTGTAAACATAAGTCAACAAATTTTAATAGTTCCAAGTATTGCTATGTATCACTAACAATTCAATTAAACATCAGTCATTTGTTTACACACAGTTAAATTACCAAACAGTTCTATTTCAAGCAATTCAATTTAGCTTTAGTCATTTGTTTGCGCTCAGTTTAAATGTCAAACAGTTCTATTTGACTCATATATAGGACCTTTTCAGGTCCTACCACTCCAGGTATGAGTGGACCTGGGAGTGATAGCAATTAAGTGATACTCCATATTCTTCACAGCTCCTGGACTGGAGCCTTATCATTAGACTGTTTAATGTTATATCCAAAACACTCGTTGGAAGGTCTTACCCCTCTGCAGAGATGCCGTTGGTGTATTCTACCGCCCAGCCGACTTGGCTGAGAAATATATTCGGTTGTTCAGAAAATACAGTCAGATATTTGTATAAACTGTTTAAACCCGGTTCATACATTATTTTAATAGTAACTGTATAAACACATCCATATGTCTAATAATTTAAGTGTCCTCTGTTGATTTTTTATCATGTCTTTCAGCATTTGATTTTGAACGTTATATGGGCTTAATTAGGAATAGGCACAAAGGAAGTGATTCATTTCCCTCGTCATAATTTTGTTTGAGGACTCTGCTCGGCCACATGTTGCCAGGATGACACTGCAGAAACCCACTGAATTTGGATATGAGACTTTTCCCCATCCGCCATATTCTCCTCATATCTTACCCCCGACTACTATTTTTTTCAAATACCTGGCGAACTTTTGATGCAAAAGGAAAGAACTTTTCGTTCCAAAGAAACTGATAATTTTTAGGTTGTTCAATAATAGCCTTGTGGACAACGTAAAACTTATTCGATGTAGTCTACCACACTTAAGTTATATATATATATATATATATATATATATGTGTGTGTGTGTGTGTGTGTGTGTGCTTTTATATACCTATGCCATAATGGTTTGAGTGTTCGCCAATGACTTGGGAGACCTGGGTCCAATCCCAAGTCGAGTCATACCAAAGACTAAAAAAATAGTACTTGAGGCTACTTTGCTTAACACAGCATTTTAAGGTATGGATCAAGGGTAAAGTGGAGCAATGCAGGGAAAGGAGTAGCGCCCTCCCCTACACCTTGGTGTTGTAGCTATCGAAAAGGAGCCTTCGGGTCACCCTCGACTACGGTCGCCTACAACTTACTTTTATATTCATAAATATATGTATATATGTATACATATATATATAGATATATTTAGCTTCACATATAGTATTGATTCTGTTGTATAGGCTTACCGACCTACCCTATTGACCGAAAAGAATGGTTGCGTCCATCTTTTAATTACCTATCAGACAGAGCACGAATTTGTATATGAATTCATTATCAGATAAATATACAATTAAAACTTCTCTCTAATTCCGTTTCTCCTACTTCAGTCCGGTAAACTCTGGACCCGGTCACCAATCCATCATTTCGTTCGACCGTGCTATCGGGGCGCAGATCCTGCCGGGTGAGGCTTGGTGATTGGAATATTTTCCTTCGGCCTCAGGGGGCCTTCCCCCCATGCTTTTACCCCCTTTCGAGGGGGGTTGGGTAAAATTGCCCGGCGCCTGAGGCGCCCCTAACAAGGGGAATGCCGACGGGGCCGAGGGCATTTTTGGAACTCCGGGCGCGTGTGGGCTACGGCCCTGCGCCTGATCCCACCTAAAAAAAGGCCTTGTGCCATACTTGCCCGTAAGGTGGGGCGTGCAACAAATACCCCGTTTCTTCTACTTCTCTTTGTGTTGGTAATTGGCCGCCTTACCGCGAAAAAAAAAATGGCGATAAAGACTCGAATTTACGACGAAGAGCGAGGCTGAAATTAAATTTTAGCAGAAAGAAGTGGCTACACCCGAAAAGGAAAAAATCTTTTTTTTAGTACCGACACCACATTAAAATGTTGGAATTGGCAAGCGCAGAGAAAACTTTTGTCTCGCAACAACAGCAACAACAACAGAATTTCGTCAGAAAGATTGGAATAACAATTTTTACAACAGCATGAAATCTTTGGTACAACAGTCAAAGCTTTTGGAAACAGTTTTGTAAAAGTCTGCGGAAGGAAATAATCTGGACGCAGTTTCTAATTTGATTGGCGAGTTTATTTATAATCCCGAAGAAGGCATAACTTCTGTATCATATTTCAGGAGAAATGCAGAATTTTCAGAAAAGAATGTAAAACGTGGACAGACGAGAAAATGGTACGACTCCATTTACGAAAACTATCACCAGCAGAACACGAAAAATATTGTAACTCTAGTTCGCATAAAAAAACGAAAACAGAACATAATTTTCATGAAACAATTTTAATTTTGTCAAGAACTTTTAGTGAAAAAAAATCTCTTTATTCCATAGGCGATACTAGTGTCGAAACCTTATAAAAAAGACGAACGACGATTATGTTACCTACTTTCCCATTGTCAATAGGGAATGCAATATATTTAAACTGAATGAGTTTACAGCAGATAATTTAAAGGCTTTATATTTATCCAAAGATTAAAGGCTGAAAGAAACTCAGAAATTCGGTCTCGTATATTATCGAATCTTGAAGCGGATTCGAAACTGACGCTGCAGGCGGAAGCCGAAGAATATGAAAAGATTATGAATTTAAAACATGAGACAGCGAAAACTTCAAGGGGGATGTTTTTCATGCTCAGGGTGTTCGTGGAAAATTAAAGGAGGAATGAGAAAAAAAAAAGTCATATCAATGCTTTGGTTGTGGTACTATTTACCAACCCCTCCGCTCGGGCAGGATATGACACAAGGTCAATTTTTAAGCAGAGTTTAACAGGTTTGAATTCAGAGTTTTCCTTCTCCTAGACTAGTTGCCTCAACAAGGCTGAAGAACCTAGTCCGTCCTACTATTTACCCATAGCTGGAGGGAGAATAAGGGGGTTCATACCTTTCCCAAGGGTATTTGCCCGAAAGTGAACATAATAGCGCGACTGGAGTACGAACTCGCGTACTACGATTCCGCAGTTCATCGCTTTAACCATTACACCATGCTTTGGTTGTGGTGGTCTGCATCTAAAGATATGTGAAAACTCCTAAAATCATTGAAATACTAACTTCAGATTTATCTCTAACATATTGCAACCCCCCGAAAAGGACATTGTATTAGCATTAGATGCTAGTAATACTAGTATTAGTGTTGTTATTTTACATAAATTTAAAGATGGAAAAACGAAGGCTATAGCGCATGCGTCAAGGACTTTGCTAGCAGCTGAAAAAAAGTAGTTAAATTGAGAAAGAGGCATTGGTAATGATTTTTGCCGTAAAAAAAACTCTATTAAATGATGAATGGCAGAACTGTTATTTTACAAACGGACCACCGACCGTTAAGTATTTACGGTTCTATAAAAGGCATCACTAAATATACATCGGATCATTTACAACACCGAGAAACGTTATTGCTAAAGTGTGATTTTTATAATAGAATATATACCATGAAAAGAATTAGGACATGCGGGTTGGCTGTCTTGAGTTATTCCCAAGTTTAACGAACCGTTTGAAAATACTGTAATTGCATCGCTAAGATCGGAAAATGAAATTAAAAACGCCTTATTTAACAGTCAGCGAACTGCTTGTTATTTTGGATAAAATCAGGATTGGAGCTAAAAAAGAGGATTTTATGGTAAAAATTAAAAAGTCGGTAACATCAACTGGAAATAAATACAAAAAAGTATTTGTGATGATGTACGTGGTGCATTCAATAGGTTTCCAGACTTGTTTTTGTACAGGAATTTAAAATTGTCGTAGACTCTTGAACATTCAGTATGTTATTGCTATACATCTTAGGAGATGACAGATCAATTTTCATGATTTCAGGTTCAAATGAGCAGCTACAGCAGCTATTGGAATACACCCTACTAAAGCCTGATTGTCACAGCTGGTGAATTTCAAAAATACATTCTGGACGTGAGGATACTTTAGAAGAACGATATGCAATAGAGTTTTCTTTTAAACTTGGAAAAAATGCCACAGAAACGTATGAAATTCTTCAGACTGCCTTTCGAGCATCTTGCATGAATCGAGCATCAGTTTTTGAGTGGCATAAAAGATTCAAGGAAGGCAGGGAGTCTGTGAGGGATGATGAGAGGTGTGGGAGGAGTTGATTAGCCAAAGGGTTGGGGTTAGGGTTACTATGTTGAGGTTTTAAGGGAGTTCAGGAAAGATTTCTAGGAAAGAGGCCAGCACTCTTCAAATTGGGTCAGTGGCATTTCCACCAGGACAATAAGCCAGTCCACAACTCTATCCTTGTCACAGACTATTTGACCAAGATGTGCATCAAGGCAGTTCCTCAGCCTCCCTATAGTCAAGACCTTGCTCCCTGTGACTTTTGGTTATTCCCTAAGCTCAGTCTGTCGTTATGAGACAATTGAGGAGATAAAAGAGGATGTGACGAAGGTCATTGACACGCTCATACAAGAGGACTTCCATGGGGCCTTTCAGAAGTTGTTGAAACGGTACATCAAGTGCATTGCAGCCGGAGGAGATTACTTTAAAGGGGACTAGAGTTTCATGTGTGTACTATCAATTAAAGTGCCCATACAAAAAAAGTCTGGAAACTTATTTAATGATCCTCGTATATATTATTTTAAATGAATTTGTAGAGAACATTTTTTTAAAATAAATCAATTTAATATCAACCATTTATTTGCAGACTCTTAAATGATTTTAAGTATTGGTCCCTGGCAAATATTTTTTTCCATAGATTTATCTAGACTGCTACAAAAACGTAACTGATGATAACTTCAGCAGCAGTTGTATGTTCTTTTAACACGCAAGCATATTTTCTTAAAAAACACTCATACAAGATTTTTGCACTGATAAAATGTGTCCATTTAAATTTAAGCGAGCAAGAACGACTATATTTCATGAATTGTCTCTTTCTCTCTTATAAAAATCCCCCCCTCTAATATTATTTTTGTCTGCTCGAAAAGATTTTGTTTTTTTGGCCAACTCTTCACCCAATTTAATGAAATAAAATTTATTAATTTGTAGATCGGTATCTCATTCGCTTAGTGGGTAGAGTGTTTGCCGATGGCCCGGAAGACCAAGGTTCATTCCCAAGTCGCATCATACTAAAAACTTAAAAAAAGGTACTAGATACCTCCTTGCTTAACACTCAGCATAAAAGTTTACTTATCAAGAGTAAAGTGGAACAATCCGAAGAAAGGAATAGCGCCCTTCCCTACACCTCGGTGTAGTAGCTATTGAAAAGGGAGCCTTTGGGTGGCACTTGATACGGTCGCCAAATTTACCTTACTTTACATATTTAGCCTTCCTACCCAACTCACAAAAATTATTCAGGGTGTGGAAATGAAATATGAAATAAATCTTAAAACGTTTATGATAGTCTGATTCGTCCAGTTAAAAAAAAACGTGATAAATCTAAATTTTCGTGATTTGCTCTATTATCTAAATTCAGCCTTATATGAGTGAACAAGAAAAGAAACAACAAAGAATCTATGATTTGCTTAACGCCGAAACCAAGCTAAAGTTTCTTTGTCTCCCTCATACAAAGCAAAAAAAAATATTTTAAGGAAAAGGAGGAATAGAGAATTGAACAAAAAAATGAAACGAAGCCTTTTTAACTACCCTCGCTACAGCGATTATGAAGGACCCCGTAAATATCAATAAGAAAGCACCCTAATGAATTATGTGGACAGCAATTAAACAGGAATTAAGCCCAGATCTTAATCCCCTTGATTACGTTATTTGGGGCATTTTTGAAAACAAAAATACAAGTTCCCATCCAAATATTTGTTCACTTAAGATTGCTATTGAAGAGGAATGGAATAAAATACCTGAAGAATTTTTGAAGGCATGCAAATTGTTTCGAAGGCGTGTTGAAACAATAACTGAAAAAATGGTGGCCATATTGAGTAAATTTACTCTTTTGTGTCTCTCTTCATATTTTGTTTATTGTTAATATTAAAACTAATCTTGTTTTATAATAGAGTCGTTTATTATTATACTAAAATATTCCTAATTTTGCTTCCACACTACACTTACCGATGCATCCATATATATGCAGGGTGTTTCGCAACTGTTGAAACAAAGCAGATGCCTCAGTTAACTTTATTCTCTTTCTCATTTTTCCGATTACAGCTAATAAAAAAAGTTAAGATTTTCATATATTCAACAAAATATAGCAAAATCATATTTTGCTCGAAGAAGAACGTCTTTAATGTGAAGATATATTCACAATTGTTCAAGCAAGATACATTTTCAAACAGAAGTCAGATTTTCAAGTTTGACAAGAATTTCGACGCTCATGACACTTGTGAAGATCTTAAAGCAATAGGTGCCATACTATCTGGCCCTCGAATCACCCACAATAAATGTGCATGCTTTATCAAGAACTTTGCAGACCGTATTCAACTGAACGGCGGACATCTGGACCTTGTACTCAAGGGCACCTTTTGATATTTTTGGTTTGTGTGTGAGTCTAAAAGATGGTAGATCCTAAATGTTCATTTGTTTACCTTATCCAAACGTGTATAAACAATATATATATATATCATCATGTCGTGCCGCTAGCAAAAATATCCCTGACGCTCTCTCGCCACTTCTCCCTATCGTTCATCGCCTCTGGCAGGTCTTCAGGGCTACATCCCGGATTCTCACATAGCTGCAGAATGTATGTTCGAGCTGGTCGTCCTGCTTTTGCCCAGCCATATGTGGGGGTCCATAGGAGTACATCACTTATGAGCTCGTCCCTGCTTCTCCAGCAGTGTCCTGCATGTTTGGTTCCTCTAACTTGGATAGTTTTCGTGAAGGGAGGCAGGTGGCCGTATAGTTGGTGCATTATGAGAATAAAAACAGCCATCGAAAGATAACCATGACCCACAATATTGAACAAGTCCTGGCGGCAACACCTCACAATGTATATATATACATATAATGTGTGTTTGTAAGCATAAATTATTTATAAAGGTTGATTAACATCGGAATTTTCCTTTATGATCTTATGTCTATTCTCTAGTTTTTGTTTTGTTTCTTTCTATTAAGGTTAACATTGATATTCCACACCACCCCCATATATATATATATATATATATATATATATATTTGTGAGTGAATAGTTTGTTAGTAACATTTTTTTAAACAAGGGCTCATTTATTTGTGCATTCGCCAATGGCTCGGGAGACCGGGTTTCAATCTCAGGTCGAGTCATACCATAGACTCAAAAAGTGGTAATTGATACCTCCTTGCTTAATACTCAGCATTATAAGGTACGTTTCAAGGGTAAAGTGGAGCTATCCAGTAGTGCCCAACCTACACCTCGGTGTAGTAGCTATTGAAAAGGGAGCTTTCGGGTGTGACTCGACTACGGTCGCCAACTGTACTTTACAGGACATTGGCGTAATGGTTTCAGTGTTCGCCAATGACACGGGAGACCTGGGTTCAATCCTAGGTCGCGTCATACCAAAGACTTTTAAAATAGTACTTGATGCCTCCTTGATTAACACTCAGTATTATAAGCTACAGATCAAGGGTAAAGTGAGTCACTCTTGGGAAAGGAATAGCGCCATCCTCTACACCTTGGTGTTGTAGCTACTGAAAAGGGAGCCTTCTGGTCGCCCTCGACTACGGTCGCCAATAAACTTAACTGGCTCATTGGCTTAGGGTTAGTGTTTGCTGATGGTCCAGGAGACCTGGGTTTAATCCCAGGTCGCGTCATACTAAAGACTTTAAAAATGGTAATCGATACCTCCTTGCTTAACACTGGGTAATATAAGGTACGTATCGAGGGTTAAGTAGAACAATTCAGGGGAAGGAGTATCGCCCTCCCCTACACCTCGGTGTAGTAGCTATTGAAAAGGGAGCCTTCTGGTCGCCCTCGACTAAAGTCGCCAACTTTACTTATTTGTGCAGAGATTAATGGTTTCAAATATTGCTATTAAACCTCAAGAATTCTACTTAAAAACGTTGCAAAGAAACGAATTATGTTAAATAAACTGAATAGATAGATAGATAGATAGATAGATAGATAGATGAAAAGAATGAGATAGTTCGATAAAGAGTGATATAAAAATGTGAGATAGATACATTGTCTGATGTTCGAATGAGATAGATTGATAGATAAATAGTGAATTGAAAAGATTGGGATAGATAGATAGATAGATAGATAGTGACAGAGAAAGTCTGAGATAGATAGATAGATAGATAGATAGATAGTGACATAGAAAGTGTGAGATAGATAGATAGATATGAAAAGATTTTGATAGATAGATAGATAGATAGATAGTGACATAGAAAGTGTGGGATAGATAGATAGATAGATAGTGACAGAAAGTGTGAGATAGATAGATAGATAGATAGATAGTGACATAGAAAGTGTGGGATAGATAGATAGATAGATAGATAGATAGTGACATAGAAAGTGTGAGATAGATAGATAGATAGATAGATAGATAGATAGATAGATAGATAGATAGATAGAAAGGAACAGTGTGAGATAGATAGATAGATAGATAGAAAGGAACAGTGTGAGATAGATAGATAGATAGATAGATAGATAGATAGATAGTGACAGAGAAAGTGTGAGATAGATAGATAGATAGATAGATAGATAGTGACAGAGAAAGTGTGAGATAGATAGATAGATAGATAGATAGTGACATAGAAAGTGTGAGATAGATAGATAGATAGATAGATAGATAGATAGTGACATAGAAAGTGTGGGATAGATAGATAGATAGATAGATAGATAGATAGATAGTGACATAGAAAGTGTGGGATAGATAGATAGATAGATAGATAGATAGATAGATAGTGACAGAGAAAGTGTGGGATAGATAGATAGATAGATAGATAGATAGATAGTGACAGAGAAAGTGTGAGATAGATAGATAGATAGATAGATAGATAGTGACAGAGAAAGTGTGAGATAGATAGATAGATAGATAGATAGATAGATAGATAGTGACAGAGAAAGTGTGAGATAGATAGATAGATAGATAGATAGATAGTGACAGAGAAAGTGTGAGATAGATAGATAGATAGATAGATAGATAGATAGATAGTGACATAGAAAGTGTGAGATAGATAGATAGATAGATAGATAGTGACAGAGAAAGTGTGAGATAGATAGATAGATAGATAGATAGATAGATAGTGACAGAGAAAGTGTGAGATAGATAGATAGATAGATAGATAGATAGATAGATAGTGACATAGAAAGTGTGGGATAGATAGATAGATAGATAGATAGATAGATAGATAGATAGATAGTGACATAGAAAGTGTGGGATAGATAGATAGATAGATAGATAGTGACAGAGAAAGTGTGGGATAGATAGATAGATAGATAGATAGATAGTGACATAGAAAGTGTGGGATAGATAGATAGATAGATAGATAGATAGATAGATAGATAGTGACATTGAAAGTGTGGGATAGATAGATAGATAGATAGATAGATAGATAGATAGATAGATAGATAGATAGATAGATAGATATGAAAAGATTTTGATAGATAGATAGATAGATAGTGACAGAGAAAGTGTGAGATAGATAGATAGATAGATAGATAGATAGATAGTGACATAGAAAGTGTGGGATAGATAGATAGATAGATAGATAGATAGATATGAAAAGATTTTGATAGATAGATTGATAGATAGATAGATAGTGACATAGAAAGTGTGAGATAGATAGATAGATAGATAGATAGTGTGAGATAGATAGATAGATAGATAGATAGTGACATAGAAAGTGTGTGATAGATAGATAGATAGATAGTGACATAGAAAGTGTGTGATAGATAGATAGATAGTGACATAGAAAGTCTGGGATAGATAGATAGATAAAGAGTGAATTGAAAAGTTGGGGATAGATAGATAGATAGATGAAACAAATGAGATACCGTGCATATCTATCTATTAATATGATTTCTAAATGTATCGTTTAGTTATTCGTATTTCTCAAGATAAAATCTTCTCAGTTTGCGAGAACATCGATAAACGAAACATTCCTATATTCGACGTAATTAAATTTTCAAGATCAATATCTTTCGGATATTAATTCTGCCTAAACCCCCTGCCTTTCTTCTCCTCCTCCTTCTCCTCCTCTTTCTCCTCCTCCTCATCCCATCGCCACGCTGCTCAGCTGCGTGTCTTCTTCACTCACCACCCCCACCCGGGCTCTCCGTTCCACATCGATATTCCGCCGGCAGCCATGTTTTTGTTGAATAGAGATGGCTGTCAAACAACGATGGAGACGCAGCTAGTTATACTGGTTGACTTTTGTCTCCAACAAGTGCTTATGCAAAGTTCACAAATTGTGTGTGTGTGTGTGTGTGTGTGTGTGTGTGTGTGTATGATCGCCCGGCGTATTTCGGGGAAGGTCGCCCAAAGGGGGAGATAATCGATTTGTGTTGGCGTTCGAAATGGGAACGGCCCAAGAAAAGAAAGAAGGCAACGGGAATGAAGCGAAACACCCCTCTCACTAATTTTCTTTGATGTTTGTTAAGCTTACCCAAATTCAACACATGCTTCAATGGTAAGATCGCGTTGCGCCAAGGTCTTTGTGCTTCTTCTAATAAAACCCAGCGTTTCGAAAATATGAATCCTTTTCTGATCGGTATTCGAAAATATGAATCTTTCTTTCTTTTTTTCTTTCTTTCTTTCTTTCAGTATCTATTTATCTATCTATTTATCTACGTTTCTTTCAGTAAATATCTATCTATCTATCTAATTCTGTCTGTCTATCTCTCTTCCCCTATATATATATATATATATATATATGCTGGTAGAAGTGCCCGGTGCATGATAAAGGATTTTAGAAGCACCAATTAGTGAGTTTGAAAAGGGGAAAGAGAAGAATAAGGAATTAATTAAAAATGGTCCTTATTTGTAGTTGAAGGATTTTTATTCATTTTTTTAGTTTACATTTAAAATAATATATTTAAAATGTAACGCTATATTTTGGTGAAAGGTTTACAAAAATTTGATTCTTTTTTTTTCAAAATTAGTGCTCGTTTACAGAAAAAACTTTTGGTAATTTTCGAATGAGCGACATGTTTTTAATTCAAATTTTTATTTATCATCAAATTCGTTAACGATTTATGAATCTCAGAAAGTCCACATTACAAAGTTCTTTTGTTTTAGAATTTTTTTCCTTTTGTTCGTATTTAAAATATCATTTTTTTTAAATATAACCCTGAACTTGAAATTGGTTGGAAATATCATTAAAATTTTATTTTTCAAAGGCCCTGCGTTTAAAAAAAAATACATGACAAAAAATTATATTAAACCTTATTGCCTCTTGAATTAAAAATATGTCCTTTTTTTGGTTTGGTTTGGTTTGTTGGGTTTTATGGCATATCAACCTTTGTAGGTTATTTAACGCCAAATCCATTTTTATGTAAATAATCTGTTCTATTTAAAACAATTCAGTTTAGCATAAGTACACAGTTTAATTGTCAAAAACATTTCTATTTCAAACTATTCAAGCAGTTATATGTAACAATTCAGTTAAGTGTAAATACATTTTCAATGTCAAAAAACAGTTCTATTTGAAATAATTACGCAGTTTAAATGTAAGTACGGTTTAATTGTCCAAAACATTTCTATTTCAAGCTATTCAGTTTAGTCAACCAATTCAGTTTAGCATAAGTATGCAGTTTAGTTCTATTTAACCCATAGATACGGCCCTATCAGGAGCTACCACTCCGGGCCAGAGTGAACCTTGGAGTGATGGCAATGAAGAGGTACTCCGCATTCCCCAAAGCTCCAGCACTGCTGGAACCTCACCATCAGATTGTTTAGTGTCATATCCAGGACACTCGTTCGGAGGGGATTACCCCTCTGCAGAATTGCAGTCAGTGTATTCTACAGCCCCAGCCAACTGGGTAACCCTTTTTGGGGGTGGAAAATTCGTATATTAATTCAAATAGTTTATTTCTTAAAAAAAACATTTTTGAGTTAAGCATATCTTATATATTTCGTGCTAAGAAATATGAAAAGTGTTCACTTTTAAAAAATCAATTTTGAGCCATCGATTCACAAAGCTTTCGTTTACTTTGTGATATTTTTTACTTTGATAGCTCAAAAAAACTAACATTACAGGTAGGTACAATTAAAAGATTTTAAGTATTAAAAACCTAAGAATTAAAAAAGGAAATTGTTATACGAAAGATTTTACAATTTTTTCTTTTTAATTCAGATTTAAAATGAATTAAAAAAAACTTACTCATTGATTTAAAACATTTTCGGGTATTATTTTTTAGTTCTCCAAAAATTAAGACTTTTTTTTTACTATTAATAGACAATTTCAAAACAATAATTTTCGAAAAAGCATAAAATTCAAATCTTGCCAATGGAGTGTGGTATTAAAACATAGAGGGTCTAAAGAAGAACCGAAGATTTTGTTTGGTTTAGTTTGGTTTGGTTTTATGGCATATCAACCATTAGAGGTTATTTAATGCCAAATGCTCGCATATATTAGATATATAGAAGTTGGTCTGGGTAGAGTTTTATGGCATATCAACCATTGTAGGGTATTTAATGCTAATTCCTCTTTATACATATATATTAAATATATAGAAGTTGGTTTGGTTAGGGTTTTATGGCATATCAACCATTGTAGGTTATTTAATGCCAAATCCTCTTTATACATATCTATTAAATATATATGATTTCGTTTGATTGGCTTTTATGGCATATCAACCATTGTAGGTTATTTAATGCCAAATCCTCTTTATACATATTTATTAAATATATATGATTTCGTTTGATTGGCTTTTATGGAATATCAACCATTGTAGGTTATTTAATGCCAAATCCTCTTTATACGCATATATTAGATATATAGAAGTTGGTCTGGGTAGGGTTTTATGGCATATCAACCATTGTAGGGTATTTAATGCTAATTCCTCTTATACATATATATTAAATATATAGAAGTTGGTTTGGTTAGGGTTTTATGGCATATCAACCATTGTAGGTTATTTAATGCCAAATCCTCTTTATACATATCTATTAAATATATATGATTTCGTTTGATTGGATTTTATGGAATATCAACCATTGTAGGTTATTTAATGCCAAATCCTCTTTATACGCATATATTAGATATATAGAAGTTGGTCTGGGTAGGGTTTTATGGCATATCAACCATTGTAGGTTATTTAATGCCAAATCCTCTTTATACATATTTATTAAATATATATGATTTCGTTTGATTGGCTTTTATGGAATATCAACCATTGTAGGTTATTTAATGCCAAATCCTCTTTATACGCATATATTAGATATATAGAAGTTGGTCTGGGTAGGGTTTTATGGCATATCAACCATTGTAGGTTATTTAATGCCAAATCCTCTTCATTATATTTACCAACCCCTCCGCTCGGGCAGGATATGAAACAAGGTCAATATTTAAGCGGAGTTTAACTGGTTTGAATTCAGAGTTTTCCTTCTAGAGTAGTTGCCTCACCAAAGCTAAAGAACCTAGTCTGTCCTACTAGGGTATTTAATGCCATAGCTGGAGGGAAAATAATTGGATTCATACCTTTGCCAAGGGTATTAGTGGTATGTGAAATGCAATCAGTCTCGTCTAGGATTTGAACTCGTATCGTCATGTCCATTTCCTACGACGATAACCATTACACCACGGGCACTTCCTCTTTATACTTATAGATTAAATTTATATGATTTGGTTTGGTTGGGTTTTATGGCATATCAACCATTGTAGGATATTTAATGCCGAATCATGTTTATGTATATATTAAATATATATGATTTGGTTTGGTTGGCTTTTATGGCATATCTAACTTTGTAGGGTATTTAGTGCCAAATCATTTTTATATATATATTAAATATATATGATTTGGTTTAGTTGGGTTTTATGGCATATCAAACATTGTAGGTTATTTAATGCCAAATCCTCTTATACATATATTTTAAATATATATGATTTGGTTTTGAATATCAACTATTGAAGGGTATTTAATGCCAAATACTCTTTATGCATATATATTAAATATATAGAAGTTGTTTTCAGTTGGTTTTTATGGCATATCAACCATTGTAGGGTATTTAATGCCATATCCTCTTTATACATATATATTAGATAAATAGAAATTGGTGTGGTTTGGTTTTATGGCATATCAACCATTGTAGGATATTTAATGCAAAATCCACTTATATATACGATTTATGAATACAAGAAATCCTAGTTAAATGGTCCCACCTATTGCTATGAATCACTAGCAATTCCAATAGACATCAGTCATTTGTTTGCACATTACATTAAATATAAAAACAGTTCTATTTCTAAAAATTTAATCTGTCATTTCGATCGTAAACAGTTCTATTTGATGGTTGGTTTGGTCTTATGGCCTATCAACCATAGTAGGTTATTTAAAGCCAAAACTTATACACATATATATATATATATATATATATATATATATATATATATATATATATATAAAATTTCTAAACACCTTTTAAAGAATCCTAAGCTCATTTTTAAATGGTTTCACTTATTCGAATAATTCTATTTACTATTTATCATTTCATTGCAAACAATTTAATGTTTTAAAGTATTGCTATGTATCACTAACAATTCAATTAGATATCAGTCATTTGTTTACACACAGTTAAATGATCAAACAGTTCTATTTCTAACAATTCAATTTAGCATAAGTCAACAAAGTTAAATGGTTCCAAGTATTGCTATGTAACACTAACAATTCAATTAAACATCAGTTATTTGCTTACATACAGTTAAATGATCAAACAGTTCTATTTCTAACAATTCAATTTAGCATAAGTCAACAAAGTTAAATGGTTCCAAGTATTGCTATATATCACTAACAATTCAATTAAACACCAGTCATTTGTTAACACACAGTTAAATGATCAAACAGTTCTATTTCTAATAATTCAATTTAGCATAAGTCAACAAAGTTAAATGGTTCCAAGTATTGGTGTGTAACACTAACAATTCAATTAAACATCAGTTATTTGCTTACATACAGTTAAATGATCAAACAGTTCTATTTCTAACAATTCAATTTAGCATAAGTCAACAAAGTTAAATGGTTCCAAGTATTGCTATGTATCACTAACAATTCAATTAAACATCAGTCATTTGTTTTCACACAGTTAAATGATCAAACAGTTCTATTTCTAACAATTCAATTTAGCATAAGTCAACAAAGTTAAATGGTTCCAAGTATTGCTATAAATCACTAACAATTCAATTAAACATCAGTTATTTGCTTACACACAGTTAAATGATCAAACAGTTCTATTTCTAACAATTCAATTTAGCATAAGTCAACAAAGTTAAATGGTTCCAAGTATTGCTATAAATCACTAACAATTCAATTAAACATCAGTCATTTGTTTTCACACAGTTAAATGATCAAACAGTTCTATTTCTAACAATTCAATTTAGCATAAGTCAACAAAGTTAAATGGTTCCAAGTATTGCTATATATCACTAACAATTCAATTAAACATCAGTCATTTGTTTACACACAGTTAAATGATCAAACAGTTCTATTTCTAACAATTCAATTTAGCATAAGTCAACAAAGTTAAATGGTTCCAAGTATTGCTATATATCACTAACAATTCAATTAAACACCAGTCATTTGTTAACACACAGTTAAATGATCAAACAGTTCTATTTCTAATAATTCAATTTAGCATAAGTCAACAAAGTTAAATGGTTCCAAGTATTGGTGTGTAACACTAACAATTCAATTAAACATCAGTTATTTGCTTACACACAGTTAAATGATCAAACAGTTCTATTTCTAACAATTCAATTTAGCATAAGTCAACAAAGTTAAATGGTTCCAAGTATTGCTATATATCACTAACAATTCAATTAAACATCAGTCATTTGTTTACACACAGTTAAATGATCAAACAGTTCTATTTCTAACAATTCAATTTAGCATAAGTCAACAAAGTTAAATGGTTCCAAGTATTGCTATATATCACTAACAATTCAATTAAACATCAGTCATTTGTTTACACACAGTTAAATGATCAAACAGTTCTATTTCTAACAATTCAATTTAGCATAAGTCAACAAAGTTAAATGGTTCCAAGTATTGCTATATATCACTAACAATTCAATTAAACATCAGTCATTTGTTAACACACAGTTAACTGATCAAACAGTTCTATTTCAAACAATTCAGTTTAGCATAAGTAGACAGTTTAAATATCAAGCAGTTCTTTTTGAACCATAGATAGGACCCTATCAGGTACTACCACTCCGGGCCAGAGTACACGTAGGGAACGATTGCTATAAAGGGCTACTCCGCAATCCCCAAAATTCCAGCATTACTGGAACCTCACCATGAGATTCTTTACTGTCATATCCAGGACACTCGTTGGTGGATTCTTACCACTCTGCAGCGATGCAGTCGATGTATTCTGCAGTCCCAGCCAACTGAAGTGATTTAACAATTCAACAGGATGGACGCGCTTCTTACGAATTTGTAATGTGCATACAAAAGTTACATCACATTCATAATACATCCGCTACTGATGATGGCCCAAAGTTGGGCAGAAACTTCTTGGGAAATAACTAATTATGGAAGGTTTATCAACCAATTCCCGCCAAATATCATTAGATCAATACGGCAATTCGAAAGGATTAGCAAAGAAATGAAGATTTGAGAGTGGTTTTTTTTGTACTTACTTGTAAAGAACTGTGAAGAGTTCCACAAATCGATTGAATTTAAATTATTGAATTATTTCATTTAATCAGAAATATCAAAAGCTAAATTTGGTACTTTTCTTTACTATGAACATATTAAAGTATATAGGCGATTTGAAGACTCTGAAATATCTTTTCTAGGTTATAAGTCGACACGTGCATACGAAAACAGATTTAAAAAATCATGAAATAAAAAAAGCTAATATCAAAAAAAGACCAACAACCACACGTATTTGAAAGGTAAACTCCCTTTAATAACTTTATGTGCTTCCCACTTCCCTAAACCTTAATAATTTTCGCCCTTAATGGCTGGTGCTGCTGAGGAGTAGGACCTCATAAACATGTCCAGATAGTGAGGCTCCACTTCTGTAGCATTGAGAATGTGAATAACACCTTCCGGATCCATTCTGTCCTGAAATAGTTATACCTTTTCGGATCTCATCTATGGATCAAATAGGACTATTTAATCTTTTATTAGGGATTATTATTTTTAGTTATTTGAAACCACACATCAGTGTGCAAGTTTTTTGTATATGACTGGAATACTAGATATATCGAATTATTGAAGTTGAATAAGAATACTTAAAATCATTTACCTGTGTGTAAACAAATGATTAATATTAAATAGAATTACGAGGATCATTAAATAAGTTTTCAGACTTTTTTCGTATGGGCACTTTTATTGATAGTACACATATGAAACACTAGTTCCATTCCAAGTAATCTCCTCCGGTTGTAATGCACTTGTTGTACCGTTCTAACAACTTTTGAAAGGCCCCGTCAAAGTCCTCTTGTGTGAGCGTGTCAATGACCTTCGTCACCGCCTCTTTCATCTCTTTAATTGTCTCATAACGACAACCTCTGAGCTTAGGGAATAACCAAAAGTTACAGGGAGCAAGATCTGGACTACAGTGAGGCTGAGGAACTGTCTTGATGCCCAACTTGGTCAAATAGTCTATGACAAGGATAGAGTTGTGGATGGTGCATTGTCCTGGTGGTAATGTCACTGACCAGATTTGAAGAGTACTGGCCTCTTCCGACGGAATCTCTTCCTGAACTCCCTTAAAACCTCAACATAGTAACCCTAAACCTAACCCTTTGGCCAATCAACTCTGGTTTATTGACTTCCTTACTCCTCCCACACGTCTCATCATCCCTCATAGACTCCCTGACTTCTTTGAATCTCTTATGCCACTCAAAAACTGATGCTCGATTCATGCAAGATGGTCGAAAAGCAGTCTGAAGCATTCCATACGTTTCTGTGGTGGCATTTTTCCAAGTTTAAAACAGAATTTAATTGCATATCGTTCTTCTAAAGTGTCCTCACGTCCAGATTGTATTTTTGAAATTCCCCAGCTGTGACTATCAGGCTTTAGTAGAGTGTATTCCAATTCCTGCTGTAGCTGTTCATTTGAAGGTGAAATTTTAAAAATTATCAGTCAGCTCATAAGATTTATTGCAATAGCATACTGGATTTTGAAGAGTCTACGACAATTTTAAATGCCTGTAAAAAATTTGTCTGGAAACTTATTGAATTCACCACGAATTAATATCAAATAGAATTATTAGTGTTAGAGAGAAATACTTGAAACAATTTAACTGTGTGCAAACAAATGAATAATATTGAATAGAATTATTAGTATTAGATAGCAATAGTTGAAATAATTTAACTGTGTGCAAAGAAATGAACTCTGGTTAATTTAAAAACCATATTACCAACAAACTTTTTTCTTTCAAATTATATATGCACACACACACATACTCATATATATGTGTCTGTGTGAGTAAGCCTGGCAAACAATAAACGAAGTGAGTAGAAGAAAGAACACAGCCAAACCAAAACTGAAAGCAGCAAACCAACAAGAAAGAATAAAACTGTGGAAACAGCACTTCGAAAACTTACTAGGAAACCCACCGAAAATAACACATGAACCAATCACCAGAATAATTAGTAAACAATTAGACATTTAACTAGGACCGTTCACACAAGAAGAACTCGACTCGGTTCTCAGAAAAATTAAAAATAGGAAAGCTGCAGGACTGGACGAGATTCCCCCAGAAGTATGGAAGACCAACAATTCGACGACATACTGCTCCGACACTGCAACGCAGTATACAATCAAAATCCGATAGATAGATGGATGAAAGGAATGCATACTCGGATTAGCCAAAAACTACCGAGGCATAACCCTTACATCCATAGCAGCCAAAATCTACAATGCCCTACTACGAAACCGCATAGAACCCAAAATCCACAACATACTTAGGAAAAACCAAAATGGCTTCCGAAGAAATAGATCCACGACCTCACAAATATTAACCATCCGTAGAATCCTTGAAGGTGTACGGGCAAAAAACCTACAAGCGACATTAATATTTGTCGACTTTACCAAGGCCTTCGATTCCATTCACAGAGGAAAGATGGAACAAATCCTACTAGCGTACGGCATACCTAAAGAAACCGTAGCAGCAATAACGATTCTCTATAGAAACACCAAAGTAAAAGTACGATCACCAGATGGAGACACAGAATACTTCGACATTGTAGCAGGAGTACTACAAGGGGACACACTGGCTCCGTACCTCTTTATCATTTGTCTAGACTACGTACTTAAAACATCGATTGACAAAATCAGAGAGAATGGCTTCGAGCTGACGAAGAAAAGAAGCAGAAGGTACCCCGCAAAAACAATTACCGACGCCGACTACGCCGACGACATAGCGATACTGGCAAATACACCCGACCAAGCCGAAACACTACTGCATAGTTTGGAATGAGCAGCCGCAGGCATAGGCCTCTATGTTAATGCACACAAAACGGAATATATGTGCTATAATCAAACGGGGGACATCTCCACTCTAGAAGGAACCCCACTTAAACTAGTAGACAATTCACTTACCTAGGAAGCAGTGTCGAATCAACCGAAAAGGACATCGAAACGAGGTTAACGAAAGCATGGACAGCTATCAATAGGCTATCGATTATATGGAAATCAGACCTAACCGATAAAATGAAACGCAGTTTCTTCCAGGCAGCGGTCACATCGATACTGCTATACCGGTGCACTACGTGGACGCTAACAAAACGGCTGGAGAAGAAGCTAGACGGCAATTACACAAGAATGCTGCGTGCAATCTTGAACAAGTCCTGGTGGCAACACCCCACAAAACACCAACTGTACGGCCACCTGCCTCCTATCACAAAAACTATTCAAGTTAGACGAACCAGACATGCAGGACACTGCTGGAGAAGCAGGGATGAACTCATAAGAGATGTACTCTTATGGACCCCCACACATGGCTGTGCAAAAGCAGGACGACCAGCACGAACATACATTCAGCAGCTAAGTGAGGACACGGGATGTTGTCCTGAAGACCTGCCTGGGGCGATGAACGATAGGGAGGAGTGGGGAGAGAGGGTCAGGGATATCCGTGCTACCAGCGTGACATGATGATGATGATATATATATTCACAATTGGGTACAAGGGCTTAGATTGATACATAGATATTAACTAATTGGGATATATAGATATGGGAAAGGTATTAAGACAATGATATCGATAGATATGAGAAGAATGACATAGATAGATAGATAGATAGATAGATCTCCATTGATGCATCGAGATGGGTCTTCAGTGATGTTTCCTTTGGGTTCACGGGGGGTTTCGGGTCTTGCAACATCAGACCCACTCGCCCAAATGACTCTGTTGGCATTGATCTTACTCCAACTCCCATTCCGGTAGCTACACTGCCCATCCACACAAGACAAATGACCACAGAAATGGCTCTATTACATTAGATAAATAGATAGATAGATAGATAGATAGAAAAAGACTGAAATAGATAGATAGATAGATAGATAGATAGATAGATAGAAACAGACTGAGATAGATAGATAGATAGATAGAAAGAAACAGAATGAGATAGATAGATAGATATGAATAAGATTGATAAATAATTTGAGATGAACAAACTGGGATACGCAAATGGAAACAGAATGAGGTATATATGAAAGGATGTTCATTGATAAGAACAGAATAATATATATATATATATATATATATATATATATATATATATATATATATATATATATATGACACTGATAGATTACATCGTCATAAATAAAGAATCGATTAATAACGCTCTGAATTGTGAGGCATATTCCTCTTTTGAAGGAGTATATTCCGATCACTGAACCATCACAGCAAAGAGCCGTCTGAGACTACGTAGGAATTCTACGCAAACAGCCACAACCATTCATTATCACTGGTCCTTACTAAACATTAGGGGATATTAGCAATAAATATACGATAACGCAAAGAAACAAATTCGATGCATTTCAGGAGATATCGGAAACACTTACTCTGAATGACGAATATGAGAATTTCGTCAATGTCCACGTGGAAGCTGCAGTAGAATGCATTTCAACCAAAGAGGAAAAACATAGAGTTCCCTGGGAGACATTTGCAGTTAAGAAAAACGTGACACCGTGATAACCGTATCCCTGTGCAATGGGAGAAACCCAGCTAACACTCGGAAACTTTAGACACAAAGAGAACTAATTATCACATACGAAAAAGAACGAAAGGAATCTATTCAAGATCAGATTAATAGGATTAGAAACTCGGTAGAAGATAGATAATCTCGAATAGCATGGTAGACAGTAAATGGAGTGAGTAAAAGGAAAATTACCTCGAGAGCCAAATTAAAAGCAACCAGCCAAGAAGAACTAATACAAATATGGAAAGAACAATTCAAAAATCTGCTTAGAAATTCTTCTAAAGTCACTGATAAATTTATCACGAAAATTATACTTAATCAACTACACATCAAACTAGGACAGTTTACCCAGAAACTCAACGCAGTACTAACAAAAATTAAAAATAAGAAATCTGCCGGTCTTGAGGGTATTTTTCCTCCGTCCCACCAACCGGACGAGTGTGGTACAAGGCTTTTTTATGGAGGGTCCGTGCGTAGGGCCGGAGCCCGCACGTGCCCGGCATTTCCAAAAATGCTTTGGACCCCGTCGGTATTTCCCTAAAAGGGGCCCCTCAGGCGCCGGGGGATAAACCCAACCCCTCCGAAGAGGGTTAAAGCCAAGAGTGACGACCCCCTGAGGCCTGAGGTATATCCAGTGACAAGACACATCCGACCTGCACCGCCCATCGCATCACAGCCGGCCGAATGTATCCCATCAACTGGATATGTCGCTTCTTGAAAGGTGAGAAGTATGAGGGACAAGGAAATTTGATGACTTACTGCTCCGATACAGAAAAGGCAGACGGATCAAATACTTGTAGCCTATGGTCTCCCCAAAGAAATCGTCACAGCGATAATGATGCTGTATAAAAAGACGAAAATTAAAGGTTCGCTCATCAGATTGAGACACAGACTACTTAGACATTGATGCCGGTTTCCTGCAAGAGGATATATTAGCCCCATATCTGTTCATGATCTGTTTAGACAACGTTCTTTAAACGTCGATAGATCTATGACACTATGTGGCCATTCGTTGTGTTGGGTGTGTGTGTATGCACCGGTCAGAGAATCTCTTTGTCTGCTTTGGCGCGAAACCCACACAAAGGACTGAGGACGAGATCTCTCGTGAGACCGGGAATGGAGGAAGGAAGGAAGGTCTGTAACCAGACAGAGAAGGGTCAGTTGACAAAGGAAGATGGAGAGATACAGTCGACAACGGACAGCAGAAGAGACCAGTTGGCGTGAGATAGCAGTCCAGGGGAAGGACGGTCAGCAGAAAGAGGCAGTGAGGGAAGACAGTCAAAGATGAGTTGGCATTCCTAGTGGCTTTTGTAGAAGTTTCGCGCAAAATACACGCCCGCGATAGTCGAAAGATGCACGGAGAATTTAAAGTCTCACAAAGTCCCTTTCTTGCGTTTGGAGCTGACTCAACTCCGTATTTGTTCGTTCGTTCTTTTTCTTTCACCCTCTCGGTTGTATTTTATGTGACCGTAAAGAAATGTGTGATACCCCTGGTCGGAAACCACTGGATGAATCACTGGCCATGAATAGAGTTGGTTTAAAGAAGTTGATAAGGCGGGGCCCGGCTGGCTAGCGGTGTTATCACAGATCTTATAAAGGAAAATGGCTTTACACAAAAAAAGGCATTTAGGCGATAACCCTCAGAAACGATTACGGACGCAGACAACGCAGATGACATAGTGCTTCTTGCGAATCCCTCTTGCATAGTTTGGAGCAGGCAGAAGGAGGCATTGGTATCTATGTGAATGCAGACAAAACGGAGTACATGTGTGTTAAGCAAAAAGGAGACATCTCTACTCTAAATGGGGGCTCTCTCAAAGTCGTAGACAAGTTCACGAATCTCGGTAGCAAAATCACATCAACTGAAAATGACATCAGCATGCTCCTAGAGAAGGTGTAGACTGCTATCGATAGGTTATTAATCATATGGAAGCCTGAACTATCCGATAAAATAAAACTCAATTTATTCTATGCAGCTGTTGTATCAAGACTACTGTATGGTTGCACCGCATGGATGCTGACAAAACGTATATAGAAAAATCTAGTCGAAAACTGTACAAGAATTCTACGTGCTATATTGAACAAACCCTGGAAGCAACACGCCACGAAACTAAAGCTGTACGGCCACTTCCCTCCCATCTCTAAAACCATCGAAATAAGACGAACCAGGAATGTGGGACACTGTTGGAAAAGCAAGGATAATCTCATCAGTGACGTTCTCTTGTGGACCTCTTCACATTGATGTGCCAATGTTCATCGACCAACAAAAACCGATGTATGCACACAGAATGTAGTCTAGAAGATCTACTGGAAGCGATGGAAGATAGATACTAATGGTGAGAGAGAGTCAGGGAAATCCATGCTAGTAGCGTGACATGGTGATATGTGAGTATATATATATATATATATATATATATATATATATAAGTTGGTTGTTTGGTTGGTCGGTTGGATGGTTGGGTTTTATGGCATATCAACCTTTGCAGGTCATTTAACACCAAATTCATTTTTATGACAATATTTCTATTTCAAACAATTCAGTTTAGGATAAGTATGCAGTTTAAATGTAAGTACAGTTTAATTGTGAAAAACATTTCTATTTCAAGCTATTCAGTTTAGTCAAGTAGTCCTAATTCAGCTAAGTATAACTGCGGGTTTTGTTTACACACTGTTAAATGTCAAAACAGTTCTATATTAATCTCTAAACTATCAGTTTAGTGTATGTACAGTTTCAATGTCAAAAAACAGTTCCATTTCAAATAATTCAGTTTAGCATAAGTACGCAGTTTAAATGTAAGCACGTTTTAATTGTCAAAAAGATTTCTATTTCAAGCTATTCAGTGTAGTCAAACAATTGAAATTAGTATAAGTATGTTGATAGTTCTATTTAACCCATAGATAGGGCCCTATCAGGTGCTACTACGCCTGGCCAGAGTGGACCTGAGAATAATGGCAATGAAGGGGTACTCCGCATTCCCCAAGGCCCCAGCATCACTGGAACTTCACCATCAGATTGTTTAGTGTCATATCCAGGACTCTCATTGGGGAGGGGTTATACCCCTCTTTAGAGGTGCAGTCAATGTGTTATACAACCCCAGCCGACTGGGCAAATATATATGGGGGTGTCCTCGTGGTGTAATGGTTAAAGCGATGGAATACGGAATCGTAGTTAGCGAGTTCGTACTCCAGTTGGGTTATTACATTCACTTTCGGACAAATACCCTTGGGAAAGGTATGAACCCCCTTATCCTCCCAGCTATGGGTTAAAGAGTACCACTACTGTTCTTCTAGGAGAATGGCTTTGGCATCAAATAACCTACAAAGGTTGATATGCCATTAAAACAAAGAAACCAAACCAAATATATATGGGGTGGCAGTGGAGTGGTAGATGGAGTGGTAGATGAGTGGTATGGCTTTGGCATCAAATAACCTACAAAGGTTGATATGCCATTAAAACAAAGAAACCAAACCAAATATATATGGGGTGGCAGTGGAGTGGCAGTGGAGTGGTAGATGAGTGGTATACTTTGTAAAGTAACGTTTCCAGTAAATACCTGTAAAAACGTAAACACGTCGTAATAAATCGAATAATAGAATTGAAAAGAACTTTATTGAATGAAAGCAATGGTTTTATGACGAATGAGCTTCTTCTTCTTCTTCTTCTTCTTCTTAAAAAAAGCAATAAAGAAAACAAAAGGAAAAAGAAAACATTACACTAAATGATTGAATACAAAGATCCAATTTATTCTTTTCTTGACTCAATTAGACATCGATAGGCCAGGAGGCTGGTATCATTGAGATAAATTACATGAAGTATCCTACAATATCCCATCAAACCAATTAATTTCTCTTCAAAGAGAGAGAGAGAGAGAGAGAGAGAGTGAGAGAGAGGAAGAGAAAGACCGAGAGAGATAAACTCAAAGAGGACAGAGAGAAAGAGAGAGAAAGAGAGAGAAAGAGAGTGATAAAGAGGAAGAGAGAGAGAGAGAAACTCAAAGAGAACAGAGACACAGGCAGACAGACGGAAAGACAGACAAAGAGAGAGAGAAAGAGAGAGAGAGAGAAAGAAAGAGAAAGAGAAAGAGTGAGAGAGAAACTCAAAGAAGACAGGGAGAAAGAGAGAGAGAGAGAGAGAGAGAAAGAGAGAAACTCAAAGAGGACAGAGACACAGGCAGACAGAGAGAAAGACAAAGAGAGAGAGAGAGATAGAGAAAGAGCGAGAGAGAAACTCAAAGAGGATAGAGAGAAAGAGAGAGAGAGAAAAACTCAAAGAGGATAGAGAGAAAGAGAGAGAGAGAAAAACTCAAAGAGGACAGTGACACAAGCAGACAGATGGAAAGACAGACAGACAGAGAGAGAGAGAGAGAGAGAGAGAGAGAGAGAGTGTGTGATTAAGAGAAAGCGAGAGAGAGAGAGAAACTCAAAGAGGACAGAGACACAAGCAGACAGACGGAAAGACAGAGAGAGAGAGAGAGAGAGAGAGAAGCTGAGTGGGTGAGTAACAGACAGAGAAAGAGACAGAGAAAAGAGACGGAGAAAGAAATAGAAGGTGAGAGACAGAGATAGGCGGACAAACAGACAGACTGACAGAGAGGAGGAGAGAGACAGAGAGAGAGAAAGAAACAGAGAGAGAAAAAAACAGAGAAGAGAGAGAGAGACAGACAGACAGACAGACTGAGAGACAGTGAGGAAGACAGAGAAAGAAAAACACAAGCAGACAGAAAAAAGGACAGTTAGAGAAAGAGACAGTATCTCGGATACTCGTTGGTGGGGGGAGAGTCTTACCCCTCTGCAGAGAACCAGTCGGTGTATTCTTCAGCCCCAGCCGAATGGGCAGAAGGAAAATGGAAAAAGATATAAAGTTCTTCCAGAACTGAAAAACGAGGATTAACTAATTTTAACGGTATTTCAACCCGTCTAGGGTTATCTTCTGCCAAGAAGTTAGGGAATCACGTCCATTGTACATTTATAATTGCATATCAAGTTTACCTATTTTGAATTGATCTACTTGACTCGAGGGAATTCCTCAAGACGTAGGGGTCAAGCAAGTTCGAATCCCAGTCGTGCTATAAGGTACTTTCAGACTAGTGAAACCTCTATCCCCTGGCTATGGGTTAAAGAGTACCACTACAGTCCTTCTACAAGGATGACTTTGGTTAAGTAACCTAAGAAGGTTGATATACCATAAAGAAAACTAAATCTATTTGACCTGTAGATGGGACGCTAACAGGTACTAGCGCTCCGGGTCAGAGTGGACATGGGGGCAATGGCAACGAAGCAGTACTCACACTTCCAGACCCCCAGAGCTGGAGCCTCACCACCAGATGTAGTTTTGTGTCATATTCTGGGCACCACTATTTTGTAAGGGAGGTCCTAACCCTTTTCAGGGGACTCAGTCAGTCTATCCCAAGATCTGCTGACAGAGTGGTGTAACATACTCATATGCATGCAGAAACATAGTCAATACAGTAATGACGAACGAAACACAGTTCTTTAAAAAAATATACCTCTCACACTTTATTCGAAATGGTACGAAAGGGTTATCTGTGGAAGGTGAGTTGGAGACTGAACATATTGACCCCCAGCTCTTCTGGCTATAGTAGCACTTCTTTCTCATCCTGCAGGGCTGCTCAGCCGGGGGCCCTGAGGGCTCAGATCTCTGCAGGTTCTGGTTCTCACTGCTTCGAATTGCAACAACTGACTCCAAAACTCTGATCTCCAACTAACTGACTTCCTGTCGCACCGGGTTATATAATTGACATCCACCTGCTTCAGTGAGCGTCGCATCTGCACCCAACTCAACCTGTCAACAGTTAAGGTTATCCCCTGATATTTTCGACTGGATGCACCTGTTATTTACACTAGTGCATTTCTTATTTGACAGCTCGGTCGGGTCGGAGGTCAATATGTTACTGTAGGAGACTGAGCTCTCGGTAGCCGTTAAGCGGATATATGTAAACAAAACAAATGTGATACATTAGTGATTAAAATTATTTCGTTTACCTTCCTTTCCTCGTGGCTGAGTGGTGAAATCTTGGGTTGGCGTATGAGTCAGCCTAGTTTCGATCCCAGAATCTCTCGTATCTAGCCACACAAAAGAGTTGGGATACAACGAAACAGTCAGTCTGTGAATGACAAGAGAGAGTGAAGAATGTATATTTAGGCAGCAAGTTATTATTCAAGCAAGATTTGTTAAAGACGATGGAACACTATGATTTTTAAATTTATTTTTTAAAGTCACCTTGTTATTTTTCTTGTACCGGGATCCAGGTTGGAAAGGAATTGTCCCATATCTTCTGCCTAAGCACTTTCGACCATACTTGTGGTCGTCATCAGGGGTAGTGTAGTTTTAAGTTGATAGTTTAGTTTGAGTTTTATTATGATCATCTTACCTCTCAGTAGAGGTTTAGTCGGTGTATTCTACAGCCCCAGCCGACTGAGCCACAGGACTCTTGTTGGGGGGGTATCTTACCCCTCTGGAGTGCCCGTGGTGTAATGGTTATCGTTGTAGGAAATGGACACGACGACACGAGTTCAAATCCTGGATGAGGCTGATTGCATTTCACATAGCACTAATACCCTTGGGAAAGGTATGAATCCAATTATTCTCCCTCCAGCTATGGGTAAATAGTAGGACAGACTAGGTTCTTCAGCCTTGGTGAGGCAACTAGTCTAGGAGAAGGAAAACTCTGAATTCAAACCTGTTAAACTTTGCTTAAAAAATTGACCTTGTGCCATATCCTGCCCGAGCGGAATCTTACCCCTTTGGAGAGGTGCAGTTGGTGTATTCTACAGCCCCAGCCGACTGGGCAATCTGATTTATGAGTAAATAGTTTGTAGGTATTTTATTTTTAAATAAATAAGAACTAATTTTCAAACAACTATTGCTTTCTTTTTCTACACAGTTAATTTCAGTTAATGATTTCAATTATTGCTATCTTTCACTTGTATTTCTATTCGATATTAACTATTTATATGCACAGATGAAGTGGTTACAGTTATTGCTATTTAACACTTATTATTCAATTGAACATAATTCAATCATTTACCCATAGTCAAATGGTTCCTACTATTGTAATGTCATACCAATAATTCAATTTAGGCATACATTCAAAGTCTTTCAAGTATTGCTATGTATTTTTAACAATTCAATTAGACATCAGTCATTTGTCTGCACACCGTTAAATGATCAAACAGTTCTATTTCTAACAAACCAGTCGTTTGTTTGCACACTGTTTAAATGTCAAACTCCTATTTGATCTATAGATAAAACCTTATCAGGTGCTACCACTCCAGACCAGAGTGGATTTAGGAGTAATGGCAATGAAGCTGTTGTCCATATTCCCCAGAGCCCCTCTGACTGGCGGAAAACTATGTTTGATGATCAGAAACAAATAGAAAATATATTGCGCAGCAGGATATGGGAAGTAGGTGGCACGAGCACTACAGCTGAGTAGAATTCAGGGTTTTCCTTCTCTTAGAGTGGTTACCTTACGTATTTTCGACTGTGCTTTCTTGTAGTAGTGTTGGCTGTTGAAATGTATACCTGGTTGTATGACTTTGTGACAAGTGCTCAGATGTCAAAAAGAATCTCCCCTTAAGATTGTACTCTGTTGACTGTATCCTGATTTAGTTTCTTTGCTTAATGGCATATCAACCTTGGTGGGTTATTTAATGCCAAAGCTATCCTTGTAGAAGAACAGTAGTGGTACTAGCAAAAGTGATTCACCTCCAAAGCAGTTTTATTAAGATCGAGTCCAACTAGTAATAAAATAATAATGATGGCTTGGCTTTGCTTGATTTCTTTGTATAATGGCATGTCCACTTTCATGGGTTATTTAATGCCAAATAAAGAAAGAATACGAGAAAATGTGGCGAGAAATAAAAACTGAAAAAAGCAGGGGAGAAAAGAAAGAAAAAGATATACAAAATAATTTAGATAAAGAAGGGCTGGTTGAAGGAGAAAGAAAGAAAAGAAAAAAATGGATTGAGAGGAATAAAATGAAAAAAGAAATGAAAAGGAAAAAAGAATGAAGGAAGTAAGAAGGAGGAAAGAATGAAAGGAAAAGAAAGAAAAATTAAAGAAGGGAATAAAAAGACTGAATAAGAGAAAGAAAAGAAGAAAGAAGGAAAAATGAAAGAAAGAATGAACTATAAGGAAATAAGAATGAATTAAGGAAAAAGAAAGAAAGAATGTAAAAGACAGAATGAAAAAAAAGAAAGAAAGTAAGAAAGAAAACAGGAAAAGGAAAAAAAGAAAAAAGAAAGAAAGAAAGAGAGAGAGAGAAAAAAGATAGCATGAATAAATGAATAAATAAATAAATAAACAAATAAATAAAGAAAAAAGATTGATAGACACTATGAAAAAAGAAAGAAATAAAGAAAGAAAGCAGGAAAAAGAAAGAAAGAAAGAAAGAAAGAACGAAAGAAAAAAAGATAGATAGACAGCATGAAAAAGAAGAAAGAAAGAAAGAAAGGAAGAAAGAAAAAGAAAAAGACAGCAAAGAACGAAAGAAAGAAAGAAAGAAAGAAAGAAAGAAAGAGAGAGAAAAAAGATAGCATGAATAAATGAATAAATAAATAAAGAAAGAAAGAAAGAAAGAGAGAAAGAAAAAAGATAGATAGACACTATGAAAAAAGAAAGAAATAAAGAAAGAAAGCAGGAAAAAGAAAGAAAGAAAGAAAGAACGAAAGAAAAAAAGATAGATAGACAGCATGAAAAAGAAGAAAGAAATAAAGAAAGAAAGAAAGAAATAGAAAAAGACAGCAAAGAAAGAAAGAAAGAAAGGAAGGAAGAAAGAAAGATTGTATGAGATAGAAACAAAGAAAGAAGAAAAAGAAAGAAAGACAGACAGAAAGAAAGAAAGCATGAAATAGAAAAAGAAAGAAAGAAAGAAAGGAAGAAAGAAGGACATCATGAAAAGAAAGAAAGAAAGCATAGAAAAGAAAGAAAGAAAGAAAGACATCATGAAAAGAAAGAAAGAAAGAAAGCATAGAAAAGAAAGAAAGAAAGAAAGAAAGAAAGCATGGAAAAGAAAGAAAGAAAGGAAGAAAGAAAGAAAGAAAGAAAGAACGCATGGAAAAGAAAGAAAGAAAGGAAGAAAGAAAGAAAGAAAAACAATTTCGAGGAAATACCTATTATTTTCAATATTGTTTTGTAAACCAACTAAATGTTTTGCCAGAATTACCTGTTTTTGTCTTAAGTCGCCAAGCAGACATTTTGTCTGCAGGTGACAAGTCTGAGATTTCGTTTATTTTCAGGAATCTTTGCACGAAAACAAATATTGTAAATATTTTGGAATTTTCCACAGTATAAGATCTCTTTATCTTTTCCCCCCAAAGACACGACTTTCTGTGAAGAGTCCCTATTCGTATATTGACATAAACATATCTACTAATCGACGTTTTCTTTTTTGAATAACAGTGATCTATAAGAATATTCTGTTATCGTCCAAGTGGTGCATCCAAAGAGTAGTAAGGGCACAGTCACTGATAAAGACGGAGCGACAGTCATCTGCGCCAGCGACGAATATCGAAAAGAAGCTAATAACCAACGAATAATTCTACAAAGAACTTCTAAACAAACTCTCCGAACATCTTCAAAGCATCATTATAAAATTATCAAATGATATATAAAAACGAGGAAAGATTACTCAGTCAGCTGGGGCTGTAGAATACACTGACTGCACCTCTGCAAAGGAGTAAGACCCCTCCCTCAAACGAGTGTCCTGGATAGGACACAAAACAATCTGATGGTGAGACTCCAATAATGCTGGAGTTTTGGGGAATGCAGATTACCCCTTCATTGCCATTGCTCCCAGGACCACTTTGGCCCGGAGTGGTAGCACCTGATAGAGTCCTATCTATGGGTCAAATAGAACTAAGCCATGTAGTTATGCTGAACTGAATTGCTTGAAATAGAATTGCTTTACATTTAATCTGCGTACTTATGCAAAACTGAATTGTTTCAAATGGAACCTTTTTTGTATGCTAAACTGAATTGTTTGAAATAGAACTATTTTTGACCTTTAACAGTGTGTAAACAAAGTAAGTAAGTTGGCGACCGTCGTCGAGGGCGACTAGAAGGCTCTCTTTTCAATAGCTACTACACCAAGGTGTAGGGGAGGGAGCTACTCCTTTCCCTGGATGGCTCCCCTTGACCCACGATACGTACCTTATATTGTTGAGTGTTACGCAAGGAGGTATCAAATACCATTTTAAAAGTCTTTGGCATGACGCGATCTGGAATTGAATCCAGGTGTCCGGGACCATTGGCGAACACTCTACCAATTAGACCAATGAATATCCTTATATTAAGCTGAATTGTTTGGATTAGAACTGTTTGACTAAAGTGAATAGAAATGTTTTTGACAATTAAACTGTGTACTTAGGTTAAACTGAATTGTTTGAAACTGTTTATTAGTATAAAAATGGATTTGGCATTAAATAACCTACAAAGTTTGATATGCCATAGAACCCGAACAAACAAATAATAGAAACAAAAGGATACGTCATTTGTACATTTGCAACCCCTTCATAGGCAGCAATCTCCAGGAACAAGTTTTAAAAGACGTAGCAGAAATTAAAAAACTAAAAAAATGCTTGCCTTCTTTACGCAAGATGACATTTATGAAATAAAAATCATATACACAGACGGAGATGCAAAACTGAACAATTTACTAACCAACCTCACGCAAAATGTATTGTAACGCAGTTTTTGCGGTTCAGAGAAGAACAACAGCATACCTAAGTAAATCAGAGTATACACTTTATTGATGATACGTGGGGCCTTCAATATGTTTCCAGACTTTTTTTTATACCGGCATTTAAAATTGTCGTAGACTCTTGAAAATTCAGTATGTTATTTTTCATGATTTCAGCTTCAAATGAACAGCTACAGTAGCAATTGGAATACACCCTACTAAAGCCTGATTGTCACAGTTGGGGAATTTCAAAAATGCAATCTGACAATTTAGAAGAACGATATGCAACAAAATTGTGCTTTAAACTTGGGAAAAAGGCCACAGAAACGTATGGAAGGCATAAGAGATGCTTGGGAAAAATGCCAGAAAGAGCTAACTTCAACTTTATATTAAAGTTTGACAAGTTTACCAGAATAGTATGATGTACGACTCCATAAAATCTGACCGTCAATAGTATTTTTATTCACCCACATACATATTAACAAGAACAGAAAACTAATACCATTACTCAAAAAAAACCCAGTGACACATGACTATGTCCAATACAGATCTTCTCCCGACTAAACATCTCAAAGACAACTTTCCCAAGAGACAAACAATCAGCTTGGAAGAATCTGTACAGACGACAACGAATTAAAGAGGTCAAAGCAATAAACTTCAACAGCAGTTATCCGCACGGAATTATTCCTATCCGATAATTGAACACCAGATTATCGCGAAACCATCTCCATTAAAAGGCAAGACACAAAGACCAAAATAATGATGAAATGCCATCTCCCTCGTAACAACATTCAATAAAAATCTCCCATCTTAAGCTGAAATAATCAAGAACCGTTGGGGCATTTTGAAAGTAAACCCAAACTTGATAGTTAGTCTCCACGAACAAGCAGACTAAACGATCGTTGACCGCATACGAGGTGCCTTCAATATGTTTCCAGACATTTTTCGTATGTGCATTTAAAATTGTCGTAGATTCTTGAAAATTCACTATGTTATTGATATACATCTTATCAGATGACGGAACAATTTTTATGATTTCAAGTTCAAAGGAACAGCTACAGCAGGAATTAGAATACACCCTACTAAAACCTGATTGTCACAACTGGTGAATTTCAAAAATGCAATCTGACACTTTAGAAGAACGATATGCAACAAAATTGTGCTTTAAACTTGGGAAAAAGGCCACAGAAACGCATGGAAGGCATAAGAGATTCAAGGAAGGCAGGGAGTCTGTAAGGGATGATGAGTGATGTGGGAGGAGTTAGGAAGTCAATACACCAGAGTTGATTGGCCAAAGGGTTAGGCTTAGGGTTACTATGTTGAGGTTTTAAGAGAGTTCAGGAAGAGATCCTAGGGAAGAGGCCAGCACTCTTCAAATCGCCCCTGTGGCATTACCACCAGGACAATGCACCAGTCCACAACTCTATCCTTGTCACAGACTATTTGACCAAGATGGGCATCAAGACAGTTTGTCACCCTCCCTATAGTCCAGATCATGCTCCCTGTGACTTTTGGTTATTCCCAAAGTCGTTAAGAGACAATTGAGGAGATAAAAGAGGCTGTGACGAAGGTCATTGACACGCTCACAGAAGAGGACTTCCATGGGGCCTTCCAGAAGTTGTTGGAACGGTACAACAAGTGCATTGCAGCCGGAGGAGATTACTTGGAAGGGGACTAGAGTTTCATGTGTGTACTATTAATAAAAGTGCCCATACGAAAAAAAAGTCAGGAAACTTATCGTATGCGCCTCGTATCTTGCAGAGTACCCCTTCATTGCCATCACTCACAGGTCTACTCTGGCCCGGAGTGGTAGCATCTGATAGGGTCTCATTTATGGTTCAAATAGAACTAAACTATGTACTTATGCTAAACGGAATTGTTTGAAATAGAACTGTTTTGACATTTAACTGTGTTTAAACAAAACAAAAAACTATACTTATTCTAAACTGAATCGTTTGAAATAGAACTGTGGATATGTATAAAAATTGATTTGGCATTAAATAACCTTCAATGGTTGATGACCCATAAAACCCAACCAAATCAAACTAAACTTGATAAAATAACCCCAGAGAAATGATTAGCAGCAACAAACTTAAACATTATTAAAAATAAAATTGTTATCAATAGGCAGTCTACAATAAAATTCCCTACATTTTGCGACCCTGCCCTACTTTTTATCCATCGTCGGAGGGAGAATAATTGGATTTATACCTTTCCCAAGGGTATTAGTGCTATGTAAAATGTAGTCAGCCTCGTCCTGGATTTGAACTTTTGTCGCCATATCCATTTCTAAAGACGATACCAAATATACCACAGGCAACTCTTGATACTGACACAGATGTAAGCATGGAATCGATAATTGGAAAAAACAAACAAACAAAAATAGACTACGAATGGATAAAAAAAAAATGAAAATATCTGCACCATTTGGGTGCAATATGAAAGTAAATCACCCAGCCTTGAAATAAAGATTTGACAATCAAAAAAGTCTCTATGAGGGGTGAGCAAACTGAGGCCTGCGTGCTGCATGCAACCCATCTCCCTGTTCTGCGTGGCCAACGGGAGCCTCTAAAAAAAATTTAAAAATAGAAGATAAACACTTGAATCGAGACTAAATTCTTTTGATTTTAAAAAAGATGCGGCTCTTTGATAATTCATAATCCAGTGATGTGACCTTCCCACGAAGAGGTTTGCCCACCCCCAGTCTATACAAACAACTAAAACAGACAATATGTCACTGTTAATGAGACTTAGCTACAGTACCCTACGTTGAAATAAAACTGGGAAGTTAAACCAACATGGTCAAGTTGTTGTATACTCATAATCATAACAACACAACGAAGAAGAAAGACGAGCGAAGACTTCCTTTAAAAATATGTACCTCTCACTTTATTCGTAACGTCTGCGTGTGAGGGAGTTGGAGACCGAACAGAACTGCAATATCTTGACCCCATTCTTATAGCCATCAGCGGTGTGTCTTTCTCGTTCTCCTGATGCTCAACCGGAGGCCTGGGGGCTCACTCTGCTGGCTTTCTCAACTGATCTTATCAGCAACTTCTCTGGACCCCAACTCATCAGGGGCCCCGAGGGCCCCCTCCGTCGGGCTTCACTACCACATCTTCCCTTCTAACTCGTCTTATCTCCAACTGTCTGACTTCTGTCTTGACTGGGTTATATAATAATTCAATGCCCACTCAATCACCTACTTGATCTTTGGAATGGCACGTTTGATCGTCATCGAGCGGAAATAACTGTCATGCAGTTCACAGGACACTCTCTTCCGGTGCATCAGTCTATGAGTGTACCATGGGATTTTTTTTTTACCTTGTCCCATTTCATCAGCCAAATCCCGCCTACGCGATTTCTTTCGATTATTGGCCATTGAGATGTGTCACTTCCTCCCGGTGCATCACTTTGGAATAGCATATTTTGGCCGGGTCGAAGGTCAAAATACAACAAAGTCAGGGCTAATTATAAAAACACTACTTCCAAACCTAAAAACACTTTAGCCAAGAGTTGTGTGGCCTGATGAACTAAAGAATGTATTACGAACTATAATGAAGAGGCATAATACTTACTTATAAAAGTATAACCCCCTCTTTATTACTCCTGCAAGGGATGTGTAGGTGCGAGAGAGAGAGAGAGAGAGAGAGAGAGAGAGAGAGAGAGAGAGGGGAGGACTCGGAGGACTGCTATATTGACTTTTTCGTAACCCACTTTGTGATTGTATTTTCAAGGTCTTACGTCTTTGCTTCCTTGACGAAATGTTCTCCACCGGCTTCCGCTATGGGTTGCTTCCCCACGTTCTAGCCACAGGTGACACCCAACGCAGCTAACCATCAACTCTGTGATTGCGTGATTCCGAGACTGACCGCATCTGATGTGGGTACCTGTGTATATATAATTTCTTAACGACTACACGTTCTTCCGGTTGTCAACTCACATGAGCTGCTTCCGCTTGTGTACACAGGTGGAATTTTTGACTGACGGCTAAACACAAGTGCCTTCATCCCACCACACACATTTATATATGATTTGGCTTGGTTGGGTTTTATGGCATATCGACTATTGTAGGTTATTTAATGCCAAATCCTCTTTATGCATACTAAATATGTGATTTGTAAACACATATTGTGGATAACATTCTTTAACGAATCTGAGCTCTTTTTTTTACACACAGTTAAATGGTTTAAAGTATTTCTATCAATTAGGAATAATTCTTTTAAGAGTTTATCATTTGTTTGCACACAGTTAAACGGTTTCAAGTATTGCAATGTAACAGAAACGATTTAACATCAGTCATTTATTTGCACCCATTCATATATATATAACTTGTAACTCATGTAAAAA
>OY757924.1:9143042-9210542 GCA_963585895.1 Sepioteuthis lessoniana | reverse complement strand
CACCGAGGTGTAGAGGGGCGCTACTCCTTTCCCTGGATTGCCCCGCGTTACACTTGATAGGTACCTTATTGTAATGAGAGTTAAGCAAGGTTGTATCAAGCACCATTTTTTGAGTCTTTGGTATGACTCAACCTGGCGAACACCCCAACCACTCGGCCAATGAGCGCAAAAATATTCGAAAATGACCCCTAAAATCAGAATTTAGAAAAGTATTATTAGGACGTGGCAGTGTCAAACGAAATGAAATGAATATACATAGTCTGACTTGAAATTTTGCTTCTAACAAAGGAATTATCCAAGTCAAGTATCTGATATTCATTCAGGAAATCAACTTGGATAGCAAAATATTCACAATTTAAAGAAAATTTCGATTATGGACGTTTTTCAAATAGCCGAGGCAGAATTGAATGAAATCACTTAAAAGAGATTGCATGTAGGTTTTAAAATATATAAATAAGTATATATATATATGTGTGTGTGTGTGTGTGTGTGTGTGTGTGTGTATACATATATTTACTCTGTTTAAATGGTCAAACAGTTTTATTTGACCCATAGATAGAACCCTATCAGGTTCTACCCCTCCCGATCAGAGTGTGTGACAACACCCCTTCGCAGCCCCTGTACTTACCAACTTCTTTGAAACAATTCTGCCTCGGCCAGTGAATCGCCTAGTGGTTTCCGCCGGGGTATCTCACATTTCTTTATGGCCACAAGAAATACAACGGAGGGAGTGAGAGAAAAAGAACAAAAAACAAACGAACAATATGGGCTTGGGTCAACTCCAAGTGCAAGAAGGGGAGTTCTGTAACACTGCATTCCCTGTGCATCTGTAGACTAACGCTAGCGTGTATTTCTAGCGAAAGTTATACGAAGCTACTAGGAATGCCAACTCATCCTGACTGGCCTTCCCTTACTGCTTCCTTCTGCTGACCGTTGTCGACTGCCCCTCTGCGTCTTCCTTCGCCAACTGCCTTCTCTTGGTTCCTTTTTCCAACTGCCTTCTCTGGCGTTCCCTTGCTCACTCCCTGTCGCGTCGAAGATCTCGAGCTCAGGCCTTTGTTTGGTTTCGAAGCAAAACAAACAAAAACATCGTCTGCTTGGCGCACCCACTTCATAGTGTCCCAAGTGGACGTTGGAGCAATGGCAATAAAAGGGTACTCCATATTCTCTAAAGCCCCAGGAACGGTACTTCACAATCAGAGGGTTTAATATCATATCCAAGATATTCATTCAGGTGGGGTTATCCCTCTACAAACATGTGGTCAGCATATTCTACAGCCCTAGCTGACTGGGGTGCAATCAATTTTTACCCAATTGAAATTTGAATGATGTAAATGAAGCCAGATAGAAAATAAGAGATTTATTATTAATATCATGCGTACTGAAAATAAACTTATCTGTCCCACTTTTACGACATTAATCTGTATTTGATGTTGAAATTCTACTCTTGAAGCTCAGGATAGTGTGGAATTACTTTTATTATTAATAGCACATGCCAGTATCAAACTAAATAAAATGGATATACACAGTTTAACTGGGATTTTTGCTTCTAACAATGGAATTATTCAAGTTATATACATGATATTTATATTAGAGATCATTTTTGGCAAGAAAATGTTTGCAATTTAAAGATTTTCTTTTTATTATGCATGCTTTCGAAATTGCCGGGTCAGAATTAGATGAAACCATTTCTTGTGTGTTCAATGCCATACGACCCACCAGTGTGCGATGCTATTTTTGATATAGACCCGCCGCAGGGTCGGTCCACATAAAGACACAACACAGCACAATTCACCGTTAATCGTATTGCATTAAACTTGTTAAATAGATTGCATATAGGTGCATATTTTGGAATATATATATATATATATATATATATATATGTATATATATATATATATATAAGTAGTATATATTGTAGTTATGGTTATATATATTAGTTATGGTTATCACTTGGTGAGATAATCCTCATCATCATCATAATGTCGTGCTGGTAGCACGGATATCCCTGACCCTCTCCCGCCACTTTTCCCTAACGTTCATCGCCTCAGGCAGGTCTTCTAGACAACATCCTGTATACTCACATAGTTGCTGAATGTATGTTTGTGCTGGTCGTCTTGCTTTTGCACGGCCATGTGTGGGGGTCCATAAGAGTGTCCTGCATGTCTGGTTCGTCTAACTTGAATAGTTTTCGTGATAGGAAGCAGGTGGCCGTACAGTTGGTGTCTTGTGGGAGTGCTCTATATCAACGGTAAAGATTTTACACACACGCACACACACATATATATATATATATATATTGGCAGCATTTCTTCATTGATACATATTTAATTGAACATAATAGACATTGTTGTCTACATATTTTTTGTTAATCCTTTCGAATAGCTGTATTGATATTCGGCGGGTTGATAAACCTTCCATAATTAGTTATTTCCCAAGTACTTTCTTCCCAACTTTGGGCCATCATCAGGAGAGGATGTATAACAAAAGGGATGTAACTTTTGTACGTACATTGCTACTTTGTAAGAATGAGCGTTTGTACTTTTCTATTGTTAAATCACTTCAGTTGGTTGGGGCTGTAGAATACACCGATTGCTGTGGAGTAAGACTCCCCTAACGAGTATCCTGAATTTGACACTAAATAACCTGATGGTAATGGTCCAGTCAGCTGAGGCTGTAGAATACACCGACTGCATCTCTGCAGAGGAGTAAGACTCCCTTAACGAATGTCTTAGATATGACACTAAACAATCTGATGGAGAGACTCCTGTAATGCTGGAGCTTTGGGGAATGCGGAGTATACCTTCATTGCCAACATTCTCAGGTTAACTCTGGCCTGGAGTGATTATATTTACCAACCCCTCCGCTCGGGCAGGATATGACACAAGGTCAGTTTTTAAGCGGAGTTTAACAGGTTAGAATTCAGAGTTGCCTCACCAAGGCTGAAGAACCTAGTCTGCCCTACTATTTACCCATAGCTGGGAGGAGTATATTAGGATTCATACCTTTCCCAAGGGTATTAGTGCTATGTGAAATGCAATCAGTCAGGTCCAAGATTTGAACTCGGGTCTCCGTGTCCATATCCTGCGACGATAACCATAAAACCACGGGCACCTTCTGGCCTGGAGTGATAGCACCTGAAAGAGTCCTATCTGTGGGTCAAATAGAACTGTTTGATATTTATCTGAGTTAAAACGAATGATTGATGTCAAATTGAATTGTTTAAAATAGAACTGTTTGATTATTTAACTGTGCATAAAGGAATGACTGATGTTTAATCGAATTGTTAGTGATTCATTGCAATACTTGGATCCATTCAGCTAGATTGACTAAATGCTAAAGTGAATTGTTAGAAATAGAACAGTTTGATCATTTAACTGTGTGTAAACATTTGACTGATATTTGAATCGTTAGTTATACATAGCAATACTTGGAACCATTTAACTTGGTTGACTTATGTTTACAAATCATATATCTACTATATACGAGGATCATTAAATAAGTTTCCAGATTTTTTCGTATGGGCACTTTCATTGATAGTATTCACATGAAACTCTAGTCCCCTCCGAAGTAATCTCCTCTGACTGCACTGCACTTGTTGTACTGTTCCAACAACTTCTGGAAAGCCCCATGGAAGTCCTCTTGTGTGAGCGTGTCAATGGCTTTAGTCACAGCCTCTTTTACCTCCTCAATTGTCTCATAACGACAGCCTCTAAGCTTAGGGAATAAGCAAAAATCACAGGGAGCAAGGTCTGGACTACAGGGAGGCTGACGAACTGCGTTGATGCCCATCTTGGTCAAATAGTCTGTGACAAGGATGGAGTTGTAGACTGGTGCATTGTCCTGGTGGAAATGCCACTGACCCGATTTGAAGAGTGTTGGCCTCTTCCGATGGAATCTCTTCCTGAACTCCCTTAAAACCTCAACATAGTAACCCTAACCCTTTGGCCAATCAACTCTGGTCTATTGACTTCCTTACTCCTCCCACACCTCTCACCATCCCTCACAGACTCCCTGCCTTCCTTGAATCTTTTATGCCACTCAAAAACTGATGCTCGATTCATGCAAGATGGTCGAAAAGTAGTCTGAAGCATTCTATACGCTTCTGTGGTATTTTTTCCAAGTTTAAAACACAATTTTATTGTATATCGTTCATCCTAACGTCCAGATTGCATTTTTGAAATTTACAAGCTGTAACAATCAGGCTTTAGTAGGGTGTATTCCAATTGCTGCTGTAGCTGTTCATTTGAAGCTGAAATCATAAGAATTGGCCAGTCATCCCATAAAATGTGTAGCAATAATATACTGAATTTTTGGGTGTCTACAACTATTTTAAATGCCTGTGCAAAAAAATCTGGAGACCTATTGAAGGCACCACGTATATATATATATATATATATAAGATAAATATTCGGCGAATTTACTAGAGATCAGAGGAAAAATTGAGACCATCCATAATCTACTAGGCTATTCTGTTGATTCCTGGAGATCCGGGGAGGTTTGGTGTCACTCAAGCAACACTGAAGGCTTATCAGTCTGATCTGTTGCGTTAAACCCACAAGGAGTAAAATAATAACAGAATTTCAGTTTCGACAGCTTTCTTTTGTTTAATGGCATATCAACCTTCGTAGGTTATTTAATGCCAAAGCTATTCCTGAAGAAGAACAGCAGTGATACTATCTCACTCATAGCTGAGGGGATAAGGAGGTTCATACCCTTTCCAAGGTTATAACACCGAAAAGCAACATAATTACGCGACTGGAGTTCGAACTCGATTACCCGAATATCGCTGTTCAGCACGCTAGCCACTTTATCACTGGGACTCTACCACAATAGAATTTTGAATCATGTATGAATTTCTTTGTTTCGAAAGTAGTAACGATGTAATCTTAGACCTCTCATCTCAGAATAAAATAAGAATATGTACTTTAAAAAAGACAAAACAATTCGACGTTTATACGGGAATACACGGCCATTGTTGATGCTAGCCAGTCAAAGAATACAACAATTAGAAAACCTTCAAGTATCTCCCGATGTCTCAATGGGAAGTGTTTACGGTGAAAACTTACACGGTTCCGAAATTGCATATCTTGCAGTGTCGTTTCCGTTGTTAATAGACACTTGTTTGATTTTGATCTTTTTATTCGTTTTTTTTTTTTTGTTTCTATTTTATCTTTCATTTTTCCCTGCATAGTAATTTCTTTGCGCTTGTGTCGTTCGCTGCTAATTACGTTGAAAAGACGATCTTATTTCACATCCTGCTGCACAGAAATTGGTTCGCTTCACTGCACGAATATCACTTATCTATCTATCTATCTATATATATATATATATATATATATATTAATTTTAAAGCAAATGCGCTGCAGGTTACATCAAACGCGCGCTTGGCGAAACGTTATGATAAATGGAATCGACGGCCCGAGTTCGAATCCTAGATGTGACTGTTTGCTCTTGTTCCTTCGGAATAAAAATCCACGAATCTATTTCTTCCGCTCCCAGCTATTGGCGACTTGTTCGGTGGATAGATGTTTTGAGCCTTAGTGTTGTATAGCTATATAATACATATACATCTGCATGCAGAACAGAACGACACACAATAAAGACGAGCGACGCAGTTCATAGAAAAATATACCTCTCACTTTATTTGAAAGGGTTGTGTGTGAGAGAGAGTTGGAGACCGAACAGAACTGCAACATATTGACCACCACTCTCATGGCCATCAGCGTTTCTTTCCCGTTCTCCTGGGCTGCTCAACCGGGGGCATTATGTATTATGTGGCAATATAACACAGTGCTTTAAAAATGACACCACGAAGACATCCCCTGAAAAACATGATAGAAAAAGTCACCCTCACCAATCTATCCTATTTACCAACCCCTCCGCAAGGTCAATATTTAAGCGCAGTTTAACAGGTTTAAATTCAGAGTTTTCCTTCTCCTAGACTAGTTGCCTCACCAAGGCTGAAGAACCTAGTCTGGCCTACTATTTACCCATAGTTGGAGGGAGAATAATTGGATTCATACCTTTCCCAAGGGTAATAGTGCTATGTGAAATGCAATCAGTCTCGTCCAGGATTTGAACTCGTGTCGCCGAGTCCATTTCCTACGACGATTACAATTACACCACGGGCACCCTCACCAATCTATGCATTTTTATTTACAAACTAAATTTTTCGTGCCTGCAACACCAGCTACGTCCTCTAATTCTAATATATATATATATATATATATATATATATATATATATATATATATTACCTTTCACATAGATATGCTAGTGTTGGTCGACCAGCAAGAACTTACCTACAACAGTTTTCTGCAGACAGAGGATGTAGTCTGGAAAACCTGCCGAGGGCGATGCATGATGGGGATGGAAGGAGAGAAAGAGAGAGTCAGGGAAATCCATGCTGGCAGCGGGGCCATATGATGATATATATATATGTATATTGCATTTGAGTGTATATATATATATATGTATACGTATATCTATCAATCACACTATCTCTCTCTCTCTCTCTCTCAATATATATATATATATATATATATATATTGCATTTGTGTGAATATATATATAATTTTATATATATATATATATATATATATATATATATATATATATATTTGTATTTGTATTTGTATATTTATTGATCAATCTCTCTTTCTTTCTCTCTCTCTTTCTCTTTGGACCCCGACATATAGCCCAGCAAAAGCAGGACGACCTTGCTCGAACATACATACAGCAGCTATGTGAGGATACGGGATGTAGCCCTGAAGACCTGCCAGAGGTGATGAACGATGGGGAGAAGCGGCGAGAGAGGGTCAGGGATATCCGTGCTAGCGGTACGACATGATGATGATGATATATATAAATATATATATGTATATCTACCTATCAATCTCTCTCACTCTGTCTCTCTGTCTCTAGCTCTCTCTCTCTCTGTCTATATATATGTATATATAATCTTTTGTTGTTGATCCAAAGAGAGAAAGAAATATCTTAAAATTAGTAGGTCTAAGGATTTATTTATTTATTTTGCTCTTACATGCGTGTACGTTTCCAGCTTCGTCAGAGAACATGTATGACACAATGCCTTGGTTGGTTGGTTGGGTTTCACGGCATATAAATCTTTGTAGGTCATTTAACACCAAATCCATATTTATGCAAATAGTTCTATTTCGAACAATTCCGTTTAGCATGAGTACACAGTTTAATTGTCAAAAACATTTCTATTTCAAGCTATTCAGTTTAGTATAAGTTCTGATTTTGTTTACACAGTTAAATATCAAAACAGTTCTATATTAAACAATTCAGTTTAGAGTAAATAGTTTCAATGTCAAGAACAGTTTCATTTCAAAAAACTCAGTTAGCATAAGCACGTAGTTTAAATGTAAGTACACAGTTTGATTATCAAAAACATTTCTACTTCAAGCTATTTGGTTTAGTGAAATTATTGTCTTTGGCAACTCCTTGAGTTGTGTTTTCACCGAATATAGAAGAGATGAGAATTCTTTAAAAATTTTTGGGTTGTCTCTGGCTTTTAATAATTTTTGTTGTGTCTAGTATTTCTTTGATTTTGTCATTGTTTTGAAGATCTAGATTTTTAAAAAAATATTTCTCTGAATAGTTCTGTTTTTTTTTTCTTTAGGCTGTGACGTATGGTGTGTGGGTGTGTCTGTGTGTGTCTGTGTGTGTGTAGGATTTGTAAACGAATAGTTTAAAGTTAGCATTGTTTTAAAATGATTTAGAGATTATTCCTTTGCACCCAGTTAAATGGTTTCAAGTATTGCTATTCAATAGTAATAATTCAATCAAATATTGATCATCTGTTTGCACAGAGTTAAATAGTTAAACAGTTTTATTTGTTCTAAAGATGGGACCCTAACAGGTACAACTTCTCCGGGCAGAGTTGATCTGGGTGTAATAGCAAAAATGCAAGACTGGAGTTTCACAACCAGATAAGATTTAGTGCCATATCTAAGATACCATTTCATAACAGTCCATTATGATATTGATGTTTCTCATCATCATGTCGCGTCATCATCGCGAATCTCCCTGATCCTCTCCCACCCCTTCTCTATCGTCCATCGCTTCCGGTAGGTCTTCCAGGCTACATCATGTATCGGGACAGAGCTGTTATATGTAGGTTCTTGCTGGTCGTCCTGCCTTTGCTCGTCCATGTGAAGTGGTCCACCGGAATATGTCACTTATGAGTTCGTCCCGACTTCTCTGCTGTGTCCCGCATGTCTGGTTCGTCTAACTTTGATAATTTTCGTGATGGGTGGTAAGTGGCCGTACAGCTGCTGCTTTGTGGGGGTGTTGCCTTCAGGACTTGTTCAATATTGCTCACAGCATTCTTGTGTAGTTGCCGTCAAGTTTTTTCTCCATACGTTTAGTTAGCGTCCATGTTGTACATCCATACAGCAGTATCGATACTGCTTGGAAAAAACAGCGTTTCAGTTTATCGGTCAGGTCTGACTTCCATATGACCGATAGCCTATCGATGGCTGTCCATGCCTTTGCTAATCGTGTGTTGATGTCTTTCTCGGTCGATAATTTTGTATCATATAATCAGAACACTCGTTGGTAAAAGGGAGGATTCTTACCCCTCGGCAGAGATACAATCGGCGTATTCCACAGCTCCAGTCGACTGGGACAAAATGTTTATCGACAAAAAAAAAAAGCAAAATATAGAAATAATTTGAATCAAATGACCCATAGCGTTGTTGATAAGCTTTCAAAGAAATTGAAATAATGCAATTTGAAATTCCTAAACAGAAACATCTACAGTTGCCCAATGGGATCATGGATCGTCTAGTAGAATTTACATGTGTTTCAGCTCGCCCCTATCGTTTCATGTATATATTTAACCCCCCCCTGCACGAGCAGGATGCGACACAAGGTCATTTTTTAAGCAGAGGTTTAACAGGTTTCAGAGATTTCCTTCTCCTAAATTAGTTGCCATGCAAAGGTTAGAGAGTCAAGACCACCCTACTATTTTATCTCATAGCTGCTGGGCGGGAGAGGGATAACTGGATTTATTCCTTTCCTCAAAAAGTATTGACGCAATGTGATATGCAAACAGCCTGCTCCAGGGTTTCAATCTCTGCAGAGGGGTAAGACACCCCCAACGAGTGTTCTGCACATGACACTAAACAATCCAGTAATACCGGGGCTTTGGGGAACGCGAAGTAGTCCTTCATTACCATTGCTTTCAGGTCCCACTCTGGCTTGGAGTAGTAGCACCTGATAGGGTCCGATATATGGGTCAAATAGAACTGTTTGGCATTCAAACTGAGCACAAACAAATGAATTTGCTAAATTGAATTGTTAAAAATAGAACTGTTTGATCATTTAACTATGTACAAGCAAATGATTGATGTTTAATTGAACTGTTTCTGATACATAAGAATACTTGAAACTATCTAACATCGTTGATTTATATTTCCAAATAATATATATATATAGTCATCCACAGACACATCTGTTTCGGTCTATCAGAACTCATCAGTGTGGCTAGACATTAGCTTCCTGTAGCTGGGATCGAAACCCCGGTTGACTCAAACGCCAAGCCAAAGCTTCTAACCATTCAGCCACGAGGAGACATTAGCTGTGAAGTAAATTTTAAACGGTTATGAATGACAATTACTATTGTTTACATACATCCGTTCAAACGGTTGCCGAGACCTCAATTCATCTACGAAGAAGCTTGCAATGAGCGCTAATGGCAACACGATTACTTCTTCGCCAGAGAACTCAACCCCACGGGGGTAGGGGAGTATATATCTTAAAGAAAGTAAAGTGAAGTATATATATATATATATATATATATATATATATAGATATATATATATATACTTTACTTTACTTTACTTTACTTTCTTTAAGTAAAAACAAAAATGTTCACTGTTGAATTTTTTTTTTTGTCCCGATGGAATTACTCCCAACTCAGATTTTAACTGGACCGAATAGTACTATATATATATATATATATATATATATATATAAAGAGGATTAGGCATTAAATAACCTACAATGGTTGATATGCATTAAAATCTTACCAAACCAAATCATATATTTAAAATATATGTATAAAAATGATTTGGTATTAAATAACCTAAAATGGTTGATATGCCATAAAACCCAACCCAACCAAACCCAATATATGTAATATATATGTATAAAGAGGATTTGTTATTAAATAACCTTCAGTAGTTAATGTGCCATAAAACCCAAGTAAACCAAATCATATATTTTATATATATGTATAAAGAGGATTTGGCATTAAATAACCTACAATGGTTGATATGCCATAAAACCCAGGCAAACCAAATCATATATATTTAAAATGTATGTATAAACAGGAGTTGGTATTAAATAATCAACATTAGTTGCCATAAAACCCAACGGAACCTAATAATATATATATATATATATATATATATATACGAATAAAGAGGGCTTGGCATTAAATAACCTACCATGGTTGATATGCCATAAAACCTTAAGAAACCTATCCCAAACTCTGCTCACATCAATCTATCTATCTATCTATGCTCCAAAATTTTTAAATATGTATCATTCTCAACATGTCCCCAAATATGTATAACCCCATATATATATATATATATATTGTTTCTTTATCATATCATTTTCCACGCAGTTTTTCATAATTGTTCTATTCTTTTTTTTTCCCTTTATTTTTTCTTTTTTTTCTTTTTCTTGTCAATTCATGATCAATCCTTCATTCTCTCTACTTATTCCATCTTCTCTCTTTCCATTATGACAGTCAACCATGTTGCCCGACAATTCACTCTCGACCATCCATTTTGACACACCACCAATCGATTTGGCTATTTCAAAGGAATGCAACGGATTAACTTGATTTTCTGCAACAACAGGTCCTTTCTCTCGACCAGCAGATCAGATGGGGATTAATTTCTTCTTCTTCTTCTTCTTCTTCTTCTTCTTGTTCTCATTATTTTTTATATTATTATTATTTCTTTTTCTTCTTCTTCCACTTGTCTCAATCTTTTTTACCTTCTTGCTTCTTTTTATTTTTTCTTTCTCGTTTCTTCTTCTTCTTCTTCTTCTTCTTCTTCTTCTTATTATTATTATTATTATTATTATTGATATTACTATTATATTACTTTTTCTTTTTCTTCTACTTGTCTCACTCTTTTTCTGTTCACTCTCCATTCTTGATTTTTAAAAAAAAAATTCTCTCATTTCTTCTTCTTCTTCTTCTTCTTCTTCTTCTTCTTCTTCTTCTTCTTCTTCTTCTTCTTCTTTGTCCTATTATTATTACTATTATTATTATTATTTCTTGTTCTGATCTTACACATTTTTTTCACTCTCCTTTCTTGCTTCTCTTTCTTTTTTTATTTCCCATTCTTATTATTATTATTATTATTATTATTATTGATATGATTATTATATTTTTTCTTTTCTTCCTCTTGTCGTACTTTTTTTTTCTGCTCACTCTCCATTCTTGCTTCTTTTTATTTTGTCTTTCTCATTTCTTCTTCTTCTTCTTCTTCTTCTTCTTCTTCTTCTTCTTCTTCTTCTTCTTCTTCTTCTTCTTCTTCTTACTCATTTTTTCCCTCTCCCTTCTTGTTTCTCTTTCTTTTTTATTTCCCATTTCTTCTTCTTCTTCTTCTTCTTCTTCTTCTTCTTCTTCTTCTTCTTCTTCTTCTTCTTCTTCTTGCCCCCTTATCATCACATTCTTTCCTTGCAGCCTTTTCTTTACAACGCTTTGATATTCACTTCCTCCTTTTTCAATCGTTTTTTATCTTTTTTTTATTTTTGAGCTATCTTCCCCACACAGTTCAGAGCAATGGATGCAGCCGGCTTATCAACCCTGGCCCCATCTGTTTTTTGTTGTTTTTTTTTAACCTTCCACTTTTCAAGTAGCCAACGAAACTATAAATTTAAATAAGAAAAAAAAAAAAAAGAAAAAGAAAAAAGCAACTCTCTCGTAAGGTGTTCGTAGGATTATCGACTTCAGACTGTTCTTTGATAAAGAAAAAAAAAAGAATAAAACAAAATAAAAAAAAACTGATTGAGTTTGCAAAACCCACCAATCAGATCTGCGTAAATCACTTTCTTTAACGTCATGTGCACCTGCCGTAAAAGCGATTGTAAATAAGGTCGCTTCGCAGACATTTTTTCCGGGCTCTGAGATCGACCTTCTCATCTGTAGCCTTGTGCCAAACAAATATTAACAGGGTACGATGGGCGCTCGGAATATTGTGTCTCCCAATTATCTCCAAAACATATACACGATGCGATGGAAAGCGCTCTTGGAGTATTGAATACGGCGACACGAGTTCAAATCCTTGAAGATCGCTTAGTTGGTGTGGTTAGGTTTTATAACCTTTCAACCATTGTAGCTTATTCAATGCCAAATCCTCTTTATACATATATATTAAATATATATGATTTGGTTTGGTTGGGTTTTATGGCATATCAACCATTGCAGGGTATTTAATGCCAAATCCTCTTTATACATATATAATAAATATATAGGATTTGGTTTGGTTGGGTTTTATGGCATATCAACCATTGCAGGTTATTTAATGCCAAATCTTCTTTATACATATATATTAAATATATATGATTTGGTTTGGTTGGGTTTTATGGCATATCAACCATTGCAGGTTATTTAATGCCAAATCCTCTTTATACATATATATTAAATATATGTGATTTGGTTTGGTTGGGATTTATGGCATATCAACCATTGTAGGTTATTTAATGCCAAATTCTCTTTATACATATATATTAAATATATGTGATTTGGTTTGGTTGGGATTTATTGCATATCAACCATTGTAGGTTATTTAATGCCAAATCCTCTTTATACATATATATTAAATATATAGGAATTGGTTTGGTTGGTTTTTATTGCATATCAACCATTGTAGGTTATTTAATGCCAAATCCTCTTTATACATATATATTAAATATATATGATTTGGTTTGGTTAGGTTTTATGACATTTCAACCATTGTAGCTTTTACAATGCCAAATCCTCTTTATGGATACATATTAAATATATATATGAGTTGTAAACATATTTTGTTGATAACATTCTTAAACGAACCTTAGCTCTTTTTTGCACACATTTAAATGGTTTCAAGTATTTCTATTTAACAGTCATAAGTTAACATCAGTCATTTGTTTGTACACAGTTTGTTCTATTTGATCCATTGATAGGATCCTATTAGGTGCTACCACTCCAGATCAGAGTGGACCTGGGAGCAATGGCGGCAAGGAAATACCCCACATTCCCCAAATCTTAAACGCTAGAGCCTCATCATGAGATTTTCGATGAAGTCGGTGTATTCAATAGTCCAAACTGCCTAGGCTTATGAGCTATTTGTTTGTTTGGGTTTTATGGCATGTCAACCTTTGTTGGTTATTTAATGCTAAATCGATTTTTATACAAATAGATAGTTCTATTCAGCCAATTTAATTTAATTCAGCGTAGGTACACAGTTCAATTGTCAAAAACATTTCTGTTTCAAGCTATTCACTTTAGTCAAACAGGTCTAATTCAAACAATTCAGTTTAGTATAACTATAGTTTTTGCCCACACACAGTTTAAATGTCAACATAGTTCTATTTCAAGCAACTCAGTTTAGCATAAGTACACAGTTTAAATGTCAAAACAGTTCTATTTTAAACAATTCAGTTTAGCATAAATACGAACTTTTAAATGCAAAAACAATAAACTCGCAAAACCACCCACCCACCCAACAAGTATCCTGGATATGACACTAAACAATCTGATGGTGAGGTTACAGTAATGCTAGAGCTTTGGGGAATGTGGAGTACCCCTTCATTGCCATCGCTCCCTGGTCAACTCTGACCCGAGGTGGTAGCACCTGATAGGCTTCTATCTATGGGTCAAATAGAACTAAACCGTGGTTTCGCGAGTTTATTGTTTTTGCATTTAAAAGTTCGTATTTATGCTAAACTGCAGAGGTGCAATCGGTGTATTCAACAGCCTCAGCCGATTGGGCAAGCTAATGAGCTGAATGAGGTTCGAGTTTGCCGAGATAGATAGATAGATAGAAGTAGAAAAAGATAGATAGATAGATAGATATAAGTAGAAAAAATACAGATAGATAGATAGATAGACAGATGTAGAAATAAGATAGATAGATAGATAGATGTAGAATATATATATATATATATATATATATATATATATATATGTGTGTGTGTGTGTGTGTGTGTGTGTGTGTGTGTGTGTGTGTGAATAGATAGATAGATAGATATATATGAATAGACTGAGATAGATAGATAGATAGATAGGATTAATTTCGTTAAGAAGAAAAAATTGTGCTATCATAGCAGTTTCTAAATTTGTTTTATTTGAAAATGTAATGGAAAATGAAAATAACAATGAAACGCGTTAAAAATCAATGAAAGAAACCTAAAAAAAATATAGAAAAAATGAAGCGCTTAAGAATGAAGACAAAAAGAAAAAAAAGAAAGAGAAAAAGGAAAAGAAGAAAATGACTAGACGAAAAAGGAAGAAAGGAAGAAAGAAAGAAATTAGTTCAAAGAAAGAAAGAAAGAAAAAATTAGTTCAAAGAAAGAAAGAAAGAAAGAAAAACTTAATTCAAAGAAAGAAAGAAAGAAAGAAAGAAAGAAAGAAAGAAAGAAAGAATTAGTTCAAAGAAAGAAAAAACGAAAGATAGAAAGAAAGAAAGAAAAAATCAGTTCAAAGAAAGAAAGAAAGAAAGAAAGAAGGAAAATAAAAGGAAGAATAAGTCTGAAAGAAAGAAGAGTAAGTGAAAAGAAAAAGAAAAAAGCGAAAGAAAATAAAGAAAAAGAGATGGAGAAGTATACCAAGAAATTTTTTAAAAAAGAATAAAATAGAAAGAAAGAAAGAAAGAAAGAAAAAAAGAAAGAAAAAAGAAAGAATTGAAAAAAAGGAAAGATTATAAGAAAGAAAAAAGAAAAATGGAAAAATGGAAAGAAAGAAAGAAAGAAAGAAAGAAAGAAAGAAAAAGCAATAAATAAAAAAACAAACAAGGAAAGCAAGGAAGAAAAAAAGACAGCATGGAAGGAAAAGAAACTAAAAAGGGGAAAAAAAGAAAGAATAGGAAAAAAGAAATAAAGCAAGGCTAAAAAAAAAAGCAAAGAAAAAGGAGAGAAATAGAAAAAAAAACGAAATAACGTAAATAAAAAAAGGAGTAAAGGGGAAGTACTCGTTTTTGAAATAATTTTCGGCAAAATAAAGAATTTTTTGGTTTTATATTTTTCAAATTTTTCCCTGTTTTTTTTTTCATAAATTATTTATTTTTCATTTTTTTCAATTGTTTTTTCATATTTTTCATGTTTTCTTCATTTTTCTGTTTTTCATATTATTTTCATAATTTATTCCATCTTATTTTTCATTTTTTTCATATCTTTAAAGCTGTTTTTTATATGCTTTTCTTAATCTTTTCATTTTTTTCATATTTTCTTTTTTTCCTGTTTTTAAAGATATTTCTTGAATATTTTTATATAATTTTTTCATATTTTTAAAGGTTTTTTTCATATTTTTTCAAAATTAAAAAATTTTTTTAATGTTTTTCGTATTTTTCCTGTTTTTAAAATATTTTTTCGTATAATTTTAATATTTATTTTATCTTTTAAAAATTTTAAAATATTTAAAAATTATTTTTTCATATTTTTCTTATATTTGAAGGTATTTTTCATATATTTTTCATAATTTTTTCATTTTTTTCTACTATTTTTTCGCATTTTTTCATCTTCTTTTTTCCTTGTTTAAATTTTTTTTATTTTTACATATTTTTATATTTCTTCCCTAATTTTTGAAACATAATCTTTTTCGTGTTATTTTCATATCTGTTTTCATATATTTTAATATATTTTTCATTTTCTTTCTTTTTCATATTTTTTTCAAAGGGATGATGAGACGTGTGGGAGGAGTAAGGAAGTCAATACCCCACAGTTGATTGGCCAAAGGGTTAGGGTTAGGGCTGGGGTTACTATGTTGACATTTTAAGGAGGTTCAGCAAAAGATTCCTTGGGAAGAGGCCAGCACTCTTCAAATCGGGTCAGTGTCATTTCTACCAGGACAATGCACCAGTCCACAACTCCCTCCTTGTCATAGACTATTTGACCAAGATGGACATCAAGACAGTTCCTCAGCCTCCCTATAGTCCAGACCTTGCTCCTTGTGACTTTTGGTTATTCCCTAAGCTCAGAGGCTGTCGTTATGAGACAATTGAGTAGATGAAAGAGGCTGTGACGAAGGTCATTGACACGCTCACACAAGAGGGCTTCCATGGGGCCTTCCAGAAGTTGTTGGAACGGTACAACAAGTACATTGCAGCCGGAGGAGATTACTTCGGAGGGGACTATAGTTTCATGTGTGTACTATCAATAAAAGTGCCCATACGAAAAAAGGCTGGAAACTTATTTAATGATCCTCGTATTTCTATAGTAACATGGCGATGTATTTCTACTGTAATATTCATAGCAATGTATTTTTAAAAGATCATTTCCAATGCACATTTTGATAATAATTTTTGCCAGCCTATTTTGATAGATTCTAGAATATGCTTAACCGGAGAGTTTGTACTTATAAGGGTCTCATCAGCAGGTTAGATAAAGTGACGTAAAGAAAATGTTTAAAATGATTGTGAAGATATATTTTGGTACTACATTTTTAGAGATCGTGTTTTTTAAATTGACTTTGGAACCAATAGCCAATTGGTTATATGTGAAAATTTTATACTTTGGCATCTACTAAACCATTGATTATGTGTTTAAAAGTTAGACTTTATCATAATCTAACCAATTGGTTATATTTCTTGAATTTAGACTTTGGTGTGAAATAACCAATTGGTTATATATGTAAAATTTCAACTTTAGTATCAAATAACGAATTGGTTATGTCTAAAATTCGGAGTTTACGATTAATTCATTAGTTATGCGCTGGTAATTAAGACTTCAGCATAAAATAGTCTATTATTGTTATTATTAGAGTTTTTCACATCAGCATTAGGTGATGGTCTTTCACTGGAGTTTGAGTGACAGCAAATCTCCTCAAGTCTCCAGGACTCTTCTCGGTATTCTGGCCGTTCTCAATAATGTAGTAGTTTGGATGGTCTCCACTCGTCCGCCAACTTCCAAATCCTCCTGTCCCTTTTGTAATCCTTTAGTTACTGTTCCAAACGCACCAATTACAATTGGTATAATTGTCACCTTCATGTTCCATTGTTTTTTCAATTCTCTAGCAAGGTCGAGGTACTTATCTTTCTTTTCACATTCTTTCAGTTTTATTCTGTGGTCAGGCGGGACAGCAAAGTCGACAATTTTTCAAGTTCTCCTTTTTTTGTTGATTATTATAAGGTCTGGTCTTCTGGCTGAGATTAGGTGATCCGTGTGTATGTCAAAGTCACATATTATCATCATTATTATTATCCTAATTATTATCATCATTTACAAAACCATTGGTTATGTGCCTAAGATTTTGACTGTAGTATAAAATAACCAAGAGGTTACATGTCTAAAATTAAGATTTTGGTACAAACTAACCCATTGGTTATGGGTATAAAATTAAACTTCGGCATAAAATAACCATCGGTTAAAATTTAAAGTTTGGTAGAAAATAACCTTTTGGTTACGGGTATGAAATTAAACTTCGGGATAAAATAGCCATCTGTTAAAATTTAAAGTTTGGTAGAAAATAACCTTTTGTTTATGGGTATAAAATTAAACTTCGGCATAAAATAACCCTCGGTTAAAATTTAGACTTTGGTAGAAAATAAACCATTGGTTATGGGTATGAAATTAAACTTCGGCATAAAATAACCTTTCGTTTAAAATTTAGACCTTGGTAGAAAATAACCCATTAGTTATACGTATAAAAATTATATTTTACCATAAAATAACCCATAGGTATTATTCTAAAAAAAGACTTCGGCATAAAATAGTCATTCTGCTAAATGACTAAAATTTACACTTTGGGATAAAATAACTCATTGATTATATTCTAAACCCATTGATTATATCCTAAAATTGGATTTTGGCATAAAATGATGAATTTTTTAGGTGCCTAAAATTTAGACTCCGGAATAAGATAACCCGTTCGTTCAATGTCTAAAAATTAGACTTAAGCATACGATAAACCATTGCTCATAAGCTTATAATCTAGACTTAAAAAATTAGCTGTTGCTGAACTGCAAAATGACTGCTATGACAGTAGAACAACCAATTAACAAGCGAAAAAATGTTTAACAATGTTGTTTGCTTCGAAAAACAGCTTTTGAAAACCATCAGGTCTTGAACACCGACTTTCTAGGCTGACTGGTAAATAAATATATTTTATGAGCAAACATTTTAAAGATCTTTAAGATGAACATCAATTCGTGCACAAAGTGCATATGTTTAGTGTCAAATGTCATTCCGATTGTATCCCTGCAGAGGGGTAGAAACCCCCACCAACGAGTGTCCTGATATGACACTATATTATCCAATGATTAGACTCCAGTTCGAAGCTTTGAAGTACCACTTCATTGCCATCGCTCCCAGCTTCACTCAGGCATGGAGATGGCATCCGATCTATGGGTCAATGTAACTGTTTTTACATTTAAACTATGTGCAAACAAATGACTTATGCACATTTGACTTATTAGAAATAGAACTGTTTGATCATTTAACTATGTGTAATAAACGACGGATATTTAATTGAATAGTTAGTAGTTGATAGCAATACTGTGAACCATTTAACTTTGCTGACTCATGCTAAATTGAGTTATAAGCAATAGAACTGTTTAATTATTTAACTGTATCAACAAAATGTGTTTAGAAATCACATATATTTATTATATACTTAAAAACGGGGTTTGGCATTGAATAACCAATATGCTATTAAACCAAACCAAACAAAATCACAAAGAAACAGATGCCATTACTTCTGTGTATGTGTGTTTACGATTGACACAATTAAAATGTTCGTTTAACAATGTTGTTGACAAAATGCATTTGCAAATCATATATATTTGATATCTAGGTATCAAAAGGATTCTGCATTAGATAATCTGCAATGGTTGGTGTGCAATAAAATTCAACCAAACCAAATCCTATATATTAAATATATATGTAGAAAGAGGATTTAGCATAAAATAACCTACATTGCTTGATATGCCACAAAACCCAACCCAACCCAACCCAACCCAACCAAATCACACACACACACACATATTTTTTTTTATCATACAACGTGTGAAAGCACGTGCGATACTCTAGCCTCATCAGCCACCAACCAGGGTGATAACACAGTTATCAAGGCTACCGAAACTGTGTTATATATATATATATATATATATATATATATATATATATATATATATATATATAAACGAACCTACAATGGTTGATATGCCATAAAACCCAACCAAACCAAATCGTCTATATTTAGTATATATGTATAAAGAGGATCTGGAATTAAAAAACCTACAATGCTTGATATGCCATAAAACCCAACCAAACCAAATCCTATAAATTTGATATATATGTATAAAGAGGATTTGGTATTAAATAACCTACAATGGTTGACATGCCATAAAACCAACCAAACCAAATCCTATAAATTTGATATATATGTATTAAGAGGATTTGGCATTAGATAACCTACAATGGTTGATATGCCATAAATCCCAACCAAACCAATTCCTATATATTTAATATATATGTATAAAGAAGATTTGTCATTAAATAACCAACAATGGCTGATATTTCATAAAACCAAACTAACCGATCTTAACCTAAATAACTGCTTATATGTCACAAAATGGCTGATGTAACGTAAGAATAACCAACCAACTTGATTACATACCAAGCGGTTAAAGTTTGCCTGCTTCGAAAAACAGTATTTGAAATTCTTCAGGCCCTGAACACCGACTTTCTAGATTGAATAGTAAATAAATATATTTTTTTGAACATTCATTTTTGATATCATTCAGTTGAACATCAATTTTTGCACAAACTAAGGCATATTGTTAATGCCAGATGACATCCCAATTTCATTATTATTATTAAGAAATGGACGCCATTGTTTTTGAGTGTGTTTACGATTTCCACAGAATGAAATAAAATTTTCGCGGAAAATAAATGGCAAATCAATTTGTTGCTTAAAAGGCGGATTAATTAGCTTGAATTTGTGTGAATTATTCTATTAATTAATTTGCTAATTAAATTCGGCTCAATCGACACAGAAGCCGCCGGTGGCAACGACGAGTAGACAATAAATAAATAAATAAATAAATAAAACAAATAAAAAACCACTAAAAAAGTGACAAAAGTTGGACCGAATTTTTTTTCTTTTTTTTTTTTTTGTTTACTAAAGAAAAATGCTCTAGACGACCTGATGCACTTCCTTCTGGCAAAACCAACGTGAAGGTTTCGATCGAAGACGGCAAAGAAAGTCATAAACGAACAGAGGCGGGTGAGGTGATGGCTGAAAAGGGGAGGTGGTAAGAAATCGGTTGAAGAATTCCGACATCGATTGATTTTTCGAGAGATACAGACATTGGACTTCTTAATGGTTCCAATGTTATTGTCTTCGTCCTGATTTTAGAACTCCAGTGGTGAGGCTACTATTCTGGATATGTACCAAATGTAAAGCCACCAATTCGTTGCTATTACTCTTAGATCTTTTTTGATACCATGTGGTAGGATTTGTTTAGTTCCTGTCTATGGAGGCCCTGTTAGCTAGGGCTGTAGAATACACCAACCGCATCTCTGCAGAGGAGTAAGACTATCCCCTGCAGCACCGAGTGTCCTAAATAAGACACTAAACTCTCTGATAGGGAGAAGAATAAAGAATATCCTTTCATTGACATTACTCCCGGCTTAATTCTGACCTGGAGCTGTAGTACCTGTTGGGGTCGAATCAATAGGTCAAATAGAACTGTTTAATCATTTGAAACAATTTAACTGTGTGCAAACAATAAATAGCAATATTTGAAACTAGGTTAGTCAGCTAGGACTGTAGAATACGGCGACAGTTTCTCTGCAGAGAGTTAAGACCACCCCACTCCAATGCCATGAATATGGCATCAAACCATCTGATGATAAGGAAACAGCACTGGAGTTTCGTGAAATGACCATTGCACCTCGGTTCACACTGACCTGGAGTGGTAGTACCTGTTAGGGTCGCATCTATGGGTCAAATAGATATGTTTAACCATGTCGCAAACAAATCACTCATGTTAAATTGTTAGTATGATATGGCGGTACTTGAAACCGTTTTACAATGTGCAAACAATTGATTAATACAAAATAAGTCTAGACCTGTTGGATAAGAATTCTTGAAACTATATATATATATATATATATATATATATGTGTGTGTGTGTGTGTGTATACAGCATTTTTAGTCAAATTACGCAATCTTCTACAAGGGAAAAAACCCCGCCAATATATACATACGTGATGCATTCAATACGTTTCCAGACTTCTTTTTGTATGGACATTTAAAATTGTCTTACACTCTTGAAAATTCACTATGTTATTTCTATACATCTTATAAAATGACTGACCAATTTGTATGATTTCAGCTTCAAATGAACAGCTACAGCAGCAATTGGAATACACCCTACTAAAGCCTGATCGTCACAGCTGGTGATTTTCAAAAATGCAATCTGGACGTCAGGACACTTTAGAAGAATGATATGCTATAAAATTGTGTTTTAAACTTGGAAAAAATGCCGCCACAGAAACGTATGGAATGCTTCAGACTGCTTTTCAACCATCTTGCATGAATCGAGCATCAGTTTTTGAGTGGCATAAGAGATTCAATGATGGCAGGGAGTCTGTGAGGGATGATAAGAGGTGTGGGAGGAATAAGGAAGTCAATACACCAGAGTTGAATAGCCAAAGGGTTCGGGTTAGGATTACTATGTTGAGGTTTTAAGGAAGTTCAAGTAGAGATTCCATCGGAAGAGGCCAGCGCTTTTCAAATCGGGTCAGTGGTATTTCCACCAGGACAATACACCAGCCCACAACTCCATCCTTGTCATGGACTATTTGACCAAGATGGAAATCAAGACAGTTCCTCAGCCTCCCTATATCCAGACCTTGCTCCCTGTGACTTATGCTTATTCCCTAAGCTCAGAGGCTGTCGTTATGAGACAATTGATAGATGAAAGAGGCTGTGACGAAGGTCATTGACACGCTCACACAAGAGGACTTCCATGAGGCCTTCCAGAAGTTGTTGGAACGGTACAACAAGTACATTGCAGCCGGAGGAGATTAGTTCGAAGGGGACTATAGCTTCATGTGTGTACTATCAATAAAAGTGCCCATACGAAAAAAGTCTGGAAACTCATTTAATGATCCGCGTATTTAGTCCTGATGGTGTTTTTTCTGAGCTGCTATCGGAAGAGATTCAGTTTCTCTCGTAAGATTTCTCATTCTTAACCATGTCCAAGATTTATCGTATGAGATTTTGCTTGTTTGTCGCTTGAAATGTCCGTACAGTTTTTTCCTGTTCCTGTTTGTGTTGGCCTTATTGTTTCTGGTCTCTGTAACCAGACTTCCTTCGCGCTTTTTTATGTAGTTTACAAGTATATACATAACTGTATTTACAAAGGTACAGCAACACAGGTGCCCCTACAGACAGATGTCCCGTCGGAAATTTTTCTTTCTTTTACGAAATTTATCTTCAGAACCTTATTGGAATCTTCATATATTTTTTGTCTCTTTAGTAAGAATCTCCAATAACCCGTTGTGTCTACAGTTTTCCGTTGAGAAAACATTCACTGTCAGATGGAATATTTTTGATGCCAGCAGTCTTCCTCCATACATTGCATCAGATAGATTGCTTGATTAGACAGACTCTTTGTTTGATTTTAACAGCACGTCAACCTGTCAGAGGATATGTAAATCTAAACGTTTAATAATTGAGTACATTTACATTTATTTTTTTGTTTTGTTTCTGATGAAGATTTTAAAAACTTGCACATTTTGATGGAGTTCTAAAAACCGAAACGTATGACATTGGCAAATATTTCTACAAATGAAATCATCCCCTAGAGACTTTTTGTTGCGTCTTGTCTATTTTTGCTTTGACACAGTTGGTCCTCATGGCATTTTTTCTGAGCTGCTATCAGAAGAGATTCAGTTTCTCTCTTAAGACTTCTCATTCTTAGCCATGTCCAATTTTTATCGCTTGAAATGTCCGTACAGTTGTTTTTCTTCAATTTTTTGTTTTTTTATGTAGTTTACAAGTTTTTGTATCAATATTGGTACCTCACAGAAACGCAGTTTCTTCCAGGCAGCGGTCGTATAGATACTGCTGTATGGATGCACTACTTGGACGCTAAATAAACGGCTGGAGAAAAAGCTAGACGGCAATTACACAAGAATGTTGCGAGCAATATTAAACAAGTCCTGGTGGCAACACCCCACAAGGCACCAACTATACGGCCACCTGCCTCCTATCACGAAAACTATCCAAGCTAGACGAAGCCGACATGCAGGACACTGCTGGAGAAGCAGGGACTAGCTCATAAGTGATGTACTCATATGGACCCCCACATATGGCCGGGCAAAAGTAGGACGACCAGCTCGAACATACATTCAGCAGCTATGTGAGGATATGGGATGTGGCCCTGAAGACCTGCCAAAGGTGATGAGCGATAGGGAGAAGTGGCGAGAGAGGGACAAGGATATCCGTGCGTGCGGCCCGACATGATGATAATTATGATCGGTACCTCGACGCTTGAATGCTAGTGTGTCCTCTTCCTTCTTTTTTTCTTGATTATCATTATTAAATAGGATGTTACTTGAAATTGTCTGTTTGCTTTCAAAGAAACCTAACTTAAGCCTCAAGTAGCCTAACAAGGGTTTACATACCATAAAACCAACCAACCAACCAACCAAGAAACGACGTTTGATAAATGTAAATATTTTGCTCAGAGACTTGTCGCAAGCTTCATTAAAATTGTTGTTAATGAGGAAAACGTTGGTCAATCCTGAATGTAGAGGCACGGTTTCCTTATGAGATCTTGGCAGGGGCAAGTCTTCTGGGGTCGGGGCGGACTGAACTGTACTGATCAAAATGCAATTACAGCGATTTGATGGGTTATTGGGGTGGCAAGAATAAAGTGATGGGGTGGCAATTGCGACGTGACTTGGCATGAGCGGCAAATTAGAGTACATATCGTCCCACCCAGGAATCAATCTAGACTGGCCATAATTGAGAGAAAGAAAGAAAGAAAGAAAGAAAGAAAGAAAATTGATGAAGAAAGAAAGAAAGAAAGAAAGAAAGAAAATTGATGAAAAAAGAAAGAAAGAAAGAAAATAAATAAGTGAATTAGTAAATAGATAAAGAAAGAAAAAACGAAAGAAAGAAAGAAAGAATGAGTAAAGGATTGAGAAGGAAGGAAAGAAAGAACGAGAGAGAGAGAGGGAGAGAGAGAGAAAAAGAGGAAAAAGAGGGAAAGGAAGCCAAAAAGTGTTGGTTCCTTGTAGAAAAATAGCATTCACCCGACAACTGGGGGGAATAATGGGGTTCATGCCTTTCTCAGGATTATTACTCCATAAGTCAACATAATAGGGTGACTAGAATTTGAACTTGTTCACTTCGAGGCTTTAGTCGAACATATTAACTATTACACCGTGGATATTCTCCCTAGAAAGGAAAAAAAAATATTAGTATTAATCTAGCTTTTCACTATTAAAGAGGGGTGATGGTGAAGGAGCCATTTCAACTGTGTTATCAGCTCAATCGGAGCTTCTACAAAACTAATCATTATGGAGTTATGTTCGTTATGAAGGCTTGTCGGTTGCATAGATTCTTTAAACTCTCTCTCAACCTTCATCCCTATCGGTGATCTCTTGAATGAATTCATCTTTTGTTGTCTTGCACTGCTCAGCATGTTTTGATTGTTTGGCTGTTTGGTTGGGTTTTATGGCATATCAACTCTTAAAACATATCTAACGTCAAAGCCTGTTCTCTCTCTCTCTCTCTCTCTCTCAAACACACAGACACACACACACAGACACACACACACACACACACATATATATATATATATATATATATATATATACGAGGTGCATACGATAAGTTTCCACACTTTTTCGTATGTGCACTACAATTTGGCGTAGACTCTTGAAAGTTCAGTATGTTATTGCTATACATCTTATGAGATGACTGACCAATTTTTATGATTTCAGCTTCAAATGAACAGCTACTGCACGAATGAGAATACACCCTTCTAAAGCCTGATTGTCACAGTTAGTGAATTTCTAAAATGCAATCTGAAACTTTAGAAGAACGATATGCAATAAAATTCTTTTTTAAACTTGGAAAAAATGCCACAGAAACGTAAGGAATGCTGCAGACTACTTTTGGAGCATCTTGCACGAATCGAGCATCAGTTTTTGAGTGGCATAAGAGATTCAAGGATTAAGTGATCAAGTGATTATAAGAGGTGTGGGAGGAGTAAGGAAGTCAATACACCAGAGTTGAGTGGCCAAAGGGTTAGGGTTAGGGTTACTATGTCGAGGTTCAGCAAGAGATTCCTTGGGAAGAGGCCAGCACTCTTCAAATCGGGTCAGTGGGTTCATAACTTTGCCGAGGGTATTTGTCCGTAAATGAACGTAATAGCTAGACTAGATCCCGGGGATAAGATCAGACCAAGGAAGAATTTAAAAAAGAAATAACTTGGCATAAAGCTGACATTGCCATCTCAGCGGACCATTGAGCGAAAAAAAAAAAGAGAGAAAAGTACTTGGATCTTGCCAGAGAACTAAAAAAAAGTTGTGAAACATAAGAGTGCCGGTGAAACCAATTGTAATTTCCTGGTTTGGAACGTCTCCAAACGCTTGATGAGGGGTCTAGAAAAAGTGAAAACTGGAAGAGGAGCTCAAACTACCCAAACTACAGTCGAGATCAGCCAAAATACTGAGAAGAGTCCTGGAGACAAGAGGAGACTTGCTTTCACTAAATACTCCAATGCTTGGAAAAAATAGAATGAGTGGAGACCGTCCAAACTACAGCATTGTTAAGATCGGCCAGAATACTGAGAAGAGTCCTGGATATTTAATGAAACTTGCTTTTAGTCAAAACTCCGGCAAATATTTTGTTTCGTAATAAAGTATCCATCGGTGATGTAACGATACTGCATAACATCTTTTCTAAGTCCTTATGATGGTTTATTTAAACCGAAACGTTATAACATCGACTTTCTTTCTTATTAAATTCTTCACTTTGGATTACTTTGTTTTTCAATATTTTCTCGACAGTTATATGGTATCAAGTATTTATATCCGATATTGATAATTTTTCAATGTATCTATCAGACTCATTCATAGGACCCTATTTTGGTTGTTGGTTGGTTGGGTTTTTATGGCATATCAACATTTGTAGGTTATTTAATGCTGAATCCATTTTTATGCAAATAGTCAGTTCTATTTCAAACAATTCATTTTATGATAAGTACGCAGTTTAAATGTAAGTACAGTTTAACTGTGAAAAACATTTCAAGCTATTCAGTTTAGTCAAGCAGTTCTAATTCAGCTAATTCTGTTTATTATAAGTACAGATTTTGTTTGCACACAGTTAAATCTCAAAAAAGTTCTATATCAAACAAATCACTTTAGTGTAAGTACAGTTTTAATGTAAAAAAACTGTTCCATTTCAAACAATTCAGTTTAGAATAAGTACGGTTTCATTGTCTTAAACATTTTCAAACTATTTCAAACTATTCACTTTAGTTAAACAATTCAGTTTAGCATAAGTATGCCGTTAGTTCTATTTAACCCATTGATAGGGCCAGAGTGGACCTGGGAGCAATGGCAGTGAATGTGTGCTCTACATTCCCCAAAGCCCCAGCATTACTGGAACCTTACCATCACACTGTTCAGTGTCAAACTCAGGACACTCATCTGCAGTGGTGCAGTCGGTGTATTCTACAGCCCCAGCTGACAGGGCAATACCATTTTGGATCAAGGAGTAATGACACTGAAGGACTGAGACTTCACACACCACAGACTTCCATAACTAGAACCTGATATTATTTCCTTTCGTACTCCAGATACCCACATTTTGCGTTTCAGTTTTCGTATTTCAAGCCCCAAGGTAAGGCCATATTTTGGATGTAACCAAACAAGTAATCATGTAGGATTTAATAGTATCCTTGCAGGAATACCTGAAGGTTGCTCATGAATAGTTTAGCAAATGCCAAAAGGTAGAGGAAGAAAGTGGAAATCAGGATTAGTGGAATATCTCAAGAAAATTGCACGGAATCAGCAAGGTTCTCATTCTGCAGGAGCTAGATTGGATTTAAGAGGAGCTGCTAAAAACCAGCCACCTTTGGATAAAGAGGATGACGACGTTTGGACACAAGCTGGGAGGTGATCAACTCCACAGAAATCAACGAGATGAAGAGGCTCGCTTGTTGAAATAACCCGCAATATCTAAGAAACCCTGGAACATCACTAACAATTCATTCCAACTCATTTCTGAAGAGCACCTTTAACAATTTAATAAAGAATTGCCATCTATTTTTATTGTAAAATAAAGTTCTAGCCATTTCTATTGTGAAATAATTTCCAGTATATAGTAAAATAATTTCGAACACATTTCTATAGTAAAAAAATTTCCAATAAATTTCTATAGAAAATGATTTCAAAAACATTTGTATAGTAAAAAGATTTAAATTCATTTCTACATAAAAAAAAAATAGTTTCTCATATATTGTTGCATATTGACCTTTGATAGAGTCGTCAAAGATGGATTTCTCAACACAGGATGCACCTGTGTAAACATATTAACTATCGGAAAACGAACAATACGTTGGTGTAAGCTTATCACGTGGTTTGACAACCGGAAGGCTTTATGAAATATATATACACTGGTACTCACGCACTCATAGGGTGAAAAGAGTTCCGAGGAGTGCGTATGGAGTGGCTGGTGGGTGCCTGGCGGGGGGGGCGCAGTGGCCGACAGCGGAACCCGATTGAGTACCTCTCGTAAGGGGAAAAAAGACGTAAGGTCCTGAATATGGAAGCACAACGTGGGCTAAGAAATTAAAGGCCAATGTAGCAGTCCGCCTTCGAGTCTGACTGTAGCATAGCCATGATACGAATATGCAAAATATACGGATGAGTAAATAAACTGATACGTAGAACGTTCACATGCATAGGAATCCTGAAACTCTCGAAACACTGACGACTCTCCGTAGTTTAGGTACGAAACTTTTATTACCTTCTTGACTTTTGTTTTTTCAACACGAGGAGAGAGAGAGACACACAATCTTTACTATGGTGACTGTTCCATATGACCCAACAACGTGCGGCGCATCTCGTAGACCCCACTGACCTGACCTCGCCCAGGTCCGAAAATCAACTCGCTTCGTCTTGCTTCAAATCTCAACTAACTGCTTTTTTTTCAAAAATCACCCAAAATCCTCAGCCCATCGCTTTCGGGCATGACGACATTCACATCCCCCAGTTCATTTTCTATCCAGAATTTTTATTATGACATCTGTGATTGTCACATCATCCCCGCGCGAACGTGAACACCTGCGCTCAATGTGTCCCCCTACCCGTGCACTAAGCCGATAGTTCTCAGCCTAACTAAACCGAAAGATAAGATATAAGCAACGAAAAATGATAATATAAAAAAGATCCTTCCACAATTATATAACATGAGTCCGTCTTGCTTTCGTCTCCCGGTCTGTCGGTCTGTCACTACTGATGTTTCGAGCCTCGTGAGAGATTAAAAAAAAACAAAAACAAGATGGATATTTTTATAAAGAAATTCGTTGTTGCGTCTTCTTTGTGATGATGTGTAGCACATCACAATTGCATTTCTTTTTCGATACTATAATTATTTTCCATGGATTCTGCAAATACTTTCGTTATTTGTTCTATATAAGATTTGAAAATGTATAGCGTTATGGTACCTTCCTTACAGACTATAATGAACTCTTCCTATTACAATGAATACCGGGAGAATATTCATCTCGGTGTTAAATTAACTCCAGCCGTTTTGGACTGTGTTTTAATTTTCTACAGAAAAGTAAGTGAATATTGTTAAAAAATTATTGTTATTGTTGAAAATTATTGTTATCGTTATATTATAGTTATTGTTACGTGACCCCCCTCAAACAATTGTTATTGTTGTTTGTGTGTGAGGAGGGTCAAACCTCGACTCGACTTCATTGTTTTACTAAAATAAAACAAAACAAAACGACCGCCATTTTTTCATCGAACATTCATTTCACTAGTTGAAGTCCATTCGCATTTTAAACACCATTCCCCCTAGTTGCCCTTTTAAAACGCAACTATGGGGGAAACATCTCGGATTCCAAACGAGATGAACTTATCACAGGACATATTTATTAACACGGAACCCTCCCCGAAGCCGGAAGATTTATCATTATCTTCATCGGCCATACAACCAGCGCAAAAACCACCGGCAACGCCAGTCTCCTGGTCGTCGCAATTACAAAAAAAGAAGAAAACACCAGAAGACTACGAGAACGGCAGAGTCAGGAAATACGCAAAATATTTCAAAGAAAACGAAATTTTACCCATACCTGAATTGGTAGAGGCTGTTGAGCCTAAGACTCTGTCGTTCGTAGTGACAGATTTAAGGACCAGGAGACTGGCTGGCCTCAAAAAGGAATCATTTGAGGAATTGCTCCAAACTGCAGGCATCCCAGGTAAGTATTTTTACCGAAGGAGTTTTGCTACCTGGGATGTCCTGCTCCCATCCGAAGAAATCGCCAAGAAACTGGCCACACAAAATATAACCACGAAGTACTTCCGGCTTCAGCCAGAATATAGAGGAAAAAGAAGAATAAATGTCACCGTATGTAACGTGTCGATGCAACTTAATGGAGACGTCATCGCCGCCTATCTAAGTTCATACGGCGGCGTAGAGGACTATATGCAAATCAAATCAGCGCATGGCACGGCATACGGTGATTTTTTATTCACCATGATACTAGATAGGGGAGGGTTCAACACAATACCTCACATCATATCGTACAGAGACACAACAATGACAGTCATCGTAGAGGGCAGGAAACCGCTTTGCTGGTATTGCAAGCAATTAGGACACTTCTCGTGGTCCTGCCCTCAGAAAGCCACCATCGCCACAAACAAAACGACTACCACCGCCAACGATACAATGAATACCACCACGAAAACAACCACGACTACTACTACTACAGCAGCCAAGAAAAACACCAACACGGAAACAGGGGTCTAACCCGATAAAGAAGAAGGGTGGACTCTAGTAAAAGGGGGCAAAAAGAAAAAAACATCCCCAACAAAAACAACAGAAACTACTAAAATATCAGCAGCAGCACCAGCAACAACAGAGACACCAATAAAAAAGAAAAACAAAAACCAACCAGAAGAGATGGAAACATCTTATAATTTAAAAAGGAGAAGAGACAGCGGGGATTCAGACAAGGATGGGGAGAAAAAACAGTGTACACCAAAACCAAAAAAACAACAACCACAAATAGAAAAACAAAAACCACAACAACCCATGCCCACTCAACCCCAGAAACCCACAGAAAAAATCCAAGGACCATCACCAATCATACAGAATAACCCACAACGCCCAGCGCAAATCCTTCACTCCCCAGCTCAACATATACAAAAAGAACCCCCCCTCCTACCAATTCTTCCTTCTCTCTCTCCAATCACCACTCCCAAAATGTTCTCCCGATCCAGATCAGTCAACAGAATTGGACAATCACCATCACCGTCACCCACACAGACAAGAACTCATTCAGCCACAAATGAAGTTCGAAAACCATTAATTGAAATCACCCTTTGTTCAGAACCAGACCCATCTAAAATCACAGATCATCAATTAAAGACAATTCTGAAACCCTTATTTTCATTCAAATCCATCAATGAAAAATCCATAGCAAACCCATACTTGTTTAGGGATGCAGCCAAGGTGACCACCTTTGTTCGCGCAGCTGGTACCCGTACAAGGGAGCTGTGGCGCTTCATTCAGGAAACCAGCTGCGCAAATTTAAGGCTGGCGGAATTGGAGCATTCCTCCCTAAAAAAAATGCTTCCTTTTTGCTCGGGCAGGGTCCCGATTTTAGTTTACCCATCATTTTATAGGTCCCTAAAACTGAGGTATCCCATGGATGTCGGAGGAATTAGCAGGGACGACCGAGTGAGTACTGAGCTCGGCACCGGTTCCCTGCGTCAGGCCGTCGGCATCCTCACCCCGAAGGATTTCCGGCCCGTAGTCGACACTGAGTAAGGTAAGTTGGATTGATGGCTTTAAACCTTGCCAGTTTGAATGTGAGGGGACTGAGGGATTCAAGCAAGAGTACGCGCTTGCTTGCTGAACTCAAGAACCTTGGAGTGGATGTTGCTGCAGTGCAGGAGACTCACTTCACTTGCGGTGCCGACTGTCGGGTACTGGAAAGCGACTTTAACGTTTTCTCAGCATACGGCAGCCGCACCAGCGCTGGGGTCTCTTTGCTAGTTGGACGCAGCCTTGATGCTGATGTTGACGTTGTTTTTGCAGGTGACGAGGGCCGGCTGGTTGTGGCCGATGTTGCCGTGAAAAGTTTCAAGTTTCGTCTGGTTGCGGTTTATGCGCCCAATATCGCTGCGGAGAGGGTTTCCTTTTTTCGTCGGTTGGCGTCGTTCCTGGACGATACGAAGCGGCTAGTCTTAATGGGTGATTGGAATGCAATCCTTGATCCCAAGATAGATAAGGTCGGTCGGGGAGCTAGTAGTGCGGGAAGGTGTGAGAGCAGCCTTGTCGGCTTCGTGACTCGTCACGGCCTCGTCGACAGGTTTTGTCTTGATCACCCAGGGCGGGAGATGTGGACGTGGCTAGACAGCTCGCCCTCTGCCAAAGTAGGCTCCTACTTGGACAGAGTGTTAGTGAGAAGAGCTGACATTGATTTTGTTAGTTGTCCCACGTTCCACTTGATAGCGTGGACTGACCATAAACTCATTAGAGTCAGTCTGCGGTTAGTTAATAGACCTAGTCTAGCCGGCTACTGGAAGTTCAATACCTCCTTACTGGAGATACGGGACTTCCGGGACCGGCTAGAATCCCTAATTCAGCGGGCGTTAGTGGGGGCGGTTACCGGGAATAGGTGGTGGGTTTCTCTTAAGCATAGGATTAGAGATTTCGCCACCAAGTACGGTCGACAGCTCAACTTAGATAGGACCGCGGAGGCGAAATCTATAGATGATAGACTTTCCCGGGCGGTGGCTGGGGGGGACTCCCTAGGTGTAGAGCTAGCTAGGAGGGACCTTGAGCGTGAGAGTAGCGAGCGCTACAAGGGATCAGTAGTTAGATCTAGGCTAAAAAGAGTTCTCAACGAAGCTGTGAAATCGAACGCGACTGCGCGTGAAGAAGAAGTGCGAGGGTTCCCCGATCGGTACATCGCATCTGTCAAGACCCCGGACGGGCATCTGCTGCGATCAGGCCGTGAGATACGTGACGCCTTTCGGGCGCACTTTCGGGATCGCTTTGCCCGCTGCACTGATCTCCCGCTCCGGGAGTTTCGTAGCTATCTGGCCGACTTCCCCCGTCTTGGGGCGGCTGAAGCGGCTAGCTGCGAGGGTGTGGTTACTGAATGCGAAGTCCGTGATGCGTTGAAGCAGGTCGGCCTCAACAAGTCGCCGGGACTAGATGGTTTGCCCTACGAAGTGTACTTGAGGATGTTGCACATGTTTGTGCCTATTCTGACGGATATGTTCAACCATTGGTTCGCCCAGGGAGCCATCCCTGGTAGCGTTACCAAGGGCGTGATCACATTGCTGAAGAAAGGTGGCAGGCATGTTTGGGAGGGTCTAGACGATTACAGGCCCATAACTCTGCTTAACACAGAGTTAAAGATTTTGGCCCGGGTCTTAGCGAATCGTTTACAGCTTGTCATTAGTGATCTGATCGGCCCCGAACAGACCTTTGCTGTGAAGGGAAGATCGATCCAGGACAACCTGCACTTGATTCGCGAGGTCCTAGAGGGGATAAAAGACGACACCGAATCCGCGCTGATCAGTTTAGATCAGTCCAAGGCCTTCGATAGGGTAGACCATCGGTTCTTGGCGTCTGTTTTGGAGACTGCCGGATTCCAACCGGAGTTCCGCAGATGGATTAGCATGATGTACCACAACCCTCAGGCAGTGGTGCAGGTGAACGGAAGGCGTTCGGGGGTGATTGCGATCGAGCGATCGGTCCGGCAGGGCTGCCCCCTGTCTCCTCTTCTCTATGTCCTCGCGTTGGAGCCCCTCCTGCGCAGGCTTAGGGATGAGGGGACAAGTCCGGCACTGCGCGGTATCCCATTCGTTGGCCGCCTTGCGGCTAGGGTTTCCGCGTTCGCTGATGACGTCACAGTTTTCGTATCCCGCCTCCGGGATATAGAGGCTGTGAAAGAGGCGGTTGTCGAGTATGAGCGGATTGCAGGGGCCAAGGTCAATTTTGACAAAAGCGAAGGTTTGCGGCTTGGTGCTTGGAGGGGTAGCAATACTCTTCCAGGGCCCTTCCGCTGGAGTGACGGACCCATCCGCATCCTCGGGGTGTGGTTCGGGCCCGACCTACAACTGGAGCGAAATTGGTCGGAAGTACATGCTAAGGTGAATGCTCAGGTGGGAATCTGGCTTTCAAGGAGGTTGTCCTTAAAGGGCAGGGCGGAGGCGTGCGCCGCGTACGTCTTCCCCTTGATCCTTTACCGATTGGCTGTACTCCCTCTGCCTAAGGCACATCGGTTGGCGCTGCAACGATCCCTCTCCAGATTTGTCTGGGGAGGTGCAAGGCCGATGGTCCGTAGACAGGTCTGTATCCAACGTACACGCAACAGGGGCCTGGGTATGCCTGATCTGGAGAGCCACTGGCTTGCTGAAAGACTTGCATATCTGGGCCGTGTCTTGACGGGGAACTCAGTGTGGAGACGAAAGGCGAGTCGGACTTTTCCTCGCCTCAAGTCAGACCCAAAGGCTGAAGGTCGATGTAGGCCTTTGGGCGAAGCACTGTTTGTCCGCGAGTGCCGAAAGGCCCTTCGTAACCTTCTTAGGTCCAGTGACCTTTCATGGCCTCGGAAGGAGCTGAATCGGGAATTAGTGGTGGGTTCCGCGAGCGGCGCGGCTGGACGGCTGGACGGCGGAGGAGATCCACTCTCACTGGAATTGGGCGCCAGGATCGAGCTTCTTGAACAACTCCGAGTTCTCGCTCACCTGGCGACTTGTTCGGAATGCGTTATCCCTTCGCGGCTTGAACTTCAGAGCGGGCCTGGCAGACATGCCTGATTGCCCTCGCTGCAGCAGTGGCTTGGAAGAAACGGCTGAGCACGCCTTCTACTACTGCGAGCGAGTCCGCCCGTTTTGGGATCACGTCGGGGAGTGGACGGCTCGCATCGAACCCAAACAGCTCGTGCTGCTCGACGTTGGTTACGTCGTAGACAACGTTCTTCCTCCGTTTCACGGTGAGAAGCGTGTGGTATTTCTCGCGATCCTAGCTGTAGCCCGAATGGTGATTTGGACGACGCGAAACAAGGGATTGTATGACGATGCAAACTTTTCTCATCGTGATCTGGTTTTGTATTTTCGGCATCAGCTGAGGGTCAAAATCAGATGCGATAGAAAACGCTTGGATCGCATAACATTCAGCAAAAGGTGGGTGACTGCAGCGAGCCTGGTCGTACGAAAGGGGGCAATGTTGAAGTCATCCTTCCCTCCTCTGCCGTCCCATGGCGTCTACGGTACGGGTCCTTAGGGACCCCATCCCTGGTAAGTAGAATTGTTTTTTCCCTTGTAACCTAGTTAGCAGTATGTTGTGAGTCATTGTCCCCATCATCTAGTCGTTAGTTTCTCAAGATCTTCCCCCTCCTATTATTTTTGTACCCCAACCGGAATCCCAGCCCGCTTTTTTTGAAGATCTTGAACATTCATATATAAAAAATCATATTACCTACTTCTATCGACCCATACCGCGCCCGACCCTTTATTTCTTTTATCTCTGTAGATTAGTATTCCCGCCCCACCTAGGGCAGGTCCGGCTTGTTTCCGGTTTCTTTCGACCCGGAAAACAGTCGGCCTCCAATTTTATAGACGGGGGGATGGGAGGGAAACCAAACGGGGAATTTTTCTTTGTTTTCCTTGTATATATAATTTTTCGGGTTTTTTTCTCCCATTCCCATCATTTCATTGTACATAAACCATATTTTGTAAATAAAAATCATATACCACTTTTGGATTTTAAGTAGGTTTTCTTCATAGAGCAAATGCGGTATTTTGGTAACTGCTGCGCGCATGATGAAGGATGAATGGTTATATATTGTACTGTTGAATGGGTCAGTGAATGTGGCTAGCTAGGTCCCTTTAGAATATATAGAAAAGCAAGACCACTCCCTTCCCCTCCCCATAAACCTTAAGGCCTCGTGCCTTCTTTGTATTTACAAAGAAATAAAGTTAACTCCAGCCTTTGGACTAGCAAATCTACACGAGTGAGTTCGAGTCTCCTTGGGCGCCCCATTCATTCGGCCTTGTGCCTCATCGAAGCAAAGAGCTTTGTAAATTACTAAGTTAACTCCTGCCTTTGGACTAGCAAATCTACACGAGTGAGTTCGAGTCTTATTGGGCGCCCCATTCATTCGGCCTTGTGCCACATCGAAGCAAAGAGCTTTGTAAATTACTAAGTTAACTCCAGCCTTTGGACTAGCAAATTACTAAGTTATCTCCAGTCTAACACTTTGGCAGTCAGACTGACGTTCAACACTCTTTTACCTTTGCAGTATTGATACTTTCGTTCAATATACTGGTTTCCCATAATCCTGAGTTCGTGTCTTTCTTCCGGACCTTTTAATGGTCCACAACATATAGCCATCAGCTTGTTAAGTAAATAACTGAAAACTGTTAAGTATTAAGAGTTAGTTTCCAAACACACACGCACACACACACACACATATATATATATGCTTCATTAAATAATAAAGACACATTTTGTCTGTATAACTTAACAAGGATCCTTTCATATATATATCGGAAATACACGCTGCTTTGAGGGGTGGAGGAGTGACTAACGTGCTGAATTGCGACATCGTAGTAAGCGAGTTCGAATTCCAGCAACGCTATAACGTTCACTTTCGGACTAATACCTTTGGGAAATATATGAACCTCCTTATCCCCAAGGCTATGCTATGTAGCACTACTGTTCTTCTATTAAGAGGGATTTGGCATTAAATAACCCACCAAGGTTGATATGCTATTAAACAAAGACACCAAACCAAGCCAAGCCATCTTTATATTTTTATTACTAGTTGGACTCGATCTTAATAAAACTGCTTTGGAGGTGAATCACTTTTGCTGATAACACAACTGTTCTTCTACAAGGATGGCTTTGGCATTAAGTAACCCAAGACGGTTGATATGCCATTAAACAAAGAGAACATGATGAATTATTCTTGTGGAAAGATTGAAGTAAAAATAGTTAAAATGATATTATTTTCCCTTGACAAAACAAACATTTATTCTCCTGTTTCTTGTCGTCAACTTAATTTGTTCTCTTGACAGCACTTCTTCAGCGTCTTGATGCTGTCGGTCATGAATATGAGAATTAATTGAAAAAATAAAACAATAATTGAATCTGGAAAAGTTGCAACGAAGAAGAAGAAGAAGAAGAAGAAGAAGAAGAAGAAGAAGAAGAAGAAGAAGAATGAATGAATGAATAAATGAATGAATGAAAAATTGAATGTAGAGACTCTCGCAAATATATAAAAGGAGACAACTGACTAACACTTCCAAACGGAAGGAATAAGGAGACACTACTACTGATAAAAATAATACTAATATGATAAAGATAGTAATGGTTATAGTAATAAAAAGTCCATTCAAAAAAGGAGAGGAAATAGATAAAAAGACTAAACAAAAAAGAAGAATATAAGTGAAGAAGAAGAGGAAGAAAAAGAAGAAAAAGGAAGAAGTATATAAGTGAAGAAGAATAAAAAGAAGAAGAAGGAGAAGAAGAATATAAATGAAGAAGAAGAAGAAGAAGAAGGAATGAATGAACAAAAAGGAAGAAGTATATAAGTGAAGAAGAAGAAGAAGAAGAATATAAGTGAAGAAGAGGAAGAAAAAGGAAGAAGAATATAAGTGAAGAAGAAGAAAAAAGAAAAAGCAGAAGAATATAAGTGAAGAAGAAGAAGAAGAAGAAGAAGAAGAAGAAGAAGAAGAAGAAGAAGAAGAAGAAGAAGAAGAAGATATAATAATAATAAGATTAAAAATAATTTGGTTTTAAAAATTCACCTCTATACTCGACAGAATTGCTACGGAATAAATGCTTACAGAAAACTGAGAAATCCGAATGGAAGACCACTCTTATCCAAAAAGACCTCTTCAAAGGAACTACCCCAAACAACTATAGACCCATAATGTGCTTACCGACGATGTGGAAAATAATAACGGGATAAATTATAGAACAGAACAGATCAACAACTCATTGATAAGCTGCGGAATCTTCCCATACGAACAGATAGGATGATGCAAGAGAACCAGAGACACTGCAGAACTGCTATATATAGATCAACACACCCTCAACAATTGTAAAACGAGACGGTAAAATCTAGCTATGACTTGGATCGACTACAAAAAAAGCTTACGATATAGTCCCCCAAAACTGGATACTACACTGTCTAAAAATGTATGATACCCGACCAAATCGTACTGTTTATCAAGAAGACCATGCAAACCTGGAGAGTGGAATTGACAGCAGGAGGACAAAGTTTAGCAGAAGTAAAGATCCAAAGAGGCATATTCCAGGTAGATGCATTATCACCATTACTATTTGTGATGGCCATGATGCCACTTAACCATATCTTTAAGAAATGCACAACCGGATACAAACTCAGTAAATCGTAGGAAAAGATCAACCATTTGATGTACATAGACGTCATCAAACTTTTATGCTAAAAACGAAAAAGAATTGGAAACCCTATTACAAACTGTAAGAATATACAGTGAAGATATAGGAATGGAATTTAGCATAGAAAAATGCGCCATGCAAGTAATGAAAATTGGCAAACGACACATGACAAGAGGAGTCGAACTACCAAATCAAGCAGTCATCAGATCGCTTGGAAGCTGACACCATCAAACAAGTGGAAATGAAAGAAGAAATTAAAAAAAAAAGTATCTCGGACGAGCCAGAAAATTACTCTAGACAAAACTCTATTGCAGGAACCTTGTCAAAGGAATAAATACTTGGGCTGTCCTGACCGTAAGATATTCGGGACCATTCTTCAAGTGGAATGGAACAAATGGACTAGAGAACAAGAAAACTAATGATCATGCATAAGGCTTTACATCCCAAACATGACGTTGACAGACTGTATGTGTCAAGAAAAGAAGGAGGAAGAAGACTTTTCAACATTGAAGAGAGCGTTGACTCATCAATATAACGACTTGAAGACTACATAGAAAAGCGCGAAGGAAGACTGATTACAGCCACCAGAAACAATACTGACATAAAGACCAACAGGATGACAATAACTAGAAAACAAAAGTGCGAAGAAAAACAACTCTATGGACATTTTAAGCGACGAATAAGCAACATCTCACACGAGAAAATCCGGACGTAGCTAAGAAAGGGAAGCCTAAAGAGAGAAACTGAATCTCTTCTAATAGCAGCACAAAACAACGCTATAAGAACCAATCATATCAAAACAAGAATAGATAAGACGCAACAAGACAGCAAATGTAGATTATGTGGTGACAGAGACAAAACCCTCAATCACATAATAAGCGAATGCAGCAAATTAGCACAGGAAGAGTTCAAGACGAGACACGACTGGGTGGGCAAAAGGTGATCTGATGGGAACTGTGAAAGAAGTTGAAGTTTGACCATACGAATAAATGGTATATGCACAACCCAACACCAGTCCTAGAGAATGATACACCCAAACTCCTCTGGGAATTTGAGATACAAACGGATCACGTAATCTCGACCAGACGACCAGATATTATAATAATCAACAAAAAAGAGAAAATTTGCCGAATTGTGGACTTTGCAGTACCGGCTGACCACAGAATAGAATTGAAAGAAAGTGAAAAGAAGGATAAGTACTTAGACCTTGCTAGGGGATTGAAAAAACTGTGGAACGATTATACCAACTGTAATTGGTGCTCTTGGTACAATCAGAAAGAAAGAAAGAAAGAAAGGTGTGGCTGAGAAGAAGAAGAAGAAGAAGAAGAAGAAGAAGAAGAAGAAGAAGAAGGGTGGAATAATAATAATAATAATAATAATAATGATAATAATAATAATAATAAGAAGAAGAAGAAGAAAGATGAAGATGAAGAGGAAGAAGAATATCAGTAGATAATTAAGAAAGAAAGAAAAAAGAAAGAAAGAAAAAAAGAAATAAGTATGTAACGAAGAAGAAGAAGAAGAAGAAGAAGAAGAAGAAGAAGAAGAAGAAGAAGAAGAATTACCAAAAATGAAATATCGATGCTGAAGAAAAAAAAACAGTATCTTTTAAATAGATGACTCAGATAGACTCAAAAACGAAAGAAAGAAACAAATAAATAGGTATGTAACGAAGAAGAAGAAGAAGAAGAAGAAGAAGAAGAAGAAGAAGAAATAGATGACTCAGATAAGACTCAAAATAGAAAGAAAGAAAAAAAGAAAGAAGAGTAACGAGAGAAAAGAAAAATAAAGTTTGAAAATGGCCAAAAGAGTAAAAACATCGACGTATTTCAAGAAGATCCGCTTTCCTGAAAGAATGGAAATAAATCTAAATTAAAAGCAGTAATAATTAGAAATAAAAACCCAAAGATTCGGCTGCAAATAATTTTCCCGCCAAAAGGCAAGAATACATTAAAGAAAAATTATTATCATTATCATAATTTTTTTTTAACAAAAAGGGGCCAGTGGGATGCTAAGGAAAGGTTAGGGGAAGGGGAGATGTGTGCATTTTTGTTTATGGCAAACGTTGATTCGACTGAGATTTTTAATAATTCTAAATTTTCTCCGATTGGAACGTTTCATTTGTTGCGAAAAGCTCATCAATTTGGGAAAGGAAGAGAAACAAAATGGACTTTTATTGCAAATAGCTTTCAGTTTAGGCGCGAAAAATATCCAATTGTTATGACTATAGAGGTAATTAAGGAACATTTTGCAACATTTTCTACCTTACCTCTTTCTCCATATCTATCTATCTATCTATCTATTAACACTTTCCTATCTATCTATCTATCTATCTATCTATCTCAGTTTCAGATTATCTATCGATCTATCTCTTCTCAGTTTGTTCGTATCTATCAGTCTGCTAATCATCTCCGTTTGTGAATATCAATCAATTATTCTATCTCAATCGATCATCTCAGTTTGAGAAAATCTATCTATCTATCTATCTGCCCAGTTTTTTTTCAGTATCTCTCTGTCATCTTCGTTGCTATCTATCTATCTATCTATCTATCTCGTTCTGTTTCTATCTATCTATCTATCCGAAGGCGCCTCTGGTGGTGTAATGGTTTGCAAGCTCGACTAGCAAACCTACACGAGTGAGTTCGAGTCTCATTGGGTGCCCCTTTCATATGGCCCTGTGCCACATCTAAGCAAAAAGCTTAGTAAATTTCTATCTATCTATCTATCCGGGTCATTGGCCTAATGAGTAGAGTGTTCGCCAATGGTCTGGGAGACCGGGGTTCAATCCCAGGTCAAGTTATACCAAAGACTCAAAAAATGGTACTTGATGCCACCTTGCTTAGCACTCAGCATTATAAGGTTTAGATCAAGGGTAAAGTGGAGCAATCCTGGGAATGGAGTAGCACCCTCCTCTACACCTCAGTGTAGTAGTTATTGAAAAGGGAGCCTTCGGGTCACCCTCGACTAAAGTCGCCAACTTTCCTATCTATCTATCTATCTATTATAGTCTGTTCGTATCTATCTATATATCTATCTATCTATCAAGTTCAGTTTATTAATATCTATCAGTCTATTCATATCTATCCCTTCAAACGTTTTTTTAAGACTGCTCAATCTGTAATTGATATTTATTTAAAATAGAAATATCTGAAGTTTAAACTGTACTTATATAAAACTGAATTGTCTGAAATAGAACTGTTTTTACATTTATCTGTGTGTAAACAAATGATTGATTGATCGTCAACATGTGTTTGGAAATCATATATTTTATATACAGGTATAAAAATGGATTTGGCATTAAATAATATACAATGGTTGATATGCTATGAAACCTAACCAAACCAAATCATATATATATATATATATATATATATATATATATATATAAACAACCTTACAAACATTAAATAACCTTTGATGGTTGATATGTCATAAAACCCTATCAAACCAAATCATATATATTCAATATATATGTATAAAGAGGTTTTCGCATTAAATAACCTTTGATGGTTGATATGCCATAAAACCCAACCCAACCAAATCATATATATTTAATATATATGTATAAAGAGGATTTGGTATTAAATAACCTACAAAAGTTGATATGCCTAAAAACCTAAGCAAACCAAACCAAATCATATATATATATATCATCATCATGTCGCGCTGGTAGCATGGATATCCCTGACCCTCTCTCGCCACTCCTCCCTATCGTTCATCGCCCCAGGCAGGTCTTCAGGACAACATCCCGTATCCTCACATAGCTGCTGAATGTATGTTCGTGCTGGTCGTCCTGCTTTTTCACGGCCATGTGTGGGGGCCCATAAGAGTACATCACTTATGAGTTCGTCCCTGCTTCTCCAGCAGAGTCCTGCATGTCTGGTTCGTCTAACTTGAATAGTTTTCGTGATAGGAGGCAGGTGGCCGTACAGTTGGTGTCTTGTGGGGTGTTGCCGCCAGGACTTGTTCAAGATTGCACGCAGCATTCTTGTGTAATTGCCGTCTAGCTTCTTCTCCAGCCGTTTTGTTAGAGTCCATGTAGTGCACCCATATAGCAGTATCGATGTGACCGCTGCCTGGAAGAAACTGCGTTTCATTTTATCGGTTAGGTCTGATTTCCATATAGTCGATAGCCTATTTATAGCTGTCCATGCTTTCGTTAACCTCGTTTCGATGTCCTTTTCGGTTGATGCGACGCTGCTTCCTAGGTACGTGAATTTGTCTACTAGTTTAAGAGGGGTGCCGTCTAGAGTGGAGATGTCCCCCTTGACCTACAATGGTTAATATGTCATAAAACCCACCCAAACGAAATTGTATATTTTTAATATATATGTATAAAGAGGATTTGCCAAACCAAACTTAACTAATTCATGTATATTTAATATATATATATAAACAGGATTTGGCATTAAATAACTTACAGTGGTTGATATGTCATAAAACCCAACCAAACCAAATCATATACATTTAATATATATATATATATATATATATATAAAGGATCTGGCATTAAATAACCTGCAATGGTTGATATGCCATAAAACCCAACCAAACTGTTTTATTATTTCAAATCCTCTTCGGCAATACTAATAATCTGCATTCAGTTATATTGTTTTCAAGTATTCCGATGTAATACTAATAATTTTAACACGTTGTTTCAGTGTACTAATCTAAGATACGCTATGTAAATGATTATAAACGTCTCTTCCTAGCTCTTTGTCTATCTGATTTTCTATCTCTCTCTCTCTCTCTCTCTCTCTCTCTCTCTCTCTCATACTCCCACTGTCTCTGTATACGGTCGTCTTAACCCGTTCTCGTTCCGTCTTAGCCATTCTCACTGGGAGTGCTCCTTACTTTTGGCCTTGTGCCAAACTAAGTTGCACTATATAAATGACCTACGTAATTGTGTCTGGTCCTCTCTCTTCCTCTTTTCTCTCACTGTTTGATGAATTTCGTTGTCCTTTTTTCGTTCCACTGTGGCTGTTCAACGCACCTGTCGACAACCTGCGTCCAATACACCTTATTTCCCGACACTTTCTTACCCCCTTCAGCTCTCAAAGAACTCCCATGGAACCTCATGCACACGTCGAAGAACAAGCCGACAAAATATTGACACGCTTGCATAAATATAAATAAATATATAAATAAATAAATAGATAAAAATAAACACTGCAATAATTCAGTGGGCCTTTATGAGGTATTTTAAGTACAAGATTTATTTCTCTCTCTCTCTCTCTCTCTCTCTCTCTCTCTCTCCCTCCCATCTATCTATCTATCTATCTATCTATTTCTCTTAGTCTCTCTCTGTCTTTGTCTCTCCCCCTTTCTCTGTCTCTGTCTCTCTTTCTCTCTCTCTGTCTCTGTCTATCTCTCTCTGTCTATCTGTCTGTCTCTGTATGTCTTTCTCTCTCTCTCTCTCTCTTTCTTTCTTTCTCTATCACTCTCTCTTTCCGTCTCTCTCTCTCTCTCTCTCTTCCTCTCTCTGTTTATCTTTATCTCTTACTCTGTTGCTGTCTCTCTTCCTCCGTCTTTCTGTCAGTCTCTCTCTCTCTCTTTCTTTATTTCTCTGTGTATGTCTGTTTCTTTCTCTGTCTCTCTCTCTGTCTCTCTCTCTCTCTCTCTGTTTTTCTCAATCTATCCCTCTCTTTTTCTCTGTGTCTCGATCTCTCTCTGAGTCTCTGTCTTTGTCGATCTGTGTGCGTCACTCTCTCTCTCTCTCTCAGACTATTTCTGTCTGTCTATCTGTCTTTGTCTCGCACTATCTCGTTCTGTCTGCCTCAGTTTTTGTCTGTCTGTCTGTCTGTCACACTCTCTCAGTCTCTCTGTCTTTCGGTCTGTTTGTCTGTCACACTCTCTCAGTTTCTCTCTTTCTCTCTCTCTCTCTCTATCTCTCTCTCTCTCTGCCACACTCTCTCAGTCTGTCTGTCTGTCACACACACACTCTCTCTCTCTCCCTCTGTCTATGTTTACCCTCTCAGTCTCTCCCTGTCTGTCAGTCTGTCTGTCACACTTTCTCAGTCTCTCTCTCTCTCTCTCTCTCTCTCTCCTTCTCTTTCATTGTGTCTGCAAATATATTTTGTCTCGCGACATGTCATCAGAGCCACACTCAGTTGTGCCTACGAGAGAACGCAGATGGTTACCTGCCGTTTGTGAATATATGAGAAAAACAAAATAAAACAACAAAAAAGCAATCAACAAACAAACAAACAAACAACCCCTGAACCCTCAGGCAATGCGCTCGTGCCTTCCTGTGATCCAACACTGCAGCAGACTCAGCTGTTTGTCGAAGTTTCGCATGCACCAGTTCTATATTTAGAACATCTGGGGACCATTCATTATTTTTTGTACCACAGACAGCGGAAGACTTCAGTTATTAAGAGGCCAAGACGGTTACTTTTTAAAGGATTTGGGGTGCGGTGGGGGAACGGAACAGGAGGAAAGACTTATATTTACTGTTTCTTCATTTTTGAAGGATATATGACGTCAGACTTGTTGTTCCCTATTAAATGTCTGCATTAGCGTTAGCCTGCTTATTTCGAAAGCCATTTGCCATCAGAACCTGTTCAACCCCTAACTGATTGAACCACTGACCTTGTACGAGATGAAGGTAATAGATACTATGCAGACTTTCATTTGACCAGTCGGCTGGGGCTGTAGAATACACCGACTGCTTCTCTGCAGGGGGGGGTAAATCCCCGCCAACGAGTGTCCTGTATATGACACTAAACAATCTAATGGTGAGGTTCCAGCAATGCTGGAGCTTTGGAGAAAGCAGAGTACCCCTTAATTACCATCGCTCCCAGGTCCACTCTGTCCCGGCGTGGTAGCGCCTGATAGGGAACCATCTATGGGTTAAATAGAACTAACGGCATATTTATGCTAAACTGAATTGTTTGACGAAACTGAATAGCTTGAAATAGAAGTGTTTTTGACAATGAAACCATACTTATTTTTAAACTGCGTGCTTATGCTAAACTGAATTATTTGAAATGAAACTATTTTTTGACATTGAAACTGTACTTATACTGTTTAATATAGAACTGTTTTGACATTTAATTGTAGAACTGCTTGACTAAACTGAATATCTTGAAATAGAAATGTTTTTCACATTTAAACTACGTACTTATGCTAAACTGAATTGTTTGAAATAGAACTATTTTCATAAAAATGGATTTGGCGTTAAATAACCTACAAAGGTTGATTTGTCATAAAATCCAACCAACAGAGTTTCAATCTCATTGTATACTACGCATTATTGTCATTGATTCTCTCCCTCTTGCTTTCACTCTCTCTTTGGATATATATATATATATATATATATATATATATATATATATATATATATATATACTAATCTAATATCTACCAGCATTCACGGTACCAGTTGGTCAAAAGAAAATTAAAAACCTTCTGCGAATCCTGCAACGCTACAATTACAAAAGTGCTCAACACTATCGGATCATCAGGAAGTCTAACTCCAACTCTTGGAGTTAGACTTCCTGATGATCCGATAAGGTGAAACTTTAGTAGAAGATTTAAGTTAATTTTATATATATATATATATATATATTGGTTGGGTTTTCTTATGCAGTGACCTGCTGAAATAAATTTATAATAGCCAAATGACAGTTTGCTGAGTCTTTTCAATTATATCATTTTCATTATGATGCCTGTGGTGCAATGTGTATCGTCTTAGGAAATGGACACGACGACACGGGTTCAAATCCTGGACGAGACTGATTGCATTTCACATAGCACTAATACCCTTGGGAAAGGTATGAATCCAATTATTCTCCCTCCAGCTATGGGTAAATTGTAGGGCAGACTAGGTTCTTCAGCCTTGGTGAGGCAACTAGTCTAGGAGAAGGAAAACTGAATTGAAACCTGTTAAACTCCGCTTGAAAATTGACCTTGTGTCATATCCTGCCCGCGCGGAGGGGTTGGTAAATATGTATATCATCTTCATCATCACGTCGTGTTGCTTGTACGAATTTCTTTGACTCTCACTCACACCATTCGTCCCTATCACCCATCGCTCCCGGCAAGTCCTGTAGACTGGATCCTGTCCGTACAGAGCTGTTGTAGATAAGTTTTAGTTGGTCGTCCAACATTTGCTCTTCCGTATAATGGGGTCCACATGTTAACTTCACTTATGAGCTCGCCCTTACTTCTCCAGAGGTATGCCGCATGTCTTATTCGTCTAATTTAGATGGGTTTTGAGATGGGAGGTAGGTGGCCGTACAGATGTTGTTTCGTGGGTTTCTGCTCTCAGTATTTGTTCAATGTAGCTCGTAGCATTCTTGAGTAATTCCTGTCTATCTTTTTCTCCATACACTTTCTCAGTATCCATGTGGTGCATCTATACAGTAGTATGGACACGACCACTGCTTGTAGTGTAATGGTTATGGAGGCAGGAAATGGACTCAGTGATCCGAGTTCAAACCCTGGACCTGGCTGTTTGCATTCCTCAGAGCGCTAACACTCTTGAGAACGTTATAAACCCGACTATTTTATTTCCAGCTTTAGAAGGGCTGACAAGTCTATTTAACTATGGTAGGAGAAGTAAAACTCAAACCTGCAAAAATTAACTTAAAAATTGACCTTGTGCCACAACCACTATTTGCGGAGGCGTTAGATAAATAAACACACTCAAACATATATATATATATACATATAAAGGAATATATATATATTGACCTACTGGGGAGCGTGTTTGCCAATGGCCCGCGAAACTGGGAATCAATTCATGAACGAGTCATACTAAAGACTAAAAAAATGGTACTTGATGCTGCCTCAGAATTATAAGGTACGGATCAAGGGTAGTGGAACGGAGAAAAGAGTTTCACCCTAGCCTTTACCTCGGTATAGTAGCTAATGAAAAGGGAGCTTTAGGGTCGCCCTCGACAATGGTCGCCAACTTTCCTTTTAACTTATATATATACATATATATATATTATATGGTAGTGTCTGTTACCCGAGGTTTCATGTTTTACGCATTCATCAGACAAAGCTCTAGCATTGATATTGAGAACTATTTAATTATACCGCAAAATTTGGTCCTCCATTAACCCACTGATAACCTTAAACCATTACAATCAATATATATATATATATATATATAAGTATTTTATGAATTGCTTGAAGCATTGCACAAATTATTTTATTTTATAGTATTGAATTGATTGGCCTAATGATTAGAGTGTTCGCCAATAGTCTGAGAGACCGGGGTTCAATCCCAGGTCAAGTCGTACCAAAGACTCAAAAAATGGTACTTGATGCCGCTTTGCTAAGCACTCAGTATCATAAGGTATGGATCAAAGGTAAAGTGGTGCAATCCAGGGAACGCTGTAGCACCCTCACCTACACCTTTTTGTAGTAGCTATTGAAAAGGGAGCCTTCGGGTCACCCTCGACTAAGTTCGCCAACTTTACTTTACTTTATATATATGTATATAGACAGAGTGAAAGACTGAGTAAATGACTACAGACACAAAATCAAATCTATGGATTGCAATAAACTAAAACTTGTCGGACAACATTTCCACCTATTGAGTCCCTGTTTTTATAGAGACGCAAAGTTCACAATCGTAAAAGATAATCGGAAATTAAAACACAAAACACCAGACAATATCTCAGTGATATAGAAACACAAAAAAATGATATAAAAATACGAGGTGCATACGATAAGTTTCCAGACTTTTTTCGTACGGGCATTTGAATTGTCGTAGACTCTTGAAAATTCAGTATGTTATTATTATACATCTTATGAGATGACTGATCAATTTTTTCTGATTTCAGGTTCAAATCAAAAGCTACAGCATGAATTGGAATACACCCTACTAAAGCCTGATTGTCACAGCTGGTGAACTTCACAAATGCAATCTGGACGTGAGGACACTTTAGAAGAACGATATGCTATAAAATTCTGTTTTAAAGTTGGAAAAAATACCACAGAAACGTATGAAATGATTCAGACTGCTTTTGGAGCATCTTGCATGAATCGAGCATCAGTTTTTGAGTGACATAAGAGATTCAAGGAAGGCAGGTAGTCTGTGAGGGATGATGAGAGGTGTGGGAGGAGTAAGGAAGTCAGAACACCAGAGTTGATTGGCAAAATATAGAATTTCATGGATAAGGACCGTCGTGTGACTATAGAGACAATAAGTGCACAGTTTGATGTCAGTGTGGGAACTGTACACACAATTATTCGCGAGGAACTGAAGATGAGGAAGATTTGCGCGAACTTTGTCCCAAGGGTGCTCATCCTTGTCACAGACTATTTGAGTAAGATGGGCATCAAGACAGTTCGTCACCCTCCCTATAGTCCAAACCTTGCTCCCTGTGACTTTTGCTTATTTCTTAAGCTCACAGGCTGTCGTCATGAGACAATTGGGTAGATGAAACGCTCACACAAGAGGACTTCCATGGGGCCTTCCAGAAGAACTAGAGTTTCATGTGTGTACTATCAATAAAAGTCCCCATACGAAAAAAGTCTGGAAACTTATCGTATGCACCTCGTATCTCGCAGAGTACCTCTTCATTGCCATCACTCAGGTCTACTCTGACCCGGAGTGGTAGCATATGATAGGGTCCCATTTATGGTTCAAATAGAACTAAACTATGTACTTACGCTAAACTGAACTGTTTGAAATAGAACTGTTTTGACATTTAACTGTGTTTAAACAAAAATACTAAAGATTAAATTTATTCAAAGAAATTGCCATTGGCTATAAACACGACCTCCAAACGATTTCGGAATCTCTTCCAAGTCTCTCCTTGTTTTAAATTGCTTAATATTTCCATTTTAATAGCTTTTAGTTCATCTCTGGGGTTGCACAGTGTCTTTTTTCTCTCTTGCTTGACCGCACCTTAACAAATTATAATCAAAGGGGATTAAAATCTGGACTGTTAGGTGGTTAGATTTTAGGGGTAATTTGGTCGCAGAATTTTCTTACCCCCAACACTGGTTTCTCCTGTTTGTGTGACATGCCGTAGAGTCCTGTTACCTTATACAGGGATTTCCAGCGGCAACCCTCTCAATCCAAGGAAACATTTCCATCTCCAAGATCTTGATGTAGGCCTCCGTGTTGAATCTGAGGTCATGTGTTAGGACGATTAAAAGCATAAAGTCACCATTGCAAGTGGCTGCCCTAAACAATATGATGTAGACTGGATGGCTTGTTTCCGTGTACCTGTCCACAGATTTTGTACCTATACACCCGGATGTCTTCAGATGAAAGATTTCGTTCAAAAAGCTGTATACGAGTGCATGCCGTTTCCAAATTTCTGACGCAAGGATTGGCGTCATTGTGCAACTTTTCTCACAGACAGTGCCCAAATAACTCTAGTCTGCTGCACAAAAGACAAAACCTGAAAAAAAAGAAAGCACATGCGTAAAATTATTAATTCAAAATGGTACACTCATCGCACCCTATATATATATATATATATATATATATATAGGGTGATATGAGTGTACTATATATATATATATATATTGATTTCTAAGTGTACATATGTATTTCTCCAGTGTCATTTACAGCTGGAGGCGGCTGTAGAATACACCGGCTGCATCTCTGCAGAGAGGTAAGACCCTCCCCCCAACGAGTGCCCTGGATATGACATTAAAAAATTTGATGGTGAGGCTCCTGTAATGTCGGAGCTTTGGGGAATGTAGGGTACTTTGGTTTGGTTTGGTTTGGTTTGGTTTCTTTGATTAATGGCATATCAACCTTTTTAGGTTATTTAATGCCAAAGCCATTCTTCAAGGAGAACAGTAGTGGTACTATTTAACCCATAACTGGGAGGATGAGGGGGTTCATACCTATCCCAAGGGTATTTTCCCGAAAGTGAACATAATAGCGTGACTGGAGTACGAACTCGCTTACTACGATTCCGCAGTCCATCGCGTTAACCATTACACCACGAGGACACCCCTAGGGTACTTTGGGGACCGTTCCAAGTGCACCACTTATTATTGGTATCATCGTCACCTTCATGTTCCATAGTTTTTAGTTCTCTGGAAAGGTCTTAGTACCTGTCTATTTCCTCGTTTTCTTTTTTTGGGGTGGTCACTCTGTGGCCCACCGGGACGGAAAAGTTCAGTATTCATCAGATTCTCTTTTTTTTGTTTTGTTAAATATCACAACGTCTGGTGTTTTGGCTGGGTTTAGTTGATCTGTTTGATTCTCAAAATCCCAGAGAATTTTTTTCGTCTTATTCTCCAGGAAAGATTCTGATTTGAGCATGTACCATTTATTGGAATGGTCAACTTTCAATATCTTGCACGATTCCCAGTGGATCTTCTTTCCCAATCGAGTCATGTCTAGTCTTGTTGTGGGTTTTTTTTTGCGCTAATTTGCTGCATTCACTTATTTTGTAATTAATCGTTTCATATTTTTACTTGGTCTTTATGACGTTGTCTTATGTTGTTATTAAAAAAGATATCCTTTTTCTCTCAAAGTTTCACCTCTTTCTTCGCTATGTTCAGGTCTTCTTCTTCTTCTTCTTCTTCTTCTTCTTCTTCTTCTTCTTCTTATTATTATTATTATTATTTACTCATTAGGGTTTTTCACATCAGTATTAGCTGATGGTCTTTCACTGGAGTTTGAGTGACAGCAAGTCTCCTCAAGTCCCCAGGACTCTTCGCAGTATTCTGGCCGTTCTCAATAATGTAGTAGTTTGGATGGTCACCGCTCGTCCGCCAACTTCCAAGTCTTCCAGTCCCTTTAGCAATGCTTTAGTTACTGTTCCAAACGCACCAATCACAATTGGTATAATTGTCACCAGCATGTTCCATAGTTTTTTCAATTCCCTAGCAAAGTCGAGGTACTTATCCTTCTTTTCATATTCTTTCAGTTTTATTCTGTGGTCAGTCGGGACAGCAAAGTCGACAATTTTGCAAGTTCTCTTCTTTTTTTTTTTTTTTGTTGATTATTATAAGCTCTGGTTTTCTGGTTGAGATTAGGTGATCCGTGTGTATGTCAAAGTCCCATAGGAGTTTATGTGTGTCATTTTCTAGGACATGTGCTGGGTTGTGGATATACCATTTGTTCGTAAGGTGAAATTTAAATTTCTTGCAGATCTCCCAGTAGATCACCTTGCCCACCCAGTCGTGTCTAGTCTTATTACCTGCGCTAATTTGTTGCATTCGCTTATTATGAGATTGATGGTTTCATCTCTGTCACCACATAGCCTACATAATAATAATAATAATAATAATAATTTTATCATTACAATTATTATTATCCATTAATTTATTCAAAATATTTTACTTATTATGTTTTATTATTGTTTTATTCATTTTTACTAAGGAGTCATTAATCTTTTGATAGCTTAGTTTTTACGCCTATATATATATATATATATATATATTTAGAAAGAGATTGTAAAATAATGTTCATTGTAAAAGCTGTTATATATATATATATATCAGTGGCGACTCTAGCCTATTTTTGCTACTCGTGCCCCCCCTGCCCTCTGTCAACTTCAGTTACCAACCTGTGGTCCGTGGACCCAAAGTAAGTCATCATAGTTGCTATTGCGTGATTCTCCATTGTATAGCACAGATTGACAAACGTACCTTACATGGTGTTTTTTTTTTTTTTTGTAAACAATCAAGATACTATATAATTTGTAGTCTTGTTAATACAGTAGATAAGATAATTTTTTTCCTTTCAAAAGTATAGAAGAGAAGATGTTCATTACTATGACGAGAAAAATATGTTTATTAGAATAAAGAAACTGATGACAATATACACAAACACAGCTAGTAGTTTCAATTTCGCTTAAAATAAAGATTATTTTCAAAATGTATTCAAATAAACAAATTTTAGTTACAGAATGTAATATATGCAACATTCATTAAAGAAATAGAGATCCGTCAGTGAAAAAACGAATTAAAACACGCCGTTTAACCAACATTTACCATAGCGATGATGATGACGTCGGGACGGCTATAATCTGATATCCCCCCTCTCTCTCTCTCGGTCCCTCTCCCTCTTCCCAAGACAGCTGTCAGCAGTCAGAATGGGCTAAGATTTTTGAGCACGATGTTTGGGTTGCTTTTGCTATTGGCCACAGTCAAAAGCGTATTTCTCTAACATTACTGTTATTATAAGGGTCTAGTGCCTGGCACGGATCGGGCGTTCAACTTCATAGCCGATTTTATGGAATGTTCAATGAATCTGACGGTGGCCGGACAAAGACTATCCGTTCAAAACAGCATCGTTGTATTATTCCCAGATATATTTATGAACTTTTGGTTACTTAGTTATCGAAACTTGAATAGATACGTAATTTAATTGAGATCAGACTAAGTATGTTTGCTTGAAATTAATGGATGATTTTTAATCCATTTTGAATCACATTGACCGAGTTATTGGTCGTGCCGGGCACGAGTAGCACTAGTCCCGTCTCCGCCCCTGATATATATATATATATATATATATATATTGTAGAGAGACACAGAGAGAGAACAAGAGAGAGAGAGAGGAAGGGAGAGAGAGAGAGAGAGAGAGAAAAGAGATGGATAGATGACAAATTATTCCCTTATGGCTTGATTAAACAATTTTCTTCCTTTTAGTACAAGTCACTGTCCACTTTTTAGTCAGAATCTCGACTTGCGTACTAAGAAATGAACCGGACGCGCCAAATAATGGTTGACAGAATTCGGTCATTCTTCGTTTGCCAATATCAAACAAGGGACCATTTTTGCGGTCAACGTGAGACCGAGGAACTCCCGCTTTCCCGTTTGGGTGACGCACAAGCTCTTATTGGGCACTGCAGTTCGGCAGGTGCATATCCCTTGGCGTCAGACCAAATTCTGTTCTCAAACTAGGATAATGTCCAAAAGTTCTTTAGGGTCGTTGCATGGCCGGGGCCAGATCAAAGGATCTTGCGGGGAAGGGTTTGCCGGTGCCGATAGCTGTGAATAAAATTTATTTTCTTTGCAAATCCTGTTCAGTCAAGCGCTTATAACGGTTCACGAGGACAGTGCGTTTGAAATCAAAGGGAGAACATCTACAAGAAACTGAAATTGATTTCCAAATCCAGTTGCTTTTCTTAAAGAAAAAAAAAACGAATATCACAAATTGTAGATTTGTTGTGATTAATTGATAGCTCCTGTTGTTAGTACTTTAAATATGCTGACTGTATCCCCTAAAGAGGCTGGGGTAAAACCTAGTCCCTACAAAAAGGAGTGATCTGGATATGACAGTAAACAGTACAGCTATACCTCCGGTTATATTATTTCGAGTTTAGTCGTTCTCGATGATACGTCGTTTGTCAAAAAAACACATGGAAAAATAAAAATCAACTTAAGTCATTTTATTCGATTTTTACGTCTGTCCGCCATAAATACTGAGGTCGTAATATCGCTAGAAAAGCGTTAAAAGTACATAAAATCTTGTTATTGTTCAATACTTAAGAATAAGGAACTTTAGTTCCTTATCGACTGACTCATTCCTTCATTCTTAAAGAAGAACCACCCCCAAAATATCCATGAGGAAACCAATACTCAATCAAGCACATTTTGATAGAATGCACAAAACTAAACCACACCAGGAAAAAGTTTTATTAGGCGAACAGCATGAAGGAACTATTTTTAAAAATTGCTCTCAAAAATATAATCAACTTCTTAAAAACAATTGGCCTCCTTTTAAAGATATAGACTATTTTATCAACACCTTCGACCATCAAGTTTATACAAACAAAAAGCTTTGACATTTATATATACATACACATACATATCAGAATTTAACACTCAATGACCCTAAAGAGGTCAATTTACCATAAAACCCAACCATCACCAACCTAAACTTTTGCATTTACAAATCAAATATATAATATATGTGTAAAAAGGCTCTGGCATTAAATAACCTATAGAGGTTGATATGCCATTAAATCCAACCAACCAATCCTTATCGTGTAATCCTTGAAGAAAAGAACACAGTTTAAAGAACTTTCGGCTAGTTTCTTATTCAAAAGCAGATCCAACAACAACAACAGCCAGAGTCAGCTGTTGATGATGACGATCCACATCCATCTACGTCTGCAATTTCATCATCATCATCATCATGTCGGGCCGCTAGCACGGATATCCCTGACCCTCTCTCGCCACTCCTCCCGATCGTTCATCGCCTCTGGCAGGTCTTCAGGGCTACATCACGTATCCTCACATAGCTGTTGAATGTATGTTCGAGCTGGTCGTCCTTCTTTTGCCCGGCCATATGTGAGGGTCCATAGGAGTACATCACTTATGAGCTCGTCACTGCATCTCCAGCAGTGTCCGGCATGTCTGGTTCGTCTACCTTGGATAGTTTTCGTGATGGGAGGAAAGTGGCCGTATAGTTGGTGCTTTGTGGGGTGTTGCCACCAGGACTTGTTCAATATTGCACGCAGCATTCTTGTGTAATTGCCGTCTAGCTTCTTCTCCAGCCGTTTAGTTAGCGTCCAAGTAGAGCATCCATACAGCAGTATCGATACGATCGCTGCCTGGAAGAAACTGTGTTTCATTTTATCGGTTAGGTCTGATTTCCATATGATCGATAGGCTATCGATAGCTGTCAATTCCCTCGTTAGCCACGAGTCGATGTCCTTTTCGGTTGATGAGACGCTGCTTCCTAGGTAGGTGAATTTGTCAACTAGTTTCAGAGGGGTTTCGTCTAGTGTGGTGACGTCGCATGTTTGATTAAAGCACATAAACAAATTGAATGTAAATACAGAAAAATTCAACATAAATTAGTTTATTTTCTACAATTGCAAAATTATCTTAATATCTGCATTTGTTATTTAACCCTACAAAATCATTTTATTTTATAATGTCTTAGAGCAAATCACATTCACAAATAAAGTGTCTGTTATGCACTGTAAAGATCGCCAAATTGTAAACCTCTACATTTACAAGTATGTATATATATATGTATAATATAATTGCCGAGGAATTTCGTTTTATATATCTTACCTTTCGGTTGAGTTACGATGAGAACCTTTCGCTTAGTGCATGGATTAGTTAGGTGCAACATTAACACGGGTGTTCACGCGCGCGCGGAGTGGATGTGTTATTCAGAGATGTCAAAATAAAAAATCCCAGATAAGAATTATGACCAGGGGATGTGAGTGACGTCACGCATCGGAAGTGTGGGCTGAGGATTTTGGGATTTGAGAAAGTCAGTTAGTTGAGTTCCTGCCTCCGAACGAGAGAGTCGACATTTAGAGCTGGGCGAGGCCAGACGAATTTGTGCACTACGGGCGCCGCGCGTTGGTTGGGTTCTGAATATCTTAGAAGTATAAAGTCCCAGCTTTGCTGCCATTACTCATAGATCCACTAAGATCTGGATTTGTAGTACCTTTTAGGGATCAGTCTATGGCTCAGATAGATCCGTTTAAAAAGAATTCGCGTTCGACAGAAACGTATGCAAACAAACAAACAAACAAACTTATCAGAAACAACAATGCCATGAATATACATATGAACGTACAAAGAACACAATTCCTTTACCTGTTGGCATGAAATGACCCAAAACAGGTTTACATGCCGTTAAAATCAGCCAATCAAAACGGATGTGATTAAGTGGTTTTCCTTTATTTTTCTCTGTTTTTTTTATTGGATGGACTATTTTTCATCGAGTTTTTCATACCCGAGTTGGTTCATTGTTTTTATATGGAGTCTGTGACAGCAAGTCTCATTAGGTCACCAGGACTTTTCTAAGTATTCTATGCGATCTTAATAAGGCTGTGTTCTGGATGGACTCGATTCTTCTTCTGATTGCCAATTCCCCCTATCTTTCTAACAAACCTTTAAAAACCGATTCTATCCCACCAACCACAATTGCTATTACCGTCACCTTCATTTCTAACAGTTTTTAATCTCTCTCTCTAGTTTTGTTTTTTTTTTATTTTAATGGCATATCAACCTTTGTAGGTTATTTAATGCCAAAGCTATTCTCCTAGAAGAACAATAGTGGTACAATTTAACCCATAGCTGGGAGGATAAGGGGTTTCATACCTTTCCCAAGGGTATTTGCCCGAAAGTGAACGTAATAGCGCGGCTGGAGTATGAACTCGCTTACAACGATACCGCTGTTCATCGATTTAACAATTATACCAGAAGGACACCTCTCTCTCTCACTCTCTCTCTCTCTGGTTTTGGTTTCTTTGTTTTAATGGCATATCAGCCTTTGTAGGTTATTTAGTGCCAAAGCTATTCTCCTTAAAGAACAGTAGTGGTACAATTTAACCCATAGCTGGGAGGATAAGGGTGTTCATGCCTTTCCCAAGGGTATTTGCCCGAAAGTGAACGTAATAGTGCGACTGGAGTACGAACTCGCTTACAACGATTCCGCAGTCCAACGCTTTAGCCATTACACCACGAGGACACCTCTCTCTCTCTCTCTCTCTCTCTCTCTCTCTCTCTCTATATATATATATATATATATATATATATATATATATATATATATATATATATATATATATATATATATATATATATCCCTTATTCTTATTTATTGTACAGTAACATGTGCTTTTAATGCTTTTCTCGTGATATTACGACCTCAATATTTTTAGCGGATAGACCTAAAATCGAATGAAATGATTTACATATGGTTTTTAGTACTGGATGTCTCTAAATAGAAGCAACCCATTAATATGATAATGGTTTATTACTGAGATTTAAATCGAAAAACGACTTTATCCGAATTTACTTGTCTCCGAATTTACGTCCCTAAGCTAAGCCATTTTCAGTTCTGTATTTTATCCATAAACGCATTTTTAATAATAATATGGTCAATATTATTCTATTTTAAGCTTACAAACAAATAAATTAGTTTTTAATTTAGTATATTAAAAAAATACCATATATTTCAAACCGGAGTCTGTTTGTTTTAATTGCAATTGTATATTTATGTACAGTATTTTTTATTGTAAATTGTAACGAAGCTTCTGAGAGGTGAGGAGAAAAAAAACTACATACCGCATTGAACAAATAGTCGAATAACGACGTCATCGCAACCGGGAAAACAAGAGCAAAATGGCCTACCGATCTGATTGGAAAGCTTCAGTACTCATAAAAGAAGCCAATCTCTGAATGGCTGATGCCAAAATTCAAAAGTGATACCCATAAATAGAGCCATTTCTGCAGTCATTTGTCTTGTGTGAAAGATACGCAGTTTAGCTGCCGGGATGGGAGTTAGCGTAAGATCAATGCCAACTGGGTTATTTGGGCGAGGGGGTCTGATGTTGCAAGACCCGAAACTACCCTGTGAACCCAAAGGAAACATCACTGATGACCCATCCCGACGCATCAATAAGGATGTATAATATATGTAAGTACAGAAAAAATATCTAAATTTTCGAATATATATACTATCATACTTGTAAATGTAGATGTTTACAATTTGGTGATATTTACAGTACATCACTGACTCTTTTTTGTCCAAGTCATTGTGATCAAGGATTAATAGTTGTTATAGTATACTATTTTCAAATCAGAAACAAAAAGAACACAGCGTTACCATTAGTAAAGTTATTAGCAATCCCCTGGGTCCCAAGAATATAAGAGACACCCTGTACTTTTCTATCTTTTTGCTTTCTTTTATTTTTAATCTGTGATCCCACTTCACTCCAAAACTCACTAGATGACAAGATTTTTTTTCTTGTTAATTAGTTCTAGGTCTGGTCTTTTGGATGAGATCAGGTGATCAGCTTATATCTCAAAATCCCCCCAAAATTTATGTGGTTGGTTGGTTGGTTGGTTGGGTTTTATGGCATATCAAGCTTTGTAGGTTATTTAACGCCAAATCCATTTTTGTACAAATAGTCAGTTCTATTTCAAATAATTCAGTCTAGTACGAGTACACAGTTTAATTGTCAAAAACACTTCTATTTCAAACTATTCAGTTTATTCAGCTAATTCAGTTTAGCGAAAGTACTGATTTTGTTTACAAAATAAAATTTGAAAAACAGTTCTATATATAACAATTCAATTTAGTGTTAGTACATTTTCAATGTCAAAAACAGTTCCATTTCAAATAATTCAGTTTAGCATAAGCACGCAGTTTAAATATAAGTAGGGTTTAATTGTCAAAAACATTTCTATTTCAAGCTATTCAGTGTAGTTAATTCAGTTTAGCATAAGTTTGTAGTTAGTTCTATTTAACCCATAGATAGGGCCCTATCAAGTGCTACCACGCCGGGCCAGAGTGGACCTGGGAGTAATGGCGATAAATCACTGGAACCTCACCATCAGATTGTTTAGTGTTATATATCCAGAACACTCATTAGGGGGGGGCCTTACCCCTCTGCAGAGGTGCATTCGGTATATTCTACAGCCCCAAGAATTTTATGCATTTCATTTTCTTGTACAGGTTCTGGTTTGTGCACGTACTCTTTAGCAGCATGCGTTACAAATGACTTTTTGAAAGCATGCTAGTTGTAGATCTCTAAATACACCCGAGCATTATAATAAACAAGGGAACAGCTGGAAAAAATCACATGAATTAAGAACCGGAAGGAAATATGTGGGCATTGAAAATATTATATAACAACAAGTGATTCGCACACAGATACGTGCAGAGATTCGGACAGATTTAGAGAACAGTCAGCTAGTGCCAAGAGAGAGAAGGTAGGCAGCCCTCGGCTGCGAATCCCCAACAAAGAAACAAAGAAATAAGGTTCTGAATAAGGTATCCAACGTGGTGTCAATAATAGCAGTCGTCCGTCAGTCTTGGTCTCTCTGTCTCTGTTGTAAACTCATGATAATATCAATAATAATAATAATAATGCAGGTGAACTTGATACGAACGGGTTTATTTCTTTCTGCCTTCAACCCTTGTTGATACGAGGAGAGAGACAAAAATCATGAGGGCCTATGCTAACCATACTATACTGACACCCCCACCACACACGGTGCTTCTTGTAGTGTCCAAGATATTGACTTATCTCTGTCGGTCGAGACCCAAATTGATCTGATCTGATCAGATCCAAAAAACTCAACTGTTCGCTTCGACGTTCGAACCTCAGTTCCCCCTTTTCAAAATCCTAAAATTCTCAGGCCATCTCTTCCGTATATGTCATCACCCACCCACTCAATTCCCGGCCTGTCCAGTCCCATTTCCTGTCAAGGAGTATATTATAACAAATGATGATTGTCATATCCTTTCCGTGTGAGCGTAAGAGAACCCCGTCTGACAATAACACCTGAACAAAGAGACACCGAGCAGTTCAAAACCTTACCAAACAAAATAAATAAAAAAGTTGTGACCCGAACTCTCCCATTGCAGGAGTTACTACAGTAAGGTGTAGAGGATGGTGCTACTCCTTCCCTGGATTGCTCCACTTTACCCTTGATCCTTACCTTATAATGATGAGAGTTAAGCAAGACCGCATCAAGTACCATTATTTGAGTCTTTGGTATGATTCAACCAAGGATTGAACCCCGGTCACTCTACTCACTAGGCTAATGGCCCGGTACTAAACTAAATAATAAAATGTAATTAATTCCCAAGGGTATTTGTCTGAAAGTGAACGTAATAGTGCAACTGGAGTTCAAACTCGCTTACTAGGATTCCGCAGTCCATCTCTTTAACCATTACACCATTCTTAGTGATTGCGATTCTCACTGAGTGTATCCCATAGTTGGTCTCGTGCTGAAGTAAGCTAAGCTTATTGAATAAGAAGCGCCACACTTGGTGAAATGGTCAACAATCTTGGCAAGCATTCTATTGCCAACGAGTGCGACTCTCACTGGGTGCCCCATACTTCTGACTTTGTGTCACACTAAGCTAAAATTAGTCAATAAGGTGGGCTTCGTATGATGTGATGGTTAGGATGCTCGATCTACAGATTGGTGTAAGCGAGTTCGATTCTTACTGAGTGCCATAAATTAAGCTTAGTAATTTGCTACCATTAATACTGGTTATCATTCTTACGTGGATTATTTATTACCAATGCCATTCATAAAAAAACATAATGTTTAAAATATTTGTTTGAAAGGGAACTTTATAGCGCGAGTGGAGATAGAACCTCAGTTCTTTACAATAACTATTGAGACTCCACCTCACATTATTGTGACGTCGAAATTTTTTCTGAAGAAAATTCAATGATCTTGAGACAAACTGGAGACCCATACTCTTATCAAGACAACTCGGCTTGTTATCTTCAAGGGAGATAACTCTTGAACCGACTTAATTTTCTTGCCTCTGTTGTTTGTCAGAATCGTTTTATTGACTGGTTTGGACGACAATTTTTAGGCAATTAAAAAGTCAGTGATAAGATGATGAGGAGAAAAAAAAAAAAGAGAAAAATAAAAATAATACCCCCCCAAAAAACTGCTATTTTAAAAATGTTTCTTTTTCTAATGATAACTAAGTTTATGTATTTACAAGCAGCCCAGTCGTCTTAAGTGGAAGAATACAGGGACTGCATCTGTGCAGAGGTATAAGAGCTCCACCCTACTACCACCACGACCGACGTGGGTCCTGGATGTTAAACTAAAGTATCTCATGATGAGACATCACTCCTGGAGATCTGGGGTATGGAATACTTATTCATTGCCATTACTCTCAGGTCCACTCTAACCCAAAGTACAAACACCTGTTAGGGAGTAGGGTGGTACTATCTATGGGTCAAATAGAAATATTTAATCATTTACTATTCTTAAAACTATTAATTGTTCGCATATAAATGACAGTTAAATAGAATTATTAGTGTTTGATAGCAATACTTGAAACCATTTAACTATGAACCAATAGAACTAATAGTGTTAGATTGCAATACTCGAAACCATTTAACTGTGTGCAAATAAAACTATTAAAGTTAGATTGCAATACCTGAAACCACTTAACCGTGTGCAAATAGAACTATTAGTGTTAGATAGCAATACTTGAAATCATTTAACTGTGTGCAAATAGAACTATTAGTGTTAGATTGCAATAATTGAAACCACTTAACCGTATGCAAATAGAACTATAAGTGTTAGATTGCAATACCTGAAACCATTTAACTGTGTGCAAATAGAACTATTAGTGTTAGATAGCAATACTTGAAACCATTTAACCGTGTGTAAATAAAACTATTAGTGTTAGATAGCAATACTTGAAACCGTTAAACTGTGTGCAAATAAAACTATTAGTGTTAGATAGCAAACCTTGAAACCATTTAACTGTGTGCAAATAAATGTGTTCTGGCTCGTTTACCTACAAACTATACTTTTACTAATCATGAAAATTTAGCCTTTACGTCTGTATGAATAGGATTTGATAATAAATAACACTATATGATTGATTAGCCATAAAACACACCACCAACACCATCAAATGATAGGGCCGCAGAATACATCGACGGCTTCTCTGCAGAGGGGTAATGTTATATTGTCATAATCATAACAACACAACGAAGAAGAAAGACGAGCGAAGACCTCTTTAATAAAAAAGTACCTTTCACTTTATTTGTAACGTTTGAAAGGGTTACTCAAGGTTTGCGTGTAAGAGGGAGTTGGAGACCGAACAGAAACTGCAATATTTTGACCCCACTCTTATGGCCGTCAGCGTTGTATCTTTCTTGTTCTCCTGATGCTCAGCCGGAGGCCCAGAGGCCCACTCTGCTGGGTAATGGCTTTCTTTATTGCATCTTATCAGCATCTTCTCTGGACCCCAATTCAATCGGGGGCCCCGAGCCCCTTCGGCCTGGTGTGGCTTTCCTTACCACATCTCGTCTATAACTCCGTCCGAACTGTAACTGTCTGACTTCTGTCTTGACTGAGTTGTACAATACTTCAACGTCCACTCAGTCGCCTACTCGATCTTTGGAATCGCATGTTTGATCGTCATCAAGCGGAAATAACTGTCGTGCAGTTCACAGGTCACTCTCTTCCGGTGCATCAGTCTATGAGTGTACCATGGGAAATTTATTAGCTCGTCCCATTTCATCAGCCAATTTCCGCCCATGCGATTTCCTCTCATAACTGCCATTAGAATGTGTCACTTCCTTCCGGTGCATCACTCTGAATGGCATTTTTGGCCGGGTCGAAGGTCAAATTACAACAGTAAGACTTCCCCAAAGAGTACCCTGGATATAACATTAAATAATCTGATGGTGAGACTCCAGTAATGCCAGAGCTTTGGAGGATGCGGAGTACTCCTTTATTTCCATCCTTCTTAGGTTCACCCTAGCCCAGTGTGGTAGCACCTGGAAGGGTCGAATAGAACTGTTAGACGTTTAAACTGTTTACTCATGCTGAATTGAATTGTTAAAAATAGATCCGTTCGATCCTTTAACTAGGTATAAACAAATGACTGATGTTTAATTGAACTGTTAGTGATATATAGCAAAACTTGGAATCATTTAACTTTGTTGACTTGTCCTAAATTGAATTGTTTGAAATAGAACTGATTGATCATTTAACTGTTTGTAAACAAATGACTGATGTTTAATTGAATTGTTAGTGACACATAGCAATACGTGAATACATTTAACTGTGTGCAAACAAATAATCAATAGTAAATAGAAGTGTTCGTATTCGATACAAATAAGTGAAACTATTTAACTGTGTGCAGGTTCGTTTAAAAAAGTGATCTGCTAAACGTGTTTAGAAATCATATACTTAATATATAAGTAAAAAAAGATTTGGCTTTAGATAACTTTCAGTGGTTGATGTGCCATAAAACCAAACCGAACCCACAAATATCAAACAGAGCAATTTAAAGATTATTCGTATTGTATGAGATCGTGCCCATAAAAACTTTTATGAAACAACTTTACAAAATCATCATGATCATCATGTCGTGCCGCTAGCACGGATATCCCTGACCCTCTCTCGCCACCTCTCCCTATCGTTCATTGCTTCTGGCAGGTCTTCAGGGCTACATCCCGTATCGTCACATAGCTGCTGAATGTATGTTCGAGCTGGTCGTCCTTCTTTTGCCCGGCCATGTGTGGGGGTCCATAGGAGTACATCACTTATGAGCTCGTCACTGCTTCTCCAGCAGTGAATCGCATGTCTGGTTCGTGTTACTTGGATAGTTTTCGTGATGGATGATAGGTGGCCGTATAGCTGCTGCTTTGTGGGATGATGCCTCCAGGACTTGTTCAATATTGCTTGCAGCATTCTTGTGTAATTGCCGTTAAGCTTTTTCTCCATAGGTTTTGTTTGTGTCCAAGTAGTGCATCCATATAGCAGTATCGATACAACCGCTGCTTAGAAAAAACTTTTTTTATCGGTCAGGTCCGACTATAGAATAACCCTTGACCGATTGACATGCCGTAAAAATCGATCATTTAATTTCATATTTAATTGAACATAATTGTTAACAAGGGAAAGTATGAGTGCTTTTGTGTGTGTGAGTGTGTGTTTTTTGTTTTTGTTTTGACTCTTAAAATCTCGTTCAGACGTATTTTTTTTCTTTTCTGTAAGTGGTATAAAAATAGAATCATTAATTTTGTAAAAAAAAAAAAATGTCGACAACATACAAATTAAATTGACTTATGGTCAAGTCACGCTGAAAGAAACGTTTACTGCCAGATGACTAAAGATAAATAGTTCTCGATTTAGATGATTACTTTATTTGGTTTACTTGGTTTAAAGGCATATAAACTCCCTATGGGTTATTCAATGCCAGAATTTGATTCATTTCTAAATATTTGGTTTATTTGTTTAAAGGCGTATCAACTCTTTGTGGAATATTTAACGCCAAAATTTTATTAATTTCTAAATGTTTGATTTGGTTTATTTTTTTAAAGGCATATAAACTCATGTATTATCTAACGCCAAAACTTGATTGATTTCTAAAAGTTTTGGTTCGGTTTATTTATTTAAAGCAGTGTCCATTTTACCAACCCTTCAAGGTCAATTTTTAAGCGGAGTTTAACAGGTTTCAATTCAGAGTTTTCCTTCTTCTAGAATAGTTGCCTCACTAAAGCTGAAGAAAACAGTCTACCCTACTACTTACCCATAGCTGGAGGGAGAATAATTGGATTCATACCTTTCCAGAGGGTATTAGTGCTATGTGAAATTAAATCAGTCTCGTCCAGGATTTGAACACGTGTCACCGTGTCCATTTCCTTCGACAATAGCCACGGGTACTTCCACTTTTAAAGGCGTATCAATTCCTCATGGATTATTTAACGCCAAAACTAGAGTGATTTCTAATTGTTTCATTAAGTAATCACCTTCAGCTGCAATGCACTTATTGTACCGTTCCAACAACTTCTGGAAGGCCCCATGGAAGTCCTCTTGTGTGAGCGTGTCAATGACCTTTGTCACAGCCTCTTTCATATCCTCAATTGTTTCATAACGACAGCCTCTGAGCTCAGGGAATAACCAAAAGTCACTGGGAACAAGGTCTGGACTATAGGGATGGTGAGGAACTGTCTTGATGCCCATCTTGGTCAAATAGTCTGTGATAAGGATGGAGTTGTGGACTGGTGTATTTTCCTAGTGGAGATGCCACTGATCCGATTTGAAGAGTGCTGGCCTTTTCCCTAGGAATCTCTTCCTGGCCTCCCTTAAAACCTCAACATACTAACCCTAACCCAAACCCTTTGGCCAATCAAATCTGGTGTATTGACTTCCTAACTCCTCCCACACATCTCATCATCCCTCACAGACTCCCTGCCTTCCTTGAATCACCGATGCCACGCAAAAACTGATGCTCGATACATGCAAGATGGTCGAAAAGGAGTCTGAAGCATTCCATATGTTTCTGTGGCATTTTTTCCAAGTTTAAAACAGAATTTTATTGCATATCGTTCTTCTCAAGTGTCAGATTGCATTTTTGAAAATCACCAGCTATGACAATCAGGCTTTTGTAGGGTGTATTCCAATTGCTGCTGTAGCTGTTGATTTGAAGCTGAAATCATAAAAATTGGTCAGTCATCTTATAAGATGCATAGCAATAACATATTGAATTTTCAAGAGTCTACGACAATTTTAAATGCCCATACGACAAAAGTCTGGAAACTTATCGTATGCACCTCATATGTCTTGTCCTCAGTTAGGTAATGGTTCTGCTATTTCTACTTTAGTTATGGATTGATGTTTCTAGTTTGTTATTTGGGGACATGTCCCATATTATTTACTGTAGTGTTTGTAGTCTATGAATGGAAGTTTAAGAGCTGTTATCATCATTTTAGTTGCTTCTTTTGCGAGTGTGTCAGCAATTTGATTGCCCGTAGAGTTCGAACTCTAGTGTCGATATTACATACCTTAGTATGGAGGTGCCCGTGCTGTAATGGTTATCGTCGTTGGAAATGGACACGGCGACACGAGTTCAAATCCTAGACGAGACTGATTGCATTTCACATAGCACTAATACCCTTGGGAAAGGTATGAATCCAATTATTCTCTCTCCAGCTATGGTTAGGGCAGACTAGGTTCTTCTGCCTTAAACTCCGCTTAAAAATTGACCTTGTGTCATATCCTGCCCGAGCGCAGGGGTTGGTAAATATGGATATTACATACCTTAGTCGACCTTTGTCGAGGGTGGGCCGAAGGTTCCCTTTTCAATAGCTACTACACCGAGGTGTAGGAGAAGGCGCTACTCCATTAGCTGGATGGCTCCACTTTACCCTTGGTCCCTCCCTAATGCTGACTGTTAAGCAAGGCGGAATCAAGTACCATTTTTTGAATTTTTGCTATGACTCGACTTGGGATTGAACTGCGGTCTCCCGGACCATTGGCGAACACTTTACTGATTAGTCCAATGGCCCGGTTGATATTACATCCACTTTCGTACTAATGTTATATTTTGACCTTCGACCCAGCCCAAAAATGCTATTCCAAGGTGATGCACCGGAAGGAAGTAACACATTCCAATGGCTAGTAATCGAAAGAGATCGCGTGGGCGGATTAAGGCTTATAATATGGGACAAGGTGAAGATCCCACGGTGCCACTGCAGTGATGCACCGGAAGAGAGTGACCTGTGAACTGCATGACAGTTATTTCCGCTTGATGATTAAACATTCGATTTCAAAGATCCAGTGGGCGATCGTGTGGGCGTTGAATTATTATTTAACTCAGTTGAGTTTGGTTCCCAGAGCAGTTGCCAGTAGAATTCCAGACAGCTAGAGACAAGATGTGGTAAGGAAAGCCACACCCGACCGAGGGGGGCCTCGGAAACCCCCGATGGAGAGGACCCCAACATCAGGAGAACAAGAAAGACACAACGTGACGGTCATAACAGTGGGGTCAAAATATGAAGTTTATGTTCGGTCTCCAGCACCCTCTCACATGCAACCCTTGAACAACCCTTTCGAACCCTTGCAATAAAGTGAGAGGTAAATATATTTGTAAAGAAGTCTTCCTGCGTCTTCCTTCTTGCGTCTTTGTCCTTGCGTCTGTTTTATTATTGTGTCCTTATGATGCTGTGGATGACTATATAACACTAATACCCTTAGAAAAGATATAAACCCCCTCATGCGCCCCCACATCGAGCAATGGGTTTAATAGTCGCACAATTGTTCTACAAGGATGGTTTTGGCATTAAATAAAATTCGAAGATTGTTATGCCATTAAACAAAGAAAGCAAACCAAACCTGATATCCAGAACAGGAACCTCACCATCAGTGTCATACATAGGATAGAGCATCTTTTTGGGTTGGGGTGGGGGAAAAGGGTTTTACACTTCGATAATGTATTCTGAGCCTCACCGACTCGGTGATACATAAATGAAAAACTAGTTAGCGACAACCGGTACGCTGAACAACTTGCGTCGGACCCCCCCACAAAAAAAGTTTAGGAATTAGCAAAAGATGGGATTTATTACCTCCGTGTGTTTTTTATAGGGCATGAAACAAGGCGCGACTTATACACGAACATTTCCGGGGGCTGACCTAGGGAAAAAATATGGAACATTTTAGCAATCCAAATGGTATGATAATATATATATATATATATATATATATATATATATATATAAAGAAATGGAAAGGCATAGGGTAAACATTTTAGGCATCGCTGGGTTCTGTAGAAGAAAACTGATTTGATTTCCTGCGTCAATAACTACAGATCCTACTTGGAGCAGCAAGTAAAACCTGATTATATATATATATATATATATATATATATATATCTGTGTGTGTGAGAGAGACAGAGAGAAGTATTCATACTATCTGTCAATCAATCTAATTATCGGATCCTTTTCATCTCTCTTTTTCTCTCTCTCTCTTTCTCTTTCTGTTTCCCTCTCTCTATCTTTCTGTTTATTTTCATATCTATCTATCTATCTATCTTATTCTTTTCATCGATCAACATCTCTCAACCCTTCTCTCACATTATCACTCTCTATCTGATATTTTTATATCTATATATCTCTCTCTAACCTCTCTCTCCATCGCTTTCTATCTATCTATCTATCTATCTGGACTTGTTCATCACTATCTATCTATTTATATATCTATCTATAAATCAATCTTTTAGGGGCTGTGTTTATCTATCTACCTATCTATCTATATATTTAGTCCTATACATATCTATCTATCTATCTATCTATCTGGTCCTATCTATCTATCTATCTATCTATCTATTTTTTTCATATCTATCCATGTCTCTGTACCCTATCGATCAATCTATCTATCTCAATCTGTTTTATCTCTCTATC
>OY757924.1:9115542-9140542 GCA_963585895.1 Sepioteuthis lessoniana | reverse complement strand
GTTTAAAACAGAATTTTATTGCATATCGTTCTTCTAAAGTGTCCTCACGTCCAGATTGCATTTTTGAAATTCACCAGATTGCAATTTTGAAATTCACCAGCTGTGACAATCAGACAATAACATATTGAATTTTCAAGAGTCTACGACAATTTTAAATACCTGTACATAAAAAAAGTCTGGAACCTTTTTGAAGGCACCACATATATATATAAATTGTTGGGTACAAATCAATCTAGTATTTAAGTCGAACTGATGATTTTCAGCTCAAAATTCCTGGTTAGATCTCTATTTGCGTTTATGGTTAAACCCGCAAAACATAGAATAGGCGACAGAAGCCCAAATTTGTTAGTTATCTAATGCCAAAACCATCTTTTAGGTGATATATGATACTGTCATTTAACGGCTGATACGTATCCCATGTTCAGGTCACTGTGCCCCCTTTTCAAACTTTGGGGGACCATTCCCAGCCCACCAATTACAAATGGTATCATCCTCAGTTTTATATTCCACAGCTTTTTTCGTTTACTGGTAAGGTCGTAGAACTTTTCCCTCTTTTCGCTTTCTTTGATTTTCAAACCTTTAAGTCCATTCTTGATTTTCAAACATATGAGCCCGTTCTTGATTTTCAAACCTTTGAGCCCGTTCTCGATTTTCAAACCTTTGAGCCCGTTCTTGATTTTCAAACGGTTGAGCCCGTTCTTTATTTTCAAACGTTTGGGCCCGTTCTTGATTTTCAAACCTTTGAAGCGTTCTTGATTTTCAAACGTTTGAGCCGGTTCCTACTTATCATAATTTTCCAACAGAACACCCAGAGAAGAATTTCTTTTTTAATTTGAGAATTTTTGTTTTTTTATACGACTAAACTATTAGATTGAGTTTAGTTCGTCACTACCATTTACATGTTTCAGACTATTTTCATCATCTTGATTGCTACATTCATATCGTTTCAGTCCTCATACCCTTCGGCCTTCTTCCAGTTTCTCCAACAAGAGAAATCTGAAGACTTGGTTTCTCTTACTTTATGCCGGGCTTTCTATTCTTTCTGTTTTTCTGTGGTCTATTTGAATCTTCTCTTAAAACAAGTAAGAAAATGTTTTAAATACACCTGACTGGGAGCTACGAACCACTTTTGCCACCTGTCATGTTCGACTTCCTTCTCGAAGGAGTTTTATAATCATGTCCATTCTACCAATTAACAGCTCTCTTGGTGGAGCCGTGTGATCTTTCAATTAGCAAAGTTCAACGGCTCGTTATGGTCTGTGAAGGCACTTAACTACAGACTAATTTGCGTATTTAAATTTGTGCAGCTATTCGTTGAAGAAATGCAAACTACAAGGGGATGCCATAATTCCCCCCACACACTTCATCTGGACAATATATGCTATTAATTTAAACATTGATTTAAATAATTTAATCTTATAAATCACCAAGAGTATGTTCGTTAGTTAATAAGTTGGATATAGGCGTTGGTTCCCTAAGCTTCTAAAGAGACAATCATCTGTAGGTTCAATCCTGACTACAGACGAGTAACAATAGGTGAATACTTAACACTTGTACCCGGTTATGGCTAACGGACACAGAACAAATTTTGTCCTGTCCTCCAAAATCCCATACTGTAAAGCTGATATTTTTATATTCAACAGTTTCTACATTGAACCCAGTAGTTGGTCTCGTAGCAACAATATTGTTATCTTTTCAGCTGCATCAAGTCCAACCATCAAAATTCACATTTCTTTCTTACCAAATAAACCTTTAAACGTGTCTCGTAAAAATATTCATGTCCCGGAATATTTCGACCGATTCCAATAAAACCTTTCTGAATAAGAAGAATCATCTGATTTTTCTCTTGTCCTCATTGCAGTATTGCCCAGTCGGCTTGCGCTGTAGAATACACCGACTGCGTCTCTGCATGTGGGTTGTACACCCCCGAACAAATATCCTTGATATGACAATAAACAATCTGATGGTGAGGTTCTAATAATGCTGGAGCTTTTAGGAATGTGGAGCACTCCTTCGTTGCCATGCCAGTACATAAGTACAATGTCAAAACAGTTCTATTTTGAACAATTCTGTTAGCATAAGCAGACAGTTTAGTTCTATTTAAAAGCAGTTTCATTTCAAGCAACTCAGTTTATCATAAAGTACGCAGTTTAGTTCTATTTGACCCTTTTGATAGGACACTATCAGGTGCTACCACTCCGGGCCAGAGTTGACCAGAGAGACCCATATATAGGACACAATATCAGGTGCTACCATTCCGTGTCAGAGTGGACCAAGGAGCAATGGCAATAAAGAGGTACACTGCATTCCCCAAAGCTCCAGCATTAGTGGAACCTCACCATCAGATTTTTTTATCAGCGAAACTTGTTAGAGGAATGATCTTACACCTTTGTAGAGAAGTAATCGGTGTATTCTACAGGGTGGATCGATAGAATTGTCTTAGAAAAGACGACATGATTCCATTTCCGTTTAATGAAAACCGGTTTTCTTTTTTTGTTGCAGACCAACTACTAGTTAGCCAGTTGTGTACAAATCCCAAGAGCGATAGGATCCTTCTACAGGGTGGAACGACAGAATTGTCGCCCTAGGAAAGACGACATGATTCCATTTCCGTTTAATAAAAACCGTTTTTTTTTTTTGTTGTTGTTACAGACCATCTACTAGTTGGCCAGTTGTGTACACATCCCAAGAGCGATAGGAGCCTTCTATCATGTCTAAAAGTGAGACAATGTTCAACGAGTGAGATCGGAGATGGGCCGCTGTACAACTCATGCTCTCTACCGATCCAAGTTATGACAACAGGACCCTCAAAATGCAAATCCGGATGGTTCAACGTGCCCAGGGTGATGAAAACAAAGTTTCCAGCTACGGTTATAGTCTTTGGTGTGGTTTCAAGTGAGGGCCACATCATGCCACCTCACATCTTCGAAGTCGGCTTGAAAGTCAACTCCAAAGTGTACCTGGATGTGCTGAAGAGTGTGGTGATCCCCTGGTGCAATCAGGTGGCCGGTGGCAGACCCTGGGTGTGGCAGCAGGACTCGGCGCCGGCCCATAAGTCCAAAGAGACCTAGGCTTGGCTTCAGGGGGAGCGTTACGACTTTTTACCCTTCTCTCACTGTCCCCCTTCTCCCCTGACCTGAACCCACTGGACTACTTCGTTTGGTCATACGTGGAGAACATCACCAAGATGACCTCCCACAACACCAAAACCAGCCTAATCACTGCCATCCGCCGAGCATTCGCCGAGCTCCCGCCAGCGCTTGTGGAAAAGGCATGCTCCTAGTTCCGGATCCGTATCGAAGTGGTGATTGAGGCTGAAGGCGGCTACATTGAATAGATGTTAGCTCTACTACATAACCAAGTTACCAGAATTGATTTTTTCAATAAAAGTTTTAAAATAAAACTGTAGTGTCGTTTTCTTTAGGACGAAATTTTATCGTTCCACCCTGTAAAGCTACAGCCGACTGGGCAATGAAAACTTGAAGAGACTTGCTGTCACTCATACTCCTGTAAAAGACCACCAGTCTACGTTCGTGTGAAAAACTCTCAAGAAGTGAAATAAAGAGAAGCACAAAATTCCCAGGGATTTTAAGTAGAAACTGATTATCTAATCCCGCCCAGAATACCTGACCTCGCGATAATTAAAAAAGGACACGCGGTATCGTGGATTCTGCCGTCCTTGCGAACAACAAAGTGAAAATCAAAGAAAACGAAAAAAGATAACGAAGAAAGCTTTGGCATATGAAGATAAGGATGATATCATTTATAGTTGGCATGCTTGGAACGGTCCCCAAAGGCTGAGAAAAGAAGCTAGAAGAGTAGGAAATCGGAGGACGAATCGAGACCACTCAAGCTACAGCATTATTGAGATCAGCCAAAATACTGAGAAGAGTCCTGGAAACTTGAGAAGACTTGCTGTCATTCAAGATTTCAGTGCTTGAAAATAAAAGGATGAGTGGAGATCATCCAAGCTACAGGATTGTTGAGATCGGCCAGAATACTGAGAAGAGTCCTGGAGATTTGAGGAGACTTGCTGTCACTAAAGACTCCATTGCTTGGAAATAAGTGGGTAAATGGAGACCATATAAACTACAGCATTGTTGAGAAGAGTCCAGGAGACTTAAAGGTACTTGCTGTCTCTCAAACTCCAGTAAGATACCATCGGCTAACGCTTGTGTAAAAAAACCGTAAGGAGTAATAATAATAATCCTTAGCAAAGAATCATTGCTCCAACTAGTTATTCTTAATAGAAAAACTTGCAGTTATGAGGTTTCAAGTATTCATATCTGATACTAATAATTTGCAAGCCACATATGGCCAATTAATTTCATTTTTAAAGGCATATAAACGTTCGTGGATTATTTATTAATACCAAAGCCATCCTTGTAGAAAAACAGTAATGGTACAAGCAAAAGTGATTCACCTCCAAAGCAGTTTCATAAAAATGGAGTCAAACAAGTAAAAAAAATGATAATTATCGCTTGGTTTGATTTGGTTTCTTTGTTTAATGGCATATCAATCTTCATGGGTTATTTAATGCCAAAACCATCCTTGTAGAATAACAGTAGTGGTACTAGCAAAAGTGATTCACCTCCAAAGCAGTTTTATTAAGATCGAGTCAAACTAGTAAAAAAATAATAATGATGATGGCTTGGCTTCATTTGGTTTCTTTGTTTAAAGACATATCATCGTTCTTTGGTTATTTGATGCCAAACCTACAAACAGTAGTTGTTCTGTATAATCAATAGCTAAGGGATAAGGAAGTCCATGCCTGTTTAATCCATAGCTGAGGATGGGCAAATGAAGATGTGGATGCTTTTTCTGAGGTTGTTAAATAAATCCAACGGCATTCAAAAGTACAAATAATTAAAAAAGAAGGTAATTTTTATTCATAGTTAAATTAATCACTAATGTTAAATGTTTCAATTTTTGCATTTAAACCATCATCAGGGCAGTTAATATGTGATGTCGTATCTTCAAAAATACGTAAAGAAAATATTGAAAAAGAAAATAATCCAAAGTGAAAAATTTCTTTCCTCCTTTGCTTCAATCTCTTCTCTCCTTTATCTCTGTCTCATCTCTGTTTTCTTTTCTTTTCCTTTCTTTTTTTTTCTCTCTCTTCCAACATTTGTCTTTCTTTCCCTTACCCTTCTTCTTCTTCTTCTTCTTCTTCTTCTTATTATTATTATTATTATTATTATTATTATTGACATTATTATTCTATTTTTTCTTTTTCTTCCTCTTGTCTCACTGTTTTTTTTTTTTTTTGTTCACACTCCATTCTTGCTTCTTTTTATTTCTTTTCTTTCTCATTTCTTCTTCTTATTCTTATTCTTATTGTTATTTTCTTCTTCATCTTCAATTTCTTCTTCTTCTTCTTTGTCCTATTATTATTATTATTATTTTCTTCTTCTTCTTCTTCTTCTTCTTCTTCTTATTATTATTATTATTATTATTATTATTTTCTTCTTCTTCTTCTGACCTTACTCATCTTTTTTAATTCTCCCTTCTTGCTTCTCTTTCTTTTTATTTCCCATTCTTTCTTTCTTTCTTTCTTTCTGTCCCTTTATAATCACATTCTTTCCTTCCAGCCGTTTTTTTACAACGCTTTGATTTCCCCTTCCTTCTTTTTCAATCGTTTTTTATTTTCTTTATTTTTGGGCTATCTTTCCCACACACTTCAGAGCAATGGATTCAGCAGTGGATTTTGCTTCCTCCACTTTCTTTCTTCTTTTTTTAAGCCATTGTATCTCTTGATAGTTCCATTTGTTTTACATCATTGCCTTACACAGTTACGTGGTATTTTAGAATATGAACGCTCATTTATTGATCAGACAATTAACGCCGCCACTTTTTGTATGTATATATAATCTCCTCCTTTGTTTTGTATTTCATTAATCATCATCGGTGATCTAACAACAATTGATAGGAACTTTTATAAGTCCTGAGGATGGTTTATCAAAACCGAAACGTTATTACATCGACTTTTTTTCATATTAAATTCTTCACTTAAGATTACTTTGTTTTTCAATACTTTCTCCACATTGTTGGATTATTATTTTCCATTATTTACTTCCCTTCTAAAGTATGTTAATTTAAAAAAAAATATAATGAAAAAAAGAGAGAGCTTTTAACATTCTATTTTCTGTTTTTAGCCTTCTGTTTCAAAAACTATGTGACGTAATTAGTGTTCGAAATTTTGTTTAAAACCCAACGTATTTCCTAATATATATATATATATATATATATATATATATATATATATATATATATATAACTTTCTCCTCTACCACTCTTTCTTTCTTTCTTCTTTTTTTTTCATTACTTCCATTATCTTTTCTTTTCTTATTATGTACATATTAATAATTTTGGAAGGATGATAGCTAGAAGTATTACTGAAAAACATAAAAAGTCATAATACACACACACACACACACATATATATATATATATATATATAATCCCCCTTACTCTCTTGTATATTACAGCGAAATTGAGATTAGTTTTAATGAATGTTGTGGTTTGGTTTGGTTAGGTTAGGTTTTATGGCGTATCAACTATTGTTGGTTACTTAATGCCAAATCCTCTTTATACATATATATCAAATATATAGGATTTTGTTTGGTTGGGTTTTATGGGATATCAACCATTGTAGGTTATTTAATTCCAAATTCTCTTTATACATATATATTAAATCGATATGATTTGGTTTGGTTGGGTTTTATGGCATATCAACCATTGTAGGTAGAGTATTCGTCAATGGTCGAGGAGACCCGAGTTCAATCTCAGGTTGCGACTTTAAAAATGGTACTTTATACCTCCTTGCTCAACACTCAGCGATATAAGGTACGTATCAAGGGTAAGTGGAGCAATCCAGGGAAAAAAAGTAACGCCCTCCCCAACACCTCGGTGTAGTAGCTATTGAAAAGGGAGCCTTCGGGTCACCCTCGACTACGGTCGCCAACTTTACTACACTTATTATTCGTACAGCTTAATGTTTGTTTAACACCAAATCAACCTCAGAGGGTTATTTAAAGCCAATAAAGTTTTGAATAGATTCATATCGATAGTAAATATACGAACAATCCCATTTCGTATTAAATATTTGTTTGCACACAGTTTAATGTTTTCAAGGACGTATCACTAACAAGTCAATTAAACATTGGTCATTTGTTTACACACAATTAAATGTAAAAGTAATTCAGTTTAGTGTACGTAAAGTAGGTAAAGTTGGCGACCTTAGTCAAGGGGGACTCGAAGGCTCCCTTTTCCATAGCTACTACACCGAGGAGTAGGAGAGGGCGCTACTCCAATCTCTGGACTGCCTCACTTTAACCTTGATCGTTACCTTATAATGCTGCGTGTTAAGCAAGGTGGCATGGAGTACCATTTTTTGAGTCTTTGATATGACTCGACCTGGGATTGAACCCAAGTCTCCCTGACCATTGGCGAACACTCAGTTCTATTTGACACATAGTTAGGACCCTATCAGATCCTACCACTCTGGACCAGAGTGAACTGGGAGTAATGGTAATGAAGGGATACTCTGCATTCCCCATAGCTCCAGCATTAATAGAGACTCACCATCAGATTGCTTTGTGTCATATCAGGGACACTAGTCGGAGGGGGTCTTACTCCTTTGCAGAGATGTAGTCGGTGTGTTTTACTGCCCCAGCCGATTGGGCCAATGAATGTTGTGGCTAAGTAGTCACCTATTTAAGTACTGAACACTAAGAGTTGATCGTAATTTTATCTCATCGTCGAAAAATCAAAAATAGAAAGACATTTTTTGAATCGCACAAATATGGTATGAATATTTAATGAGTTCAAGTGGCTTTAGACTTTTTATAAAAAAGAATTGATGAGTAAAATCTCAAAAGACGATTATATAATTTCCCTAAAATTATCAATGGCGCTTGGATATTCGGAAACAACTTTATATGCCAGAGGCCTTCAACTTTTCTAGTTTCATGAGGAAAGGTCAGTCTATACGCTGGTGCTGATTACGTACGGAAGTGAAATAAGCCCTGAGTTACCAGTGATATAAAGGAGGTGACGGTTATCCTCACGGAAAATGGAATCGGTGGGACGACCAAGTTTATTTGTAGTAATGTCACTTGATGGTTTAAAAGGCTGCAAGTGCCCTAAAGATCATAGGTTTAACTTGTCTGATCTAGAGGATTAAAGAAGAAGAAGAAGAAGAAGAAGAAGAAGAAGAAGAAAATTGAGAAAGAAGAAGGAGGAGAAGGAGGAGGAAATCGAGGAAGTAGAAGGTGGAGGAAATAGAGAAAGAAGAGGAAGAAGTTGTAAATGAAGTAGAGGGAGAAAATAGAGAGAGAAGTAGGAGGATGAAATCGAGGAAGAAGAATGAGGGAGTAAAGAAGGGAGAAGGGGGAGAGAATAGAGAAAGAACGAAGGCAAGATAGAAGGGAGAATGAGGAGAGAATAGAGAAAGAACGAAGGCAAGATAGAAAAGTGAAGGGGGAAGTATAAGAAGTTAAAGAAGAAGAAGAAGAAGAAGAAGAAGAAGAAGAAGAAGAAGAAGGAAATGACAAAGAAAGAAAGAGGAGTTCTCTAACCAAAGATGAAATAAGACTAGACTATCTCAGTGATTGCGCAGACCCCCAGCTTACCGTATGAGTGCGTATACACCAAATTCGAAGAAAATCAAGACGATTAATATGATTCAACAACTAGTTGGTGTTTACGAGAATTTCTTTTATATTTGCAGTCGGAAATTGTTATGTCTGCAAGTCTGTTTCAATAAAATAAGTGGCTACCAACCAATTTTTATCACAGGAGCGCTGCTTCAGGAACAATTTCCTTTTTCAAATGAGGAGATCTCGTTACAGACAGTCACCAAGAGATGGACTGAAGATTTTTTGTTTTTCTTTCGTGCCAATGGCTGACAGATAATAAAAATATTTTTGGACGCTTATTATAAAGCTAAATTAAAGTGTACACACACGCACATACGCGTGCAAACGATAATACATATATGTATATATATATATATATATATATGTGTGTGTGTGTGTGTGTGTGTGTGTTTGTGTGTGCGTGTGTGCATAAAATGTGTACGTGTGAGTGCGTGTGGGGATAATTGCATGTATATGAATATATATACATATGTATATGCGTAAATGTGTTATATATATATATATACATATATATATATATATATATATATAATTGATATATGTGTATGATTGTGCATATAATGTATATATATATATGCGTAAATGTGTTTTTTTGTATATATATGTGTGTGTGTGCATGTGTGTTAGTGTGCGTGTGTTTTAGTGTGCATGTGTGTGTGTGTGTGTATAAAATGTGTACGTGTGAGTGTGTGTGGGGATAATTGCATATATATGAATATATATACATATGTATATGCGTAAATGTGTTTTATATATATATATATATATATATATACATATATGTATATAATTGATATAAGTGTATGATTGCGTATATAATGTATATATTTTTTTTTGTGTGTGTGTGTGTGTGTTAGTGTGCGTGTGTGTGTGTGTGTGTGTGTGTGTTTAAAATGTCTATGTCTGAGTGTGTATGGGGATAATTGCATGTATATGAATATATATACATATGTATATGCGTGAATGTGTTATATGTATATATATATATATATATATATATAATGCATATAAGTGTATGATTGTGTATGTAATGTCCGTGTCTACGCGTGTGTTTGGGTATAATATATATATATATATATATATATATATATATGTATAAAGTGCATAAATACATATGTGCGTGCATAAGTATACGTTGGTGTATGTATGTGTGTGTATCTGTGCATAAAATGTATATATAACCTTAGTCTATCGTAAAGTTAGACGGGTTTCGATCCCGGCTTCGAGCGTCCTGCGGGTCTAGCAACACTGAAGAGTTCTGATAGAACGAAACAGTCTGTCTGTGGATGACAATATATATATATATATACATATATAATGCGTACGTATTTGTATGCACATATATGTATATATATGCACAAATATATGTATGTGTCTGTCCGTGTATAAAATGTATAAATATGTATATATATACATATGTGAGTATGTATATTTGTAACGTGACTGTGTATTTAATGTATATATGTACATATAAAATGTATTTATATGTATATATATATATATATATATATATATAGATGTACATTTACAAGTGTTTATGTATATGTGTGTCTGTGTATAAAATGTATATATATATAAATAAAATATACATACATACATTTATATGTACATATGCATACCTATATGTATGTGCACGTATGTGGGTATGTCTCTCTCTCTCTCTCTATATATATATATATCTATAGTCATCCACAGACAGACGTGTTTTGTTCTATCAGAATTCATCAGTGTGGGTAGACAGTATCTTCCCGTAGCTGGGATCGAAACGTCAATCCCTGCTTCTAACCATTCAGCCACGAGGAGATATTAGCTGCGAAGTAAATTTTAAACGGTTATGAATCACAATTACTATTGTTTACATACATCCGTTCAACGGTTGCCGAGACCTCAATTCGACGAAGAGGCTTGCAATAGTCGCTAGTGGCAACACGATTATTTCTTCGCCAGAGAAGTCAACCCCACAGGGGTAGGGGAGTATATATATCTCTATAGTCTCTCTCTCTATATATATAGTCTCTCTCTCTCTCTCTCTCGATATATATATTTATGTATATATATATATGTGTGTGTATAACATGTATGTGTACGTATACATATGCATTCATACGTGGGTGTGTATGTATGTGTGTATGTTTGTGTATAAAATATATATATATAATGCATATATATGTATAGATATATATGCATATGTATATACATGACTGTGTATGTGGGCAAAATCTCTCTCTCTCTCTCTCTCTATATATATATATATATATATATACTGCATATGTATGCATATATACGCTTATATATGTGTGTTTATAATAATCTCCAAAGAAAACGAGCCATCGTAGCTAACGCACCGGACTGTGACATCAGAGTATGAGAGTTCGAATTCCAGTCGCTCTATCTCATAAACCTTTGGACAAATGCCCTGGGGAAAGGCATGAAACCACTTATCCTTCAACCAGCTGGTGTATTGACTTCCTTACTCCTTCCACCCCTCTCATCATCCCTCACAGACTCCCTGCCTTCCTTGAATCTCTTATGCCACTCAAAAACTGATGCTCGATTCATGCAAGATGGTTGAAAAGCAGTTTGAAGCATTCCATACGTTTTTGTCGCGTTTTTTCCAAGTTTAAAACAGGATTTTATTGCATATCGTTCTTTTAAAGAGTCAGATTGCATTTTTACAATTCTCCAGCTGTCACAATCAGGCTTTAGTAGGCTGTATTCCAATTGCTGCTGTAGCTGTTGATTTGAAGCTGAAACCATAAAAATTGGTCAGTCATCTTATAAGATGTATGGTAATTAGATACTGAATTTTCAAGAGTCTATGACAATTTTAGATGCCTCTACGGAAAAGTTTGGGAACTTAGCGAGCGCCCTGCGTATATATATATGTATATGTATGTATGCATGTATATATACATATATACATATATGTATAAATATATATATGTATACATATATATATGTACACAGATATGTATGTATAAAAAGCATATATACATATATATATGTGTTCATACGTGGGCGTGTATGTATGTTTGTTTGTGTATAATACACACACACACACACACACACACACACACATATATATATATATATATATATATATATATATATATATATATATAATATCCATATATATACAGATATTTATATATGTATATTCATGAGTGTGTATGTGTAAAGAATGGGAATATGTTCATATGGAAATGTATATATATGTATATGTGTGTATAGATGTATTTATGCGCGTATATATATATATATATATACATACAAGTGTTTGTCTGTGTGTGTGTGTGTGTGCACAGTTGCATTGAGTCCATTGACAGTTTTTCACGCCAACGTCAGCTGATGATTTTTTCTCTGGAGTTTGAGTGACAGCAAGTCTCTTCAGTTCTCCAGGACACTTCTCAGTATTCTGTCTAATTTTAACAATGCTGAAGTTTAGATGGTCTTTGCTTGTCTTTCAATTTCCAACTCTTCTTTCTTGCACAGTTCCCAGTGGAATACCTTCTGGATCCTGTCTAGCCTTATACTCTTTTTACGCTTATTTACTTCATTCGCTTATTATGTGATTGATCGTGTCGTCCCTATAACTCCATTAACCTCACTTACTATTTTGTTGCGTATTATGTTATTTTGCTTGAATACAATTGGTTCTTATGGTGTCATTTTGTGCAGATATTATTATTTTTCTTATAGTTTCTTTAGTATCGACGCTTTTCACAATCTTCTTTCGTCAACCTTTAAAAAAGAATTTTTGTACAGAACATATAAAATATTAATACAATATCTATATAGAGATTAAATTCTGTTGAGTAATTTATGCGATAGTTCCCAAAAATGCTGTCTTATATTCTTTTTCTTTCCGAAATGGTTTTATACTATTACTGGTTTTTTTCACTTGGTTAATATGTAACATCTGCAAAATACGAATACTTAAAATATACGGATATGTAAAACGTTCATATGCATAGGAATCCCGAAACACTGACGACTTTCTTTGCCTCAGGGCTACCTCTTAGCTTTTTGCGGGGAACCTCGGGGCCTGTTCTGGACTTCGGTCCGGAGCGTAGCTCTGCAAAAGGAACAATGGCAGACTTGGGGCCTTTTATTAGGCACCTAGTTTCGACTAGGCTACCCTCAGGTGGGCGAGCTGCACTTTTGTCTCCTTTGTCACCCATGTACGGCACTAGACCGAGCGTCTAGTTTAAGCCGTAAACAGGCATACGTGCCCGGACCCACATTTGGGTTCGTGAAACTGCTTGCCTCATCAGGCTCACATTACACTAAGTGAACCGATGAGCACCACAGACTAGCAGGGTTCGAATCTCGGCTCGTTCCCGACCTCCCCTCCCCTTTATCCCCACTTTAATCGACCTTCGGGCTTTTGACCTTGTGTCAAGTCGTGTCTGGTGGAAGGCAGCGACAAATAAACGACTTTCTATAGTTCATGTACGAAATGTTTATTGACTTCTTAAGTTTAGTCTCTCGACACGAGGAGAGAGAGACACAATTTTTACTATGCTGACCGTTCCATCTGACCCAACAAACGCGCTGCGCATCTCGTAGGCCCCAACTGCTCTGGCCTCGCCTAGGCTCAAAAATCATCTAGCCTCGCCCAGAGACAAACCTCAACTTACTGACCCCAAAATGTGCCGCGCATCCCGTAGGCTCCAACTGGACTGGCCTCGCCCAGGCTCAAAAATCAACTAGCCTCGCCCAGAGACAGATCTCAACTAACTGACCCAACAAACGTGCTGCGCATCCCTAGACCAGGTCCGAATCTCAACTTGCCTCGTCCAGCGTCAAATCTCAACTAATTTCTTTTTCAAAAATCACCAAAATTCCCAGCCCATCGCTTCCGGGCATGAAGTCATTCACACCCCATGCCATTTCCTATCTGCGGTTTTTATTATGACATTTGTGATTGTCACATATCTCCGCGCACGAGCGCGAACTGCACTCAATGTGTGCACCTGCACATGCACTAAGCCGAATTGTTCTAACCCTAACCAAACCGAATGATAAGATATAACCAACAAAAAATGATAATATAAAAAAAAGTCATTTCGCAATTATATTACAGATAGACTTAGTTTTTGAGATCGAACTTGACAGTCTGAAGAGTAATGAAGGAAATAATACCATAAATAATAAGAAACCCCATAACTATTTCGGAAATTTCAATTAGATCACCCCTCATTCTTTTTTCACGTAAAATAAAGTAAGAAAAGTCGAGAGTGACTCGAAGGCTCCCATTTTGATAGCTACTACACCAAGGTGTAGAGAAGGGCGCTAACTAATTGTCTGGATTGTTCCACTTTACCCTTGATCCTTATCTTATGTTGCTGAGTGTTAAGCAAGGCGGCATCAAGTACCATTTTTTGAGTCTTTGGTATAACTGGACCTGGGATTGAACCCGGGTCTCCCAGACTATTCGCAAACCCACTTCTCATTAGACAAATGGCCTAGTTTCAAGTCAAGTACTTAATCCTAATTTTTCTAATCTCTTCCTGTAACTGAAATCTTTTACTCTTTTTATTATTTTTATCACTCTTTTTCTATGCCAACCAATCTCAATATTACACTCCAATTTCTATGTCTTGACATAGAGTTCACTCTTGAGGAGAATATTCTAAATGAGATCTTATTAGGGTTTTCTATATTTGAAAAGATTTTCCTCCCTTAAGCATCCATCAAATCATTCCATTTACCCTCAATACAATCAACAAATATAATTGACTCCTTTAAATGTATCTTCACGGCCAACCCCAAGATCGCATTCCTCGTTTATTTTTTTGATTTTCCAGTTGATTAATTTGTATTAAACTTTAATATTTTTCAATCAAATCTGAAGGACTTTACATTTTTCTATATTCAAATTTAATTTCCAAATATCTTTCCAATATGACCATTTATTTCGATCTGTGTTGTTTCTTTTGATAATGGTTGATTCTAATATTGTTTGAATATATATATATATATATATATATATATATATATATATATATATATATATATATGTCAAAATGAATATGTCTGCAAATGTGTGTGTAGTTAGCCAGCAGTCGTTCATTTAAACATGTTTCATTACATAATAAAGACGAATTTTGTCTGTATTATTTATTTAAGATCCTTTTAAGTTTCCCGATAAGGGTCTGAGTTTCAGTTTGGATTTGGTAGATGAATTTTCCAAAATTGTTCCGAGTGCTTTTGGACCCTTCATAGGCCATCATCAGGGGTTGCTTGCTTGTGTAAGGTGTGTTATTTTTTAAATGAATTTTGAAAGTTTTTGAAAGTTTTTTAAAACATAACAAAAATATGCGAACGCAGAGAAGGATAAAAACAGGGTAACTGATGTATTTAAAAAGGAACGGTATTTAAATAGTGAAGGGTTTCTTTTGATTATGGCCGAACAAATATTTAACATCATCATGATTTCTTTTATTATTTTAAGTGTTTCGGTAAATCAGTTATGAATATTAAAAACGACAATGGTCCTGGAACTGATCCCTAAAGAACACCGGATAGTATTGTCTGTGTTTCAGAATAATCATTAACAATATTTACTTTCACTGTTCAAATCTGTCAAAACTTATCTGCTAAGTATTACATTGAAATATTTGAAAGAAAATATCTGTGTGCATAGAAGTAGTTACTTGACAACATATAATTCTGTATGGATTAATAGTATTAGATTTTGTTTGGTTGGGTTTTATGTCATATCAACCATTGTAGGTTATTTAATGCCAAATCCTCTTTATACATATATATCAATTATATATGATTTGGTTTGGTTGGGTTTTATGGCATGACAACCATTGTAGGTTATTTAATGCCAAAACCTCTTTGTACATATATATTAATTATATATGATTTGGTTTGGTTAGGTTTTATGGCATATCAACCATTGTAGGTTATTTAATGCCAAATCTTCTTTGTACATATATATTGAATATATAGGATTTGGTTTTTGTTGTGTTTTATGGCATATCAACCATTGTAGGTTATTTAATGCCAAATCCACTTTATACATATATATTAAATATATATGATTTGGTTTGGTTGGGTTTTATGGTATATCAACCATTGTAGGTTATTTAATGCTAAATCCACTTTATACATATATATTAAATATATGATTTGGTTTGGTTGGGTTTTATGGTATATCAACCATTGTAGGTTATTTAATGCTAAATCCACTTTATACATATATATTAAATATATGATTTGGTTTGGTTGGGTTTTATGGCATATCAACCGTTGTAGGTTATTTAATGCCAAATCCTCTTTATACATTTATATTGAACATATATAATTTGGTTTGGTTAGGTTTTATGGCATATCAACCATTGCATGTTATCTAATGCCACATCCATTTTAAACATTAAATATATTTGATTTAGTTTGGTTGGGTTCAATGGTTATTTAATGCCAAGCCTTCTTTATACATATAAACAGTTCTTTTTCAAATAATCCAGTTTAGCATCAATGAGTTTTTTTGACACAGAGTTAAATGTAAAAACCGTTCTATTTCAAACAATTCAGTTTAGTATCAGTACACATTTTAAATGTCAAAAACAGTTCTATTTCAAATGCTGGTTGATCATTTTCAAACCGTATGAATGCTTTTGTCTTTTCTTTTTTTATTGATTTTTTTTTTCGCTCATATATCGGTACCTAGAACAAGTGTCCTGGATATGTCACTAGACAAATCTGATCGTGATGCTCTATTAAAGCTCGAGCTTTGGGAAATTTGGAGTTCCCTTTATTGCCATCGCACCCCAGGAAACTCTGGTTAGGCATGGTTACACCTAATAGGGTCCCATGTAAGGGCCAAATAAAACTGTTTGATATTTAAACTGCGTGCAAAATAATGACTGATGCTAAATTGAATTGTTAGAAATAGAACTGTTTGATAATTTAACTGTGTGTAAACAAATGGCTGATATTTAATTGAATTGTTAGTGATACATAACAATACTTGGAACCAGTAACTGGGAACAAATGAATGATTAATATTGAATAGAATTATTAGTGTTAGATAGCAATTTAACTGTGTTGAAACAATAGCAATACTAGTGTGCAAACAAATTAGTTCTTACTCATTTAAAAATACAATTATCGACAAGGTAATCTTTTATATAAGTATATCCATTTAACTGTGTGCAAATAAATAAATTACTCGGATTAGATAACATTACTTGAAACCGTTTAACTGTGTGCAAACAAATAAACACCGGCTCCTTTGAAAATATTATCAAGAAAATGTTTCGAAATCATATATTTAATTTGGCATTAAATAACCTATATTGGTTGATATGCCATAAAACCAAATCAGACTAAAAGATATATATTTAATATATATGAATATAGAGGATTTGGCATCAAATAACCTACTATGGTTGATATGCCATAAAACCAAACCAAACCAAACCAAATCCAATATATTTAATATATATGTATAAAGTGGATTTGGTATTAAATAACCTACAATGGTTGATATGCCATAAAACCCAACCCAACCAAATATTATATAATTAATATATATGTATGAAGTACATTTGGCATTGAATAACCTACAACGACTGATATGCCATAAAACCAAACCAAACCAAATCATATATATTTAGTATATATGTATAAAGAGGATTTGGCATTAAATAACCTACAATGGTTGATATGCCATAAAAGCCAACCAAATCCAATATATTTGATATATATGTATGAAATGGATTTGGCACTAAATAACCTACCATGGTTGATATGCCATAATACCCAAACAAACCAAACACACTCCCATATATATATATATATATATATATATATATATATATATATATATATCTGAATTCGACTATTGTTAAAAACAGCACAGTCCAAGAAATTCGACTCGAGTGAAAGCTCTAAGAACTCCCTCGTGTGAATCCAAGAGTATGTAAACATTTATTCATTAATGCTATTCTAAAACCTGTTTTCCTCGAGAAACATAATTAATCGAAGGTTATTGATTTTTAGCATTCTAAGATGTCGGCATTTTCACCTTTTGACACATTGTATTTTTCACCTTTCATTAAACGTGTTGAAATTGCTGTCTCGACTGATATAGAAAGAAGTAGAAAAATAATCTCATTCGTAGGCTAAATTTTCACTTCATTTTCGCTTCGCCTAACTTATCATTAAATATTTACGGTTGTCTTCAATCCTAAAGCCGTTGTTAGTAAGTTACACAGTTAGATTCACACGTCGAAAGTGTTTAGAATGCGCTACCTTCCTTTCACAGGGATAAGACGGCCCCTTCAAAAAGTTGTCGAGTCCTGGATACGACACTAAATAATCTGATGGTCCGGTTTAAGTTCTGGATGGTCAAGTCAGCTGGGGCTGCAGAATACATTGACTGCACCTCTGCAGAGGGATAAGACACCCCCCAAATAGTGTCCAATATATGTCCACTTCATTGCTATCGCCCCCAGGTCCACTCTGGCCCGGAGTGGTAGCACCTGATTGGGTCTTATCTATGGGTCAAATAGAAGTTTATGGGATATCAACCATTGTAGGTTATTTAATACCAAATCCCCTTTATAAATATATATCAAATATATATGATTTAGTCTGGTTGGGTTTAATGGCATATCAACCATTGTAGGTTATTCAATGCCAAATATCTTTTATACATATACATTAAATATATATGATTTGGTTTGGTTGGGTTTCATGGCATATCAAACATTGTAGGTTATATAATGCCAAATCCTCTTTATACATATATATTATATATATAGGATTTGGTTTGGTTGGGTTTTATGGCATATAAACCATTGTAGGTTATTTAATGCCAAATCCTTTTTATACATATATAAGTAAAGTTAGCGACCATAGTCGAGGGTGACCAGAAGGCTCCCTTTTCGATAGCTACTACACCAAGGTGTAGGGGAGGGCGCTACTCCATTCCCAGGATTGCTCCACTTTACCCTTGAACCGTACCTTATAATGCTGAGTGTTAAGCAAGGTGGTATCAAGTACCATTTTTAAAGTCTTTGGTATGACTCGACCTGGGATTGAACCCAGGTCTCCCGGGCCATTGGCGAACACTCTAACCGCTGGGCCAATGGGTTTTATGGCATATCAACCATTTTAGGTTATCTAATGCCCCATCCTCGTTATACATACATATTAAATATATATAATTTGGTTGGGTCTGGTTTGATGGCATGTTAACCATTGGAGGTTATGTAATGCCAAATCAATTTTCATGCATATGAATAATTCTATTTTAAACAATTCAGTTAAGCATACGTAAGTTTTTCTTTAGACACAGTTAAATGTAAAAACCATTCTATTACAAACAATTCAGTTTAGCATAAGTACACAGTTTAAATGTCAAAAACAGTTCTATTTCTTACAATTCACATTAGCATAATCACACAGTTAATTCTATTTGACCCATAGATAGGACCCTATCAGGTGCTACCACCCCAAGCCATTTATATGATTTGTCAACACATTTGGTTGATAAGATTTCTAAAAGGAGTCTGGGCTCTTTTTCTATTTTGATTTTGTTTGCACACAGTTAAATGTTTTCAATCATAACTATATAAGTCACAATTCGGCATTAGACGATTCCTTTGTCTGTTTTGGCGCGAAACGAGACAAAGGGTTTGGACTCGAGATCTCGGCGTGACCGGAAGTTGGAAGAGAACGCCAGGCAGAGACTGTGTCAAAGGGACTGAGAAGAAGGCAGTTGGCGAAGGGTGACACCGGGCAGCAGGAGTGATCAGTTGGCATGAGAGAGAGTCCAGACCAGCGAAAGAAGACCGGTCAAGATGGGTTAGCATTCCTAGTAAGTTTGTAGAAATTTCGCTAGAAATCCACGCTAGTGTTAGTCTACATATGCACAAAGGGAATGCAATGTTACATAACTCCTCTCTTGCACTCTGAGTTAACCCAAGCAAATTGTTCGTTTGTTCTTTGTTCTCTTTCCTCCCACTCTCTTGATTGTATTTCTTGTAGCTATGAAGAAATGTGCGATGCCCATATCGGAACCACTAGTTGATCACCGGCCGTAAAGTGAAATGGTTTGAATAAGTTGATGTGTCGGGGGGCCGATGGGGTATTGTCACAAATTTCATTTTTAGATAAGGTACAACTAATTTGTTTGCATACTAGTATTGATATTTTAGCTACATAGTTAAATGGTTTCAATTATTGCAATCTAGCCCAAATTCTGTTCTGTAATAATCGTTTGTTTGAACGTAGTGAAGAGGTTACAAGTATTGCTATTTAACTCTAATCATTCATTCATTCATTTGCACACAATCAAATGGTTCCAAGTATTTCTATGTAATACGAATAATTCAATTTAGGTTCACAGTTATAGAGTTTCAAGTATTACGATGTATAACAAACAATTTAATTAAACATCAGTCATTTGTTTACACACGGTTAAATGATCAAACAGTTCTATTTTAAACAATTCAAATAAGCATAAGTGTGTAGTTTAGTTCTATTTGATCCATAGATAGGACCCTATCAGATGTTTCCACTCCGGTCCATAGTGGACCAGGGAGAAATGGCAATGAAGGGGTACTCCGCATTCCCCACAGATCCAGCATTAATGGAGCCTCACCATCAGATTGTTTAATGTCATATCCAGGACATTTGTTTGGTGGGGTCTTACTCCATTGCAATGATACAGCCGGTGTATTCTACATGTCCAGATGATTGGACAGTTCGGTGTAGTGATCAATAAAGAAGGTCATGCTGACAGTTTCTTAGGAATGAAAGGATCTATCATTATTGATTCCTTGAAAAAAGTATATCCACAAACAATGTTCCCTCTTGCCGAATCCTTAGGCAATATTTCACCAAATCTATTCGGCCCAGTCAGGTGGGGCTATAGAATACACCTACCGTATCTCTACAGAGAGGTAAGACCCCCAAACGAGTATCCGGATAAGACATTAAACAGTTTGATGGTGAGGTTCCAGTTATACTAGAGCTTTGGTGGAATGCGGAGTATCCTTTATTGCCATTACTCCCAGTTCCACCCTGGCTCGGAGTGGTAATACTTTATAGAGTCTTATCTATGGGTTAAATAGAACTGTTTGACATTTAAACTGAGTGCAAACAAGTGACTTATGCTCAATTGAATTGTCAGAAATAGGACTGTTTGATCAGTTAACTGTGTGTATCCACAAAATGTGTTTACGAATCATATATTTGATATTTCTGTAAAACAGTATTAGGCATTAAATAACCAACAACGGTTGATACTCCATAAACCAAACCGAACCAAAACCCTTATCTAAAGAACAAACCTCATATTAGGTCTGGAATACTTGATATCATATTAGTGGGTGCAAAAACAAAACAAAAAAAGTAAGAAAATTCAAGTCAAACAACTTCACAAAAAAATATAAATTATTATTACTTACAATATCATCATCATCATGTCGTGCCGCCAGCACGGATATCCCTGACCCTCTCTCGCCACTTTTCCCTATCGTTCATCGCCTCTGGCAGGTCTTCTGGGCTACATTCCGTATCCTCACACAGCTGCTGTATGTAAGTTCTAGCTGGTCGTCCTGCTTTAGCTCGGCCATATGTGGGGGTTCATAGGAGTACATCACTTATGAGCTCGTCCCTGCTCCTCCAGCAGTGTCCTGCATGCCTGGTTCGTCTAAGTGGGATAGTTTTCGTGATGGGAGGCAGGTGGCCGTATAGTTGGTGCTTTGTGGGGTGTTGCCGCCAGGATTTGTTCAATATTGCTCACAACATTCTTGTGTAGTTGCCGTCTAGCTTCTCCAATGTTTTGTTAGCGTCCAAGTGGTGCATCCTTACAGCACTTACAATATACGGACTATTAACCTCATCTTTATTGTTATAATCCCAACGTTTCGGCCGATATGTCCTTCGGCCTTCTTCTGGTGTTTCATGATGAACTCGGTTGTCTGCACAGAATCTCGAACTGAACCCTTTATTTGAACCGCTGGATTTGACTGTTCCATTTCTATGAATCATGACCGGGTACAAGTATTAAGTTATATAGTAGGGTTATTGGGATTGAACCTGCAACCCCCAAATAATTTCACTCAGAAGCATCTTCCGACCCAAACACCTTATGCTGGACAATTTATAAACCCCGGTAATTCATTCTTAATTGTCCGGCAAAGATAAATAGCGAAGTAGATAAGGTGTTTGGTTTAAGAGGTGCTACAACTGAAATCATCTGGAACGCTGCATGATTAGTTTGTTAGACGGTTCAATCCTCACTGTGAGCAGTAACTTTGAGTCATATTAAATTTATTTGATAATAATAATAATAATAATAATAAACGTGGACTGATTACAGCCATCAGAAACGACACTGACAACACGATAGACGATAGAATGACAATAACTAGGAAACAAAAATGGGGACAAAACCAACTCTATGGCCGCTTTAAACGACTAAAAAACACCATCTCACACAAGAAAACCTGGACCTGGCTACGAAAAGGAAACCTTTAGAGAGAAACAGAATCTCTCCTATTAGCAGCACAGGACAACGCCATAAGGACCAATCATATCAAAGCGAGAATAGATAAGACGCAACTAAATAGCAAATTTAGGCTATGTTTTGACATAGATGAAACCATCAATCACATAATAAGCGAATGCAGGAAATTGGCACAGGAGTACAAGGCAAGACACGACTGGGTGGGCAAGGTGATCTACTGGGAAATGTGCAAGAAATTTAAATTTGACCACACCAAGAAATGATATATGCACAACCCTGCACCTGTTCTAGAAAATGACACACATAAACTCCTATAGGACTCTGACATACACACGGATCACCTAATCTCGGCCAGAGGAACAGACTTAATAATAATAAACAACAAAAAAGAGAATTTGCGAAATTGTTGATTTTGCCGTCCCGGCTGACCACAGAATAAAACTGAAAGAATGTGAAAAGAAGGATAAGTACTGCGACCTTGTTAGAGAATTGAAAAAAACTGTGGAACATGAAAGTGATAATTGTACCAATTGTGATTGGTGCTCTAAGCACAGTAACAAAAGGATTATAAAAGGGGCTGGTGGACTTGGAAGTTGACGGACGAGTGGAGACTATCCAAATAACAGCATTATTGAGAACGGCCAGAATACTGAGGAGAGTCCAGGAGACTTGTGGAGACTTACTGTCACTCAAACTCCAGTGAAAAACCATCAGATAACACTGATGTGAAAAACTCTAAAGGAGTAAATAATAATAATAATCTGGAGACATGAAGAGACTTGCTGTCACTCAAACTCCAGTGAAAGACCATCAGCTAACACTGATGTGAAAAATCTAATGAGTAAATGATAATAATAATAATACTGAAAGAAAGTGACGAGACAGATAAGTACTTGGACTTTACTAAATAACTGAAAAAAAAACTATGGAACATGAAAGTGACGGTGATACCAGTTGTAATTGGTACACTCGATACAGTCACCAAAGGATTGATAAAGGATTTGCAGGACTTTGAAAGAAAAGGATGGGTGGAGACCTTCCAAACTATTGAGCACTATTAAGATCAGCCAGAATACTGAGAAGAGTCCTGGAGACATGAGGAGATTTGCTTTCATTCAAACTCCAGTGAGAAACCATCAGCTAAATCTGAAGTGAAAAACTCTCAAAAGAGTAAAATAATTATAATGTTGATAATAAAGATGAGCTGACATTATAAATTACCTCGTCTCTCTTGCTATTCGTCGCTATCGTCGTCTATCGCACTTGGTAAGTCCTATAGACAGCATCCAGTGTCTACACAAAGTTGATGAATGGAAATTTTTGCTGGTTGGCCAATATTGATTTGTCCATCTAGGAGAACTTTGAAGACCAGTTGTAATTACATGGCTACAGCCGAGAAGAAGAATCCCCATTATATTTTATTAGAGAGGTAAAACAGAGTTCAAGACAAGATGGTGCCGTCTCCTCAAACCTTTAAAATTACCAAAATAGTTCATATACCTCAATAGTAATCTCTCATCTACTGAAATAGATGTCATTATCACGTCATATTAAATTTATCAAATGTTACGTTGCGAGGCATACTCCTCTTTTGAGGGTGTGTCCACCGATCACCGAATAGTCACGGCGAAAATACGGTTAAGCCAACGAAAAAACGCCAAACGAACAGCGACCACCAAACACTATGACTGGGCCCTATTGAACAACAGAGATATAAGAGATAAATACGTATTAGAATTAAGAAACAGATTCGAAACACTACAAGAAAAGACGGAAAAAAGTACACCAAACGACGAATATGAAAATTTCGTCAATGCACACCTCGAGGCAGCAGCGAAATACATTCCAACAAAACTCAAAACTAAATATAGAGTCCCTTGGGAAACATTAGCGGTGAGAGAAAAACGTGCACTAGTGAAAACAGCCTCCAAAAACTATCGAAAAAACCCAACAAACACAAATGCCTTAAAACTAAAAACGGCACTATATCAATTAGCAGGCGTATATATAAAGGAACAGACAGAATACATTCAAAATCAGATAGATAAGATTAGAGACTCGGTGGAAGATAGACAATCTAGGATAGCCTGGCAAACAATAAACGAAGTGAGTAGAAGAAAGAACACAGCCAAAACAAAACTGAAAGCAGCAAACCAACAAGAAAGAATAAAACTGTGGAAACAGCACTTCGAAAACTTACTTGGAAACCCACCGAAAATAACACATGAACCAATCACCAGAATAATTAGTAAACAATTAGACATTAAACTAGGACCGTTCACACAAGAAGAACTCGACTCGGTTCTCAGAAAAATTAAAAATAGGAAAGCTGCAGGGCTGGACGAAATTCCCCCGGAAGTATGGAAGACCAGACAATTCGACGACATACTGCTCCGCCACTGCAACGCAGTATACAATCAAAATCCGATAGATAGATGGATGAAGGGATGCATACTCCCCTTCCCTAAAAAGGGGTACCTTGGATTAGCCAAAAACTACCGAGGCATAACACTTACATCCATAGCAGCCAAAATCTTCAATGCCCTACTACAAAACCGCATAGAACCCGAAATCGACAACATACTTAGAAAAAACCAAAATGGCTTCCGAAGAAATAGATCCACGACCTCACAAATATTAACCATCCGTAGAATCCTTGAAGGTGTACGGGCAAAAAACCTACAAGCGACATTAATTTTTGTTGACTTTACCAAGGCTTTCGACTCCATTCACAGAGGAAAGATGGAACAAATCCTACTAGCGTACGGCATACCTAAAGAAACCGTAGCGGCAATAACGATTCTCTATAGAAACACCAAAGTAAAAGTACGATCACCAGATG
>OY757924.1:9095542-9110542 GCA_963585895.1 Sepioteuthis lessoniana | reverse complement strand
GGTCTTAATCCTCTGCAGAGGTGCAGTCAGTGTATTCTACAGTCCCAGCTGATTGGGCAAGTGTTTTTCTACGTATCTGCATATACTTTCGTGTTTATTTTTTGTTTTTTCCTTTATTGCATATATATATATATATATATATATATATAGAGAGAGAGAGAGAGAGAGAGAGAAAGAAAGACAGAAAAAGGGAGGGAAGAGAGAGAGGGGGGAAAGAGAGAGAGAGAGGGGGAGGCTCTCGTCCTTCCAAAGATTCGTCGCATCCCTCCTGTCTTCGTATGAGTCTAACCTGCTCAGACGTTAAGACAGAAATCTGAATTCGTTTTCCTAGTTTCATAAGGGCTTGTGTGTTGGCAAGAAGAAAATATTCAATTCTGGCCCTTTTTAGGGGAGACTTTATTTAGTCACTTTTAAAGAAGCGTAAAGCAAGGCTCTTCAAATCAATTGAGCTCTCGGTAGCCGTTAAGCGGATATATGTAAACAAAAAACAAATGTGATACATAAGCGTTTAAATTTCCTTCTCTCGCGTTGGTTTCTTCGTGGCTGAGTGGTAGACTCTTGGGTTGGCGTTTCAGTCAGCCAGGGTTCGATCCTATCTTCGGGAATCTAGACTGTCTAACCACGCTGAGGAGTTCTGATAGAACGAAACAGGTCTGTCTGTGGATGACAACATATATATGAACAGAGAGGTATAAAAAGGTAGGTAGACAAACTGATATGAACCCATAGGAATAACCATACAATGACATTTGGGGTGTCCTCGTGGTGTAATGGTTAAAGCGATGAACTGCGGAATCGTAGTACGCGAGTTCGTACTCCAGTCGCGCTATTACGTTCACTTTCGGGCAAATACCCTTGGGAAAGGTATGAACCCCCTTATTCCCCCTCCAGCTATGGGTAAATAGTAGGACGGACTAGGTTCTTCAGCCTTGGTGAGGCAACTAGTCTAGGAGAAGGAAAACTCTGAATTCAAACCTGTTAAACTCCGCTTAAAAATCGACCTTGTGTCATATCCTGCCCGAGCGGAGGGGTTGGTAAATAGTACCATACAATGACATTCACAAATCCTGGATATGAAAAGGAACTTTGTTGTCAGAATTCATATAAAAAAAGCGAAGAAGAGAAAAATGAGTAAGAAAGAAATTGAGTATGGATTAATGATAAATCATATAAGATAAATGAATTTTTAAAGATGAATTATTCTATTCTGTCTTGGTAAAAAGAACTTCAGTCAAGATACTTTTTGAACAAATCACTTCCTTTGAAGAAAATGAATATTTCATTCATTGTTAATTTCTGTCTTGGTAAATACAGTTTCAGCATAGATATTTTTCGAGAACACCACATATTTTGAAAAAAAAAATTAAAGTGTCATTCATTGTTCATTTTTTTTGGGTAAATACAGCTCCAGTCACGATACCTTTTCAAGACAGCTCGTATTTTGAAGAAAATCAACGTTTAATTCATTGTTCATTTCTCTCTTGGTAAATACAGCTTCAGTAACGATACCTTTTCAACACAGCTCGTATTTTGAAGAAAATCAACGTTTCATTCATTGTTTATTTCTCTTTTGGTAAATACAGCTCCAGTCACGATACCTTTTCAAGACAGCTCGTATTTTGAAGAAAATCAACGTTTCATTCATTGTTCATTTCTCTCTTGGTAAATACAGCTTCAGTTTTTTTTATCATTAAGGATTTTCAGACTATTGTCTTTATCTTTATTGTTATTTCCACAACATTTCGGCTGATATGGTTTGGTTTGGTTTCTTTGTTTTATGGCATATCAACCTTTGTAGGTTATTTAATACCAAAGAAGAAGAACAGTAGTGGTACTATTTAACCCATTGCTGGGAGAATAAGGGGGTTCATACCTTTCCCAAGGGTATTTGCCCGAAAGTGAACGTAATAGCGCGACTGGAATACGAACTCGCTTACTACGATTCCGCAGTCCATCGCTTTAACCATTACGCCACGAGAACACCCCTTCGGCTGATATGTCCCCCGGCCTTCTTCAAGGGTTTGTCGAACTCAGGAACCTTCACGGAACTTTGAACTATGTCCTTTATTGAATCCACGGGGGTCACCTGTTCTGATTCCGTTGGTCATAACCGGGTACAGGTGTTAAGTATTCCTGTATTATTACTCGCCTGCACTCAGGATTGAACCTACAACCCCCAGATGATTGTCTCCTTAGAAGCTTAGGGAACCAACGCCTGTAACCGTTACGCTGAAGAAGGCCGGAGGACGTATCGGCCGAAACGTTGTGGAAATTACAATAAAGATGGAGACAATAGTCCAAAAACCCTTAATGATAAAAATCTTCAAGCTTCGTCTCAGAAATTAAGACAACTAATTCAGTGTTGATATTTTTTGAATAAGCCTCATATTTTGGAGAAAATCAATGTTTCATTCTTTGTTCATTTCTCTCTTAGTAAATACAGCTTAAGTCTCGATACTTTTTCAACACACGGCTTGTTCCTCGAAGAAAATTAACGTTTCTTGTTGATTTCTGTTATGGTGAATACAGTTTCAGCGCAGATATTTTTCGAAAACACTCCGTATTTTAAATAAAATCAACATTTTTTTCATTGTTAATTTCTGTCTTAATAAATACAGCTTCAGACTCAATACTTTTTTAACACATCAAGTGAATCTGAGAATATCCGCCCCCACCATGATTCCGAAAAATTCCTAATGGTTTTGTTCATCTGCAGATAAAGTTTAAATTCGTCGACAACCTTGAAATCCTTTTGCTTGAATCGCACGCTTTAATATCAATTCGTGTTCTTGAGAAAAATATTTTAATTCTATTATTATTGAATGAGCGTCCTTGAAAATGTGGAGGTTTTAATGTCAGCCGAAGTTTGATGCCTACGATTATTTGCCTACAACGACATTGAATAAACAAAACAAGACTAGCAATTTTAACTTGAGGCATTTCCTCTGTTCCTTGGCCGAGGGTGAAATATTTAGTTGTTATATTTTGCAACAGAGTCTGATATAGCGTTGGCTGTTGAAAGCAAATGATTTCTTTTAACATCGATTTTTCTCTTTTTTTTCTTTCTTTTTCCTTTCCTCCAGATGAAAGCTGAATGGGAACGTAATAAAGATGTCGGCTGCAACGAAGTGTAGGTTTCAAAATGGAGGCGTTGTGACCGCTCGAAAAGAATCGGAAGAAAAAAGAGGCGCGGAAGGGGATTTTTTTCTTGTTTTTTTCTTACGAATGCGGCAAATTAGCAATGGGAATGTAAGCTGTGGAAAATGGGCAAAAATGCAAATTAAAAATAAAAAAAAGGGGTCAAATGGAAAACAAAACTTGAAAGAAAGGAGAGACGGATAAGAAGAAAGAATAACCAACATGTAAAATGGCGAAAAAAAAAAAGTCGAGTGAAAAAGTTTTAAAAAGATTTGAAAAATGGAAAAGATTCAGGTATGTGAGGTAAAAAATAATAAAGTAATTGGCGAATGATAGATACACGCAAGAAAGCTATATTTTTAACGATAAAGAACGGTGCCAATTTCAAACTTGGTACATTACCGATAATATTGGGTCGTGTAGCGCAGCGGTCATCAGCGAAAAAAAAAAAAAAAACAACTTAGAGAAATAAGTACATATCCTTTACGAAGTTCTATGCATTTTCCTTTGCGGTAATATCCTTGGAAAACCAGCAAAGGAAATGTCTTAGGCTAATATATATATATATATATATAATAGAATATATATATTATATATATATATATATTTAATTCATGGAATTTAGACTGCGACCTCTGGGTTTCATGGAGTTTTTTGCAAAACAACAATCATCAGGCAGTTAAGAAAATAAAATGAATCGAAAATCGAAAAAATACAGTCAAAAAACCGTCGTGATTTTGTATAATTCTTTACGTGTGGTTGTGAGTGTGTGAGTGTGTATGGATGTATGGATGTGTACGTATGCTTGTGTGGGTTATTGTTGCGTATAAATGTGTTTGTGTATAGGTTTCAGTGAAGTTACAAACGCAGCGCGTTGCTTCAGCCGGATGTGAATTCGTAGGTGTATCTTAATTTTCCGCTACATTATTTTATTTCTATATGAGTAAGTGACAATAGCTAAGGAACAAAACATCGTCATTTAATATATATATATATATATATATATATATATATATATATATATATATTTCGCTACATTATTTTATTGCTGCATGAGTTGGTGACTATAGCTAAGGAATAAAACATCGTCATTGCATGTAGAGGAGAATGAACTCAAACGGACCCAAACTAGACAGCTACAGAAAAAAAATTCATTGCCCTCTACACATTGATACGCAACTATAACCCACACAAGCATACGCACACACCCACACACACTCACACACTCACAACCACACGTAAAGAATTATACAAAATCCCAACGGTTTTTTTACCGTATTTTTTCGATTTTCGATTCATTTCATTTTCTTAACTGCCTGATGATTGTTGTTTTGCAAAAACCTCTATGAAAACTAGGGGTCGCAGTCTAAATTTCATGGAATTATATATATATATATATATATACATCTAATGTATATCTTATTATTATTATTATTATTATTATTATTATTATTATTATTATTATATATTAGTTCTATCCTAGATATTGAACACTCTCCATATTATATTACACTTGGTTCGACACAAACCCACAAAGTGATTTAGTGACAACCAACTCTGTTATAATATATATATATATATATATATATATATATATATATATATATATATTGTGATGGTTGTCCATTGGATCCGATGATGACGTTTGTGTTCTACAACTCATCTATGAACATGGAGCTAGCTCCGCAGCCCCAGCCCAGAAGCATAGAGTCTTGAACAGTGGGGGCACTGGAAGTCAGTTGTTCTGATCACTGCTGAGGCTGCTCTGCGGTGTCTCTCTCTAGCAGCAGTGAGTTTTTGGCATTGGTATATATATATATATATATATATATATATATATATATATAAACATCTTTTATTAAATAATAAAGACACATTTCATCTTAAAAATCTTATCAAGATTCTTTCGTGTTTCTTGATAAGTGTCTTGGTTTTAGGTTGGAATTGGTTGATGAATTTACCAAAATTGTTCCGAGCGCTTTCGGACCTTTCATAGGCTATAATCATACCTTGGGAGACTGTGTCTCCAACGAAAATAATACGTACGTTGGTCTGACCACTCTAACTCTTTCAAGATGTCTTACTATGCAGCTTAATGATTCTAGCTCCATAGTTTTACATCTTAAAACCCATTCTATTGCCAAATCCAAATTTAGAAAGATCTTAGTTGAAAACACAACTATAATAGCACACGAAATAATTAAACTACCACTACAAATCCTAGAAGCCCTACATATAATAACAAAAAACCTAGAATCAATAGAATTAATTTTGAAAATTGCAATAATGTTTTGAAATTCCTTTAGTCCTTTGTTTTAATATTTTATTTTTCTTGATAATATTCTATTTCCGTTGATAGTGTTCTGTTTTTAAATTTTTTCGATGTCATCAGATTCTCAGTTTTATCCAACTTTGCGTTTACATAATTTTGCAATGTTATAAAAAAAAACTAGAACTAAAAGCTCTTAAAAAAACTCTTTACACCTGTGAGAAACCCTCTGTTGATGGCCTATGAAAGGTCCGAAAGGGCTTGGTACAATTTTGGTAAATTCATCTACCTATTCCAACCTGAATCCAAGACACTTATCAAGAATATCGGAGGGATCTTAATAAAATTATAAAGACAAAATGTATCTTTATTATTTAATCAAACATGCTTAAATGAAGGGCTGCTTCCAAACTACACACACACACACACACACACACACATATATATATATATATATATATATATATATCTGTACATATATAAAAAAACACACCGATGGTGGCTTGTGAAAGGCCCGAAAGCGCACGGTAAAACCAAAACATTTGTCAAGAAACTTGAAAGGATCCTTATAAAATTATATAAACAAAATGTCTCTTTATTATTTAATCAAACATGCTTTAATGAAGAGCTGCTTCAAAACCACACACACACACACACACACACACATATATATATATATATATATATATATATATATGTACATATATAAAAAATGTGTCTTTATTATTTAATCAAACGTGCTTAAATGGAGGGTTGCTGCCTATTCACACACACACACACACACACACACATATATATATATATATATAGTTTTAGATTCCAGCATTTATTTTCGTCTATTATACTTAAATATAAGATAAAAAAATTAATTTTATTCATAATTCAATGATAATTTGTTCCTTTGTTAAAACCATCAGTATACACAAATTCTTTTTTTAATCCGCCAAACCTTCCTCTGTCCCGCGAATTCCTCGACACATCGCTACACTAATATTTTAGAGACAACCTTAAATCTGCCCCGAGGTGCATGTATGATCATACATGCACACATACTAACTATCACATATTCGATTACACACAATAAGGGTGTGATGGTTAAATCGCTGAACTGCGGAATTCTAGAACTTGAGTTACCCAAGGAGGTTGATATGCCATTAAATAACAAAAATAGACACAAATAATACACAAATAAATTCTGCACAAATACACCTACACACTGACAAAAACAATTATGCAAAATTCTAAGGTAATCGTTCTTTTGAGTGTATTTTTCGATTTTTTCGATTTCTCCGATGTCTTTCGTTTTTTTGTTTTTTTTTGCCTGATCATTATGGTAAAAAGACGGCATGAAACCGACGGTCATAGAAGAGAATCCATGCTATTAAATACATATAAAAACTAATATATATATATATATATATATATATATATATATATATATATATTAACCAAACTCGGACTTTCACCAGCAAAGAAGAGGGAATATATAAAAGATCCAAAACAAGACAGCAACTGCATCTGCACGGATATGGCATTCGTACGAATCAAACACCATCCAATAAAGTCTGGTAGTATTGTGAGATACTGCTGGGGTGCCCTGCGTTAGTGGTAATGATATTTCGGCCCCGAATCCATGCTTGAGCCAAGGGTCATCATCTGATGAAGACTTTACAGGAAGCAAAACTGCTTTTTCTTGCAGCAGTTGTTGGATATAATTTTTATTTTTTTATTTCTAAAATACTTACGCCCATCATTCAGATAAGTTTCAGTCATTTGCTTCATTTTTAAATGAAGGGTAAAGTATCAGAATCTTCTACTTCCTACAATATATATATATATTTATATATATATGTTGAAAAGATAAATAGAAGAAAATATATATATAGAGAGAGATATAGGTGTGAATTAATGTAACATATTGACCCCGGCCAAGCTGTCAAAATAGGAAATCCACCTGTGTAAATAACAGGTGCATCCGGTCGAGGAATATCAGGATATAACCTTGACCGTGTACAGGTTGAATTGAGTGCGAAATAGTGACGCTCGCAGGAAGAAGAGTGGACGTCAAATAATTATATAACTCGGTGCTCATGAAGTTCAATCGGTTGGGGGAGAAGATGCTGGAATGAGGACCACGTCCCAAAGAGGCTGGGCCCCCAGGACCCCGGTTGCGCAGCCCAGAAGAACGGGAAAGAAACGCTGTTATGGCCATAAGAGTGGGGGTCAATATGTTGCAGTTCTGTTCGGTCTCCAACTCCCTCTCACAGTAAAACCTTTAGTAACCCTTTCGAACTCTTTCAAATAAAGTGAGAGGTATATTTTTCTAAAAAAACTGTGTCCGCTCGTCTTTATTGTGTCGTCGTTATGTTTCCGCATACATATGTGTATGTATAGTGGCTATACAATATTAAGATTTTCATCCACATCAAATATATATATTCTTTTCTTCTGTTTTTCTTTTCAACATATTCGTCTGAATCATTTCATTTTTTCTCAACCTTACATATGTATATATCTATATGTACATCTCTCTCTCTATATATATATTGTAGCGTGTATAAGATTTATATGTATATAGAGAGAGAGAGAAAGAGAGAAAAAGAAGGAGACAGAAAGAGCAGGGGGGAGAAAGAAGGAGAGAGGGAGAAAGAGGGAGAAATAAAGTTCTTCAATTCAGCATCCAAATAAGAATAAGTTTTTGTCATTTGCTTTTTTTTTTAAATGAATAATTAAGTATTAGAATCTTCTATTTACTACCTGAAACCAAGACACTTATCAGAAGTGTCTTCGTTTCCGTTTGGAATTGGTAGATGAATGGCATATGAAGGGTCCGAAAGCGCTCGGCACAATTTTGGTAAATTCATCCACCAATTCGAAAAACTCGAAAAGATCTTAATTAAATTATACAGACTAAATGTGTCTACTATTTACTATATATATATATATACCTGAGAAGAAAAAACGGCAGTGGGAAAATGGGGAGGAAACTCTTCACCCCTCTTCTACCACTGTGTCTATTCTAACTGTAATTATTTTATCCATTAGATCTGAAGAAGCCCTGTTATTTTTGGTGTTATTGATTCATATCAATACCCATAACAGGATGGAAATAAATTTATAATCCTAATATGACCGGTTTTTGTTTTTCTTAAAGGAATTATTGCTCTGGGATGTCAGTTACATTGAGCTCTTTACCAGGAAAATTTAAATGTTCGTAGTTGAATGATTTTTTTGTCGTGACGGAATTATTCCCGATTCCGGTTTAACTGGACTGAATTATATATATATATATATATATTGTAGCGTGTATAAGATATATATATATATAAATATATAAATCTTATACACGCAACAATATATATATATATATAGAGAGAGAGAGAGAGAGAAAGAAAGAGGGAGAAAGAAGGGGAGAGAAAGAGGGGAATAAAGTACTTCCATTTGCCATCCAAATAAGAACGTTTCCGTCATTTGCTTCATTTTCAAATAAATTGATTTTTTTGCAAGCTAACATGTATATTGTTTAAAACGAAACAAAAGAATACTGAATGAGAAATAACCAAAACAGGGGTTGGAAATGAAATGGAAATCTTTATAACATTAACAAAATACAATACTTGTCAGCGGCATGAAGAAGTGATGACTTCTTAGTATAATTTTCCATATTTGTCGTACGTCACACCAACCGGATAAGTTTTGCACAAGGCCTTTTTTAAGGTGGGTCCGAGAGCAAGACCATGGCCCAGACACGCCTGATTGCTCCAAAAATGCCTCGGACCCCGTCGGCATTCCCTAGCCTCTTCGAGAAGATTTAGAGCCAGCGGGGACGGCCTCCTTGGCTCGAGTTGGGTTGACCGCGTGACATGAATGCTGGGTTTCCTTGTGTTGTATGCTCAGGTTTGTCTTTAGGATCAACGAGGAACATAATCAAAGACAATGAACGAACTTCAATGAACGAACGAACACACTTCTTTATAAAAATATATCTCTCACACTTTATTCTCGAAAGGGTTGATGTTTCTGTGGTGTGTGAGAGAAGGGTGGAGAGACATATACTCAGAGAGAGGTCTTCTTTCCATATATTCTTCCAGGAGCCAAGGGGTGCCAACGCTTGCACTCCCTTGCAAGCTCGTCAGAGACGCCTCTGATTGGCTGTGTCCCTTTCTCGACTGTGATTCTCTGCCTCTGTCTAAATTTGACCGCGTGGTTCTCATCACGTGGTCTTCTTCCGGTTACAAACCTGTTGTACCCGAGTGTCCTGATCGCCCTGCTGTTTACTAATCACAACATGAGAGCTTGTCAAAGCACATTGGGTCACGAGGAACGAACCAAAAATCCATGTCAAGTTATATAACACTTGGCACCCACGTCAGGCAGCCTCGACCAAGTGAAACTCCACCACCAAAAGCTGTAAGTATATTTTTACCCTCTAACAATAGTGTCCATCGTATTTCTGAAAAATGGGACGTTCCTGTTAATGTTCATATGTAGGATATATGTTCTCCATGCGGGGGCTGAGTTCTCTCGCAAAAGATTTAACGGTTGCCATTCGCACAATACACAACCCTTCCGGTAGCCGTTAGCGTAAAATGTGAACAAATGCCTAAATTTAATTCATATACATTAAAAATTCTATCGCTTACGTTGGGAATGCTGTTGGCTGTGACGTTGTTATCGAGCTAACGTTATGTTGGTCGGGTTTCCTTCCCGGCTTAAGGTATCTCACTTGACGAGCCACTCTGTTGAGTTGTGATGCAACAAAACAGTCTGTCTGTGGAGAAATATATACATCTATTTAGGTTTGGTTTGGTTTGTTGGGTTTTATGGCATATCAACCATTGTAGGTTATTTAATGCCAAATCCATTTTTATTGTATATCAACCTTTGTAGGTTATTTAACGCCAAATCCATTTTTATGTAAATAATCTGTTTTATTTAAAACAATTCAGTTTAGCATAAATACACAGTTTAATTGTCAAAAACATTTCTATTTCAAAATATTCAACCAGTTATATGTAACAATTCAGTTAAGTGTAAATACAGTTTCAATGTCGAAAAACAGTTCTATTTGAAATAATTCAGTTAAGCAGAAGCACGCAGTTTAAATGTAAGTACGGTTTAATTGTCAAAAACATTTCTATTTCAAGCTATTCAGTTTACTCAAACAATTCAGTTTAGCATAAGTATGCTGTTAGTTCTATTTAACCCATAGATAGGGCCCTATCAGGTGCTACCACTCCGGGCCAGAGTGAACTTGGGACCGATGGCAATGAAGGGGTACTCCGCATTCCCCAAAGCTCCAGCATTGCTGGAACCTCACCATCAGATTGTTTAGTGTCATATATAGGACACTCGTTCGGCGGGGGGGGTCTTACCCCTCTGCAGAGATGCAGTCGGTGTATTCTACAGCCCCAGCCGACTGGGTAAATCTATTTAGGGAGAGATATAATACTTCCCTTCACCATCAAGATAAAAATAAGTTTCAGTTATTTGCTTGAGTTGTTTAGAGAATAATTAAATTCTAAGTTAGAATAAGGAATGTAATACGTACGTTCATCATCAAAATAAGAAATGTGATACTAGTATATATATATATATATATATATATATATATATATATATATATATATATATATATGGTGCCTTCAATAAGTTTCCAGACTTTTTCTGTAGAGGCATTTAAAATTGTTGTAGACTCTTGAAAATTCAGTATATTATTGCTTTACATCTTATGAGATGGCTGGCCAATTTTTATGATTTCAGGTTCAAATCAACAGCTACAGCAGCAATATGAATACACCCTACTAAAGCCTGATTGTCACAGCTAGTGAATTGCAAAAATGCAATCTGGACGTTAGGTCACTTTAGAAGAACGGTATGTAATAAAATTCTGTTTTAAACTTGGAAAAATGCCGCGGAAACGTGTGGAATGCTTCAGACTGCTTTTCGACCATCTTGCATTAATCGAGCATCAGTTTTTGAGTGGCATAAGAAATTCAAGGAAGGCAGGCAGTCTGTGAGGGATGATAAGAGGTGTGGGAGGAGTAAGGAAGTCAATACACCAGAGTTGATTGGCCAAACGGTTAGGGTTACGGTTACTATGATGAGGTTTTAATGGAGTTCAGGAAGAGATTCCTAGGGAAGAGGCCAGCACTCCTCAAATCGGGTCAGTGGCATTTCCACCAGGACAATGCACCAGTCCACGACTCCATCCTTGTCACAGACTATTTGACCAAGATGGGCATCAAGACAATTCCTCACCGTCCCTGTAGTCCAGACATTGCTCACTGTGACTTTTAGTTATTCCCTAATCTCAGAGGCTGTCGTTATGAGACAATTAAGGAGATGAAAGAGACTGTGACGAAGGTCATTGACACGCCCACAAAAGAGGACTTCCATGGGGCCTTCCAGAAGTTGTTGGAACAGTGGACAAGTGCGAGGTAGCCGGAGGAGATTACTTCGAAGGCGACTAGAGCTTGATGTGTGTACTATCAATAAAAGTGCCCCTACGAAAAAAGTCTGGAAACTTATTTAATGATCCTCGTATATATATATATATAACCTTTTCATCGGGATAATTTTTATTAGTTTCTTGAAACCATTTAACAATACAAACAAGTGACTGTTATTAATTAAAAACAATTAATTAAAATCGTCCCATTATTAGATTGGAATACTTAATATCCTATAAAAGTGTGAAAAAATCATAAGAAACAACTACCCCCCCCCGCGAATATGAATATAATGTTGACTCAAATAACTGGAAAAGGTTGACATGTCTTTAGAATCAATAAGTCGAGATTTGGTTGTTTGGGTTTTATGGCATATCAACCTGTGTTGGTTTATTTAATGCCAAATCCATTTTTATAGAAATAATCAGTTCTATTTCAAACAATTCAGTTTAGCATGAGTACACAGTTTAATTGTCAAAAACATTTCTATTTCAAGCTATTCAGTTTATTCAAACAGTTCCAATTCAACTAATTCAGTATAATTCTGTATAAGTACAGATTTCTTTTACACACAGTTAAATGTCAAAAACAGTTCAATTTCAAACAATTCAATTTAGCATGAGCAGGCAGTTTAAATGTAAGTAGAGTTTAATATTCAAAAACATTTCTATTTCAAGCTATTCAGTTTAGTCAAACAGTTCTAATTCAAACAATTAAGTTTAGCATAAATATGCCGTCATTTATATTTAACTCATAGATAGGGCTCTTATCAGGTGCTACCATTCCGGATCAGAGTGGACCTAGGAGCAATGGCAATAAAGGGGTACTCTGCATTCCCCAAAGCTCCAGCATCAGTGGAACCTCATCATCTGACTGTTTAGTGTCATATCCAGGACTCTCATTGTAGGGGGGAGTCTTGCCCCTCTGCAGAGGGGCAGTCGGTATATTCTACAGCCCCACCGATTGGGGAATCGAGATTCGGGTTTATGCTGGATAATGGATTTACTGCAACATATCAATTCGACTGGAAGCACTGGTAAGCTTTGACTGAAAGTGTCGGGGGAACAAAATGTAGATTCTTGACATAGAAGAATACACCAACTGCATCTCTGGTGAGAGCTAACATCCCCCCACATAGTCTGATTGTGGAATTTCAGCCCAAGAGCTTTGATAAAATAGAACTGTTTGATCATTTAAACCGTGTACTTATGCTAAACTGAATTGTTTGAAATAGAACTGTTTGATCATTTAAATTGTGTACTTATGCTAAACTGAATTGTTTTAAATAGAACTATTTGATCATTTAAACCGTGTACTTATGCTAAACTGAATTGTTTGAAATACAACTGTTTGATCATTTAAACCGTCTACATATGCTAAACTGAATTGTTTGAAACTGTAATTTAGACTGGGGCACTGTTCCCTCACTATTTCAATATGGATCATCATCATCATCATCATGTCATGCCACTAGCACGGATATCCCTGACCTTCTCTCGCCACTTCTCCCTATCGTATACATACAAAAAAAAGAGCTGTCCTGTTAGGACATTAAACAGCACCAATCATGGAGCACTGGTAAGTGTGGAGTATCCTTTAATTGCATTACTCCCTGGTCCACTTTCATCTATTGTAGCAGTACCTGTTTGGATGCCTGTCTCTGAATCAAATAGATCTCTTAAAAGTTATTTATGCGAGATAGAAATACTTGCAACTATATAACTGCAAATTATTTGTATAAAGAATAGTTGCTCGAAGCTATAATTGTTTAGTAAGTTATATTATCGTTGGTTAGGTTTCTTTGTTTAATAGCATATCAACCTTCGTGGTTTTTTTTAGTGTTAAAACCATCCTTGTAGAAAAACAGCAGTAATACTATTTAACCAATAGCACAGAACTAAATGGGGGCTTCCTCCTCAGTATTATTGGTTACTTGAACCCATATAACTGTGTGCAAACAAATGGCTATTAATAAATAGAAATATCTCCTTGAAACCATATCATTATGAGCATCATGTCGTGCCACCAGCACGGATATCCCTGACACTCTCTCTCGCTACTTCTCCCTATCGTTCATCGCCTCTGGCAGGTCTTCAGCGCTACATCCCGTATCCTCACAGAGCTGCTGTATGTATGTTCGAGCTGGTCGTCCTGCTTTTGCTCGGCCATATGTGAGGGTCCATAGGAGTACATCACTGATGAGCTCGTCTCTGCTTCTCCAGCAGTGTCCTGCATGTCTGGTTCGTCTAGCTTGGATAGTTTTCATGATGGGAGGTAGGTGGCCGTATAGTTGGTGCCTTGTTGGGTGTTGCCGCCAGGACTTGTTCAATATTGCTCGCAGCATTCTTGTGTAATTGCCGTCTAGCTTCTTCTCCAGCCGTTTTGTTAGCGTCCAAGTAGTGCATCCATACAGCAGTATCGATCGACCGCTGCTTGGAAGAAACTGCGTTTCATTTTATCGGCCATGTCTGATTCCCATATGATCGATAGCTTATCGATAGCTGTCCCTGCCTTCGTTAGCAACGTGTCGATGTCCTTTTCTGTTGATGATACGCTCCTTCCTAGGTAGGTGAATTTGTCTACTAGTTTGAGAGGGGTTCCATCAAGTGTGGTGATGTCGCCTGTTTGATTATAGCACATATATTCCGTTTTGTGTGCATTGACATGAAGGCCAATGCCTGTGGTGACTCGTTCCAAACTATGCAATAGTGTTTCGGCTTGGTTGGGTGTATTTGCCAGTATCGCTATGTCATCGTCGTAGTCGGCAAAAAAAAAAAGAACTATATGGATAGCAGATGAAAACTTGGACAATTTCTAATCTCTGATGTTTGAGCTTATATGGCCAACAACAATGGACAAACACAAACATCACCCACCTGCACCATCACCACTCATCTGCCAACCTCCCAATTGCTGCTTTTAATATATGAGCCCCTTGCTTCTGGGAAAATAGCTCCATATAACATGGACCGCCCAGAACTACTTCAGAAAATGATAATCTTGTCTATTGATTATACTAGAGCTGAAGATTTTTGTACATGTCGGACAGTAAAAAAACCTAACCCTTCCATGCCCAGAGAGAAATCCTTCTCTATTTGATCATCCATTAATATCTGCAGATCTAACTTTTTAAAATCTCCT
>OY757924.1:8998042-9090542 GCA_963585895.1 Sepioteuthis lessoniana | reverse complement strand
CGAGTTTCAAGCATTATATATATATATATATATATATGGAGTCAAATATATATAGATATACATATAGATATATAGATAGATATATAAAGTTCGATGGATGAATTATCACAATTTTAGATTTTTAATTTTGCGCCATCTCTTTATTTGTTTCAGCTTTTGTCTACTGTGCCGCAAACTAAAGTCAGTTGAACACTATCTGAGAGTAAAAGAATACCATGATACAGTTCACCCCTCCAGAAATTCGGAAATTGCATACTGAACTGTTTGGCATTCACAACAGGAAGCTCCAGTCTTGAAGATTTCAAAGAGTTTGAGGTTCAATCTAAAGACAATTCTATATTGATGAAATCCCACCAAGGTGTTTAGAGGTGGTCACAAGCAATAGTGACATTATCATATTTACCCAACCCCTCCGTTCGGGCAGGATATGACTCAAGGTCAATTTTTAAGTGGAGTTTAACAGGTTGGAATTCAGAGTTTTCCTTCTCCTAGACTAGTTACCACACCAAAGCTGAAGAACCCAGTCTGCTCTGCTATTTACCCATAGCTGGATTCATACCTTTCCCAAGGGTATTAGTGCTATGTTAAATGCAATCAGTCTCGTCCAGGATTCGAACTCGTGTTGCCGTGTCCATTTCCTACGACGATAACCATTACACCACGGGCACCTCCTGTATATGTTCATTTAGTTTCGTTTTATCATGATTACAGCTGTGGGAAATGGACAACGAGAACCGAGTTCAAATCTAGGACGAAGCTGTTTACACTTTCACATAATTTTAATATCCTTGAGAAAGGTTTGATTCCGACTATTCTCCAGCTATTGGTCAATAGTAGGACAGATTGGGCTCTTTAAGCAAGGTATGGCAACCGATCTAGGAGAAAGAAAACTCTTAATTCAAACCTGTTAAACTCCGCTTGAATTTGACCTAGACTCGCATCCTGCTCGTTCGGAATGGTTGGGCATATATATATATATGTGTGTGTGTGTGTGTGTGTGTGTGTGTATGCGTGTGTGCGTGTCTTTATGTGTTTGTGTGTATCTTTATATGTGTGTGTGTGTGTGTGTGTGTGAGTGTGCAACCGTAACTAAGAAAAAAAACCCGGCAAAACACAGTGAGATTTTGATGAGAGAAAGGAACTCAAAATGCTCTACCTTAGAGAATAATCAATTTCCAGTTTAGTATGTAAGTGAATCCTAATAGATTATCCTTTTCTTAACCATGCATTTTTATATAAGTGGGATAACTATGAAATGCTAATCAGAATACTTTACTCTTTCTTAAACAGAAGCATCAATATCATCGTGGACTACAGTTAATATGGAATTCAAATTCTTCAATCCTTCCAAATTCTCCAATCCTTCCTAAATAGAAATAGATATAATATATATTGTCGGCATGGAAAACTGTGATGTCTGAAATACCAATTAGAGTATTTCCTTCCTTTTTAAATAGAAGCATCAATATCATCATGGACAGCTGTTAACTATGAAAAGCTCATTAGAATCATTCTCTTCTTCCTAAATAGAAGCATTTGAACTCTAAAATACTAATTAGCTACTTTCACTCCTTTCGAAATAGAAGCATCAATATAATCATGGATAACTGTTAACTATTCAAGTCAAATTAGAATCATTCCTTCCTTGCCAAATAGAAGCATAAATTTTATCAAGAAAATGTGTTTAAATCCTATACATTTGATATATATGTATAAAGAGGATTTGGCATTAAATAAGCTACAAGGGTTGGTATGCCATAAAAACCTACCCAACCAAATGATATACAATTAATATATATGTATAAAGACGATTTGGCATTAAGTAACCTACAATAGTTGATATGCCATAAAAACCAACGAAACCAAATCAAATATAATCATCATATGTGTATAACAGGAATTCGGTATTAAATAACCTACAAAGGTTGATATGCCATTTAACCAAACTCAACCAAATCTTTATATATTTAATATATATGTATAAAGAGGATTAAATAACCAACAGTGTTTGATATACCATAAAACTCAACCAAACCAAATCATATATATTTAATATATATGTATAAAGAGGATTCGGCATTAAATAACCTACAAGGGTTGATATGCCATAAAACCCAACCAATCCAAATCATATATATTTAATATGTGTATGAAAATAGATTTGGCATTAAATAACCCACAATAGTTGATATGCCATAAAGCCAAACCAAACCAAATCATTCTATTCTAACAGAATCGACCAATATAATCAAATTTCAATTTTTTCGAAAAAATCTCAGAAATTTCTTTAGCCTTATTTCTCAGTCAATTCAAAAAGTTCACCAAGTTTTTTTTAGGTGGTGTTGTAATCTACGCATCCTATGACACCAGAAACTGTTGGGTATCGCCACCTTTTTCCACACAATGCGCAACTCCATCTGCCATATACAGCAATAGCTTGTAGTGGGTAGACTAGGTGAAGAGCAGCTTCTGATATGAATAGTATTAGAGCTTTGGAGAGTGCAGATCGCACTAGATCAACTTACTTGCTACCGTAATAACGGAAGCCAATACGATCGTTTGACTATAACTTTATTCAGTATTCACTAATCCTATGTTCTTGTCTACTAATAGTCTCTCTACTGTATATACTTTTTCCTGAGAATATATCTCTATTTCCTCTCATATCGTGGTTTGTCCTTTATTTAATATTACAAACATTCACTAATCCTATGTTCTTGTCTACTAATAGTCTCTCTATTGTATATACTTTTTCCTGAGAATATATCTCTATTTCCTCTCATATCGTGGTTTGTCCTTTATTTAATATTACAAGCATTCACTAATCCTATGTTCTTGTCTACTAATAGTCTCTCAATTGTATATACTTTTTCCTGAGAATATATTTCTATTTCCTCTCATATCGTGGTTTGTCCTTTATTTAATATTACAAGCGTTCACTAACCAGAACGGAACAGAAACAATAAAACCATTTTACATTTTGTTGAAAAACTATAATTTGAATAATAATTATTCGTTAAAATTTCTGTGATGCAGCTCAATAATTTTTTTCTCTTAGATTATTGGGATTATTCTCTTAAATTCTATTATTATATTCATAACATTTCAGTTTATACGCCCTCCGGTCCTCTTAAGGTGTTTCATGTCGAACTCTGCCGCCCACACAGAACTTTCTTGGGGGTAAATTGTTCTGATTCCGTTTACCATGACTGGGTACAAGTGCTAAGTTAAAGTAAGAATACCTTGTTATTTAAGGATTGGAATTTAAAATCGTCATGTTTTTATCAACCTTTGGAATATTTCTCATTACAATCTTTTCTGTGCTAATCAAGGATTAAGCAGATTCCATTGTTGCCCAGTCAGCTGGGGCTGTAGAATACACCGACTGCACCTCTGCAGAGGGGTAAGACCCCCCCCCACAACGAGTGTCCTAGATATGACACTAAACAATCTGATGGTGAGGTTCCAGCAGTGCTGGAGCTTTGGAGAATGCGGAGTATCCCTTCATTGCCATTGCTCCCAGGTCCACTCTGGCCCGGAGTGGTAGAACCTGATAGGGCCATATCTATGGGTTAAATAGAACTAACAGCATACTTATGCTAAAGTGAATTGGGTAAACTGAATAGCTTGAAATAAAAAAAGTTTTTGACAATTAAACCGTACTTACACTTAAACTGCGTGCTTATGCTTAACTGAATTATTTCAAATAGAACTGTTTTTCGACATTAAAACTGTATTTACACTCGACTGAATTATTACATATAACTGCTTGAATAGTTTGAAATGTTCTTGACAATTAAACTGTGTATTTATGCTAAACTGAACTGTTTTCAATAGAACAGATTATTTACATAAAAATGGATTTGGCGTTAAATAACCTACAAAGGTTGATATGCCATAAAACTAAACAAACCAGGTTCCATTGTTAGATTTCATCAACATCATCATGTCGTGCCGCAGGCACGGATATTCCTGACTCTCTCTCGTTACTTCTCCCTATCGTTCATCGCCTCTGGCAGGTCTTCAGGGCTACATCCCGTATCCTCTCATAGCTGCTGTATGCATGTTCGTGCTGGTCGTCCTGCTTTTGCTTGGCCATATGTGGGGGTTCATAGGAGTACATCACTTATGAGCTCGTCCCTGCTTCTCCAGCAGTGACCTGCATGTCTGGTTCGTCTAACTTGGATAGTTTTCGTGATGGGAGGTAGGTGACTGTATAGTTGGTGCCTTGTGCGGTATTGCCGCCAGGACTTGTTCAATATTGCTCGCAGGTAGCCCCAATCGAAGAGGCAACCCGGAAAATTCATTAGGCCACTTCGTGAAAAAAAATCAAAAAAAAGTTGCGTGTTGTATCTCACGGGTTGATGGAGATATGAGGTTTATAAGTCCCAAAAATTCTCTCTGAATTGTTCAGGTGGAAATATAGCGCAACAGATATAAGCGTTTAGTTAATAAAAATCTGTGAAACCATCTAGAAAATAATTTTTGTGGATTAAGTAAAGGGTTTTGTTTAAAGTTCCGTGTAGGTTCCCGAATTCAACATAAGATACCAGAAGAAAGCCGAAAGACGCATCAACCGAAACGTTGTGTATATAACGATATAGAACATAATCAGAATACAATAAATGTAAAAATTAAATTGTAATTAAACCAGCAATGGTTTGAAGCCTCATTTCTATGTGAATTCTTCGAATTGGCCATGTTTTTTGGCAGCATTGTAATTTACGCAGCCAATTCAACCAGAAACGACAAAAATCAACAGTTTAAATTTTGTCGAAAAAAATGTTCTATCCTAGGAATGTTTTAAGCACTACATCATGGATGATTTTTTTTCGAAATCTTTGAAGATTTTTCCATGCTTTGATGCCCCCCACCGACCTTTTGTGTCGAAGAAAGAGAAGATGTTTTGAAATTGATTGATTTTTGATGTCTTCGAGAAAGTTTTCAAAACACTGCGTGCAGAATGACAGCGATTTTATTTTACTTTTCTCATAACCACTTTATTCGACGACTGCTGCAAAAGTTTCCTGCGATTCTGATTATCAAAAAGATAGATTGTGTGACGCGGTATAAAATATTTATCCCAAGACGGGAGTTTATTTTTCGCACGTGTGAAGACGGGGTAGCCTGGCACTTGATCCCTCGTAGAATAAGTTCCAGTTAAGATTCCCTTTTTGGGCGTAGGGAAACTGGCAGATTATGTTGGGGTTAATTTGGGGCTAGACTGACCGCCGCAGGCAAGGGGTTTCCAAATTTCACGTTAACACACCCACCCACCAGGCCACTTCCCTCCCCCTACCCCTAGGATAATGGAAAATATGGGCCTCTAGGTTTAAATATAATATTATTTATCATAGTCAACAATTCCAGTTTCCCGTGTAATATTTTTAAAAGCGAGTAGGACACGAGCGAGAATAAATTGAGGCGAATGAAGCTGAAAAGGGAGTATACAAAAGACAACTTGATAGGCAGACAACACAATGAATAAATTTCGACACGAGGAGAGATATAAAATATAACAAGATTTTTAATACATGCGGACACACATATTTAACATGTCGGCTATATTATCAGCGGATAATATCCAATATACAAATAAATGTCTTTCTTCCTTATTCTTTTCTTTCCTCCTTCTTTAAACTGAGAGAGAGAGAGAGAGAGTGAGAGAGAGAGAGAGAGAGAGAGAGAGAGAGAGTATGTAATTGCAGTACTTAGGAAGGATGTAGGGAGAAACAGTCTGAAGGTTTACTTAGCTTTTTGACGGGTTCCTTCTGAGAGTATTTGGCTTGAATGCGTCTGTCATCTTGTCCAAGAGCTCTATGTCGCTTCTTCACCCGGAGTTTGGCATGAGATTCGCCCATCCGTTCATGGCGATCACTGTCTTCAAAACTGATTTTCTTATCCCTATTTCTGCTGACGAAAAGGGTGCTACTTCCGTTTTAGAGTACTGGCCAATCATTCGGTATCTTTCTTCTTCCTTCGGGCGATTCATTCGGACTATTATATGTCCATATACCCCATTCTTTATCCATCCGGTCACAGAATGCAAACATCTGTTGGCTTTCATTCTGACCCGGATTTGTTACTTCGGCCGCGAGGAATTGACCTACATTCCTATTCCTTTTTTTAACGATCAGTCTTTGGCGGCCTGTTAATTCAAATACGGAGGGGTAGGGGAAATTCTCTATTTCTCTCCTCACTGTGGTAGACCACGTGACAATTACCTTTAACGGCATGTCTAATTTTAAGGGCTTATTTCATGCCTGGAGGTGAGAGAATCACTTATTGTACGTTCATATTTTTTGCCTATTTTTTGCGTACAGTTCTTCATTAAGTATTCCTATCTAACTAAAATTATTTATAAACAATTTTTCTAAATATATGGAAGCACCACATGGATTCTGACAAAGCGTCCACAGAAAAAGGTAGATTGAAATTGCTCAAGAATTCTCGAACTATATTTTTAAAAATCCAAGACGCAACATCCCGCGAAACAACAGTTGTACGGCTACCAACCTCCTATCTCCCAAACCATCCAAATTAGACGAACAAGACATGCCAGACACTGCTGTAAGTAAAGTCAAATTCATAAGTGACGTTTTCCTAAGTACCCCTTCACTTGAACAAGCCAGTGTTGTCTATGTACTGGTTCCCTGAAATTGACTCTGGGAACGGTCCGCAAATATCAAGTGCCATTTTTGCGAACGGGAAGGGTGGGGTATAAATTCCTGTAACCTATGCCTAATCTTACTTAAATTCCTAGTTTGGCAGGTAACACATTTATTAACGTATTCCACTACCCCTCTAAATAGGCAAGGCCAAAAATATTTTATTCTAATTGCCTGGTACGGCTTATCCGCACCCATATGCCCATTTTCGTTGTGGTATTGTACAAACACTCTGAGTCTAAGGTGGGTTGAGATATAAAGTCTCACTGTTGGATCTTCGTCCGAGTGTGATATGTAGAAGACGACTTCATCTAGGATAATAAAATTTTTTTTCTTTTCAGCCTTAGTTGCCTTCTCCCTCTTGAGTCTTTTTTTTTAACTCCCTAATCTCCCTATCGTCGTCTTGCTCACGTACCATATCGAAGTCAGCTAGCATAGGCATCTCAAACTCGTCTGCTCGGGACCCTTCATTTAATTTCGCGAATCTCCGAGGCTCGAACCTGTTTGAGTTTATTGCGCTAACTTCGTAGGCTCTGTCATCGATATCTACCTCCCTATCCTAGCTGGTACTTAAAGTGCCTTTAGAACGTGATAAAGGGTCTGCGCACACGTTCCTCGTGCCCTTTAAATATTGGATCTTACAATTGTACCCAGTTATACTCAAGGCCCATAACTGATTTTTCCTATTTTGCATGGGTGAGTTTAATAAATACTCGAGTGGTTTATGGTCAGAATAAATAACAAATTCAGCGCCATGTAAGTAATGATTTAGCTTTTGTAGTTCATAATGTATGGCATAGGTCCCCTTTTCGATCGTAGACCACCTCGTTTGGGTATCGCTCAACTTATGGGACAAGAAGTATATAGGCTTTTCTAGCTCTTTTCCCTTGTCCTCACAATACGACGTCTGAGTTAGACATGCACCTATTGCATCCGTGTAGTGGTTTTACCCACGGGTAAGGTCTGGATATGCCAAAGTTACCTTATCCGCCAACATTCCTTTCAACTTATCAAAACCTATCTGGCATTCGTCATTCCACTCGAACCTTGCGTACTTTCTAGTTAGGTGCATTAATGGTGCGGCTATACTCGAAAAATCAGGGATAAATCTTCAATAATATGAACACATCCCGATGAAAGCACGAACCTCCCTAACTGTACTTGGGCTTTATACGGCCTGTATGGCTTTAACCTTCTCCGGATCAGCCTGTATGTCGTCTCAACTAATTCTAAACCCTAAGTATTGGGTTTCTTCCTTAAAAAAAACTCGCATTTCGACGGCTTTAATTTAAGGTTACCCCTCTTTAAGCTGTCAAACACTTTTTGGATGTGTTTGAGATGATTTTCGGTTGTATCCGAAAAAAACAAAATATCGTCCAAGTATGCCAGAGCATAATCTTCCTGGCCTTTTAGCACTATGGACATAAGCTCTGAGAAGACAGAGGGTGCATTTGCGACCTCAAATGGCATAACGTTAAAATGAAAAAGCTCCCGATGCGAAACAAATGCGGCTTTTTCCTTATCCTTATCGTCTAATTCTACCGGCCGGTACCCTGATTTTAAATCGAATTTAGAAAAGTATTTTGCCGTACCCAGTGATGCTAAAATGTCATCAATAACTGGTAGTGGGTAGGCATTACTTTTCGTCCCTTTATTAAGGTCCCTAAAATCCACACAGAATCTCTTACTCCCGTCTTTCCTTTCTACTAGCACTATAGGGAAACCCCATTGACTCCTCGATTTTTCTATGATCCCAGCCTCTTGCATCTCATCAATTGCTTGGTCCACCAGCGCTCTCTGTTTAAGAGGTGTGCGATACGAGGCTTTCTTTATGGGGGGTGACCCCCTGTGTCGATGCTCATCTTAACAGTATCCGTTACCCTCAGATACTTATCAGCGTTGGTGAACAGATCTCTGTTTTTTCGAAGCAGGGGCCAGAGATCACTTCCAAATCCCTCCGGAACCGTTACCCCCTCCAATTCCTTATCAGAGATCCCTATTCGCTAACTCTATGCTGTTAACTATGCCTGCTTCACGCAGCCTTCCTACTTGACATCCCCTCTTAAGCCTTATAGTTTGGTTAGTACCATTCATGATAAGAATCGGGACTCTCCGTGATTCGTTTGCTGTGACCATAGAACTCGCCACAGATACGCCGGCGAGCTGGCTGAAAAATCCTGAGCTTATCCTCAATTTCGTACTCTCTACTCACTGGTCTGATCCTAATTCGCCCTAAGCAAGTGTAAGCAAGTGTAAGCTTCAATACCAAGGTACTTTGTGACCGAACTAGCGAGGGAATGCGCTTGTCCTCCTCTAATGCTACGTATTCACCTTTGAATCTCAGGGCATTTCATCATCATCATCATGACGTGCAGCTTGCACGGATATCCCTGACCCTCTCTCTCTCCACGTCTCCCTATCATTCATCGCCTTTGGCAGGTCTTCAGGATTACATCCCGTATCATCACATAGCTGCTGTATGAATGTTCGGGTTGGTCGTCCTGCTTTTGATTGGCCATATGCGGGGGTCCACAGGAGCACATCACTTACGATCTCGTCTTTGATTCTCCAGCAGTGTCCGGCATGTCTAATTCGTCTAGCTTGTATAGTTTTCGTGATAGGTGGTAGGTGGCATTTAAATCATAATAAATACGGACTTGGTTCTTCTTCAACCAATCCCGTCCTAAAATGACATTCCTATTTAAATTTTCTTCAACAAAGAAATCGTGTTGAGATCTTTGTTCCCCTACTTTAAACTCCAGCGAAGTCTCTCCTTTGAACCGTAAGCGAGATCCATTCGCTGTTTGGAGGTTGATAGTCTTTCAAAATAAGTCGGGCCCTCGGTTTTATCGACTTAAAACCCCTGCTATGCACTATTGAATCTTCGGCCTCGGTGTCACTTAATGCCCTGAAGAATCTCGACCCTACCCTAATACTAATAGTATTAGGTGAGCCCCGAGACCCTAATGCGTATATCGGGGCGGCGTTCCTCGTCCATTTTCGTGACTCACTGCGGCCGGACTTTAACCGTTTTCCCGATGTCTATACGTACAATTTCTGGCAATATGGTTTCTATCACCTCATACCCAACAAGGGCCAGGCACGGGTGTCCGCCTGTTAACATGTCGTTTTTCGTCTGGCGGTGGTGGCGGGCGCCAATTTTGGGGTCTCGGAGGTGGTTATTTATATTTACGCCTACGGGCGTAACAAACTTCCATGGGTTGCGGGAAGTTTTCACTCCAATGAGGGTTATTTTTATCCCAGTTCTTAACTTACTTTCTCCCCTAGCTAAACTATAGGCCATATCTAATGTAGCGGGATCAGCCCTGATCACCGCTAGCTTAATTTCTGGGTCCCTTAGTCCTTCCACAAAGAAGTCCTTAACCTGTTTCCGAACCAGGGGATCCAGTCGCTGACCACTCTCGTAAACCTTTTCCGCTAGATTTAATATCGCTCGAGGTACACTTCCAGCCTTTCTTGCGGATATTGCTGAGCCCTATCCAGCTCCACTAGATATTGATGGGGGTTTCTCTCCAACCCGAAATGCTCACGCAGTTTGTGTTTCAGATCTTCGCACGTAAGCTGAGCATTACTGGTTATTAGGCGCTGGATCAGGGATCGAACGGATCCCTTTGTGGTCAGGAGGGCAGCTCGGCACTTCCGCTGCTCGGTCGGATTTGCGACCAAGAAATATTTATCTAGATCTCTCGTCCAGGCATCGAACCTGTGTGCATCATTCTCAACCAAGGCGCGTATATTGCTCAGATAAGAGCTCGCCTGGACCGGAGAGGTTACGCCAGACAGCGCCTTCGCAAATTCTCCCGTAAATCCTCACATCATTTCCGCTAAAAACTGTTCCTGGTTCATCCTAAATAATTTTTTAAATAATAATAAAACTAACTATTAAATTCTAATTCTATACAAACTACCCAGCCTGCACAAAAATGATCGACACAGAAACAAATGGAAAGAAACAATTGTCGAAACTGAAGAAGATTATAGGCGAAAAATATGATTCTGTCAACTTACAGAATTTTTAGGGTCCTTTCCCTTTTTTTTTTCTTCTTTCCTCGTTTCTCTTCTTCTCTGGGCTTTCCCTTGGTTTGTGCCTGAGTCTCTGTTTTCAGCGAACAAAGTTCTTTACTTTACTCGTGGTAACCCGTTCGTATTGGATTTTTTTTCTTGGTGTTCCTCTTATGTCGTAAGAGGCCAGGTCAAAATAAAAAAAGGCACCAGAAAGTCTTTGTACCATAGGACCAACGTTTTGTGCTGTAAAGAAAGAAGTCCGTAGAAAAAGAAATACTCAAACTCGAAGGTAAGGGAAGAAAATATAGCAGTCGTTTATTGTTCAGCCATGATCGCTGCAACTCGAAAAGTTCATTTTAGCTGCGTCCTTCTTCTCCCTTCCTCTCGATTGTGACGGGGTGAGGGTGAGAGCTGGCTGTTTGAAACACGCCTGACAGATAGGTCGTAGCAGACTGGGGTTGGATGGGTCGGGGTCTCAGAACCTTTAACGCACCCGTTTTGACAACTGCCTTCAACTCTGCCAAAATCTCGTTACTTGTTTTCTTATATAGAGATTTTGGAGAACAAATCGAAGATCCTCGAATGTTCGATGTCACCAGTGAAACACGGGATAATACATCTGTGATTATTTTAAAATCACGTCCAACTTTGCTGGTCATTCTGCCTGCACGCGCTAGTCTCGTGACACCTTCTCTGATTGACGATAGCGCCCGTCCGTAATATTACAATGTTTTTGACAATTAAAATGTGTACTTATGCTAAACTGAATTGTTTGAAATAGAACAGATTATTTACATGAAAATGGATTTGGCGTTTAATAACCTACAAAGGTTGATACGCCATAAAACCCAACAAACCAAACCAAACCTTTCATTTACTAAACTCACTTACTACGATTCCGCAGTCCAGGACTTTAACCAATACTCCAAGCGGACACGCCCATTCATTTGATTGCTTTGGTTTGGTTATTCAATGCCTAATCCTGTTTTACGTATATATCAAATATATTTGTAAACGAATTTTGTCTTTAAATGATCAAAACATCTGTTTCTAACAATTCAATTTAACATAAGCCAATAAAGTTAGATAGTTTCAAGTATTGCTATGTATCACTAACAATTCAATTAAACATCAGTCATTTGTTTACAAATAGTTAAATGATCAAACAGTTCTATTTCTAACAATCCTATTTGGCTGACGTCATTTGTTTGCACTCAGTTTAAATGTTAAACAGTTCTATTTGACCCATAGATAGGACCCTATTTAATGCTACCACTCCGAAACTGAGTGAACCTGGGAGCGATGGCAATGAAAGAGTATTCTGCTTTCCCCAAAGCCCCAGAATTACTGGAGCCTCACAATCAGATTGTTTAATTTCATAATCGGATCACTCATTGGGGAGTCCCCCCCCCCACTCAGCAGAGATGCAGTCAGTGTATTCTACAACTCCAACCGACTTAGTTGGACATCATTTGGAGGCCAGTTCTGTTTGTAGTTATTTGTTTCCTTCGCTGGATACGAAGACAGACTGTGTTTTTCTGTCTTCTCAGCACAATGCAAGTCGAGATTTGGACGACACGGCGCAAGGGATTTTAAGAGGGTGGGGTTTTTTTCGACACTGACTTAAGTCGTTTCTTCGAGCATCAGCTTGGAATGAAATTCAGGGTTGAGCCTGAAAGGCTGTCCTTGTCGGAATTTAGTAAATGGTGGGTGAATGCTGCACTCATGTACCTAGTGAAAAGTGCTGATTGTGATTTCTCTGCAGAACTTGCAGGGTAAGTTAAGAATTTTGCCCCCCCCCTGAAAAAACAAGTCAATCCCGCCCAGATTGGTAAAACAAGGTTGTTGTTTTTTTGTCTTCTTTTGATTTAGACATTCTAACTTACGTAGGATAAGTGCATTCGCCCATTTTTATATTTTTTAGTCCCTATTGCTTTTTATTTTTCCCTCTCTCTCTCTCTCTATATATATATATATATATATATATAGATAGATAATACCAGACTGAGATAGATATAAACAAGTAAATAGATATCATCATTATGTCGCGCTGCGAGCAGGAATCTTCCTGACCCTCTCTCGCCACCTGTCTCTATCGTCCATCGCTCCCGACAGGTCCTCCAAGCTACATCCTTTATTGGTAAAGAACTGCTGTATATAGGTTCTAGCTAGTTGTCCTGCCTTTGCTCGTCCATGTGAGGAGTTCTAAGGGGTACATCACCTATGATTTCGTCCTTACTTCTCCAGCAGTGTCCCGCATGTCTGGTTCGTCTAACGTGGATAGATTTCGTAATAGGTGGCCGTACAGCTGCTGTTTTGTGGTGTCTTGCCTGCAGGACTTGTTAGATACAGCTCGAAGCATTATTGCGTAATTGCCGTTAAGCTTTTTCTCCATACGCTTTGTTAACATGGATGTGGTGCATCCATATAGCAGTATTGATACGATCGCTGCTTGGAAAAAACTGCGTTTTATTCCATCGGCCAGAGCTGAAACAAACTAATAGATAGATAGATAGATAGATAGATATTGACATAGATAGATAGATAGATATTGACATAGATAGATAGATAGATAGATAGATAGATAGATATTGACATAGATAGATAGATAGATAGATAGATAGATAGATATTGACATAGATAGATAGATAGATAGATAGATAGATAGATAGATATTGACATAGATAGATAGATAGATAGATAGATATTGACATAGATAGATAGATAGATAGAGAGATAGATAGATAGATATTGACATAGATAGATAGATAGATAGATAGATATTGGCATAGATAGATAGATAGATAGATAGATACGAAACTGAAATTGACAGAAGTCAAAATAGAGAGAGAGAGAGAGAGAGTGTGTGTGTGTGTGTGTGTGTGTGTGTGTGTGTGTGTGTGTGTGTGTGTGCTATCTCTGTAAGTCACAGTGTAAGAGAGTGAGTTCTTTGAAGACGAGAGTATACATAGGCAATCCTTGTCATGCAGTCGGCTCCAAATGCACAGGACAAAATCAAAGTTGGTAGATGTGAACTGAGATGGACAGACAAACAGACAGACATCTTGGAAATGACAGAGAATCAAATGTGATGTGATATTAGTTGCGAGTCATTTGCTTCTCTCTCTCTCTCTCTCACTCTCTCTCTCTCTCTCTCTATTTGCATCAATACTGCGACCTCATGAGTAGGTCCACATTAACAACCATTTTCATCGTTTTTTGGGGGTTTTTTACAGTTAAACTTTTTGCCTATGGATAAAGTGACAGATATTTCCGTTCGCAGATAAGATCAATGATTTACCGGGAAAAAAACGGACATATGTAAGCGTAATATATTGACCCTCGACCGAGCCGTCAATCAAGAGATGCACCTGTGTAAATAAGCGGATTAACAGCGGAAGCAGGTGGACGTTAAACAATAATATAACCAGCCGGCCAGAGGTTTACTTGTTCAAAAACGTAGTGCGATAGACAACAACTATGGAAGGCAGTAATTACTGGGGATACGGTTACAAGACTCAGCATTCCTATTCGAGGTCGCGTTAAATCACCTGAAGAAGGCCAGGGGTGAAATTTGGCCGAAACGTAGTGAAAGAAGAAACAACACAAAAACCAAGATAGGGACAAAAAGTCCGCAATAAATTAAAAAAAAAAGAAGATAATTCTCAGATTAAGAAGCCTCATCTCAAAATGATTCCAATTAAAGACAACTGAAAAAAAACTCTTTAAAAAACACTCTTCTCACATACCAGCAACTCCTGCTGATGGCCTATGAAAGGTCAGAACGCGCTCGGGACAATTTTCGGTAAATTTATCTACCTATCAGGAAACTTAATACGGATCTGTTGGAGTACGGTAGTTTGGTTTTGGGGATTATTTCCCCCACCATCAATCGTTGGTTTATATTTAAAAAAAGGGCATTTGAAGCAAATTCGTAAAACGCCGTGTACAAAAGAACATTCAAAACAAAGCTGTACAAACAAAATTAAATTTATATATCAAGAAATACATGAAAAAGAAACATTACAAATATTCTAATATAGTCTGTTGAATATTCCTGTGAGTGTGTGTGTGTGTGTGTAACTAACACGAGTCTGCTGAATATTCCTCTGTGTGTATATGTGTGTACTAACACGGATATTATGGCAAAAGACTAAATATTGAAAGTGCCGGGAGACTATAAAATGTATGTGGACTAAGGCATGCGTCTTCTCCCATGTTGGTTGATTGTCTCTTTCGGGGTTTGACGAGATTTCTGTGGTTGTGTTCGAGGCTGGAGCAAGTCTAACCGAAAAGGCAGAACAGGAAAGAAAAAGGTTGTAGAATATTTACATTTTCGTGGGGTTGACTTCTAGAAGTCAAAATGTAAGAGAGAGAGTGTGTGTGCTGTCTCTGTAAGTCAAAATTGAGAGAGAGAGAGAGAGAGAGAGAGAGAAAGAGAGAGTGTGTGTGTGTGTATGTGTGTGTGTGTGTGTGTGTATGTGCTATCTCTGTAAGTCACAGTGTAAGAGAGTGAGTTCTTTGAAGACAAGAGTATACATAGGCAATCCTTGTCATGCAGTCGGCACCAAATGCACAGGACAAAATCAAAGTTGCTGACGTAGTTGTGAGCACTAACCATTTGACTTTCCTGACCAATAGCTTCCCGAGACTTATTACTTTACCGACGTCCGCCATCTTTGTTTCGCGAAGAAGTGGCATCATGGCCATTTTAAAATACAGGAGTGTAAATCCTATATATATATATATATATATATTATTTATTCCCTAGAGATCTTAATAAAATTTTATAGACAAAATGCGTCTTGCTTATTTAATCAAACATCCTTGAATTTTTATTAATAAATATAGTTAATTGAAAGTATATAATCTTTTTCAAAAAAAAAAAAGAAGGAAAAAAGAAGAAAGATTGTCCTAAGAAATAACCTTACGATGGTCGACATTCCAAAAAACCAACGAACCGACTAACCAACCAACCAATCAAACAAACAAACAAACAAACAAAAAAACTTATATCTGTGAAATAAATGTTTAGTTAGATGCTATTCAGATCATCAGAAAACAGAACACATTTTTGCCCACGTGATATATACATTTTTTTTAAATCTATATATGCTTTGTAAAACATTTAGAATCACTGTTATATATATATATATATATATATATATATATATATATATATATATATATATATATATATATATATTTGTGAGTATTTTGTAAAATCTTTGATAGGTGCATTGATGTATAAAATAATGCTAAACTGAAAATTTTTTTAATATATTCCTGTTCACCTGCACATTAAACGCACACAGATGTACACAGAGAGACAGAGACAGAGAGAGGGAGAGGGAGAAAGACAGACAGAGTTAGGGAGAAAGATACCTCCACATAAACAAAAAATACATATAATATACAGTATTGGCTACGCTACGAAATTCTGAACATAACCCCCCTCCTAAACACAGCCTCGAATATATATATATATATATATATATATATATATATATATATATATATATATATGTGTGTGTGTGTGTGTGTGTGTGTGTGTGTGTGTGTGTACAGTTGACATGTACAAGTGAAAAAAGCTATTTCAGCAAAGAAATGTTGAAAATATACTTACCCCACCAATCATAAGCATCTCTCTCTCTCTATCTCTCTCTATATATATATATATATATATATATATATATATATATGGATATGGTAGATTATACAAGACTGAGATAGATAGATAGATAGATAGATAGATAGATATAAACAAGCTAATAGATAGATAGATAGATTGATAGATAGATAGATGCTTACTAAGAACGATATAGAAGGCTTCTTTCTAAATGCAAGACCAGATGTAAGATAATAATCTTAGCAAATATAAATATATCCTCTTGTAGAAATATAAAGTGCTCGTTCTATTTACTGCTTGGAAAAGCTAAGCCGTAGCCGAGCTTAAAAAACAACAACAACAACAAGAAAATCATCTGTACCTAAATCTATTTTTACCTTCATAATCTCAAAGACATTTTTTTTTTCAAATATCCAATTTCTTGTCTTTTGAAAAACTTGCACAAGTTAAATAAGCTTTTCTCCGATTCTCATATTATTTATTTATTTTTTCAGATTTCTTTCCAATCGAATTCTTATTTTTTTTCTTTTTTTTTTTTTCTTTTTTTTTTCAAGGGTTGGGAGAGAAAACGACAAAGAATATCAGCCTGTTGCACAGTTTTTAGTTTATCGAAGCCAATCGATGCAATACATCGAAAGCTCACGAACTACACAGATTTCTTGTAGAGTCGTCCATGTTTCTTGTGAGCAAGTTGACGAATGAAGACCCTTGCAGCGTCAAAAAAGTCTCGGTGACAACAAGGTAGTTCGTCCATCGACCCGCATAAGCGTTCCTAATATATATATATATCGAAAATGCCAGAAAATACCAGATTACCAGTCTGCTGGAGCTAGAGCACATACCGACTGCATTTCTGCAGAGGGATAAGAACCCACCCACCCAACAAGTGTCCTGTATATAACAGTAAACAATCTGATGGTGAGGTTCTAGTAATTCTGGAGCTTTGGGGAAAGCGGTGTACCCCTTCAATACCATTGTTCCCAGTTCCATTCTGACCTGGAGTGGTAGCACTGGAGACAGTCCTGTGTATGGGTCAAATAGAACCGTTTAACATTTAAACTGCGAGCTTACAAATGACATATGTTAAATAGAATTATTTGGAAATAGAATCGTTTGATCATTTAACTGTGTGTAAACAAATGACTGATGTTTAATTGAATTATTAGTGATACATAGCAATACTTGGAACCATTTAACTTTGTTGACTTATGCTCAATAGAATTGTTAGAAAAATGGATGTTTAATCATGTAACTGTGTGAATCTATAAAATAAATCTAAAAAATCCTATATATTCAATAAATATGTATAAAACGATTTGGAATTAAGTAACCTACAAAGGTTGATATGCCATAAAACCCAACCAAACCAAATCCTATATATTCAATATATATGTATAAAGAGGATTTAGCATTAAATAACCTACAATGGTTGATATGCCATAAAACCCAACTAAACCAAATCCTATATATTTAATATGTATGTATAAAAAGGATTTGGCATTAAATAACCTACAATGGTTGATATGCCATAAAACCCAACCAAACCAAATCCTATATATTCAATATGTATAAAGAGGATTTGGTATTAAATAACCTATAATGGTTGATATGCCATAAAACCCAACTAAACCAAATCCTATATATTCAATATATATAAGGAAGATTTGGTATTAAATAACCTACAATGGTTGATATGCCATAAAACCCAACCAAACCAAATCCTATATATTCAATATGTATAAAGAGGATTTGGTATTAAATAACCTACAATGGTTGATATGCCATAAAACCCAACCAAACCAAATCCTATATATTCAATATGTATAAAGAGGATTTGGTATTAAATAACCTACAATGGTTGATATGCCATAAAACCCAACCAAAACCTGTTAATAAACATATATTGAATAAACGTGGTGTATTCAGTTCACAATATACGTAGTACCTTCAATAAGCTTCCGGACTTTTTTGTACAGGCATTTAAAATTGTCGTAGACTCTTGAAAATACAGTATGTTATTGCTACTAAAGCCTGATTGTCACAGCTGGTGAATTTCAAAAATGCAATCTGGACGTCAGGACACTTTAGAAGAACGATATACAATAAAATTGTTTTTAAACTTGGAAAAAATGCCACAGAAACATATGGAATACTTCAGACTGCTTTTCGACCATCTTGCGTGAATCGAACATCAGTTTTTGATTGGCATAAGAGATTCAAGGAAGGCAGGGAGTCCGTGAGGGATGATGAGAGGTGTGGGAGGAGTAAGGAAGTCAGAACACCAGAGTTGATTGGCCAAAGGGTTAGGGTTAGGGTTACTATGTCGGAAGAGGCCAGCGCTCTTCAAATCGGGTCAGTGGCATTTCCACCAGGACAATGCACCTGTCCACAACTCCATACTTGTCACAGACTATTTTATATAGATGGGTATCAAGACAGTTCGTCACCCTCCCTGTTACTTTTGGTTATTCCCTAAGCTCAGAGGCTGTCGTTTATGAGACAATTGAGGAGATGAAAGAGGCTGTGACGAAAGTCATTGACACGCTCACACAAGAGGACTTCCATGGGGCCTTCCAGAAGTTGTTGGAACGGTACAACGAGTGCATTGCAGCCGGAGGAGATTACTTCGAAGGGGACATGTGTTTCATGTGTGTACTATCTATAAAAGTGCTCATACGAAAAAAGACTAGAAACTTATTTAATGATCCTCGTATATGATTTGTAAACGCATTTTTGTGATAACATTTTGAAACGAAAAGCTTCAAGTATTGCTAGCTAATTCAATCAGTTCCATAGATAGGACACTATCAGGTGCTACAACTCCGGGCCAGAGTTGACCCGTAATCGATAGCAATAAAGGGGTACTCCCCATTCACCGAAGCTTCAGCATTAATGGAGCCACACCGTCACATTGTTTAGTCTCAAATCCAGGACACTCGTTGGGGGAATCTTACCCCTCTGCAGAGATGGAACCGGTGTATTCTTTACCCTGAGCCAACTTATCATGGTTGTAGAAAGTCTGGGTAGACGGGTCGACGGGTGGGAAAAATCAAATGGTAAGCATTATTTGTAAGACAAAAATAGGTTTTGTACGTTTTTCATATAAAAAGGTGTTTGTAATTTTCAACCAGTTATTGATTAAACAACTTTTCTGTGAAAGGGGTTTGAGTTAGGCATGATGTTTCCTTTTCCTCCATTAGTTGCCGAAGCAGAACTAAAGAACGCAAGCTGTCCTACTATTCATCCATCGAGCTTTGCCAAAATCAGAAGTGCGGAGTGAAATACAATAGCCTCGTCTAGGATTTGAACTCGGCTTGACGGCTTCTTTACTTAGAAATCTTATCATGGTTGTAGAAAGTCTGGGTAGACGGGTCGACGGGTGGGAAAAATCAAATGGTAAGCATTATTTGTAAGACAAAAATAGGTTTTGTACGTTTTTCATATAAAAAGGTGTTTGTAATTTTCAACCAGTTATTGATTTTGAAGTATTCTTTTGCGTTCAGACAGAAATTCTGCAGATTCACCCACTAAGAGGGCAATCCATTCGTTTTTGTTTGTTTTTATTTTTTCGTTTTTTTTTATTTTTTCGTTTTTTTTTTTTTTTTCATTTTTTTTTTCTTTTTTTTTTTTTTTTTTTTTTACTGATCATTGGAAAATATACTAGAATTGCAGTTTTTTTTAAAAATTAATTAATTTTCTTATACTTGTTTTATTCGCAAATTTGCGGTGGGTATTCCATTTTGGATATGAAAGAATAAGTCATTAAAAAATAGATAGATAGATAGATAGATCATCATCATCATCATGTCGTGCCGCTAGCACGGATATCCCTGACTCTCTCTCGTAACTTCTCCCTATCGTTCATCGCCTCTGGCCGGTCTTCAGGGCTACATCCCGTATCCTCACATAGCTGCTGTATGTATATTCGAGCTGGTCGTCCTGCTTTTGCTTGGCCATATGTGGGGGTCCATAGGAGTACATCACTTATGAGCTCGTCCGTGCCTCTCCAGCAGTGTCTGGTTCGTCTAACTTGGATAGTTTTCGTGATGGGAGGCAGATTGGCGTATAGCTGGTGCCTTGTGGGGTGTTGCCGCCAGGACTTGTTCAAGATTGAAAAACGGCTACTGATAGATAGATAGGAAGGGATAGATAGATAGATAGATAGATAGATAGATAGATTGGTAGGTGTTAACAAAGAGATAGATAGATATATTGCCAAATCCTCACACACACACATACACACACACACACACACACACACACACACACACACACACATATATATATATATATCTAAAGATGAGGAGTTGGGAATGGTTCAATTTGAGAATATACATATAAAAGGATTCATATAAATCTCCAGGAGTTCTCGATGTAAAATAATTAATATATAAATTTGATAATGTCATGCAGTGTAAATTCATATAATGAGAAAAAAAAACTTAACAGATCGTCATTTGGCTAATATAAATTGATTCCAGCTGGTCATTCCATACGAGAAACCAACCTTTTCAAATAGCCATCACATAATGGAGAGAAAAGAATTATAAAATAGATTCTTTTCATGGATTCTTGCTCGTTTAAAAAAAAGAATAAAAAAGAAAAGAAGAAAGAAAGAAGACGGTGAACAAAAAGATATGGATGAGGAGTTGGGATCAAAACCAGATATAATGTCATGTATCCTTTTTATCATTAAGGGTTTTCGGACTATTGTCTTCATCTTTAATGTTATTTCCACAACGTTTCGGCCGATATGTCCTCCGACCTTCTTCAGGTGTTTGTTGTCTAAATTTCTGAGACGAAGCTTGATGATATCTATCATTAAGGGTTTTTGGACTATTGTCTTCAGCTTTAATATTATTTCTACAACGTTTCGGCCGATATGTCCTCCGGATTGAATCCAGGTCTCCCGGACAATTGGCAAACACTCTACCCACTAGACCATGGATAAAAATTAAAATATCAGGCAATGTATTTTTATTTGGCTATTTCATTATTTTTCTTTCATTTTTAAGGTTTGATTAGGTTATATGACATATCAAACAACGTATGCCCTAAAATCCAAACATACCCAGTCGTCTGTGGCTGTAGAATACACCGACTGCTTCTCTGCTGAGGGGTAAGACCCCCAACGAGTGTCCTTATATGACGCTCATCAATCTGTCGGTGAAGTTCCAGTAATGCTGGAGCTTTAGGGAATGTGAAATACCCATTCATTGCCATCGCTCCCAGATCTACTCTGATCCGAAGTGGTAGCACTTAATAGGGCCCTATGTATGGGTCAAATAAAACTAAAATGCTACTCATGCTAAACTGAATTGCTTGAAATAGAACTGTTTTGACGCTTAACTGTGTGTAAACAAAAACTATACTTAGCTAAACTAAATGGAAAAAAGAAAAAAAATTTTGATCTTGAAACTTTACTTATGCAAAACTGAATTGTTTGAATTAGAACTTTTAGACTAAACTGAATAGCTTGAAATAGAAATGTTTTAGACAATTAAACAGTGTATTTATGCTAAACTGCATTGTCTGAAATAGAACTGTCTTATTTGTATAAAAATGGATTTGGCATTAAATAACCTACAAAGGTTGATATGCCATAAAAACCGACCAACCAACTATCAGATTGTTTGATATCATATACAGTACACACATTGAGGGGGGGGTCTTACCCCTCTGCAGAGATACAGTCAGTGTATTTTTCATCCGCAGCCGACTGGGCTGTCTTTTTTTCTTTTTTTAAATCTATATTCTTATTCGTATAATTAAAGAATCATTATTGTTTTTCAAAAGATATCTTATCACCTCTTAGTAAAAGAGAAATCTTAGAATTTAGTATTTTTATCGAATAATTGGTTTAAAATCTTTTTTTTTTTTTTAATGAATTCTTTCGTGAAAATATGATTAGATACGTCGTTGATAACGCTGAAAATATACGAATATTTTCGGTTTGAGCCTGATTGTTTTTTGATTTAAATATTTTGAATAGGTCGTATGTGAATGATAGATCACCGGTGGCTCTTATACTCATTTAGGTATTCTGGTAGGTGTATGTTATCCGGCAACTTGTCATCATCCAAGGATTTTTGTTCTGTTATAAAGGATTTTATATATTCAAACAAGTAAATCACCCCGTTTAAACTCTAAGACTTCAACTCAAACGGTCAAGGGGGTGTCCTCGTGGTGTAATGGTTAAATCGATGGACTGCGGAATCGCAGTACGCGAGTTCGTACTCCAGTCGCACTATTACGTTCAATTTCGGGAAAATACCCTCGGGAAAGGTATGAACCCCCTTATCTTCCCAGTTATGGGTTAAATAGTGCCAAGCTAGGAGAATAGCTTTGGCATTAAATAACCTACAAAGGTTGATATGCCATTAAACAAAGAAACCAAACTACATCAAACGGTCAAAATTTTATTCACCCACAGGTGTTTGAAGAGAAAAGTTTGATAAGTAGATAGATAGATAGGTAGATCAATGTTTGTGGGTTATTTAAAGCCAAATTCTGTTATATATATATATTCTTTTAGAAAAAACAACGAAACCAATCACAAATGATTATAAATTTATTTCCATCCTGTTACGCATTTTTGAAATTTCCAAAAACACGAAAAAAAATTAACAGGACTTCTTCAGATCTTTTTGATAAAAAAACTAGAATAGACACATAATAGTGGGAGGGGATAGAAGAGTGGGAGGGGATAGAAGAGGGGTGAAGAGTTATCTCTTCATTAAGCCCACTTGCGTTTTAAATTTAAATTTCGGTTAGCAATGTAGTAAAATTATTTTTAAAAAATTTTTTTAAAAATTAATATTTTAAAAAAAAATTCCATTTAGACTTAAATTATAGATATTTTTAATTAGATTTAAATTTTAAATAATAATATCACGTAAAGATGCAGTAATAGATATATTAAAACAAAAACAAATATTTAATTTACTTAATTATTTTAAAATTTCGAAAATATTTAGAAGGCATTAATCAGTTACACTCTTTATGCGTAGTACATATGTATTATATGCTTTTTCACAATTTTCTATCTAACAATTTATTTTATTTATTCTCAAAATTAACTCTAATTCTCAAAATAACTTTATGCTTTTTTTTTAAAAAATTTATTTGTTTAATTATTTATAGTTTAAATTTGGCCCTATGTCTACACCTAGCTATTAGTTCATTTCTCTTATTTAATAATTTTTTTGGCTCAGGAAAAAGCAAAATGTGGATTTTTTCTTCAAGACACAGGTTTCACCTACTATCGAAAGATTTTGGGGTACTAGATCTTTTCAATATGGACCATTGAATGTCAGGGGTTAACCCTTTATTTTTTAATCCCCAATAATGTTTTGATAGAGCAGTTTGATTTTTTTGATGCTCATGGGAGAAGGAATATTATGATTTCCATATATATATGTAGAACAAAATAATGCCAATACCTAGAACCTTATTATCATAATTTTGAAACTTCTACAAAACCATCAAACGTTTGTTATTTTCATCTCTTTCGATTTATTAATATTTCTCGTCTTATTTTACTAAGATTATTTCTTTACAGATATCATCAGATGAAATTAATCAAAATTCATTAAAATGGCAGATCTATCAGACTTTAAAAGAGGTTAAATTGTTGGTGCTCGTCGGCAGGCGCTAGTGTAACAAAAACCTCTGATTTATTTTGTGTAGCAAAAAATACCGTCTCGAAAGTAATGACAGCATTTGAGAAAGAAGGAAAAACCTTCTTACTGAAGCAAAACTCTGAAAGAAAACGAAAGTTGTCTGATAGGGAGCGTCGGACTCTTAGGTGGATTATTAGGAAGGATCACCAGAAAACAGCTCCAAAAATTACAGCAGAGCTTAATGACCATCTCAAGAAACCAGTTTCCTCAAAAACTGGGAGAAGAGAGCTGCACAAAGCTGGATTTCACACGAGGGCTGCAGTCAGAAAACCAATTTAAATTTGCTGGAAATTTCCATGTGCTTCTATTATTTTGTCCAACCCCTATATATATATGAAAGTAAATATGGATAAAATCCGACAGTATGAAAACCACATTTGAAATTTATTACTGTTTTATTTTTTTAAAGCAAAACATTTGAAAGAAAAAGAAACTTCTTATAACAAAGAAAAACCTTCTTCAGGAATCAAAATTAAAATTAAAAATTTTTAAACTAATTAACAACTTTCTATTGAAGCCATAAATAATAATCTGGTATAACAAGAATCTATTTTATCTGTGACGATACCCACTCGGCCCCCACGTTACATCAACTTCTTCAAACCACTTCGATCTTGGCCGGTGATCATCTAGTGGTTCCAAAAGGAGCATCGCACATTTCTTCTTGGCTACAAGAAAGACAATCAAGGGAGTGGGAGGAAAGAACAAACGAACAATATGAGCTTGGGTTAACTCAAAGTGCAAGAAGAGGAGTTATGTAACATTGCATTCCCCTGTGCATATGTAGACTAACGCTAGCGTGGATTTCTAGCGAAAATTCTACAACCCACGAGGAGTGCTGACTCATCTTGACTGGTCTTCCCTCACTGCGGCTGGACCCTATCTCTCATGCCGACTGGTCACTCTGCTGTCCGGTGTCGACTGCCCACTCGCGTCACCCTTCGCCAACTGCTTCCTCTGGGTTCCTTGTTCCAACTCTCCGACTAGCGTTCCCGTACCCATTTCCGGTCATGTTGAGATCTCGAGTCCAAACCCTTTGTCTGGTTTCGCGCCAAAACAGACAAAGGGATCGTCTGTTTGGCGGACCACCTACATAGTCTTACATATCTATTTAGTTCAAATTATAAAATGAATGACAAGTTGTGATGATATCGGATGACTTTTGAATTATGAACGCTATGTGCACGTTTATGTATCTTTTCATTGTATATTTTTTATTTGCTCCTGTCATCTCAACAAGCATTCATCGCTGTGTATAACTATTTTGATATCCACGTCCTGAGGATGGTCACTGAAACCGAATCGTTAACATCGACTTTACATCATAATATATTCACCTATTTGGATTATGTTTTGTTTTTTTTGCTACCTTCATATATATATATATATATATATATATATATATATATGTTACCGTAGCAAGATGCTAAAACTAATAATTCTTTTTAATCTTAATCCTTTTTTGGACGCAGTGAAAGGGTTTTAAATATTGCATTCTTATACTAATCATCATCATCATCATGTCGTGCCGCCAGCACGGATATCCCTGACCCTCTCTCGCCACTTCTCCCTATCGTTCGTCGCCTCTGGTAGGTCTTCAGGGCTACATCCCGTATCCTCACATAGCTGCTGTATATAGGTTCTAGCTGGTCGTCCTGCTTTTGATTGGCCATATGTGGAGGTCCATAGGAGTACATCACTTATGAGCTCGTCCCTGCTTCTCCAGCGGTGTCCTGCATGTCTGGTTCGTCTAACTTGGATAGTTTTCGTGATGGGAGGTAGGTGGCCGTATAGTTGGTGCCTTGTGGGGTGTTACCGCCAGGACTTGTTCAAGATTGCTCGCAGCATTCTTGTGTAATTGCCGTCAAGCTTTTTCTCCAGCCGTTTTGTTAGCGTCCAAGTAGTGCATCCATACATCAGTATCGATATGACCGCCGCCTGGAAGAAACTGCGTTTCATTTTATCGGTCAGGTCTGATTTCCATATGATCGATAGCCTATCGATAGCTGTCCATGCCTTCGTTAGCAGCGTGTCGATGTCTTTTTCGGTTGATGAGACGCTGCTTCCTAGGTAGGTGAATATGTCGACTAGTTTCAGAGGAGTTCTGTCAAGTGTGGAGATGTCGCCTGTTTGATTATAGCACATATATTCAGTTTTGTGTGCATTGACCTGGAGGCCAATTCCTGCGGCGGCTCGTTCCAAACTATGCAATAGTGTTTCGGCTTGGTTGGGTGTATTTGCCAGTATCGCTATGTCATCGGCGTAGTCGGCGTCGGTAATTGTTTTGCGGGGTACCTTCTGCTTCTTTTCTTTGTCAGCTCGAAGCCGTTTTCTCTGATTTTATCAATCGGTGTTCTAAGCACGTAATCTAGACAGATGATAAAGAGGTATGGGGCTAGTGTGTCTCCTTGTAGTACTCCAGCTACAATGTCGAAGTATTGTGTCTCCATCCGGTGAACGTACTTTCACTTTGGTGTTTCAGTAAAGAATCGTTATTGCTGCTACGGCTTCTTTAGGTAGGCCGTATGCTAGCATTCCGTCTTTCCTCCGTGAATGGAATCAAAGGCCTTGGTAAAGTCGACAAATAGTAATGTCGCCTGTAGGTTTTTTGCCCGTACGCCTTCAAGGATTCTACGGATGGTCAATATTTGTGAGGTCGTGGATCTATTTCTTTGGAAGATATTTTGGTTTTTCCTAATGCTAATAACTTCACTCAATCAATAAATTTATTTAAAATTAATCATTTAATAGCACATAATTAAATGGTTTCAAGTATTCCTATCAAACTCTAATAACTGTATTTATTATAAACTGAATGATTGAATTCATAACTTTCTAAAAATATATTAGCCCTAAATGAAATCCAAACAGCTTCGTCCAGGTTTTGAACTCACATCGTCGTTTCCATTTAGGTTAACCGTTACACAACAACCGCCTCCATATAAATCTTCATTACATTTCATTGCAAATTCCTCCTTCTATGTAGAATTTTATTTGACTGCTGATTTTTGTTTCACAGAAATTATGGTTGAATAAATATTTCTCTTGTATAAGAAAGATAAAAAAAGCAATTAAGTTTTTCTTGTGATATCGTTGGTTTTCTAAGAGAAGGTAGATAGAACAACAATATAATTAATCAGACCAAATTTAAATGCAAATGAAATGCTTGTAAAAACATCTTACCTATCTTTCTTATAATTATGTTAACCTAAACATTAATTTTCTCTTTTTTACCGATCGTAAAGAAATGGGAAAAAAAAGAAGTAAAAAAATGAAAATGAAAAATCTCATTAATTTAAAATAAAATAAAATCTAGTCTTTTATTTTGTTTGACATTTTTTTTCTTTTCTGACAAAATCGAGACTTCTTCATTGGAAACTATGACAACAGGTTTGCCTTAGAAAACGGGTTTGTCTTAGAAAAGGGGTTTGCCGAAGAAAACGTGTTTGCTTTAATAAATAAGATCACTTTATTAATCGGGTTAACCTTAGACGGCTTTACCTTAGTAAAAGGGTTAATCATTGTAAAACACGCCTAGAAGATAAGTTGATCGAGGACTTAAATCAGATTGTTTGAAACCTATTATGACCCAGTGTATCTTTCTTTCTTTCTTTCTTTCTTTTTTGTCAATCTTTCTTTCTTTTTTCTTTCTTTCTTTCTTTCTTTCAAAAAAAGAAAAGAAAAAGAAAATGATAAATGTCATTAATTTAGAATAAAATAAAGTCTAGCCTTTTATTTTTTTTGTTGTGACTTTTTTCTTTTCTGACAAAATCGAGACTTCTTCATTGGAGACTTTGAAAACGGGTTCGCCTTAAGAAACAGGTTCGCCTTAGTTAACAGATTCAACTTTGCAAATGGGTTCAGTTTAGTAAACGGATTTCCCCCAATTAAACACGTTTACTTTTGTAAATAGGTTCGTCTTACATTATAGGTTCGATTTAGTAAACAGGCTCGCCTTAGATTATAGGTTCGATTTAGTAAACAGGCTCGCCTTAGATTATAGGTTCGATTTAGTAAACAGGCTCGCCTTAGATTATAGGTTCGATTTAGTAAACAGGCTCGCCTTGGATTATAGGTTCGATTTAGTAAACAGGCTCGCCTTAGATTATAGGTTCGATTTAGTAAATAGGCTCGCCTTAGATTATAGGTTCGATTTAGTAAACAGGCTCGCCTTAGATTATAGGTTCGATTTAGTAAACAGGCTCGCCTTAGATTACAGGTTCAATTTAGTAAACAGGCTCGCCTTAGATTATAGGTTCGATTTAGTAAACAGGCTCGCCTTAGATTATAGGATCGATTTAGTAAACAGGCTCGCCTTAGATTATAGGTTCGATTTAGTAAACAGCCGCGCCTTAGATTATAGGTTCGATTTAGTAAACAGGCTCGCCTTAGATTATAGGTTTGATTTAGTAAACAGGCTCGCCTTAGATTATAGGTTCGATTTAGTAAACAGGCTCGCCTTAGATTATAGGTTCGATTTAGTAAACAGGCTCGCCTTAGATTATAGGTTCGATTTAGTAAACAGGCTCGCCTTAGATTATAGGTTCGATTTCAATAAACAGGCTCGCCTTAGGTTATAGGTTCAATTCAGTAAACAGGCTAGCCTTAGATTATAGATTCGATTTAGTAAACAGGTTCGCCTTAGATTATAGGTTCGATTTAGTAAACAGGCTCGCCTTAGATTATAGGATCGATTTAGTAAACAGGCTCGCCTTAGATTATAGGATCGATTTAGTAAACAGGCTCGCCTTAGTAAATGGTTTCTCTTTAGTAAATACATTCGCCTTCGTGAACGGGTCCACCTAGTAAATTGGTTCACCTTCGAAATGGGTTCTTCTACTTTTCTGTATCCACATGCTGTCAATATTCCTAAACCAAACCAAATTTCTTAAACCTATAGTGTGGGTCAATGGCAAAGTCGTGTAGATAATGCATGGTAACGTGTGGCATCGTCAACAAAAACCACTACGCTTGGTAGGGTGATTGATTGATTCTAACAACATGTTACTCTATCTAGGGTTATTTTATTTCATGTCTAGAGGTTAGAAAAACACGTTCTTATTAACATTTTTTGAGCAGTTGTTTTTTAAAATTATTTTTTGTATATACCAATAGAAAAAAATAATCTGAAAACAAAAATAGGACCCTAAGTAGTATGGCTTCAAGTATTCCTATCTAATACTAAAATTATATGGTTTCAGTTTTTTCTTCCAAGCAGCGGCCGTATCGATTCTGCTAGATGGATGCACTACTTGGACGCTAACAAAACGGCTGGAGAAGAAGCTAGACGGCAATTACACAAGAATGCTGCGAGCAATATTGAACAAGTCCTGGCGGCAACACCCCACAAGGCACAAACTATACGGCCACCTGCCTCCCATCACGAAAACTATCCAAGCAAGACGAACCAGACATGCAGGACACTGCTGGAGAAGAAGGGACGATCTCATAAGTGATGTACTCCTATGGACCCCCACATATGGCCGGGCAAAAGCAGGACGACCAGCTCGAACCTATATACAGCAGCTATGTGAGGATACGGGATGTAGCCCTGAAGACCTGCCAGAGGCGATGAACGATAGGGAGCAGTGGCGAGAGAGGGTCAGGGATATCCGTGCTAGTGGCACGACATGATGATTATGATGATATGGTTTCAAGTAGATATTTCTATTTACTAATAGTTATTTGTTTGCACACAGGTATATGGGTTCAAGTAACTAATGATACTGAGGAGGAAGCCCCCATTTAGTTTCGTGCTATTGGTTAAATAGTATCACTGCTGTTTTTCTACAAGGATGGTTTTAACACTAAAAAAAACCACGAAGGTTGATATGCTATTAAACAAAGAAACCTAACCAATGATAATATTACTTACTAAACAATTATAGCTTCGAGCAACTATTCTTTATACAAATAATTTCCAGTGATATAGTAGCTAGTATTTCTATCTAGCATAAATAGCTTTTAAGAGATCTATTTGATTCAGAGACAGGCCTCCAAACAGGTACTGCTACACTAGATGAAAGTTGACCAGGGAGTAATGCAATTGAAGGGTACTCCACACTTACCAGCGCTCGAGGATTGGTACTGTTTAATGTCCTAACTGGACAGTTCTTTTTTGTATCTATATGAAGGGAGTCTTGCCCATTATCAGGGGATACTTTTAGCCCCAGGGCCATGGATCACAGACTGGCTTATACGGGGCTTCTGAAAAGAAAATATGTTCGTAATGAACGTTAAAGTGTAACACTATATTCTGGGCACCAATACCGGTACCAACGCCGATAGCAGCGCCAAATCTAATAACATTGTGATCGAAAATATTAGTGTTACAAAATGTAATAATGATTAATGGTCTTATTCTAATAACGGCGCCAAATGTGGTTCTATAGTCGTCACGGTGCTTTTACTTTGGTCTTATCCTGGTAACGGCGCCAAATGCGTTTCCAGATTGTTTGTTTATCAATCTTCTCTGTGCCCACGCTGTGTTTGAAAAATCCACAGATAGGGATTGACATAATTCCTTCTTACAAAAGTCAGTGCGATTCGTTGGAACACAGTTGCCTGGGTATTGGAATCTCAAAGACAAGAAGAACTCTCCGTCAACAATTAACAATCATTTATTGGAACTTATTGGTGTAACAGTAATATGTCCAATATTTTTAATAGAAAATTGTCGCTTTATTATCCAGATATACTGCTCGATGTTCCGACTGCATACAGTTGAGAGATAAATGAATATATAAATTTATAATAGAGATAAATTTACATGTAAAAAATAACTTTAAACAATTTACGAAACAAAACATTAGTAGTAGTAGTTGCATTGTATAGGTTAATCCCATACAAATTTTGAATTATCTGTTTTATACAGGAATTATAATCAGCAAACATAAAAATTTATTGTAAACCCGCTAAAATATCCATTTAATCTTTATTACTGTAAGTATAATTATAAATTATTTCAATATAAGGTCTCTATCAAATTAACCAGCACCTAAGGATTTAAGGAGATTTTCTTATTTATTTAATTGTCCACGAATTAAGAAAGAAAGAAAGAATTTCTATCTAGAAAATGCTAAGACACAAAGAAAGAAAGAAAGAAAGAAAGAAAGAAAGATTTTCTATCTAGAAAATGTTAAGACAAAGAAAGAAAGAAAGAAAGAAAAAAGAAAGTATAAAAAAAAACAAAGAATGTTTATCTGCAGAAAGAAAGAAAGAAAAAAGAAAGAAAGAAAGAATCATAGAATGTCTCTCAAAGAAAGAAAGAAAGAAAGAAAGAAAGAAAGAAAGACTGGTTTATAATGGGCTGCCTACAATCTGATTTAAGTCCTCGATCGACTTATCTTCTAGACGAGTTTTACTAAGATTAACTCTTTTACTAAGGTTAACCCGATTAATAAAGTGATCCTATTTATTTAAGCAAACATGTTTTCTAAGGCGAACCCGTTTTTTAAGGCGAACCCGTTTTCGAAGGCAAACCCCTCTTCTAAGGCAAACCCGTTGTCATAGTCTCCAATGAAAAAGTCTCGATTTTGTCTGAAAAGTAAAGTCACAACAATCAAAATAAAAGACTAGATTTTATTTTATTTCAAATTAATGAGATTTTTCATTTTCATTTTTTTAACTTCGTTTTTTTTCCCATTTCTTTATGATCGGCAAAAAAAGAGAAAATTAATGTTTAGGTTAACATAATTATAAGAAAGATAGGTAAGATGTTTTTACAAGCATTTCATTTGCATTTAAATTTGGTCTGATTAATTATATTGTTGTTCTATCTACCTTCTCTTAGAAAACCAACGATATCACAAGAAAAACTTAATTGCTTTTTTTATCTTTCTTATACAAGAGAAATATTTATTCAACCATAATTTCTGTGAAACAAAAATCAGCAGTCTAATAAAATTCTACATAGAAGGAGAAATTTGCAATGAAATGTAATAAAGATTTATATGGAGGCGGTTGTTGTGTAACGGTTAACCTAAATGGAAACGATGATGTGATTTCAAAACCTGGACGAGGCTGTTTGGATTTCATTTAGGGCTAATATATTTTTAGAAAGTTATGAATTCAATTTATAAGTTCCATAAGGGACGCATGAAGATCTTTAAATAAGTTTCCAAACTTTTTCGTATGGGCACTTTTATTGATAGTACACACATGAAACTCTAGTCCCCTTCGAAGTAATCTCCTCCGGCTGCAATGCACTTGTTCTACCGTTCCAACAACTTCTCGAAGGCCGCATGGAAGTTCTCTTGTGTCAGCGTGTCAATGACCTTCGTCACAGCCTCTTTCATCTTCTCAATTGTCTCATAACGACAGCCTCTGAGCTTAGGGAATAACCAAAGTCACAGGGAGCGAGGTCTTGACTATAGGGAGGCTGAGGAACTGTGTTGATGCTCATCTTGGTCAAATAGTCTGTGACAAGGATGGAGTTGTGGACTGGTGCATTGTCCTGGTGGAAATGCCACTGAGCCAATTTGAAGAGAGATGGCCTCTTCCGATGGAATCTCTTCCTGAACTCCCTTAAAACCTCAACATAGTAACCCTAACCCTAACGCCTTGGCCAATCAGTTCTGGTGTATTGACTTCCTTACTCCTCCCACACCTCTCATCATCTCTCATCACAGACTCCCTGCCTTCCTTGAATCTCTTATGCCACTCAGAAACTGATGCTTGATTCATGCACAATGCTCCAAAAGCAGTCTGAAGCATTCCATACGTTTCTGTGGAATTTTTTCCAAGTTTAAAACAGAATTTTATTGCGTATCGTTCTTCTAAAATGTCCTCACATCCAGATTGCATTTTTGAAATTCACCAGATGTGACAATCAGGTTTTAGTAGGCTGTATTTCAATTCCTGCTGTAGCTGTTCATTTAAACCTGAAATCATAAAAATTGGTCTGGCATCTCATATGATGGATAACAATAACATACTGTATTTTTGAAAGTCTATGACAATTTTAAATGCCTGTATAAAAAAAGGCACCACGTACTCCTATGGACCCCCTCACATGAACAAGCAAATGCAGGACGACTAGCTAGAACCTACTAACCACAGCTCTGTGCCGATACAGGATGTAGCCTTGAAGACCTACAGGAAGCGATGGGTGATAGAGTAGGGTGGCGGGAGGGGGTCAGGGAGATTCGCGATGATGACGCGACATGATGATGACGATGATGAATTCAATTATTCAGTTAATATTAAATAAAATTATTAGTGTTTGATAGGAATACTTGAAACCATTTAAGTGTGTGCAATTAAATGATTAATGTTAAATATATTCATCAGTATTGAATGAATAATATTGAACAGAATGATTAAACGTCTTTAATTGGAATCATTTTGAGATGAGGCTTCTTAATCTGAGAATTAATTTTTATTTATTGCCGACTTTCCCAGGATTTATTGCGGATTGAACCCAGGTCTCGCAGACTATTGGCGAACTCATTGGACTAGTGGGGAGAGTGTTCGCTAAGGGCCCGGGAGACCGGGGTTCAATCCCAGGTCGAGTCATACCAAAAACTTAAAAAATGGTACTTGATACCTCCTGGTTTAAAACTCAGCATTATAAGGTACGTATCGAGAGTAAAGTGGAGCAATCCAGGGAAAGGAGTAGCGCCCTCCCCTACGCTTTGGTGTTGTAGCTACTGAAAAAGCAGGTTTCGGGTTGCCCTCGACTACAGTCGCCAACTTTTTACATATATATTACAGGATTTGGCTTTGGATAACCAACAAGGGTTCATTTGCCTCTCTCCCTCTCCCCCTCTCTCTCTCTGTCTATATATATATATACATATATATATCAGACTTTTCTATGCAGGTCCCTATGTTGAATAAAATTTTAAATAAATGTATAGGGTTCCGCAGTGGGTGATTTTACTTATTTGAATTTATGAATTCCTTTACAACAAGAGAACAAAATACTTTCGATGTTGTCGACTTGTTACCAGATATCGCACAACAAATAGAATACCTAATTGGGTATAATAGCCACTAGTGATGTATTATTCACATACGACCTTTTCAAAACATTTCAATGAAAGAACAATCTGGCTGCGACCGAAAATATCCTGATATTTTCAGAATCCTTAACGAAGCATAAAATCATATTTTCACGAAAGAAGCCATTTTAAAACAATTATATCTTAAACGAATTATTCGATAAAATTACTGAATTCAAAAATATCCCTTTTTGTAATAGGTTATAAGATGCCTTAAGAAAAATGCGAAAACTATCTGATAACAACAACAACAATAATAATAATAATAATAATAATAATAATAATAATAATAAAATATCCCGGCCAGAAGACCAGACCTAAAAATAATCAACAAAAAAAAAAAAAAAAAAAAAAGAGTATTTGTAAAATGGTCGACTTTGCTGTCCCGGCGGACCACAGAATAATTCTGAAGGAAAGTGAAAAGAAAGATAAGTACCTCGACCTTGCTAGAGAGTTGAAAGAGCTGTGGAACATGAAAGTAACGATTGTGCCAATTGTGATTGGTGCGTTAGGCACAATAACTAAATGATTACTAAAAGGCCTGGAGGAGTTGGAAGTTGGCGGACGGGTAGAGACTATCCAAATGACAGCATTGCTAAGAACGGCCAGAATCCTGAGACGAGTCCTGGAGACTTGAGGAGACTTGCTGTCACTCAGACTCCAGTGAAAAACCATCAGCAAACGCTGATGTGAAAAACTCTAATGAGTAAAATAATAATAATAATAATAATACGAACGAATGGTATATGCACAATCCAGAATCCGTCCTTGGAAATGAGACGCACAAAATTCTTTTGTGATTTTGATGGTTTGGTTTGGTTTGTTGGGTTTTATGGCATATCAACCTTTGTAGGTTATTTAACGCCAAATCCATTTTTATGTACATAATCTGTTCTATTGAAAACAATTCACAGTTTAATTGTCAAAAACATTTCTATTTCAAACTATTCAAGCAGTTATATGTAACAATCCAGTTAAGAGTAAATACAGTTTTAATGTCGAAAAACGGTTCTATTTCAAATAATTCAGTTAAACATAAGCTCGCAGTTTAAATTTAAGTACGGTTTAATTGTCAAAAACATTTCTATTTCAAGCTTTTAAGTTTACTCAAACAATTCAATGTAGTATTGGCCAAGCGGTTAGAGTGTTCGCCAATGGCCCGGGAGACCTGGGTTCAATCCCAGGTCGAGTCATACCAAAGACTCAAAAAATGGTACTTGATGCCTCCTTGCTTAACACTCAGCATTATAAGGTATGGATCAAGGGTAAAGTAGAGCAATCCAGGGAAGGAGTAGCGCCCCCCCTACACCTTGGTGTAGTAGCTATCGAAAAGGGGGCCTTCGGGTTACCCTCGACTATGGTCGCCAACTTTACTTCCTAATAAGTATGCTGTTAGTTCTATTTAACACATAGATCGGGCCCTATCAAGCACTACCACTCCGGGACAGAGTGGATCTGGGAGCGATGGCAATGAAGGGGTACTCCGCATTCCCCAAAGCTCCAGCACTGCTGGAACCTCACCATCAGATTGTTTAGTGTCATATCTAGGACACTCGTTGGGGTGGTGTCTTACCATTCTGCTGAGAAGCAGTCGGTGTATTCTACAGCCCGAGCCGACTGGGCAATGTGATTTTGAGATACAAACAGATTTTCTATTCTCGGCCAGATATCCAGACCTAGTGATAGTCAAAAAAAAAATAAAAAAAAAGAAATGGACCTGCCGAATCGTAGACTTTGCCGTTCCGGCTGACCACATGGTAAAACTGAAAGAAAGTGAAAAAAGAGATAAGTACCTAGACCTTGCTAGAGAATTGAAAAAAAACTATGGAACATGAATGTGACGGTGATACCGATTGTAAGTGGCGTACTCGTTACAATCACCAAAGGGTTGATAAAGAGACAGGAGAACTTGGAAATAAGAGGACGACTGGTGACCATACAAACTACGACATTGCTGAGAATACTGAGGAGAGTCCTGGAGATTGGAGGAGACTTGTTGTCACAAATATTCCTGTGAGAAACCATCAGCTAACGTGAGTGAGAAAAACACGCAAGAAGTGATTTAATTATAAATATACTTTTTGAAAAAAAAGGAAATATTGAAAAAGTAAAATTAAAAATATAATATCTGAAATTTAGGTTCATCTCCATGGTAAAAGAATTTTAACGAATTAAATAAGAATAAGGACGAACGGTAGATGATAGGGACGGATTGAGAGAGAGAGAGAGAGAGAGAGAGAGAGAGATAGAGAGTCAGGGAAATTCGTGCTTTCAGCTCAACTTTTTAACAAAAAATCCCGCACTGTCCGGGTTCCAGTTGCACTATTTCAGACTAATATTCTTGGGAAAGACGTGAACCCCCTTATGTACCATAGGACCAACGTTTTGTGCTGTAAAGAAAGACGTCCGCAGAAAAAGAAATACTCAAACTCAAAGGTAAGGGAAGAAAATATAGCAGTCGTTTATTATTCAGCTATGATCGCTGCATCTCGAAAAGTTCATTTTAGTTGCGTCCTTCTTCTCCCTTCCTCTTGGTGGTGACGGGGTGTGGGTGAGAGCTGGCAGTCTGACACACTCCTGACAGATAGGTCGTAGCAGACTGGGGTAGGACGGGTCGGGGCCTCGGAACCTTTAACTCACCCGTTTTGACAACTGCCTTCAACTCTGCCAAAATCTCGTTACTTGTTTTCTTGTATAGAGATTTTGGAGAACAAATTGAAGATCCCCGAATGTTCGATGTCACCAGTGAAACAAGTGATAATTCATCTGTGATTATTTTAAAATCACGTCTAACTTTGCAGGTCATTCTGCCCGCACGCTCTAGTCTCGTGGCACTTTCACTGATTGACAACCTCGCCCGTCCGTAATATTACACGGGCTCAATTCCTTTCCGAAGGGTATTAGTCCAAAAGTGAATGTAATAGTGCGACTGGATTTCAAACTCTTTTACCTTGAGGCTGCAGTCCAGCACTTTAGGGAGATTCCTCATTGTGTAATTGCTAAAGGACATTCTACTAAATCAGTGTTTCTCAACCTTTTCTTCCTTGTCGTCTGTTTTTTGGTATCAAAAGAATTTCAGGCCCAGATAAATAAAAATTTCACGTTACAGGAAATACATTTTATTTACAATAGCAAAATGCAGTTGAAAATATAAGTCCTAACTACACTGCCCCCCACCTGGTGTGATATTGTTACTCGCTAAAAAAAAGTCCACCAGTTATGGCTTAAATAATATGACTCTCGTAAAAGTATGACTTTCGTTTTAAATCACCCACGGAGGTTGGTGTGCTATAAAACCAATGATACGAACCAAATAGAATGATATGTAATTTGATTGGTTTGGTTTTATGACTTATTAAAAATTCTTTTTATACATATACTAAATATATGATTTCTATACTAACAGTTAGTAGTTCACATAACTCATTGTTTGCACACAGTTAAATGGTTTCAAGTATTTCAATGAAACGCTAATAATTTTATTTAATATCAATCATTTATTTGCACATATTTAAATGGCTTTGAGTATTGCTATCAAACACTAATAATTCTATTCAATATTAATCATTTCTTTGTACACATTTAAATGGTTTCAGGTATTTCTATCAAACACTAATAATTCTATTTGATATTAATCATTTAATTGTACACAGTTAAATGGTTTCAGGTATTGCTATCAAACACTAATAATTCTATTTGATATTAATCATTTAATTGTACGCAGTTAAATGGTTTCAGGTATTTCTATCAAACACTAATAATTCTATTTGATATTAATCATTTATTTGCACCCAGTTAGATAGTTTCAAGTATTGTTATCTAACGCTAATAATTCTATTTAAAATTAATCATTTATTTGTACACAGTTAAATGGTTTCAAGTATTTCTATCAAACACTAATAATTCTATTTGATATTAATCATCTATTTGCACACAGATAGTTTCAAGTATTGTTATCTAACGCTAATAATTCTATTTGATATTAATCATTTGTTTGCACACAGTTAAATGGTTTCAAGCATTTCTATCTAACACTAATGATTCTATTTAATATTAATCATTTATTTGTACACAGTTAAATGGTTTCAAGTATTGCTATCTAACGCTAATAATTCTATTTAATAGTAATTATTTATTTGTACACAGTTAAATGGTTTCAAGTATTGCTATCTAACGCTAATAACTCTATTTAATACCTGTGATATAATTAAGAATGATACTTAATTAAATGAGGTAATTATTTTATTTGTTTTCAAGAATTGCAAGTTGGCTTTAAATTTCGGGTGGAAGAGTACGTTGCTTGCACATATCAGATGGGTGTACGTGTCCCAGGATGAGACGACAGTCGTCTTTTTATAAAAAGAGTTTTGTTATTGAAATCATTGGTTAAAATGCCGGATATAGGAAAAGATAAACAAATTCAGGGTGGTTGATTTAGCTGTCTGGTTTATGGAAACTTTAAAATGACACGTGCTTTTATCATGATTAGCTGATGAAATAATTAAGATATATAAGAAAATATATTTTTAAGTCAGTCTGAAGTTGGGAGTTCACTATTACGTCCCTTCAGAGCTGAGAAGCAGACGGTGGAGTTCGGCGCCCTTTGAACGAAGGGGGCGAATGAATTGGAGTTGAGGGTTTGTGCTCGTTCGTCTCGCACGCTCGAGATCCTTAGCAGTTCTTCGAAACAACAGTATATCTCTTATGCAGTCTCCCTCTCACGCGTTGCGGGTGATTACTTCTGTGTGAAATGTTTCTGTCGCTAATAAACTCTTTGGTATTTTGAAACGAGTCCGTCTTGTATTTGAAGAGTGTAACATCAATTAATATTCGAGAAGGCACCAAAAGGCAACGTTACACTAGTCTGTCTGGTTCCCATCTGGCGCTATCTGGTGATACACACTTCTATTTGGTCCCGTAATATTCTGATTTGGTGCCGTTACTGTAATATACCCATGATACGGATATGTGAAATATACATGATGCGTCGGAATCTGAAAAACACTCGAAATACTGACGACTCTCTTGGTTCAGGTCCGAAACTTTCGTTGTATAGCCACATAATAAATATGCATATACATATACATATACATGCAGAATACATATTGACGCAATAATAAAGACGCGCGAAGACTTCTTAAAAAAAAACCCTCTCAATTTATTGAAAGGGTTGTGTGTGAGATGGGTTGGAGTCTGAACTAAAACTGCAACATATTGACCTCCCCTGCCCCTCCGGACATAGCCGTGTGTCATTCTCATTCTCCAGGACTGCTCAACCGCAGGCCTGGGGGCCCTCTCCGCTGGGTGCTGTTCTCTCTACGGCATCTTGTTTACAACTCATCTGATCTCCAACTAACTCAAACTTCTTGTGCCGAATTATATTATTGTTTTACTCCCACTCAATCTATTCTCATGGCTAGCCAGGCCGGAATAGGCCACTTCCGACGTCTTTAGGCTGGCATGTTTGATCATCATCAGGCGGAAATAACTGTCATGCAGTTCAGAGGTAACCCTCTTCCGGTGCATCAGTTTTTGACTGTACTGTGGGATTTTAACCCAGCCCCATATTATCAGCCAAGCTCGCCAACGCAATGTCAGGTCCGGGTCGGAGGTCAATATACAACACTTTTATTACCTTCTTGACTTTTAGGTTTTCAACATTAGGAGAGAGAGACACACAATTTCTACTATGCTGACTGTTCCATCTGACCCGACAACGCACGGCGCACCCCTAGACCCAACTGGTCTCGCCTAGGTTCAAATCTCAACTCACTGCTTTTTTCAAAATACCCATGCTTCCGGGCATGAAACCATTCACATCCCCAGTCCTATTTCCTATCCGGATTTTTTTATTATGACATCTGTGACTGTCTCATCCTCCCCGCGCGAGCGTGAACACCTGCGCTCAATGTGTGCCCCTACCTGTGCACTAAGCCGAAAAGTTCTAAGCATAACTAAACAGAAAGATGAGATATAACCAACGAAAAATGATAATATAAACAAAATTCTTCCGCAATTATTAAACATTGGTTTGCACATGGTTTTCTTGTACTGCCATCTAACACTAATATTTCTATTTAATTTTAATCAATGTTTTGTGCTCGGTTGAATGTTTTCAAGTATTGCTATGTAACATTAACAATTTGTAATTTGTTTGCACTCAGATAAATGGTGAAATATTTCTACTGGACCGATAGACGGGACCCTAACAGGTACTACCACGTAAGATCAGAGTGGACCTGGAAGTAATGGCAATGAAGGGGTATTCCACATTCCACAAAGCTTTAGGGCTGAATCCTCACCATCAGATGCCGTTTGTTTGTTTGGGTTTTATGGCATATCAACCTTTGTAGATTATTTAGTGCTAAATCAATTTTTATACAAATAAAACAGTTCTATTTCAAACAATTCAGTTTAACATAAATACACAGTTTAATTGTCAAAAACGTTCCTATCTCCAGCTATTCAGTTGAGTCAAACAGTTCTAAGTCAAACAATTCAGTTTAGTATACGAATAGTTTTTGTTTACACACAGTTAAATGTCAAAAAAGTTCCATTTCATACAATTCAGTTTAGCATGAATATGCAGTTTAAATGTTAAACCAGTTCTATTTCAGGTAATTCAGTTTAGCACAAGCACGCATTTTTGTTCTATTTGATCCATAGATAGGGCCCTATCAGGTGCTATCACTCTGGACTAGAGTGGATCTGGGAGCGATGGCAATGAAGGGGTACTCCGCATTCCCCAAAGCTCCAGCATTACTGGAAGCTCACAATCAGATTGTTTTGTGTCAAAACAGGACACTCGGTAGGGGGGGTCTTATCCTTTTACAGAGATACAATCGGTGTATTCTACAGCCTCACCGACTGAGCCACAAGACAATCGTTGAGATGGGGGTCTTACTCCTCTGCTGAGATGCAGTCAGTGTATTCTAAAGCCCGAGCCGACTGGGCCACAAGACACTCGTTGAGATGGGGGTTTTACTCGTCTGCTGAGATACAGTCAGTGTATTCTACAGCCCCGCCTCCAGACTGGGCAAATGCTGTTCTGTGTCATATCCAGAATTCCCTTTGTGCGGGGTGGGGGGTTACCCGTCTATAAGGATACATTGGGGCTGATGAATACAGAGACGAACAAAACATGATGGGATGATTAATTCTTTTTTATTTTTACTTACCCAATTATTCTCCGAGTTTTTTGGTGTTTTGCTTTTTTTTTTTTTTTTTTATATCTACTTTTGATTTTAGGTATTTGTGGAGATCGAAGCAGGGATGAAAGTGATATTTTCCAAAGGACTCTGAAGTGAGAAAAAATTCGAAACAATATTTGGTTTTATTTTTTTTATTTATTCATTTATTTATTTTGTGGGGGGTCGTTATTGTTTTTACAGTTGCACCTCTTTGAATAAACGAATTTTTCCCTTGTGGTCGGAGTGTTCTAGCTCACAGGGAGCGTGGTTGGGAGGTTGGGTCGAGCAGTGACGGAAATGCACATGTGCCGACACACAGACACACACACACGAATACACGGACACACACGAGTACACTGACATGAACCATGCCTTCACATACATACATAAACACAGTGACACATACACCCCCCACACACACACTCAGAGAGATGCATACACACGTAAAAGTATTCCCACATTCCTAAAGATGTACATTGACACGTGGAAACACATATGGGTCATGATATATAATATGGGCACTCACAAGTTTCCGGAAAGATAGACTGGCAGAAAGACAGGCAGAAACGCTCACAAACACAAACACCAACACATACACATACTCACACTCACACAAATATATATATATATATATATATATATATATATATATATATATATATAAATATATATAAATATATATTAATATATTGATATGCATGTGTGTGTTTGTGTGTGTGTGTGAGAATATGTACATACGTATATATATATATATATATATATATATATATATATATATATATGTCGTTACCAATTTTTCTCTCTGTCTGTCTTTCTGTCTCTGTCTCTCACTCTCTCTATATATATATGTATATTTATACATATAATCTATCTATACGCTTTTGTATATGCATATCCGTATCTGTCTCTGTCTATTTATTTATCTGTCTCTGTCTCTGTCTCACTTTCTATCTCTCTTTCTATCTCGCTCTATATATATAGAGAGAGATAGAATATATATATATATATATATATATATATATATATATATATATATATATATATCCAAAAGCATATATCAGAAGTCATCTCTCGCTCTCTCTCTCTCTCTCTCTCTCTCTCTCTCTCTATCTATCTATCTATCTATCTATCTATTTATCTATCTATCTATGAATCTCTTGATCTATAGCTCTATATATACATATATATATGTATTTATATACAGAGATGGAGAAAGATATATAAAAATATTGAAATGTATGTGCACACACACTCACACACACACACACACACACAAACATTGACATATATATATATATATACACGTATTAGATATATATATATATATATATATATATATATATATACGCATTATATATATATATATATATATATATATATATATATACATACATATATATATATACGCATTATATATATATATATATATATATATATATATATATATATATATATATATAATAGAGATAAACCGAGGGAGAGATTCTGATATATTTGTGCGTGTGGATATATATATATATATATATATATATATATGTCAGAATTGATTTCTCTCTCTCTTTCTCTCTCTCTCTCTCTGTCTCTCTGTATATATATATATATATATATATGTCTCCGTGTCGGTTTCTTTCTCTCTCTGTCTCCGTCACTCATTTTCTCTCTCTCTATATATATAGATAGAGAGAGTGAGTGAATGAGAGCGAGGGATATATATATATATATATATATATATATATATATATATATATATATATATATATATATATATATATATATAAACACACTCACGTAGACACGAAGGCGTCGGTATAAATGTCCGAGTGTTTCTTCTATTTACTTAAAAGGAAAACGTTTTTTTTTTCTTAGTCTACAAAGGAGATCATAGGGAAAGAAAAGAAATCATCAATTTTTCGGAGACCCCAGGTCTGTTCAAGAATTTTATAGTACTTCTTTGATGCCAGTCATTAATGATTACAATTCCCCTCTTCCGTGTCTCAAACAGCGCAAACCGTGTGCGTGTAGTGGCAAAGGGGGCACTAAATGTGTGCGCAAGTCTATTGCCTTTTCCCTTGCGCTCGCTCGTTCGCTGGTTCACTTGCTCGACCGGTCGTCCGACTGATAGCCTCCGGATTAGATAAGACGACTTAAACAAGAGTAACTGACGTGCTTGACATTGTTCAGTCCGAAACGAGACTTCAAAGTCACCTGTGATCATAACGTCAACGTTTCCTTTTTTGCTTGTTTATTGAAATATCAGATTGTCAGCTTGAGAGCGAAACGTGAACGGTTCGAATCTTGAGCGGGGAAAACAGAAATATAACATTACCGTAATTATCGGCGTGTATTGGTCTAGTGGGTTGAGTGTTTACCAATGGTCCGGGAGACCTGGATTCAATCCCAGGTCATGTCATACCAAAGACTTTAAAAATGGTACTTGATACCTCCTTGCTTAGCACTCAGCTTTCTAAGGTACATATCAAGGGTAAAGTGGAGCAATCCAGGGAAAGGAGTAGCGCCCTCCCCTACAACTTGGTGTAGTAGCTATTGAAAAGGGAGCCTTCTGGTTGCCCTCGACTACGGTCACCAACTTTACTTACCAACAACAAAACGCATCTCAAATTTCGGGGCGCCATAGTGGCTAAAGTGCTGGATTGTAATCCCGGAGAAAGTTCGTTCGAACTCCAGTCAAGCTCTTATTCTCACTTTCGAGCTTGTAACCATGGAAAAGGCATGAACATTCTTATCCACTCCGGCTATGGCTTAAATAATATAATGACTCTTCTACGAGAATAGCTTTAGATTTAATTGACAAACAAAGGTTGATATGCCATTAAACAAACAAGCCAAACAAACCTAAGCCATCTTTATAATTTTAAACAAGTTTGATTCGATCTTCATAAAACTGCTTTGGAGGTAATTCACTTTTGCTTGTACCCCTACTGTTCTTCCTAAAGGATGATTTTGACATTATATAACCCACCCAGCTTGATATGCCATTAAACAAACAAGCCAAACAAACCTAAGCCATCTTTATTATTTTAAACAAGTTTGACTCGATCTTAATAAAACTGCTTTGGAGGTGAATCACTTTTGCTAGTACCCCTACTGTTTTTCCTAAAGGATGATTTTGGCATTAGATAACCCACCCAGCTTGATATGCCATTAAACAAAGATAACAGACCAAGCAAGCCATCATTATTATTTTCTTACAAGTTTGATTCGATCTTAATATAACTGCTTTGGAGGTGAATCACTTTTGCTACAACCACTATTGTTCTTTTCATAAGGATGCCTTTGGCTTTAAATTACCCAAGAAGGTTGATGTACCAAAAAACTAAATCAAATCAACCCTAGCTTTGGACTAAAAATTCTTAAATAAAAAAATCCCCCGTATAATTCGCTCTGATTTTTTAGAATTGAAAATAAGTTTGCTTTCTTTGTTTAATGGCATATCAACCTTCATGGGTTATTTAATGCTTAATCACTAGGAATACGAAAGAGGTTCGTACCTTTTCCACGAGTATTAGTCCGAAAAATGTACGTTATAGACCAAGTGGAGTTTGAACCCGCTTACTAAGATGTTGCAGTCCAGCACGTAACGGGGTGTCCTCGTGGTGTAATGGTTAAAGCGATGGACTGCAGAATCGTAGTACGCGAGTTCGAACTCCAGTCGCAGTTATTACGTTCACTTTCGGGCAAATACCCTTGGGAAAGGTATGAAACCCCTTATCCTCCCAGCTATGGGTTAAATAGTACCACTGCTGTTCTTCTAGGTGAATAGCTTTGGCATTAAATAACCTACAAAGGTTGATATGCCTTTAAACAAAGAAACCCAATCAAACCATCCAGCACGTAACACTAATGGGACTATCACGTTAAGATTAGAGAAGTCCAATCTCCTTTTTTTTTTTCAAAGACAATGACTTAATCCCATGGTTTTCACCCAATTGTTTGATCGTGAGATTTCGACTTAGGCAATTACCTAATCTCTAGGCAAAAAATAACCCAAGACGCGCTGACATGCCATTAGAATAAATAAATAGATCTTAAGAAACGACTACACGAAAGATGTAAATATAAATTTACGATGAAAACAATTCCCTAACCGCTAAACATAAATGCAAATATGTCGATGCGGGGGTCCACAGGAGCACATCACTTACGATCTCGTCTTTGCTTCTCCAGCAGTGTCCGGCATGTCTGGTTCGTCTAGCTTGTATAGTTTTCGTGATAGGTGGTAGGTGGCCGTACAGTTGGCGCCGTGTGGGGTGTTGCTGCCAGGACCTGTTCAATATTGCTCGCAACATTCTTGTATAATTGCCCTCGAGCTTCTTCTCCAACCGTTTAGTCAGCGTCCAAGTAGTGCATCCATACAGCTGTATCGACACGACCGCCGCCTGGAAGAAACTGCGTTTAATTTTATCGGTCAGGTTTGATTTCCATATGATCGATAGGCTATCGATAGCTGTCCATGCCTTCGTTAGCCGTGTGTCGGTGTCTTTTTCGGTTGATGAGACGCTGCTTCCTAGGTTGGTGAATTTGCCTAGTAGTTTCAGAGGGGTTACCTCTCGTGTGTCGATGTCTTTTTCGGTTGATGAGACGCTGCTTCCTAGGTTGGTGAATTTGCCAAGTAGTTTCAGAGGGGTTCCCTCTCGTGTGTCGATGTCTTTTCGGTTGATGAGACGCTGCTTCCTAGGTAGGGATAGAAGGATAATTCATACAATCGACGCCATACTGTTAACCTAACAAATGAATATCAGCATAGCCATTAAGCGTATATATAAACGAAGGAAAATAATACATATACGTTAAATTCCTCCGTTCACGCTGAGGTTGTTGTTAGCTCTGCGATAAGATATCCGACTGGCGTAAAATCAGCCGGGTTTTGATCCTAGCTTAAAGCATCTCGCGTGTTTTGCCACACTGATGAGTTGTGATACAACAAAACAGTCTGTGGATGACTATATACGTATTTTGGCAGAATTTCTTCATTAATGCATATTTTATTAAACAATATGAATATCTTTTGTCTCCACGTTTTTGTATATATCCTTGCCGCATAGATTTTATCTCTCTCTCTCTCTCTCTCTCTCACACACACACACACACACACAATTATATATATATATATATATATATATATATATATATATATATATATTATAACATTGTTGGTTGTCACAAAATCACTTTGTGGGTTTGTGGCGAACCAAGTGCAATATAAAATGGAAAGCGTTCAATATCTAGGATAGATCTATTATATAATAAAAATGAATAGATATATACTAAATTTATTTATTTAATGCCATGGAATTTTTGTTTGTGACCCCTGGGTTTCGTAAAGTTTTTACAAAACAACAATCATCAGGCAGTTAACAAAATGAAAAGTTGTCTGTCTAATAATTGTTTTGTAAAAACTTCGCGAAACCCAAAGGGTCACAAACAAAATTCCAGGGCATTATATATAAATCTAATATATATTTATTCATTATTATTATATAATATCTCTATCCTAGATATTGAGCACTCTAATCTAATACATATTTATTTATATATTATTTTTATGATATATATATATATATATATATATATATATATATATATATATATATATATATATATACATTTTATATTATTCTTTAAGAATTTTATGTCTATTGGACTAATAAAAATGTATTTTACTGGAGTATACCAGCGTTAACATAATGCTGGGCAAGGAGGTGCCCGTGGTGTAATTGTTATCGTCGTAGGAAATGAACACGGCGACACGAGTTCAAATCCTGGACGAAACTCATTGTATTTCACATAGCACTAATACCCTTGGGAAAGGTATGAATCCAATTATTCTCTCTTCAGCTATGGGTAAATAGTAGGACAGACTGGGTTTTTCCGCCTTGGTGAGGCAACTAGTCTAGGAGAAGGAAAACTCTGAATTCAAACCTGTTAAACTCCGCTTAAAAATTGACCTTGTGTCATATCCTACCCGAGCGGAGGGGTTGGTAAATAGAATAATGCTGGGCTGAGAACACGGAGTTTCTCTCACATACAACCCCCATATATATATATATATATATATATAGCATATTTACCAGCTATTTATATATTTTATATATATATATATATAGCATATTTACCAGCCCCTCCGCTCGGGCAGGATACGACACAAGGTCAATTTTTAAGCGGAGTTTAACAGGTTTGAATTCAGTGTTTTCCTTCTCCTAGACTAGTTGCCTCAACAAGGCTGAAGAACATAGTCTGCCCTACTATTTACCCATAGCTGGAGGGAGAATAACTGGATTCATACCTTTCACATGGGTATCAGTGCTATGTGAAATGCAATCAGTCTCGTCCAGGATTTGAACTCGTGTCGCCGTGTCCATTTCCTACGACGATAACCATTACACCACGGGCACCTCCCTAAAGTGATTATATATATATATATATATATATATAGAGAGAGAGAGAGAGAGAGAGAGAAAGAGAGAGTTTATTTTATTCTTCAAGAATTTTAAGTGTATCAGTCATATAAATTTGTTTTTGGCTGTTACACATACGCACACGATATATATATATATATATATATATATATATATATATATATATATGAAATAAGGTTGGCAACCGTAATCGAGGACGATCTGAAGGCTCTCTTTTCAATAGCAACTACACTAAGGTGTAGGAAAGGGCGCTTCTCCTTTCCTGGATCGTTCCACTTTACCCTTCATACGTTAACCATGGAGGTGTCAAATACCATTTTTGAGACTTTGGTATCACGGACCATTCGCGAACACTCTACCCCCTTGACTAATGAACTGGTATATATACATATATATATATATATATACACACAAAAGGATCTTGAATCATTCTCTAAGTTTTTATTTTTTTCTACACATGGAGACAAACGCACACACACACGCACACACACACACACACATATATATATATATATATATATATGTTACATAGTGACGGTTGACATGGGTTTTGGGTTCGTTCCGGGTGACCCCGCGTGCTTTGACAAGTTGTAACGTTCTGATTTGTAAACAGGGAGGATGGCAGTGTGTCAGGGTAGGCTGGTCGAGCAGGTGTGTAACTGGAAGGAGACCACGTGATTTGAGAACCATGTGGTCAGATTTACACAGTCAGTCGAGTCAGAATCGAGAGACGAGCCAGGGATACACAGTTGATCAGAGGCGTTAGTGTCGTCTCTGATGATACGGCTTGCAAGGGAGTGCAAGCGTTGAAACCCCCTAGCTCCAGGAATAAGATATGTAGCAAAAAGAAGTCTCCTCTCTGAGTATATGTCCCTCTATCTATCATTCAAACTTACAACAAACTGTGTGTCCCTTTCGAGAATTAAATGAGGGAGATATATTATTATAAAGAAGTGTGTTTCTTTTCGTTCATTGAAGTTCGTAAATCATGTTTGATTATCTCGTTGATGAATCCATAAAAAACAATACAACACACACACACACACACCCATATATATATATATATATATATATTCTTTTATTCTTTAAGAATTTTCAGTTTATTGGTCTAATGAAATTCTTTTTTGCTGGTGTTACACACACCACACACAGACACAAATATATATATATATATATATATATATGGATGTGCAATTTTTCGTTTCTTGCTCCCACGCGGAAATTTGATCACTTCGTCGGCGAGTAAACAACGATTTTTTTTCTTTTCGTGTCTTGTCCAAAAGATTTTGTTTCCGGGGGGGATTAAATTGATTTGTTTGCTTGAAAACTGCGGACGTTCTTGACAAATACCAAAATCAAACATTTGCCATTCAATGAAGAATTTAATATTCCAGGATTTTCTGAAAAAACAAAAAAACAAAAAAAAAAAAGAAAACAGAGAGAAAAACAACAACAACAAAAAAATAAGACCGAAAATAAAGGATAAAGAAAAAAAGATGGCAAAGATGTTTGCAACAAGTTGTTGAGCAATAGAATTCAACTGATCAAATCAGAAAAGAAAAGAAAAGAAAAGAGAGAGAGAGAGAGAGAGAGAGAGAGTAAAGAAATTCGTTGATGCAATTTAATGAAACTTGGATCAAGTTCCGCTCAGAGTTGAGCCGAGCTTGCACGACAAATCTATTGGGTATTAATTGAGGTTGAAAGCTTCAAATGAGATGAGATTTTAAAAAAATAGACAATAATCAAAGAAAATGGACCTTTACGCGACTGGAACCAAATAATGAAGAAACGAAACGTGCGGACGGTCTTTTAATTCAGGGGACTACTACTTCCATTAAAAAAAAGACTTTCACTGGCACAAGGATACTTCTGCAGAGCACTAGTGTTACGTAGCCACAATTAACGCCATGTACGAAATAAACATATAATGTTCATAACGCTAGAACATATAAAGAACATAGGAATCTCGAAATTCGAAAACACGTAACGACTTCTTGTTCAGGTACGAAACCTTTTTATTAACTTTGAGTTAAAGGTTTCGACATAAGGAGGAGAGACACAATCTTGCTATGCTGTCTTATTCATTTGGCCCCAATCTCGAGCGGCCCCCATAGGGTGCAAGTTCGCCTCGAGTCTGCGATCCCCAAAAGTCGAACCTCTTCGTTTGGCGTCTAGTACTCAACTCTCTAACTTTCTTTCAATTCTCCATAAAACCTCTGCGCGCTTCCGGTGCGTGACGTCACTCGCACTCCGTCACCCGTTTTGTCTCGGACTATTGTGACATCTGAGTGACACCTCCATCCGCCCGCGCGCGCCCGCGTTAACACCTGCCTCAATGTTGCACCTAACTAACCCATATGCTGAACTGAAAGGTTCTCAGCCTAACTAAACTCAAAGGCATGAATCGAAACCCCTTGGCCATTACGTTACACTAGAAGTTGATCAAAATTGCTATAACAGAGTTAGAGTTGTCGTCGGATAAGATGGAACCAACGATCCGATTTCAAATCATGGACGAGGCAGGTTGCATTTTCCACAGCTTTAATACTCTTAGGAAAGGCATGAACTCAGCTATTCTCCTTCCAGCCGAGGGTGAATAGAAAGGCAGACTGAGCTCCTTAGCCGTGTTACGGCAACCAGTCTTGGAAAAGAAAAACTGAATTCTAACAAATTGCACTCCGCTAAAAAAATTGACCTTGTGCCACATCCTACACGTTAGCGAGGGGTTGGGTAAATGGATAAAGTTGTATTGGTTGGGTGGCGATGATTTCTAACCACTGTGCTGTGGCGAGTTTCTTTTAAGCTTAGATTACCTTTATTGATTGATTTAAACATTGACCAAGCCCTACGTAGTACGAGTACGATGCAATATACGGTCAATATCTTTTATTTTGATATTTCAGTTCTGGATATCGGTGAATGCGATCGAGTATTATTTAATGCTTCGAAGGGAAGGAAAATGAGAAAGAAAGAAAGAAAGAAAGAAAGAAAGAAAGAAAGAAAGAAAAGTAAAACAAGCAAAAGCAACGATTTCGAAAGAAAGAAAGAAAAGAAAAAGCATATTAAAAAAAGAAATGAAAAGAAAGAAAGAAAGAAAGAAAGAAGGAAAAGGAGTGGTTTAGAAAGAAAGAAAGAAAGAAAGAAAGAAAGAAAGAAGGAAAGAAAGAAAGAAAGAAGGAAAAGGAGTGGTTTAGAAAGAAAGAAAGAAAGAAAGAAGGAAAGAAGGAAGGAAGGAAGGAAAAGGAGTGGTTTAGAAAGAAAGAAAGAAAGAAAGAAAGAAAGAAAGAAAGAAAGAAAGGAAAAGGAGAAGCGTTTGCAACTGGAAAGTACATCAATAGATTTTAAATGAGGAAAGAGAAAGAAAGACAAACAAAATCACGTGAGAACGCAAACATTAACGACGAACCAACAATTGACACAGGCAAAAGTGGAGACTGGCACATTTCCACAAGTAAAAATGAAGAAAAAAGAAACCCCTTACTGTCACCTTTATCATCATAACCCCTAAAAAAAAAAAGAATTATTTTGAAAAGTTAGAGTTGTCCAATGACCTTTGGCTGAAGAATTCCCATTAGAATACCGAGTTAAGATTCGCAGAAAACGCTTCTCCAAAATGAATGGCCGATTATTTTGTTTTGGAAGGAGAGGAGCTGGGCAGAAACCGGTGGTGTTTTGTTTTGTTTTGTTTTGCTGCAGGAACCTCTTGTAAAAATCTCAGCAATGGCGCCTGGCTGGTGCCGAATATACCGACTGACTCATAGACAGACAGCCATTATTTTCCCGCTTGTCGGAGTTCCCGGCGAGAAAATTGCTTTTCAGTCATAGCGACTAAACAAGTCATGCTGCCGTCCCAATTACGTTAATGGTCGATAGAGGGAGTCCTGTTGTCGTTACTCTCACGCATGTGCGTTTGTGAGGGCTGTAGGAAGTAGAACCTATAATCATTTGCCAATCAGAATGACACAGGATCAGGTTTTTTTTGTTTTTTTTATGTTTTTTTTTTTAGCATTGAGGAAAAAGAAAGGCCTCACGACTCAGGATTGTATTTTCTGAAATTAGACAGTTCCCTCGATCACAGTTAGTACCATCGATATTAAACATTTTAGAGTAATGGGGAGGTACTGTCGGGAGGATGACTCCTCTGTTAGAACGTAAAAGATTTATTGTTAGCTTGCTTCGTTTACGGCCAGTGGTTAGTTAAAATTTGGATAATGGATATCGACTTCAGCAATATTTTCAATATTTCATTGCATTGTTAAACCTTATTAATTTACAAAGCTTTTTGCTTAAATATGGTCCAAGGCCGTATAAATAAGGAACCCCATGAGATTCGAATTCACTAGTGAAAGTTTGCTAGTCTTGCTTGTAAAACATTACACCATGCAAGGCGCCCAGTAATTTCCTATGCTTTTTACTAAGATAAAGAACAAGGCTGTATGAATCGTGCACCCAGTGAGACTCGAACTCACTCGTGAATGTTTGCTAGTCTAGCTTTCTAATTATTACACCACTCGTTGCGCCCTGTAATTTACAATGCTTTTTACAAAAGATATGGCACAAAGCCGTATGAATCCGGCACCGAGTGAGACTCGAACTCACTCGTGAAGGTTTGCTAGTCTAGATTGTCAACTCTCCCGAGACAGTCTGTGAATTACAAAGTTCTTTTGCTCAGATGTGGCTCAAGTCCGTATGAATAGGGCACCTAATAAACCCCAACCACACTCATGTAGGTTTGCTAGTCTTGCTTGTTAACCATTACAACACCCGAAGCGCCTAAGTTACTCTGTATTCTTTATAATCATTCGTTTTCATACAGTTATATGACATCGAGTGTTCTTTCACTTGAGTCTAAGTGACAGCAAGTCTCCTTTGTTATCCAAGACTCAACTAAATATTTAATGTCCCATTTTATCAAGCGTCTTTATATCCTGTTGGTATAAGGGATGGCCATCCGGACACTAAATGCTTAATTGACTCAATTTTTTTATATGCACAATCTAAACGTTTCGCTTGTTTCGTATTCTATGTTTGTCCAATAGTTTCTAGTTGGTTGGCGCTGATCTTCTGCGGCTATTATTAACCCCTCTGTCTCCGCTTTCAGTCCAGCATTTTTTATTCATCAATCAGCCTTTGCTATATGAAAATTAACATTAATAATTCTTTATGCGTATCTTCAATGTAGGGGGGTTTTGTTTCCAGGCAGTTTTTTAATTGATTTGGTCTTGTTTTTTTTTTGTTTGTTTTTTGCTTTTTTCTTTATATTATGCCTATTTCTTTTCTGTGTGAGGTCGAGTTGGTAAGTAAATTTATTACTTTCTTTACTAACTGAATATTCTTTTTTTTTTTTTTTTTGCTTCTCGTGAGCGTTTTTTAAATATAGCATGCGATCTGTTATGGTGTCTAAGTAATTCTTTATTCCTCTAATGGTTTCGTTTCTCCTTCTACTTGGATTAAGTCTCTTTTAGCATTCTATCTTGGGTGATGTATTTGCTCTTGGGTGATGTATTCTGTGGTAAGTAAGCACTTTCATTAATTTAGCATCCTTTTATTTAATTTCAGCTACCGTCCAATTTATTATATACTCTCGCAGAATTCTTGGCTTATTTTTTCTTTTATTTATTGTATGACCATTTGCTTCATTGATTCTTAAATATTTAGAGGTTTTATTGTGTTCTAGCTCTGTAAATTCTATGTCAATATCTAACACACGACTCAATAAGTTATGTTTATTCATAGTCGATCAAAAGCAACAACATGTCGACGATTCAGAGCGTTGTTTGCATCTGTTTCAACCACATAAAAAAGAGTTTTTGCATAAATATGTGACAATGGTTGAAACATGGATCCTCCACTTACTCCAGAGTCAAAATAGGCAGTCCTCTGCGTAGACAGTAGTAGGTGAAAGCCCTCCAAAGCGACCAAAGATGCAGACATCAGCAGGCAAGGTTTTGGCCTTCGTATTTTCAGATGTACAAGGTATTTTGTTCATCGATTATCTTGAGAAAGGAAGAGGCATCAATAGCGAATATTGAATAGCATTATTGATGCGTTTGAAGGAAGAGATCGCAAAAAACAAAACCGCTAGAAATGAAGAAGAAAAAAGTGCTCTTCCACCAAGACAATGCACCGTGTCACAAGTCGATCATAACAATGACAAACTACGTGAATTGCACTTTGAATTGCTACCGCATCCACCCTATTCACCAAATTTAGCCTCCAGTGACTACTGGCTGTTTACTGGCATCAAAAGAATGCTTCAGGGAAAGGAATTTGACTCCAATGAAGATGTGATATTAGAAACTGAAGGGCAAAGACAAATCGTTCAACAAAAAAGGTATTGTAAAGTAAAAGTACAATCACCAGATGGAGACACAGAATACTTCGACATTGTAGCAGGAGTACTACAAGGGGACACGCTGGCTCCGTACCTCTTTATCATTTGTCTAGACTACGTACTTAGAACATCGATTGACAAAATCAAAGAGAATGGCATCGAACTGACGAAGAAAAGAAGCAGAAGGTACCCCGCAAAAGCAATTACCGATGCCGACTACGCCGATGACATAGCGATACTGGCAAATACACCCGACCAAGCCGAAACACTACTGCATAGTTTGGAACGAGCAGCCGCAGGCATAGGCCTCTATGCTAATGCACACAAAACGGAATATATGTGCTATAATCAAACGGGTGACATCTCCACTCTAGAAGGAACCCCTCTTAAACTAGTAGACAAGTTCACTTACCTGGGAAGCAGCGTCTCATCAACCGAAAAGGACATCGAAACGAGGTTAACGAAGGCATGGACAGCTATCAATAGGCTATCGATTATATGGAAATCAAACCTAACCGATAAAATGAAGCGCAGTTTCTTCCAGGCAGCGGTCACATCGATACTGCTATATGGATGCACTACATGGACGCTAACAAAACGGCTGGAGAAGAAGCTAGACGGCAATTACACAAGAATGCTGCGTGCAATTTTGAACAAGTCCTGGCGGCAACACCCCACCAACTGTACGGCCACCTGCCTCCTATCACGAAAACTATTCAAGTTAGACGAACCAGACATGCAGAACACTGCTGGAGAAGCAGGGACGAACTCAAAAGAGATGTACTCTTATGGACCCCCACACATGGCCGTGCAAAAGCTGGACGACCAGCACGAACATATATTCAGCAGCTATGTGAGGATACGGGATGTTGTCCTGAAGACCTACCTAGGGCGATGAACGATAGGGAGGAGTGGCGAGAGAGGGTCAGGGATATCCGTGCTACCAGCGTGACATGATGATGATAATGATTGTTAGAGATGCATTGGAATCAGTATATCACCCTAGAAGGAGACTATGTTGATTAATTATAGTCGAATTTTGTCGAAAAGTTGTTTTATTAGTTAGGCCCAAGATTTATTGAGTGATGTTCTAGTCTCTTTTGCGAGCCTTTCTTCGTACATTTGTCCAGACCAAATTGCATATTTTTACTGTACTTAGTTAACCTTCTAAATCGTCATCAATTTTTAGATATAACTTTAAATCGTCCCTATAGAATAGGAGGTTTATTTTTTTAGTAACAGTATCATATCTATAGTCTACGTTTTTAAGTTGTATGCAGAAAAGTATTAGAGGTATGCAAAAAAAAAAAAAAAAAAAGAAAAAACGAAAATAAGTCTTCTTGGAAGATTATATTGTCAATGATCAGGTAATAAATTTCCTGCATGTTTTTTTCAAGAATTAATCTGAGTTTTGGATGCTACCTTTCCATATTCTCTTTTAGGAATGTTTTTATAAATAGGGATACGAAGATCATTAAATAAGTTTCCAGACTTTTTTCGTATGGGCACTTTTATTGATAGTACACACATGAAACTCTAGTCCCCTTCGAAGTAATCTCCTCCAGCTGCAATGCACTTGTACCGTTCCAACAACTCCTGCAAGGACTCATCCAAGTCCTCTTGTATGAGCGTGTCAATGACCTTCGTCACAACCTCTTTCATCTCCTCAATTGTCTCATAACGACAGCCTCTGAGCTTAGGGAATAACCAAAAGTCACAGGGAGCAAGGTCTGGACTTTAGGGAGGCTAAGGAACTGTCTTGATGCCTATCTTGGTCAAATAGTCTGTGACAAGGATAGAGTCGTGGACTAGTGCATTGTCCTGGTGGAAATGCCACTGAGCCGATTTGAAGAGTGCTGGCCTCTTTCGATGGAATCTCTTCCAGAACTCCCTTAAAACCTCAACATAGAAAATTTAGTATGTTATTTCTATACATCTTATGGGGTGACTGACCAATTTTTATGCTTTCAGGTTCAAATGAACAGCTACAGCAGCAATTTTCCTCGGGTCACAGTGACAGAGGGGCACCAAAGAAAAATTTTTTAAAGGCTCCTCAAGAAGACTCTCGGTACCTGCCACATTGACTACTACCAGTAATTGACTCTTGCAGCTGATCGTCAGGCCAGGCGCCGCACCATCCACCATGTTGTCTTCACCTTTGAGGATTTCCGCAGGGCCAATCTCCGGAAGAAACGCCACCGGAGGAAAATCCAGGGAGCCTCAGTAGTCCTACCAGACCAGACCAGACCTTTAACTGCAGTCGCTGCTACCGGACCTGGCTGTCCCGCATCGGCCTAGTCAGCCATCGGCATGCCTGCTGTCGACGTAAACAGCCTCCTTCATAAATCTTCGTTCGCAAAATTTAGTCAATATATATATATATATACTTCTGTGAGCGAGAATGTACTTATTAAGGATTTTACATACAACAAAAAAGAAAAAAATACATTAATTTATATATATATATATATATGTAATTAAAAAAATATATATATTTTATTGAATACGTACATATATATGTATATTTGAGTTTACGTATATATAAACATATATATATGTATATATATCAAATTAAATAAATATATAGATATACACAATTATTTGAATATATATATATATATATATATATATATATATATATATATATATATAATTGCGTTCATGCATCATTTTACTTACTATATTAAAGAAAAAAAAATGAAATATAATTTGAATATATATATATATATATATATATATATATATACATACATATATATGTATGTATGTATGTATGTATGTATGTATGTATGTATGTAAATATATTTAAATGTATAAATTTGAATATATGTATGTATTCACATTCATATTTGAATATATGTACATATATATATATACATATATATATATAGAGAGAGAGGGAGAGATTAAAATATATATATATATATATATATATATATATATTAATCAAAAAGGTATTCATATCCATATATAAGAATATAGATACATGTATATATACATTTGAATTTATATATATATATATATATCTATATTTATATAGATTCCAAAATATAAAAATAGTATATATATATATATATAAATGAATGAATGAATAAATGAAAGAATGAATGAATGAAGCAAACTGTTCTTATGCGTCAATGACCTTCATTCTTTTTTACACTAAATGCATAGTGTGTAGAAAAGCTATTGAATTTCACGATTGGAAGAGCGGTTGCAATTGAATTAACTAAAAACACAGTTATACGTTGTGGGGGAAAATTGCGTCACGATTTGCACCTGAAAGAAACGTGCAAATTTCTTCTATCTCCAAATGGACATGTAAAAAGAAAATAAAAAGAAATTCTGCATAAAGTCTTAAAAAGATAGATTTATCCATTGTTCATATATAACAAAATTCACATTCTGTTATATATATATATATATATATATATATGTATTTGTGTGTGTGTCTGTATGCGTGCGTGTATATATATATATATATATATATATATATATATATAAATGAATAAATGTCATAATACTAAGAAGAATGTTACATTTATGAAGTAAATTTTTTGATTGTTCTTAACCATTTTTTCGACCTTAGGTCATCGTCGGGAGAAAAAGTTTTGTGGGAACAAAAAGTTAAAAAAAAAAAAAGAAAAAGAACACAGCAAATACATGAGCTAATATCTTATATATATAATCTAATATTTACCCTCATATATAATCGATTATATACATTTATGAATATATATATATATATATATATATATATATATATTTATGTAGGTGTATATATGTGCGCGCAAAAAACATAAGCAACCATTCAAACTACAAACACAAGTAAATTAAAATCCCATTTAATACCCATTAACTAGACCTTATGCCACACATGTTCACCCACAAAAAGAAAGAACTACCAGTGAATTTAAAAAACCACAAAACAATCCATTATACCAAAAAAAAAAGCCGTTAGTGAAAGCTAAAGCCAACACACACACACACATAGGCACACACACACACATAGGCACACACACACACACACACACACACACACACACACACACACACACACACACACACAGATAACTGCAAACATATCAAATATCAAAGAAGGGTAAAGAAGACCAAAGTAAACATACTCCAAGAAGGGGGACCAAAAACTCTTATAAAAACAAATTCAACCAGACAAGAATCATTTATACTGGAAACAGGAGTGAGTTCAAGTCTCATTGAGTGCCCCATTTATAAGGCCTTGTGCCACATATGTTCTCTGACGAAAGCAACAAGCTGAAAACATACATATATATAAAATGTATGTAATACATGTATATAACACGTATGTAAGAACAAAATAAATAAATTCAAAAAATACAAATCTCTCCGTGGACCATTTTATTTTATATATATATATATATATATATATATATATATATATATATATATATATATATAGAATTAACTTAAATCGCGAGTCGAAAATCTTCTACTAAAGTTTCACCTTAACGGATCATCAGGAAGCCTAATTTCGACTAATTTAATATATATATATATATATATATATATATATATATAGAATACACTTCTCTCCTGGGGGTTGAGCACTTTGACGAAAATAATAACGTCTAACACTTGTGTAATACAAAGCTCTTCTAATGAATTGAGCATTCTGGTATCTGGAACGTAAACAAACGAAAAGCTACTTTATAATGTCTTATAATTCTCGATCTGTCTTATTCGCCTGCTGGCTGAGCAGTAAGATATTAAGTCTAATAGAAAGTTGTGCGGGATTCGATCCCGACTTAAAGCGTCCGACGTGTCTAGCCACAAGGAAGAGTTGTGATACAACATAACAATCTGTCTGTGGATGACAATATACATATATATATATATATATATATATATATATACAGAAACTGTTTTTGGGACGCATGCACACAGAAAAATTCACATGTACATATATATATATATATATATATATACTTAGTTCACCTACATAGGAAACAGTGTCTCATCAACCGAGTCAGACATCAACACTCGACTAGCAAAGGCATGGACAGCTATCGATACGTTATCGGTTTTATAAAAGTCAGACCTGACCGATAAAATAAAACGCAGTTTTTTCCAAATAGCAGTCGTGTCAATACTTTATTATGGATTTTGTATATTATACGTGGTGCCTTCAATAAGATTCCAGACTTTTCTTTTTACAGGCATTTAAAATTGTCGTAGACTCTTGAAAATTTAGTATGTTATTGCTATAGATTTTATTAGATGACTGACTAATTTTTATGATTTCAGGTTCAAATCAGCAGCTCCAGCAGCAATTAGAATACACCCTACTAAAGCCTGGTTGTCACAGCTGGTGAATTTTGTAATGACTTCCTTACTCCTCCCACACCTCTCATCCTCCATCACTGACTCCCTGCCTTCCTTGAATCTCTTATGCCACTCAAAAACTCAAGCTCGAATCATGCAAGATGCACCAAAAGCAGTCTGAAGCATTCCATACGTTTCCCTGGCATTTTTTCCATGTTTAAAAAACAGAATTTTATTGCATATCGTTCTTTTCAAGTGTCCTCACGTCCAGATTGCATTTTGGAAATTCACCAGCTGTGACAGTCAGGCTTTAGTAGGGTGTATTCCAATTCCTGCTATAGCTGTTCATTTGAACTTAAAATTATAAACATTGGCCAGTCATCTGATAATATGGATAGCAATAACATACTGAATTTTCAACAGTGTACGACAATTTTAAATACCTGTACAAAAAAAATCTGGAAACCTATTGAATGCACCACGCAGATCGCCTCTAAGATGTTAAGTTGTACTTTGTCCCTAGCTCTATGTAGAACAGAAAAACAGCCATCTTGATAATTGGTCCTGCAGCTATTTATGGCTAACAAATGTTCGCCTATAGCCGAGTCCATAGGCTGAAAATGTCCGGATGTCAATCGGCTTTTATTCAAATACCTCTGGGTACATGCTGTCTCATTCGAACTTCCAAACGTTGACAAGTACGTCCTATATATGCCGAATTGCATCGGCAATTAAATTTATAAACTGATAAACTCTGTTTCAAGATAGGCAGCACGTCCTTATGTATGGAGTTAAGGGCAGTCTTAGTGGTGAAAATTGATCTAACTTTAACAGCATGATAACAACGGTGCCTCGCAGTTTTATTTTTTTAAAATTCTTTCCCCCTCTCTACCGATGATTCCGTTAATCCTTTGTTTATATATATATATATATATATATATATATATATATATATATATATATATATATATATATATATATATATATAGGTAGGTAGATTGATTGATTGATTGCGATAAAAAGAGAGAATTTTCACTAAGCAAATAAGATTTCCTATGTAGACGTACCTTGTGTGTGCTTATGAGTCTGACCGGCTAGATACAAGGTCTAAAAAAGTGAGTTTGATGAAAAAATTAAAGTACTCTATCTAATCCAGCTTTCTTTATTCCGTATCAAATACACACACACACACACACGTACATATATATATATATATATATAAGCATGGACAGCTATCAATCGGCTATCGATTATATGGAAATCAGACCTGACCGATAAAATGAAACGCAGTTTCTTCCAGGCAGCGGTCATATCGATACTGCTATATGGCTGCACTACATGGACGCTAACAAAACGGCTGGAGAAGAAGCTAGATGGCAATTACACAAGAATGCTGCGTGCAATCCTGAACAAGTCCATGCAGCAACACCCCACAAGACATCAACTGTACGGCCACCTGCCCCCTATCACGAAAACTATTCAAGTTAGACGAACCAGACATGCAGGACACTGCTGGAGAAGCAGGGACGAACTCATAAGAGATGTACTCTTATGGATCCCCACACATGGCCGCGCAAAAGCAGGACGACCAGCACGAACGTACATTCAGCAGCTATGTGAGGATACGGGATGTTGTCCTGAAGACCTACCTAGGGCGATGAACGATAGGGAGGAGAGGCGAGAGAGGGTCAGGGATATCCGTGCTACCAGCGCGATATGATGATGATGATGATGATATATACATATAAGGATAGAAAAAAAAACAGCATGATAACGAAATTAAAGAAGACAGACTGATTGATTGATTTTATTGGCATGTCAATTCTTTCGGACTTATTTTATGCCAAGTGGTTAGTTAATTGCATTCATTGTATGTTCATATTTTCATTGTGTAGTTGTTTTTTTGCACAGAATCATATGATATCAAATATTCCCGCCTAATTAAAATAATTTGCCCACAGTTGAATGGATTCAAGTATTCCTATCAAATACAAATAATTTGCACACAGTTGAATTGTTTCAAGTATTCCTATCTAATACAAATAATTTGCACACAGTTGAATTGTTTCAAGTATTCCTATCTAATACAAATAATTTGCACACAGTTGAATTGTTTCAAGTATTCCTATCTAATACAAATAATTTGCACACAGTTGAATGGATTCAAGTGTTCCTATCTAATACAAATAATTTGCACACAGTGGAATGGTTTCAAGTATTCCTATCTAATACAAATAATTTGCACACAGTTGAATTGTTTCAAGTATTCCTATCTATTACAAATAATTTACACACAGTTGAATGGCTTCAAGTATTTTGAGCAATTATATAAGTTGGTTACTAATAATCATAATCCTTTCTCTTAATACAAATATCGTTATATAGTTTCAAGTATTCCTATCTAATACAACTAATTCTTAAACAGATCATTTTGACCTTTAGATGAGAGGAGTTTTTTTTTCTTTTTTAAGTGTTCTAACTACTTTCGAGACAGTACTCCTTGCTACACCAAATAATTCAGCAGTTTTTGTTACACTAGCACCTGCCATACGAGCACCTTTTTTCAAGTCAGATAGATCCGTCATTTTAAAGAATTTTGATTTATTTCTTCTGGTGATATCTGTCAAAAAAAAACAACAATTTTAGCACAATAAAACGAGAAAAATCAATAATAAATATTTTAAAAAACATAACAATAACAAACGTTTAAATGTTTTATTGGATTTGTTTGGTTAGGTTTGGTTTCATGGTACATCAACCATTGTATTTTATTAATGATAATTCCATTTTTATACATATAAACAGTTCTATTCCAAACAATTCTGTTCAGTATAAGTATAGCTTTTTGTTTATACACAGTTAAATATCAAAACAGTTCTATTTCAAACAATTCAATTTAGCACAGAAAAAAAGTTTCATTTCACACAATTCAGTTTAGCATAAGTGCACAATTTAAACCCATTGATAGGACCCTATCAGGTGTTACCACTCCGGGCAAGAGTGGACCTGGATGCGATGGCAATGAAGTGGGGGGGCACCGCATCTCCCAAAGCTCCAGCATTATTGGAACCTCAGGATCAGATTGTTTTGTGTCATATCAGGACACTCTTTGGTGGAGTCTTACCCTTCTGTAGATATGCAGTCTATGTATTCAACAGCCCCAGCCAACCGGGCAAGGTTTTATAGGAGTTTCCAGATTATGATACTAAGTTTCTAGCAGTTTCCATTATTTTGTATAACCTCTGCAAAAGAAAACATCCAAAAATAAACGACAAACAACACTTAATTAACAGCCTCTTATTCAAAAATCACGATGCAGACTGACATAAGACCGTGTTTGCATTATATATCATAAAACACTATTTATACGCGAATCGGCTGAAAAGTTCGTAACCTGACCAAGGTACTCTCATGGAATTTGACCGTCTGACATTTACTTTTTAATATAGTCCTCCTTGCGTCCCGCGATTCTTCTATTAGTGTTGCAGTGCTTGTATCCCATTGGTGAAAAATTCATCAACTGCAGATATGACGGTATCATATATCAGTGAAATTTTCTGCTCACTCTCGTATATATATATATATATATATATTCGCAAGTGTGCTGCAAGATGACACATTAGCTCCATACCAGTTTATTATCTGCCTTGACTATGTGCTTCGAACATAGTTAGATTTAATGTAAAAAAAATGGCTCTCCTCTGGCAAAAGCAAGAAGCAGAAGATACCCCGCACAAACAATTGCATGCGCAAACTACACTGATGACATAGCGCTTCTGGAAAATACACCCATCCAGGCCCAATCCCTGCTGCATAGTCTGGAACGGACAGCAGGTGGCATGTCAACGCAAACAAAACAAAGTTCACGTGCTTTAATCAAAGAGGCAACATGGTAGATCTCTGAAACTTGTAGACAAGTTCACCTTCTTCGGTAGCAGCGTATCATCTACTGAAAATGACATCAATACACGACTAGCAAAAGTATGGACTGCTATCGATAGGCTATCGGTCATATATATGGAAGTCAGACCTATCCGATAAAATAAAACACAATTTTTCCCAAGAAGCAATTATGTCAATACTACTATATAGACGCACCCCATGGAGGCTGACTCAGCGAATGGAGAGAAAGCTTGACGGCAATTGCACAAGAATGCTACGAGCTATATTGAACAAATCCTGGAAGCAGCATCCCACAAAACAGCAACTGTACGGCCACCTACCACCAATCTCGAAAACCATCCTAGTAAGACGAACAAACATGCGGCCCATAGCTGAAAAAATAAGGACAAATTCATAAGCAATTTATTTCTATGGACCCCTTCAAACGGATGAGCGAGTGTTAGGCGACCAGTAGAACTTATTTATAACAGCGATGGACGATAGAGAAGATTGGTGAGAGAGGGTCAGGGAAATCCGTGCTTGCGGCATGAGATAGATAGATAGATAGATAGATAGAAGAGAGGCGGGGGAATATTCCAATCTCCTTATCTCTTATTCTTCTGTTTCTTTTCTTTTCTCTTCTTTCCTTCCTCCGACTCTCTCCTTCAAATTCAAAAAAAATCTTAGTGAACAAATAAAACAAATAAACTCTACGAAATATACCTAAACGGTCATATGAGATACTTTCAATATATATGTATATATACTAAGATCATTAAATAAGTTTCCAGACTTTTTTCGTATGAGCACTTTTATTGATAGTACACACATGAAACTCTAGTCCCCTTCAAAGTAATCTCCTACGGCTGCAGTGCACTTGTTGTACCATTCCAACAACTTCTGCAAGGACCCATCGAAGTCCTCTTGTGCGAGCGTGTCAATGACCTTCGTCACAACCTCTTTCATCTCCTCAATTGTCTCATAACGACAGCCTCTGAGCTTAGGGAATAACCAAAAGTCACAGGGAGCAAGGTCTCGACTATAGGGAGGCTGAGGAAGTGTCTTGATGCCCATCTTGGTCAAATAGCCTGTGACAAGGATAGAGTTGTGAACTGTTGTATTGTCCTGGTGGAAATGCCACAGACCCGATTTGAATAGTGCTGGCCTCTCCCCAAGGAATCTCTTCCCGAACTCCCTTAAAACCTCGACATAGTAACCCTAACCCTAATCCTTTGGCCAATCAACTCTGGTGTATTGACTACTTTATTCCTCCCACACCTCTCATTATCCCTCATAGACACCCTTCCTTCCTTGAATCTTTTATGCCACTCAAAAACTCATGCTCGATTCATGCAAGATGCTCGAAAAGCAGTCTGAAGCATTCCATACGTTTCCCAGGTTATTGTTCCAAGTTCAGAACAGAATTTTATTGTATATCGTTCTTCTAAAGTGTCCTCACGTCCAGATTCATTTTTGAAATTCACCAGCAGTGACAGTCAGGCTTTAGTAGGGTGTATTCCAATTGCTGCAGTATCTGTTCATTTGAACCTGAAATCATAAAAATTGGTCAGACATCTTATATAAGTAAGTAAAGATAGCGACCATAGTCGAGGGTGACCCGAAGGCTCCCTTTTCGATAGCTACTACACCAAGGTGTAGGGGAGGGCGCTACTCCATTCCCAGGATTGCTCCACTTTACCCTTGAACCGTACCTTATAATGCTGAGTGTTAAGCAAGGTGGTATCAAGTACCATTTTTAAAGTCTTTGGTATGACTCGACCTGGGATTGAACCCAGGTCTCCCGGGCCATTGGCGAACACTGTTTTTCAAAGTTAACGACAATTTTAAATGCCTGTACGAAAAAAGTCTGGAAACTAATTGAATGCACCACGTATATAATATATATATATATATATATATATATATATATATATATATATATAATGTATATATGACAAATATATATATATATATATATATATATATTCTGTATATATACATAATAATATTCACACACACACACACACACACACACACCCACACACACATATATATATATATATATATATATATATATATATATATATAATGTTTCCTCCTTGTTTATGTATTTTATTAAACATCCATCGGTGATTTAAGCTCTAGATATCATACTTCTTAGTCCTGGCGATGGTTTATTTGAACTGAAACGTTGTCACGTCGACTTTCTGTCTCATTAATTTCTTTTTCTTCTTGGATTATCTTGTTTGTCAATTTTTTATGTATGTATACATATATGTACACCAGCATCTTTACACACGCACACCCCAACACACACACACACACATATATATATATATATATATGTATATATATGGAGAAAAAAAAAAGTAATGCAATAGTTATGTATTTATTTTGAAGGAAAGTCAACGTTAAAACGTTTCGATTTCAGTAAACCTTCATCAGGACTTAAAGGTGGGGGAAAATATTGCTGGACGACGATGGATGTTTTAATTATATAAGATAACAAGGGAAAAAGAAAATATATATACAAAAAAAGATCATATAACCGTCCAATGATTCAATCAGCGTTCTTTTTCAAAAAAACTATCACGTGACCGGTATGGAAAATGATGTTTAAATGTATTTAACTTCTAGACACACTCCATTTTGTTTTAGTTTGGTTTTATGGCATATCAACCATTGTAGGTTATTTAGTGCTAAATCCTCTTTACACATATATATTAGATATATAGGATTTGGTTTGATTAGGTTTTATGGCATATCAACCATTGTAGGTTATTTAATGCCAAATCCTCTTTATACATATATATCAAATATATAGGATTTGGTTTGATTAGGTTTTATGGCATATCAACTATTGTAGTTTATTTAATGCCAAATCCTCTTTATACATATATATTAAATATATAGGATTTGGTTTGAATAGGTTTTATGACATATGAACCATTGTAGGTTATTTAATGCCAAATCCTCTTTATACATATATATTAAATATATAGGATTTAGTTAGGTTGGGTTTTATGGCATATCAACCATTGTAGGTTAATTACTGACAAATCTCTTTTTATACAGAAAAACAGTTCTATTTCAAATAAGTCAGGTTAGCATAAGTACACAGTTTTATTTCAAGCTATTCAGTTTATTCAACAAAATTAAATGGTTCCAAGTATTGCTATGTATTACTAACTATTCAATTAAACGTCAATCATTTATTTACTGACAGTTAAATGTAAAAACAGTTCTATTTCAATCAATTCAGTTTAGCATAAGCACACAGCTTTGTTCTGTTTGCTCCATACATCGCACCCTATCAGGTGCTACCACTCCGGGCCAGAGTGGACCTGGGAGTGATGGCAATGAAGAGTGGCCCTCTAGCATTACTGGAACCTCATCATCAGATTTTTTAGTTTCTTATCCAGGACATTCGTTAAGGTCGAGGTCCTACCCCTCTGCAGAGAAGCAGTTAGCGTATTCTGCACCTCTAGAAGACTAAGCGACACAATCCGTTCAGTAGACCGCCACCCCCAAAGCTACCTAAAATATCAGTAGTAAATAAAAGTCCAAACGAAGAAGTAGCATTTGAACTCAGGAGCCGAGTGGAAGAAATATGTCAATATTGGTCAGTATGTCTTTAATTCCAATTTAAAATGCTGAATTTTACAAAATGTTATGCTGTATTTTGTTTGTGAAATAATGCTTAAACTATGCGTTTTAAATGTAAAGGCACGCTTACTCTACTATAAAGCCAATATGATATTAAGCCTATCCACATGTCAGCGAACAAGGCAGAATGTTTTTGAATATCTTCTATCGAATAATTTAAAAATTCGTAAAAGTATAAGTCAGTACTAGTGAAAGTCTTAAGAAAGTACCTTAATGTTGGACTTTAACTAAGTTAAAACTTAAAACAAATTCCCCCACCCTTTTTTTTTTTCTATTTTTTTTTTTTTTTTTTTTAAATGTACACATGGGAAGCAGCATCATGTACGTAAAGGTATTTGAATAAAACAATGGACGACCAAACTCAATACCCAAATGGGTCCTGGACGTGAGTCTGAAGACTTTTCGCTCAGGATCGACAGTTCGATCGGGGAACTACTGCTGCTCCTCTATAAGAGTGGCTTCTATAGAAGAGAATAAAACAGCCATCGAAAGATAACCATGACCCACACTCAAACCACTTACACAAACCGCATCGCTCTTCGCGCGGGTAAAAAAGGGGCGCGTCCTGCTGAGGTTGGAGCCCTGGCCTCGGTGTTCGAAAAATCAGCTACAGAGCTCAAACAATCAAAACTACTAAAATGCAAGCAAACACTACAAATAGCCACATTTAACGTAAGAACCTTAAATAGAATAGGACAACTCCCAGAGCTAATAGCATCGGCCGAAGAACATAAAATAGACATAATATGCATACAAGAACACAGATACACGCACACAGAAGATATCAAATATCACGAAACTGGCAATGGATGGTCGCTCGCCACTGTATCCGCATGGAAAAACTCTGTCAACGCCGCAGTAGGAGGGGTAGGTTTGCTTATAGGACCTAGAGCACTAAAAACGCTTAATAGCATAGAGAAAATACAACCTAGAATGATGGTAGCTACATTTAACGGAAACCCCAGAGCAACAATCGTCTCATGCTACAGCCCCACCAATGTTAGTGAAGAAAATGAAATAGTCACCTTCTACGATGAGTTATCCTCATTAGTGCGTAGCATCCCGAAACACAACATGTTAGTCATTGGCGGAGACATGAATGCACAAATCGGGAAAAACGGAAACAACAAATACAGCCTCCACAACACGTCAAATAGGAATGGGCAACATCTAACAGATTTCATGATAGAAAATAGATTAGCATGCCTCAATACAAACTACCAAAAAAGAGAGGGCAAACTATGGACATACACGTACGCAAACAATACTAAAGCTCAGATAGACTACGTCCTTATAAACAAGAAATGGAAAAATAGTGCATTGAATTGCGAGGCATACTCCTCTTTTGAGGGTGTGTCCACCGATCACCGAATAGTCACGGCGAAAATACGGTTAAGCCTACGAAAAAACGACAAACGAACAGCGACCACCAAACACTATGACTGGGCCCTATTAAACAACAAAGATGTAAGAGATAAATACGTATTAGAATTAAGAAACAGATTCGAAACACTACAAGAAAAGACGGAAAAAAGTACACCAAACGACGAATACGAAAATTTCGTCAATGCACACCTTGAGGCAGCAGCAAAATACATTCCAACAAAAATTAAAACTAAATATAGAGTCCCATGGGAAACTTTAGCGGTGAGAGAAAAACGTGCACTAGTGAAAACAGCCTCCAAAAACTATCGAAAAAACCCAACAAACACAAATGCCTTAAAACTAAAAACGGCACAATATCAATTAGCAGGCATATATATAAAGGAACAGACAGAATACATTCAAAATCAGATAGATAAGATTAGAGACTCGGTGGAAGATAGACAATCTAGAATTGCCTGGCAAACAATAAACGAAGTGAGCAGAAGAAAGAACACGGCCAAAGCAAAACTTAAAGCAGCAAACCAACAAGAAAGAATAAAACTGTGGAAACAGCACTTCGAAAACTTACTTGGAAACCCACCAAAAATAACGCCTGAACCAATCACCAGAATAATTAGCAAACAATTAGACATTAAACTTGGACCGTTCACACAAGAAGAACTCGACTCGGTTCTCAGAAAAATTAAAAATAGGAAAGCTGCAGGACTGGACGAAATTCCCCCGGAAGTATGGAAGACCAGACAATTCGACGACATACTGCTCCGACACTGCAACGCAGTATACAATCAAAATCCGATAGATAGATGGACGAAGGGATGCATACTCCCCTTCCCTAAAAAGGGGGACCTCGGATTAGCCAAAAACTACCGAGGCATAACACTTACATCCATAGCTGCCAAAATCTACAATGCCCTACTACGAAACAGAATAGAACCCAAAATCGACAACATACTTAGAAAAAACCAAAATGGCTTCCGAAGAAATAGATCTACGACCTCACAAATATTAACCATCCGCAGAATCCTTGAAGGTGTACGGGCAAAGAACCTACAAGCGACATTAATATTTGTCGACTTTACCAAGGCTTTCGACTCCATTCACAGAGGAAAGATGGAACAAATCCTACTAGCGTACGGCATACCTAAAGAAACCGTAGCGGCAATAACGATTCTCTATAGAAACACTAAAGTAAAAGTACGATCACCAGATGGAGACACAGAATACTTTGACATAGTAGCAGGAGTACTACAAGGAGACACGCTGGCTCCGTATCTCTTTATCATTTGTCTAGACTACGTACTTAGAACATCGATTGACAAAATCAAAGAGAATGGCTTCGAACTGACGAAGAAAAGAAGCAGAAGATACCCCGCAACAACAATTACCGACGCCGACTACGCCGATGACATAGCGATACTGGCAAATACACCTGACCAAGCCGAAACACTTCTGCATAGTTTGGAACGAGCAGCAGCAAGCATAGGCCTCCATGTTAATGCACACAAAACGGAATATATGTGCTATAACCAAACGGGGGACATCTCCACTCTAGAAGGAACCCCTCTTAAACTAGTAGACAAATTCACGTACCTAGGAAGCAGCGTCGAATCAACCGAAAAGGACATCGAAACGAGGTTAACGAAAGCATGGACAGCTATCAATAGGCTATCGACTATATGGAAATCAGACCTAACCGATAAAATGAAACGCAGTTTCTTCCAGGCAGCGGTCACATCGATACTGCTATATGGATGCACTACATGGACGCTAACAAAACGGCTGGAGAAGAAACTAGATGGCAATTACACAAGAATGCTGCGTGCAATCCTCAACAAGTCCTGGCGGCAACACCCAACAAGACACCAACTGTACGGCCACCTGCCCCCTATCACGAAAACTATTCAAGTTAGGCGAACCAGACATGCAGGACATTGCTGGAGAAGCAGAGATGAACTCATAAGAGATGTACTCTTATGGATCCCCACACACGGCCGCGCAAAAGCAGGACGACCAGCACGAACGTACATTCAGCAGCTATGTGAGGATACAGGTTGTTGTCCTGAAGACCTGCCTAGGGCGATGAACGATAGGGAGGAGTGACGAAAGAGGGTCAGGGATATCCGTGCTGCCAGCATGATATGATGATGATGAATATAATGGCCGAGGGATTTCGCGGGGAGGATTTGTCGTTCACAGATGTCAAAATAAAAATCCCAGATAGAAAATTGTGACTTGGGGATGTGATTGACGTCATGCACCGAAAGCGCGCGTGGAGGATTTGGGGGATTTTGAAAAAAGTCAGTTAGTTAAGTTTTGCGAAGAAGAAGGGTGACTTTCGCTTGCTCGCTGAGGCCTAGTGGCGAGTGCCACACGTGTTCGGTTGGGGGCAGATGGAAAAGTCGTAGAAAGATTGTGCCTCTCTCTTCCTCATGTCGAAAAACTTTTTAACTCAAAGGTAATAAAAAGTTTCGTACCTGAACTAAGAAATCGTAAATTTTTTTTTGTGTTTCGGGATTCCTATGAGTAATGAACATTCTATGTACATTTCACATATCCGTATCTGGCTATGGTATATATATATATATATATATATATATATATATATATATACCCTGTTTTAAAGGGTCAATTAGTTTACATCAGTATCATATAACTGACCTCACAATGAAGAAAGTTGTTGATACCCCTAAAACTGTGCCGATTTGTTGTTAAAAAAGGTTATTTTAATGATATTTCAGTCTCCTTGGGTTATTTAATGCCAAATCCACCCTTTTAAAAGGACAGTAGTTGTACTATTTAACCCCTAGCTGGCAGGATTAGTGGGTTTTACCTGTCCGAAAGTGAACGTACTAACGCAACCGGAGATCGAACACGCGTACTGCGATTCCGCTCTCCAGCGCGTTAACCATTACACCATATTGACACCCCGTCTACATGAATAAATAAATAAATAATAAGATATTGCTTATTGTTTTATTTATTTAGTCTTTTCTTTTTCATCAAATTAATCAAGAGGAAAGTCAGATTTTATTGTTCACACACAAAATGTTTCTCTTTTGTTCCCCGAAGTGATCCATATAAAAACAAACCAACTTTTAACGTTTGCTAAACGTAACTCAATTAATTTGGCTGAGAAAGAACGAGAAAGAAGAAGACGATATTTTACACTCATTTCTTATTTTCTGTTTTATTTTCTTGTTTGTTTTTTTTTTTTTTTTCCCTCCGATGTCGAAGGTGAATATTAATATTATTCTTAACGAATTGCAAGCTCGTTAATCAGTCGTGTACAGTCAGAGCCACACCTAAATCTTGAGATTTACGCACACAACAAACAGAAGAGAGGGAGAGACAGACAGACAGACAAAAAAGTACATCAATCATATAAAATGATATCAATAAAGTAAGTAATTACTTACGCATACAATTATGAACAATAACATGTGACTATTTTACATATATACTTGAGATATAGCACCAATAAAAGGGATTATCGTTGCACGACTATAAATTCAAGCTCGCGCATGCGCATCTCCCTATACAACCAGATATGAAAATTGTTCCGAAAGTAATGCCTCCGATCTATTTCCACGAAAATGCAGCCTAGTAATACCATTGGATAGAGCGTCTTTTCAGCTAGAAAAAAACTAATTTTGAACATAGTCTTCTTTTTTAATCATGTATTATTGACGAACGAAGAACTGGAGCCTGTAATGCTGTGCTTGTCAGAGAGTCGTTCCGAAAGTAATGCCTCCAATGTAGTTCTGTGAGTAGTAATTCAGTTACAGGAAGCACAATAACACAGTTAGAGAGAGAATGTTTTCAGCTACAAACAATGTTTTCTCCACAGAGTCACTTTAAATGCAATCTTCAGAGAAAAGTTAGTAAAGACAAATATTCGAACGGAACAAATTTTATTTTATTTCTTAAAGTATATCAAATTGTGAATCGTATCAATGTTACTTTTTTTAAAATCACTTTTAAAAGCCATGGCCCAGTCAACAGGAGTGGGGCTGTAGAATACACTGACTGCTTCTCTGCACCCCAACGAGTGTCCTGATATGACACAAAAGAATTTGATGGTGAGGTTCTTGTAATGCTGGTAATTAGGGAATGCGGAGTACCCTTTCATTGCCATCACTCCTGGGTCCACCCTGGCTCGGAGTGGTAGCACCTGATAAGGTCATATCTATGGGTTAAATAGAAATAAACTGCGTAATTATGTTAAACTGAAATGCTTGAAATAGAACTGCTTTGATATTTAAACTGCGTACTTATACTAAACTGAATTGTTAGAAATAGAACTGTTTTACATTTAACTGTCTATAACTAAATGACTGTATTGTTTGTGATACATAGAAATACTTGGGACGATGTAACTTTGTTGATTAACTGAATAGCTTGAAATAAAACTGTTTTTAACATTTAAACTGCAAAACGGAATTGTTTGAAATAGAACCGTTTATATGTACAAAATGGATTTGTCATTAAATAACCTATGGGGTGTCCTCGTGGTGTAATGGTTAAAGCGATGAACTGCGGAGTCGTAGTACGCGAGTTCGTACTCCAGTCGCGCTATTACGTTCACTTTCGGGCAAATACCCTTGGGAAAGGTATGAACCCCCTTATTCTCCCTCCAGCTATGGGTAAATAGTAGGACGGACTAGGTTCTTCAGCCTTGGTGAGGCAACTAGTCTAGGAGAAGGAAAACTCTGAATTCAAACCTGTTAAACTCCGCTTAAAAATTGACCTTGTGTCATATCCTGCCCGAGCGGAGGGGTTGGTAAATAGAACCTACAATGGTTGATATGCCATAAAAACCAAACCTTTTAAAAGCTAAGAGAACATTCTATTGCACCCTGTATATATATGAATACACAGGTGAGTCAAAAGTTTTGCAATATTTTGGTAGTATATGCTAGTTTGTCTAAATACTTGAGTGAGTCAAAAATTTTGCAAAATTTTGGTCGTTCGTGCTATTTTGCTTAAATACTAGAATGAATCAAAAGTTTTGCAATATTTTAGTAACATGAGGCACAATTGTAACATTAAGGTCCAAAAATATACGACCAACGTATGAATACGTGAAACAGACATAATGTGCATAAAATGTTCATACGCGTATACAGGAATCCAAAACAACACGAAATTCACGAAATTGGAGAGAGAGACACACGATATTTCTATGCTGACTGCTTTTACATTGTCAGCTCTCAGCCCAACCAACGCGCGGCACCCGTAGCGCACAAAACTCGTCTGGCCTCCACCAGGTCTGAATTTCAACCCTCTCGTTCGGCGGCAAAAACTCAACTAACTGACTTTATCCATATCTCAAAATCCTCCGCTTCCGGGCATGACGTCATTCACGTCCCCGGTCACATTTCCTATCTGGGGTTTTTATTGTGACATCTCTGATTGTCACATCCGCCCCGCGCGCGCGAAAACACCTGCACTCAACTAACCCATGCACTAACTAACCCATGCACTAAGCGAAAGGTTCTCAGCCTAACTAAACCGAAAGGCAAGTTATATAAAACGAAATCCCTCCGCAATTATATTACACAATTAGGCGACTCTGAATGATTATACCGAAATCGTGAAGATGACGGAATACCCTAGACAGTGAGATGCCGAGCCCACCTGATACTCTTTAAGTGTTACTCACTTGATTTATCTTCATGCTTTGAAACAAGACCCAAGAATCCTAACTGGCCTTGCATGATAGTCGAATTTCTTGCTCCCCGAGCGAAATTTCTTCAGCCTGGTTACTGTACTGTAATCAACTGCACGTTCATCTTTTGCTCAAGGTGGGTCCTCATGATGTAGTGGCTAACGTCCTGGATTGTGATATCGTAGTAAGTGAGTTCACACTCCACCCGCCTCGTAGCACTCACATTAGAATAATGCCCTTGGAAAAAGAAGGAACTCCCTTATCCCCCAAGCTATAGGTTAAATAGTACCTTTGCTGTTCTTCTACAAGGATGGCTTTGGCATTAAATAACCCACAAATGTTGTGAATTGAATTACCATGACCAGAAAATTATGTGGCCAATTCACAATGAATTTCCTCTACTTAAAAAAAGAATATTTCAAACAAATTCATAGTTTCAATAACCAAATAACAATAAAGATCTTTGATAATAGGTTATTTAATGCCAAATCCTCTTTAATTGTATATATTAAATATATGTAATTCAGTTTGGTTAAGTTTTACGGCATATCAACTATTGTTATTTATTTCATTGCTAAATCCTGTTTATAAATATATATCAAATATATGATTTGGTTTGGTTTTATGGTGTATCAACCATTGTAGGTTATTTCTTTGCCAAATCCTGTTTATACATATATATTGAATATATGATTTGGTTTGGTTTTATGGTGTATCAACCATTGTAGGTTATTTCTTTGCCAAATCCTGTTTATACATATATATTGAATATATGATTTGGTTTGGTTTTATGGTGTATCAACCATTGTAGGTTATTTCTTTGCCAAATCCTGTTTATACATATATATCAAATATATGATTTGGTTTGGTTTTATGGTGTATCAACCATTGTAGGTTATTTCTTTGCCAAATCCTGTTTATACATATATATTGAATATATATATGATTTGTAAACAGATTTTCTTGATAACATTCTTAAACAAGCCAGAGCTCTTTTTTTGCACATAGTCAAATAGTTTCTAGTAGTAATTTATATATATAAGTTACAATTTAACTTCAGTAATTTGTTTGCACACAGTCAGAGTGGACCTGGGAGAAATGGCAGTGAAGGAGTACTCCATATTCCCCAAATCTCCAAGACTGAAGCCTCACCATCAGATTGTTTAATATAATCAGGACACTCATTGGGAAGTGGGAGTCTTACCCCTCTGCAGAGATGCAGTTAGTGTATTCTACGGCCCAAGCCAACTGGGCTGACAGTTATATGGTTTCAAGCATTTTTGTCTAATATGAATATGTTATACATAATCAGCTAACTGATAATAGTAATCCTTAGTAAACAATTCTAGCATCAGGGAGCAATTCTTTATACAATAATTTGCACACAGAGTCGCGGACGCTCTAGGTCGTTTATGTGTGGCCTTTCCTCTCCAGTTGTTGGGTTGCATTCGATAGGCCCTCTTACATCTGGGCGGTTCTGCCGGGTGTGCCTCGGCACTGGAGATTTCCTCCGGCCTCAGGGGGCCATCCCCTAGGCTTTTACCCCCTCCGGGGGAGTTATTGCCTGACACCTGAGGCGCCCCAAAAAGGGGAATGTCGACGGGGCCGAAGGTATTTTTGGCCTTGCTGGACGCGTGTGGGCTTCGGCCCTGCGACCGGGCCCACCTTAAAAACAGCCTTGTGCCATATTCGTGCTTTGATGGCACACATCGATAAATATCAGAGTCACGTATTCCTATCAAATATTGGTAATTCTATTTGACAATTTTAATAACTTATCTGTACACATTATTTAGTAACACTACAGATCATTTTTTTTAAATTCTAAAATTCAAATTTAATCATGTGTATGGCTGAGTGGCTCAAATAACTAAAGGAATGATTTCTAAACAGCAATCAACACAAGATATTGCTAGTTAAAAAATAAATAAAACCAGTCTCAATACTTTTTGATCACAGTATTGTCCAACTGCACCATCTTCAAAAGTCATCAAATCCAAATCTCTGTATCCTTGCCCTTGAGGTCATAATAATTACTTGGATGCGTATTTCCAATCCTCCTGGGAAGACGTGGCCCTGGAGGTGACCGTGTCCTCTGTAAAGAGAACGGATGTAACTTGCAAGACACATTCAGGTTAAGTGGCCGTGCAATTACCACGACGAGTTAGTTTGACGTCACTTGTGTGCGATGTGGATTGTAGGCTCAGTTGTAGAGTTTCAGCTCTGCAATCTGTGGTCGCCGGTTCGATCTTCAATGGTGGGGGATCACGGTATACACTGCTGATGAGACCTAAAAAGATCGAAATAGCTGTCCAGGGTTTCCGTATGTCATGCGAAAGTGTTCACCAGATTTTCTGGTCATCGTAATTCAATTCATAATATACGTAGTGCCATCATTAAGTTTCTAAACTTTTTTGTACAGGCATTTAAAATTTGCGTTGACTCTTGAAAATTCAGTATGTTATTGCTACAGATATTATAAGATGACTGACCGATTTTTATGATTTCAGGTTTAAATGAACAGCTACAGCAGCAATTGGAATACACCCTACTAAAGACTGATTGTCACAACTGGTGAATTTCAAAAATGCAATCTGGACGTGAGGACACTTTAGAAGAACGATATGCAATAAAATTCTGAAAAAATGCCACAGAAACATATGGAATGCTTCAGACTGCTTTTCGACCATCTTGCATCAATCGAGCATCAGTTTTTGAGTGGCATAAAAGATTCAAGGAAGGCAGAGAGTCTGTGAGGGATGATGAGAGGTGGGGGAGGAGTAAGGAAGTTAATACACCACAGTTGATTGGCCAAAGGGTTAGGGTTAGCCTTACTATGTTGAGGTTTTAAGGGAGTTCAGGAAGAGATTCCTAGGGAGGAGGCCAGCACTCTTCAAATCGCCCCAGTGGCATTTCCACCAGGACAATGCACTAGTCCACAACTCCATCCTTTTCACTGACTATTTGACCAAGATAGGCATCAATACAGTTTGTCACTCTCCCTATAGTCCAGACCTTGCTCCCTGCGACTTTTGGTTATTCCCTAAGCTCAGGGGGTGTCGTTATGAGACAATTGAGGAGATGAAAGATATATGTGACGAAGGTCATTGACACGCTCACACAAGAGGTCTTCGATGGGTCCTTGCAAAAGTTGTTGGAACGGTACAACAAGTGCATTGCAGCTGGAGGAGATTACTTCGAAGAGGACTAGAGCTTCATGTTTGTACTATCAATAAAAGTGCCCATACGAAAAAAGTCTGGAAACTTATTTAATGATCCTCGTAATTCCTCTACTTAAAAAAAATGTACATCCACAAATGTTGATATGCCGTTAAACAAAGAAATGGCCGAGATCGAACTCGCAATGCGTAAATTCTCGAATCAGACTACATTGCTGATAAGGAGTGAAGCAAAGCAAAACGTATCAGCGCACCACCTTCCACAATACTACTCTCTACAGTGGGTACTTAGCTCAGCTTAAATAGCTTCATTCACATGTTATACGTGCCGCAACTCGCACGTACCAAAACATTACAATTTTGACTCATCCTAGTATATATGTGTGAGTTATTGTGTACTTATGAGGTCGGGGGGTTACAATGAACTTTGATTACAAATTGTTACTAATCTCCCAACAGGTGGCGCCTCTGAGGGTTTTCTCTGCCGCAAACCGGCATTCCCACGGTTGCTAAGATGTGTCAGAGTTTCAGATGTCTTAAATCTACAGCCAAAATACAAAATGGATTGACATTGTGAAACATTGACGGCTGGAAATGATAAAAAAAAAAGTGTTCAAGAATTTCAAATTTATTGCGTTTTAAAAAAAACTATCTCATTTGTTGTAAAGAATACCTTGAAGAAATGCATATATTTACCAACCTTCCGCGCAAGCAGGATTTGAATGACACAAGGTCAATTTTTAACGGAGTTTAACGGATTTGAATTCAGAGTTTTCCTTCTCCTAGACCGATTGTCATGTTGTATACCGCGATGCATATACAATACATATATACTACATATTCAAATACAGTGGTATAATGGTTAAAGCGATGAACTGCGGAATCGTAGTAAGCGGGTTCGTACTCCAGTCGCGCTATTACGTTCACTTTCGGGCAAATACCCTTGGGAAAGGTATGAACCCCCTTACCTTCCCAGCTATGGGTTAAATAGTACCGCTACTGTTCTTCTAGGAGAATAGCTTTGGCATTAAATAACCTACAAATGTTGATATGCCATTAAACTGTGTTTTTCGTCTTTTCTGTTTTTACGGAATATTTTCCCCCATATATCATTTTGTAGAATTTGCAAATTGTTCAATCTGGGTTTTTCCACACTAAAAGAATTATAGATTAGATATAAAAATTATATATATATATATAGTTGGTTAGTGGCCCGGAAGACCAGGGGTTCAATCCCTGGTAGAGTCATCCCAAAGATTCAGAAATAGTACTTGATACATTCTTTCTTAACACTTACCATTATAAGGTAGGGATCAAGGGTAAAGTGGAACAATCTATGGAAAAGAGTTGCCCTCATTCCTACACCTCAGTGTAGTAGCTGATGAAAAAGGAGCCTTCGGGTTGCTCTCCACTACGATCGCCAACTTTACTTATATATATATATACTGAGAGAAAGAGATAGATAGAGAGAGAGAGAGAGAGAGAGAGAGAAAATATTTGTTTTACTTTTTCCAACATTTCGTGTTTTTGGGGTTTTTTTTTACATAGATATTAAAACATTTTCTCTCCCATTTGTTATTATCTAAAATTTTTCGGGGCTTATATGTACAAAAAAGCACGTTAACATATATATGCGGGCATACACACACACATTTCGTCTGATACCTTTGTTAAATTGGTTTAGTTGGGTTTTATGGCATATCAACCATTGTAGGTTATTTAATGCCAAATCCTCTTTATACATATATATCAAAAATATAGGATTTGGTTTGGTTGGGTTTTATGTCATCTCAACCATTGTAGCTTATTTAATACCAAATCCACTTTATACGTATATATTAAATATATAGGATTTGGTTGGGTTGGGTTTTATGCCATCTCAACAATTGTAGCTTATTTAATACCAAATCCACTTTATACGCATATATTAAATATATAGGATTTGGTTGGGTTGGGTTTTATGCCATCTCAACAATTGTAGCTTATTTAATACCAAATCCACTTTATACGTATATATTAAATATATAGGATTTGGTTGGGTTGGGTTTTATGCCATATCAACCATTGTAGCTTATTTAATACCAAATCCACTTTATACGTATATATTAAATATATAGGATTTCTTTTGGTTGGGTTTTATGGCATATCAACCATTGTAGGATATTTACTGACAAATCCTCTTTATACATATTTTGTAACATTTATAAAAATAGCCTGCACTTATTTTGTTTTGTACACAGTTAAATGGTTTCAAGTTTTGTTATATAACAGTCGCAATTTAATATCAGTCATTTGTTGGCACACATCTAGAGATTTATGTAAGAGTAATTTCATTTTTAAATGAGTTAGAAGGAGTACTGTTGTTGTTTCTACATAGGTAAATTGTTTCAATTTAACACTTATAATTCTATTCAACATTTTTCTTTCCTTTGCACACAGTTAAATGATTCCAAGCATTGCTTTCAATTCAATTAAACATCAGCCATTTGCTTACACACAGTTAAATCATGAAACAGTTCTATTTCTAACAATACAGTTTAGTATAAGTTAACAAAGTTAAATGGTTCCAAGCATTGCTATTCATCACAAACAATTCAATTAAACATAAGTCTTTTGTTTACACACATTCAAATGATAAAACAGTTCTATTTACAACAATTCCGTTTAGCATTTGATTTGCACACAGTTAAAATGTCAAACGTTGTATTTGATCCATAGATCGAACTCTATCAGGTGCTACCAGTTCATGTCCGAATGAAGGGGTTCTTTGCATTCCCCAAAGCTCCAGTATTACTGAAGCCTCAACATCAGATAGTTTACTGTCATATCCAGGACACTCGTTGAGGGGTTCTTACCTCTTTGCAGAGATGCAGTCGGTATATTCTACAGCCCCAGGAGACTTGGCTGTTTGTTAAATGACATATCAGCCTTTGTGGTATATTCAATGCTTGTAGAAATATCTTGGTACTGCATAACCCATAGAGGTTGAAATAAAAAGGTTCATGCCCTTCCCTAAGGGTATTTGTCCGAAAGTGAACGTAAAAACACACTATGTTATCATGCTGGTCACTTACCCCCAGGGATTCCCAACATACACAGACACAGCCATATATATATATATCATGTCGTGCCACTAGCACGGATATCCCTGATCCTTTCTCGCCACTTCTCCCAATCGTTCGTCGCCTCTGGCAGGTCTTCAGGGCTACATCCCGTATTCTCACATAGCTGCTATATGTATGTTCGAGCTGGACGTCCTGCTTTTGCTCGGCCATATGTGGGGGTCCATAGGAGTACATCACTTATGAGCTCGTCCTTGCTTCTCCAGCAATGTCCTGCATGTCTGGTTCGTCTAGCTTGGGTAGTTTTCGTGATGGGAGGCAGGCGGTCGTATAGTTGGTGCTTTGTGGGGTGTTGTCGCAACATTCTTGTGTAATTGCCGTCTAGCTTTTTCTCCAGCCGTTTTGTTAGCGTCCAAGTAGTGCATCCATATAGCAGTATCGACACGACCGCTGCCTGGAAGAAACTGCGTTTCATTTTATCGGTCAGGTCTGATTTCCATATGATATATATATATATATATATATATATATATATTATTGGTTTGTTTGCTCGTTTTTTTTTTTAATGGCATATCAACCTTCTTGTGTTATTTAATACCAAATCCCTCCTTCTACCAGAACAATACTATTTAACGCATAGCTGGGAGGATAAGGGGATTTAATAGCTTTCCCAAGGATATTTGTCCGAAAGTAAACGAAATACTGCGACTGGAATTCGAACACGTTTACTACGTTACCTAGTCAGCTCGGGCTGTAGAGTAGACCGACTGCTTCTCAGCAGAGGGTTAAGAACCCCCTCCAAACGAGTGTCCTGGATATGACACTAAACAATCTAATGGTAAGGTTCCAATGACGCTGGAGCTTTGAGGATTGCGAAGTACCCTTTCCCTGCCATCACTCCCAGGTCTATCCTGGCCAGGAGTGGTAGCACCAGATGGAGCCCTATCTATGGGTTAGATAGAAGTAAACTGTGTGCTTATGCTAAACTGAAATGTTTGAAATGGAACTGTTTGTGACATTGAAACTACTTACTGTAGAATGACAATAAAACACACCTCTGTAAAGCGTCCAGCTCGCAGACAAACGTAAAGCAGGTCGTAGTTCAGCGCAGTCCTCCTTACAATGCTAAACTGAAGCTGGTTATATAATGAAATACCTTCACTCTCTTACCAGCAGCCAATCACGGTCCATGCAATGGAATTGCCCACTTGTGCATAATAGGATGGCCCAAGGCACAATAAATAGCTCCCGTTCCTCACTCGGCAATTGAGTTTCCTGTCTTCACAACTGATTGCCCTTATCTAACGCGATTAATTACTCTCGGCTATCGCAACTAATTGCCCTACGCAACCTGACAAATCCTACCCTTACGTTAAACTGAATTGTTTGAAATAGAACTGCTTTGACATTTAACTGTGTGTAAACAAAATCTATACTTATACTAAACTGAATTGTTTGAATTAGAACTGTTCGACTAAAATGAATAGCTTGAAATAGAAATGTTTTTGACAATTAAACTGTATAGTAATGCAAAATTGAATTGTTTATAATAGAACTGATTATTTGTCTAAAATGGATTTGGCATTAGATAACTTAGAAAGGTTGAGATGCCATAAAACCCAAACAACAAAACAACCAACCATCGCTTACTACAAATCCGCAGTCCAGTGCTTAACCCAGTACAAAACAGTTTTGTATGTGTCTTTAGTGGAGGGTCCTTTTGTTTAATGGCATATCAAACTTTGTGGGTTATTTAATGCCAAAGACAACATCGTCGAAGAGCAGAAGTGGTAGTAACAAAAGTGATTCAACTCCAAAGCAGTTTTATTAAGATGAAGTCAAACTAGTAATAAAATAATAATGATAGCTTAGGTTGGTTTGAGTTCTTTGTTTAATGGTATATCAACGTTGGTGGGTTAATTAATGCCAAAAACAGCCATACAGAAGTTAAATTATTGAATCCTGAGCATGGGAGGAGTCGCTGTGCCCAAATAGATAATGTGTTGAAATTCAACATCGCATCAACCAGTTCGAACTGCAGGGGAACCATCGTCTTCAATTTCGGTTTGATACTCTTGGGAATGATATGAACCACACATCCTCCTCCAATGTGGTGATTAAATAACCCACATAGGTTGATATGCCATTAAACAAAGAAACCAAACGAAGCCAAGCCATCATTATTATTTTATTACTAGTTTGACTCGATCTTAATAATACTGCTTTGGAGGTGAATCACTTTTGCTAGTACCACTACTGTTTTTCTACAAGGATGGCTTTGGCATTAAATAACCTACAAAGGTCGATGTGCCATTATCAGTTGTTTGACTCCATCATAATAAAACTGCTTTGGAGGTGAATTGCCTTTGCTAGTACCACTACTGTTCTTCTACAAGGAAAGCTTTGGCATTAAATGACCCAGGAACGTTGTTATGCCATTAAACAAAGAAACCAAACCAAGCCAAGCCAAGCCATCATGATTATTTTATTACGAGTTTGACTCCATCTTAATAAAACTGCTCTGGGGGTGAATCACTTTTGCTAGTACCACAGTTCTTCAACTGGGGAGGCTGTGGCATTAAATGACCCACAAATGTTGATTTGTCATTAAAATAACGTAACGTGAGCTGTAGACTTTCATAAAGAAGTATCAAAGAAATATTTTGCCTCTCTCTCTATACATCAACAGAGAGAGAGGGAGAGAGAGAGAGAGAGAGAGAGAGAGAGAGAGAGAGAGAGAGAGAGAGAGAGAGAGAGAGAGATCAAACTAAACGTGTGTTGTTTTTTTTTTTTTTTTTGCTTTAACTTCAAAGGTTTCATTTCGATTCTTTTTTATTTCTCTTTTGGAAACGTTTTCTCGTGATTATATATAAACATTTGAAAGGGTTAAAGTAGTTTTATTGGTGCACCAACATATACACCAGCTCTAGTGCCCACACATACACACGCACAAACGTATCATACGGACAGACATACGGACATATAGATATAATCTGATTAGAGCAAAAAATAAACAAAACAAAAAAATAATAATCAAGTCTTTCATCCAAAATGGCAACCTTTACGTCAACCCGTCTCTTGTTGGAGCATCTAACAACATACAATAGATGATTTTAGACACTGCGCATGCGTTGAACATCGCTGATTTGTTCTTGGCCGTGTTGCCGAGTGATTTCATTGGCTCCCTGGTTCCTCTGAAAACTGCCTGTCAGAAGTTGGTGAATTCTAGATGACTGATCGAGCGATTGGCTAATCTTTACCGTATCGATGACAGTAAATCAATAATGCCTCGGGATAGAAAACTCGTAGAATTAGCACTCTATGGGAGAAATAGCAAAAAAAAAAAAATAGCGAGGTATTTTTGTGTCTCTCAAAATAAAAAAACCAAGAGAAGCCCCATTCCTATAAAAAGACTTCAAAATGGTTATTTCTAAATTCTGCATATAGGCACTTCTTCAGGAAATGTTCAGTCGGCGAGATTCTCGATACGCTGACTGTACTCAAGCAGAAGTGTGAGACAACCCCCATTAAAAAAATAGATCTATTTGAAAATTATTCATATCAATTAGAACCATGTACAAAAAAATCTCTTAAGAATCAACTACACAAAACTGTAAATATAAACATACTACGAAAAGCCCAGACGTAGTAGTCCTTGCAATCAAAATTTAAGAATATAGGATTTGATATGCTTATGGAAACACTTGAATAGCCACTCATGGATCAAAGCGTTTTATAATATGTTGTGGTATCAGCTCTATTTTCCATACACAATGAATTCTTCCAAAAAGGATGTAATATTTACCTGTAATTATCTCAGGAATTAGGTAGCAAGAGCTACACCGGCGACATTTGTTTAAATTTTATACCTTACCGGATACCAGAGTGCTCAATTCGTTTAGAAACATTTTTTTTTCAAATTCTATTCTCGCCAGAAGCGTACCCAAATAATTTCTTCGTTTAACATTTGAAGAATTGACTTTATATATATATATATATATATATATATATATATATATATATATATAAAGTCAATTCTTTGGTGTCATTATGAATTTATTTCGGGTCTATTATGACCCTCTTCAAATGTTAAACGAAAAAAATCATTTGGGTGTGCTTCCGGCGAGAACAGAATTTGAAAAAAAAATGTTTCTAACTTTTTAAAGTAATTTCCTAAATTCTATTTCTAATTCTGAAGCATTGTTTTTTCGATATGTTTCAATTCAGTTTTGCATATGTAGACAATTTAGTTTTATTTGATCCATAGATCTATTTTACCCTTATTAGGTGCTACCTCAGACCTAACCGATAAAATGAAACGCAGTTTCTTCCAGGCAGCGGTCACATCGATACTGCTATATAGGTGCACTACATGGACTCTAACAAAACGGCTCGAGAAGAAGCTAGACGGCTATTACACAAGAATGCTGTGTGCAATCTTGAACAAGTCCTGGCGGCAACACCCCACACGACACCAACTGTACGGCCACTTGCCTCCTATCACGAAAACTATTCAAGTTAGACGAACCAGACATGCAGGACACTGCTGGAGAAGCAGGGACGAACTCATAAGAGATGCACTCTTATGGATCCCCACACATGGCCGTGCAAAAGCAGGACGACCAGCACGAACATACATTCAGCAGCTATGTGAGGATACAGGATGTTGTCCTGAAGACCTGCCTGGGGCGATGAACGATAGGGAGGAGTGACGAGATAGGGTCAGGGATATCCGTGCTACCAGCGCGACGTGATGATGATGATGTCTTCGGACTAGAGTGGACCTGGATGCGATGGCAATGAAGGGGTACTCCACATTCCTCAAAGCTCCAGCATTTCAGGAGCCTCACCATCAGATTGAAAAGTGTCATATCAGGACCTTCATAGAGAAAATCTGACTTTTCTGCTGAGAGGCAGTCGGTGTATTCTACAGCCCTGGCCGTCTGGGCCAGGAATAAGTAGTGCCGGCACGCCTCAATAAAGAAGTTTTGGCGTTTTTTCTTTCCCGATAATCATGAACTTTGAAATTGGTTATTTTTCACGTTTTAATGAGTTTAATATTTACAATTTATTATATGGAAATGTTCTTCTTGCATTCACCATCTAGATAAGAATAAATTTTAGTAATTGTTTATTTTTTTTTATTCAGGAACTTTAAGACACACAAAAATAAATATCCGGCATTACTGCAACATTTTCCCCAAAGGCTATTCTAAGTGACACATCCCGATCGCCAGATATCAGAAGAAATTGCGGGGGCGTGGAGGCGTGTCCATATCTCCGCGTGGGAGTTTGAAGGTAATATAAGGCCGATGAATTGAACGGAAGAGTGAAAAGATTCCGCTGTTCACGAAAGCTGGTTCCGTCGTCACTCTGTGTGCGTTGTCTCGGCCATCGTCTACTTACATCGAAGACGAACGATTCTAATTCCTCTCCTGACTGCTCCGACTTCACACAAGCGTCCGTCGAGAAAATAAATATATATTGTTATATATATTCCATGTTGTCGTTTGTTTGACCAGAGAGCGGAACGTAACACACACACATATATATATGTATATATATATAATCTGATGAGAAAATCTAAGGAGTAGTAGTGTCTATTTTGAATGCTCAATGTCGACAGCAATCGACGTGTGATTAATTTTGGATTAAGAATACATCAAAACTCAACTTGCACAGACCCCCCCCCAAAATCATATTAAAAAAAGAAAAAATTCACTTCTTTACTGTCGTTATAAATTTATTTCAACTTTATGATGACCCTCATCAGATGTTAATCGTAAAAATTATTTGGATGTTCTTACATTGTTTCCGGTGAAAATAGATTTTGAAAAAAAAAAAATTTAATTAAAATAATCTTATATATATTTTTATATATATATTTTTTTTATCGTGAAAATTTCTTACAGTGGAGATATCATATCTATTATTATTTGATACAATGTTTATACATTCCTTTAAATAAATAAAATGTTACCCCTGATTAAAATACTGCTGAAAATTTAAAAAAAACCTACATCCGGAAAAATTAAATATTGGCTTGCTACTCGTTTAAAATTATAGATTAATTATACATTCATATTTCTGTTGAAACTATAATGTATTATAATTATCAAATGATATAATTCGTGTTATCAGGAAATAATTATTCAATGCTAATATTAATTTGATAAATTATATTTCTAATTATGAAAATTATCGAAAACATCCATGTTATTTTTATTTGGAAGAAATTAGCAAATCGAATATTAAGTTAATCGTAATAAACAAAGAATTAATATGTAAAAGATATTTTATTAATATAACTAATTATTCCTGACTTATCAATAAATCAAATATTACTTTCTTAAATTTTTGTTTACATATAGAAAAATGGTGTATTGAAAACGGTGTTGCATATTAAATAGTTTCTTCATGTTATAAGGTTATGTTGATTAGTTTCAAGCGTAAATTTCATAGACATACACAAAATTCGCACACACATTTTTAAGCCAATCAACAAACATTAGAGCATTCTAGAAAAAAAGGATCCAAACCACAAACACAAAATTCGCACCCATAAATTTTTTAACCAATCAAGTACTTTCCTCCCAAAAAACATTCGTACCCGTTTTGATCCTGTTAGGAGTTATAAAAAGAAAGCGATGGACCAATTTACCAGAGAGTTCGCCGCTAACAACAACGAAACTACGCTACATTACTCCACAAAAAAACCTGAGAGGCGCCACGCTGTCTAGCAAAGACATTCCCATTTCTCCTTACACCAAAGGCGAAAACAACAACAACAACAACAACAACAACAACAACAACAACCACATCGGCGATAACAACAACAACCACATTGGCGAAAACAACAACATTGTGAGTTCCTTGGTACAATATTCCAGCTGAATAATAAACTTTTATTTTAAAGTTATTCAGGTTTTGGTTTTGTTTTGTTAGGGAAATTACTTGCGAGGAACACGTATTGCCTCCAAACTTAATTTTATACTTTCAACACATCTCGCAATATCCCCGACAAGTTTAGAAAAAAATTGACAGTTGTATATAACTTTTTTATTTTTTATTTCATGATCTTTTCACAAAAAAGAAAATATATTCATACTTCATCTTTTAAATTCAAAAGTATTCTTTATTGGAAAAATATATATTGTGGACCCCTTCACATGGACGAGCAAAGGCAGGACGACCAGCTAGAACCTATATACAACAGTTCTGTGCCGATACAGGATGTAACTTTGAAAACCCACCGGAAGCGATGGACGATAGGGAAGAGTGGCGAGAGAGGGTCAGGGAGATTCGTGTGGATGGCACGACATGTTGATGATGATGATGATGCTCAGCATATATCATCATCATTTTAATCCATTTCATATTCTTTGCTCTTTGTGGGAGATACAATCAGCGAATTTTTAGTTCTGTCAACAAGACGGAACATCATCGAGGAAAAAAAATATCTGAAGAAATTTATAAGTGCATACAAAATAGAATACGAAGAAAATAGAAAAAACTAAGTTATCCGAAAATGCTGATTTCATTCTAATGGAAAGTTAACTTTAAAACGTTTCGGTTTTAATAAACCTTCATCAGGACTTGGGGAAAAATGTTGCTTGAACAAAAATGGATGTTTTAATAAGATAACAGGAGAAAAGATGTGCATATTTTTATTTTTTAAGTAGAGGAATTAATATTGTGAATTGAATTCCCATGACCAGAAAATCCGCCGAACACCTACGCACGATATACGGGAACACTGGACAGCTCTTTCGACCATATTCGGTCTCATCAGCAGTATATACCGTAATCTTTACTACCGGAGATCGAACCAGCGACCACAGATTACAATGCCCGTGGTATAATGGTTATCGTCGTAGGAAATGGACACGGCGACTCGAGTTCACATCCTGGACGAGACTGATTACATTTCACATAGCACTAATACCTTTGGGAAAGGTACGAATCCAATTATTCTCCCTCCAGATATGGGTAAATAGTAGAGCAGACTAGGTTCTTCAACCTTGGTGAGGCAACTAGTCTAGGAGAAGGAAAACTCTGAATTCAAACCTGTTTAACTCCGCTTAAAAATTGACCTTGTGTCGTATCCTGCCTGAGTGGAGGGGTTGGTAAATATAAACAGTGCCGAAACTCTACAACTGAGCCACCAGTTCATATCGCACACAAGTGACGCCAAATTAACTAGTCATGGTAATTGCGCGGCCAATTGACCTAAATGTGTCTTGCAAGTTACATCCGTACTCTTTGCAGAGGACACGGTCACCTCCAGGGCCACGTTTTCCTAAGAGGATTAGAAATACGTGTCTGCGTAATTATTATGACCCCAAGAGCAAGGATACAGATCTAAATTTCTTCTTTTTTTTTAGTAGAGGAATTATATTGTGAATTGGATTGATGATAGATGTTTGTTGCGCCAAGTTTGGATTTTTATGTCTGCTTTTAAAATCAATATTTAAAAACTTAGATGAAATTGGACCCCATCCTTTAGAGCCTGTAGATACGTAACTATTTCAGGTACCTTGGATACTCAGGACTGGTTTTTTAAGTGCTGCCTGAATATGTCTTGCAAGTTACATCCGTACTCTTTCCCGAGAACACAGTCACCCCCAGGGCCACGTCTTCCCAAGAAGCTTAGAAATACGCATCCATTTAAGGGCAGGGGAATAGTAGTACATATTTTTTAAGTAGAGGAATTATTATACTGAATTGGATTACCACGACCAGAAATAGCCATATCATGGCTATAGTATATTGCGACGAGGAAGTGAAAACTGCAGTGATGAAGTGGTTCAAAGAACAATCATCAGAATTTTACGAAAGCAGGGATACATGTTCTCTTTCGAAGGCAGAACATTGCTCTTGAGAGAAATGGTGACTGTGTTGAGAAGGAGGAATGGGATCCACAGAAGACCACCTACATATTGATGTACGAGAATCATTAAATAAGTTTCCAGACTTTTTTCGTATAGGCAATTTTATTGATAGTACACACATGAAACTCTAGACCCCTTTGAAGTAATCTCCTCCAGCTGCATTACACTTGTTGTACCGTTCCAAAACCTCTGGAACGCCCCATGGAAGACCTCTTGTGTGAGCGCGTCCACAACCTTCGTCACAGCCTCTTTCATCTTCTCAATTGTCTCATAACGACAGCCTCGGAGCTTAGGGAATAACCAAAAATCACAGGGAGCAAGGTCGGGACTATTGGGAGAGTGACAAACTGTATTGATGCCCATCTTGCTCAAATAGTCTGTGACAAGGATAAAGTTGTGGACTCGTGTATTGTCTTGTTGGAAAGGCCACTGACCCGATTTGAAGAGTGCTGGCCTCTTCCCAAGGAATCTCTTCCTGAACACCCTTAAAACCTCAACGTAGTAACCCTAACCCTAACCCTTTAGCCAATCAAGTCTGGTATATTGACTTCCTTACTCCTCCCACACCTCTCCTCATCCCTCACAGACTCTCTGCCTTCCTTGAATCTCTTATGCCACTCAAAAACTGAGGTCGATTCATGCAAGATGGTCGAAAAGCAGTCTGAAGCATTCCATACGTTTCTGTGGCATTTTTTCCATGTTTAAAACTTAATTCACCAGCTGTGACAATCAGGCTTTAGTAGGGTGTATTCCAATTGCTGCTGCAGCTGTTCATTTTAACCTGAAATCATAAAAATTGGTCAGTCATCTTATAAGATGTATAGCAATAACATAGTGAATTTTCAAGAGTCTACGACTATATTGAATGCCTGCACAAAAACGTCTGGAAACCTATTGAATGCACAACGTATGATATATGTTTCTGTGTCGGTAATTATTCCTATACAAAAGAAAAAGGCATTACTTTTTGACTCGCTCTCGAATATATATATATTGTTATCCACAGACAGACTGTTTCGTTGTATCACAACTCTTCAGTGTGACTAGACACCAAAGATAATCCAAGCTGGGATCGATACGCGGCTGACTTGACGTCAGTTGGATATCTTACCTCAAAACTATCTTTCTTCTCAGCGTAAGCAAAGGATTTATTTATATAAACACTTATCGGCTACCGGAATGCTAAATTTAAGAGAAGAGCTTTGCATTTATGTGAATGGAGCTGGTTATTCCCCACTGGAGTGCTAAACCCACAGGGAAGGGGACATGGAACAGAAAGGGGCTCCAGTCTGATGACAAAGCCGTGGTGATGGCAATTTAAAGCCAGAGCCATCCTTGGAGAAAAACAGTAGCGGTACTAGCAAAAGTGATTAACCTCCAAAGCAGTTTTATTAAGATCGAGTCAAACTAGTAATAAAATCATAATGATGCGTTGGCTTCTTTGTTTAATGGCATATCAACCTTTATATATTATTTAATGCCAAAGCCAACCTTGGAGAAAAACAGTAGTGGTACAAGCAAAAAGCAGTTTTATCAAGATCAAGTCAAACTAGCAATAAAATAATAATGATGGCTTGGCTTCTTTGTTTGATGGCATATCAACCTTTATAGGTTATTTAATGCCAAAGCCAACCGAGTCAAACTAGTGATAAAAAAATGATAGCTTTGCTTGGTATAATTTCTTTGTTTAATGGCATACCCATCTTCATGGGATATTTAATGCCAAAACCTTCCTTGTCGAAAATTCTGATTTTGACATGGGTGCATATGATAATGCAAAACGTATGACAGAGTCAATCATCTTCTTTTCAAGGATAAGGATTAATTGATTGATTTTAATGGCATTTCAACCCGTATCTCGTTATTTAATACCTAGAGCTTTGGCGATTAAGTTCATCGCAAGTTCATATTTACATTTTTAAGTTATGGTTCATTAAGGTTTTCTTTTTTTTTTTTTTGGTACACGGTCCTCTCAAATACGAATAAATCTTTAAATAGATTTACGTAACTCATGAATAGTAACCTAACAGGTACTACCATCCCGAGTCAGAGTGAGGCTGGAAGTAATGGCAGCGAATTGGCACTCTACAATCCCCAGATCTCATGAAACGCAGCCTCCCCCTCAGATGCAGCTTAGAGTGATACGCTGGAGACCGCTTTTTGAGAAGACTTACTCGTTTCTTGGCAGGGGATACAGTAAATATAAATATTAAGCGAGTAATAGATAGATAGATAGATAGATAGATATTGAAAGACATAGATAGATAGATAGATAGATAGATAGATAGATAGATATTGAAAGACATAGATAGATAGATAGATAGATAGATAGATAGATAGATAGATAGATAGATATTGAAAGACATAGATAGATAGATAGATAGATATTGAAAGACATAGATAGATAGATAGATAGATAGATAGATAGATAGATATTGAAAGACATAGATAGATAGATAGATATTGAAAGACATAAATAGATAGATAGATAGATAGATAGATAGATATTGAAAGACATAGATAGATAGATAGATAGATAGATACGAACAAACCGTGATAGATAGATAGATAGATACATACATACATACCTACATACATACATACATACATACATAGGAACAAATCGTGATAGATAGATAGATAGATAGATAGATACGAACAAACCGTGATAGATAGATAGATAGATAGATAGATAGAAACCGAGTAACACATAGATGATTATCCCCTCTTTTTAGAATTTGACAATCTCTCCGAGTGTGCAGGTGACTCAACAGGCCAACTAGTCTTCGGTGGATTTGTTCACGATTTGAACAATCAGTACATCCTTCTGCCTTATTCCTATATCTAGTCAAACCACAAGACGACTTGTATATTTTAGCTTTCTCTAACATTCGTAGATTCGTGAGTGGTGTACAAAATCGGATTTCGATTTGAACATACAATCATTAATGTTAAAGGTCGGGTCGTGTTGCAGGTCAATGGGTAAAGCTTTACGACCCCCTCCCCTTGAGAATATTGGAAGATTTATTTATAGATATGAACATGATCTAATAAATACGTCCAGATGAACGAATCGAGATTGAAAGATATGAATTGAATGATAAAATATATATATATATATATATATATATATATATATATATATATATATATATATATCTTCGTAGTTGAATTGAGGTCTCGGCTACCGTTGAACGGATGAATGTAAACAATAGTAATTGTGATTCATAACCGTTTAAAATTTACTTCGCAGCTAATATCTCCTCGTGGCTGAATGGTTAGAAGCTTTGGCTTGGCGTTTGAGTCAACCGGGGTTTCGATCCCAGCTACGGGAAGATACTCTCTAGCCACACTGATGAGTTCTGATAGAACGAAACAGATCTGTCTGTGGATGACTATATATATATGTCTGTAGAGAGAGAGGGGGGGGACGAAAAGACATAAAGAGATATAAAGTTACAGAGAGAGATGAATATAACCAGGGTGAGATAGAAA
>OY757924.1:8888042-8995542 GCA_963585895.1 Sepioteuthis lessoniana | reverse complement strand
CAGGAAATGGAATACACTATACTAAAGCCTGATTGTTCCAGCTGATGAATTTCAAAAATGCTATCTGACACTTTAGAAGAACGATATGCAATAAACTTGGAAAAGATGCCACAGAAACGTATAGAATGCTTCAAACTGCTTTTCGACCATCTTGCATCAATCGAGCATCAGTTTTTGAGTGGCATAAGAGATTCAAGGAAGGCAGGGGGTCTCTGAGGGATGAGGAGAGGTGTGGGAGGAGTAAGGAAGTCAATAGACCAGAGTTGATTGGCCAAAGGGTTAGGGTTAGGGTTACTATGTTGAGGTTTTAAGGGAGTTCAGGAAGAGATTCCTTGGGAAGAGTCCAGCACTCTTCAAATTGAGTCAGTGGCATTTCCACCAGGATAATGCACCAATCTACAACTTTATCCTTGTCACAGACTATTTGACCAAGGTGGGCATCAACACAGTTCCTCACCGTCCCTATAGTCGAGACCTTGCTCCCTGTGACTTTTGGTTATTCTCTAAGCTCCGAGGCTGTCGTTATGAGACACTTGAGGAGGTGAAAGAGGCTGTGACGAAGGTAATTGACACGCTCACACAAGAGGACTCCGATTGGGCCTTGCAGAAGTTGTTGGAACGGTACAAAAATGCATTGCAGCCGGAGAAGATTACTTCGAAGGAGACTATAGCTTCATTTGTGTATTATCAATAAAAGTGCCCATACGAAAAAAGTCAAGAGTGTATAATTTTAAATGCCCGTACGAAAAATGTCTGGAAATTTATCCTATGCCGCTTATATATATATATATATATAGAGAGAGAGAGAGAGAGAGAGATTGTGACAGAAATAAAGAATTTGCTTTAAAGAGAATAAGATTTTACATACAGTCGTGCCAGATTTGTGCATGTATGTTTATCTTAGTCGATCAAATGTTTGAACAAACGAGCTTGATGAAAAAATTAAAGTATTCAATCCAGTTTAACTTACTTTATTCCATATCACACACACACACACAAACACACACACGCACACACACACACACACACACACACACACACACACACACACATATATATATATATATATATGTGTATGTTTGTATGCATGTTGGTATATTTAACTCTGTATTCTTTGAAACGTTCTGTGTGTTTAACACCATAAAATCAAAACGGTTATCGTTTACTTGATTAAACGCCTGTTTCAATGGGTTTTAATAGCACATCTTGGACTTTTCATCAAATGCTGTGCTCAATTCGATTATCTGTTCTTTGTTTCTGTTGGCGTTTTCGTTTTAATTCGATTTAAGACCGGCAAACTGAAAACTTGCCAACAACTTTCGAACTTTCTCTACAACAACAACAGTGACAATTACAAAACAGAAATTGGGACGCATTTTCAATAACTCTACTAAACTAATATACCTTCGTCGTTCTTTTAAAGATTTCTGTATTTATTGATCTATCTTTTATATATATATATATATATATATATATATACATTTTTACTATCTGCCTATATGAGTTTCTTCTATATATACATACGTACATGCATATATATATATATATATATATATATATATATGAAGAAATGGTAGAATTGGGTAAATCAGAAAAGATGATAAAAATAGGTGGAAGAGTGAAAAATAAGTGATCGAAATAAGTGGAAATAAAACTTCATCAAAATAATGATGTTCAATTTCCAATAAAGAACAAAATATTGAATACGTTGTCAGTGTTTGGTTTATCCACTTTTCTACTTATTTCTATTATATATATATATATATATGTATATATATATAAGTCCTGGCTGCAACACCCCACAAGACACCAACTGTACGGCCACCTGCCCCCTATCACGAAAACTATTCAAGTTAGACGAACCAGACATGCAGGACACTGCTGGAGAAGCAGGGACGAACTCATAAGAGATGTACTCTTATTGATCCCCACACATGGCCGTGCAAAAGCAGGACGACCAGCACGAACATACATTCAGCAGCTATGTGAGGATACGGGATGTTGTCCTGAAGACCTACCTAGGGCGATGAACGATAGGGAGGAGTGACGAGAGAGGGTCAGGGATATCAGTGCTACCAGCGCGATATGATGATGATGATGATGATGATATATATATATATATATATATAGATAGATAGATAGATGGAAAGGAAAGCAGAAGTTCATATATATATATATATATATGAAATTCTGTTTGCCATATATATATATGTATATATGTGTGTGTGTGTGTGTGTGTGTGTGTGTGTGTGTGTGTGTGTGTGTGTGTGTGTGTGTGTGTACATATTTTTGCGTTTCTTTCTTTCTTTCTTTCTTTTTCTTACTTTCTTTCTTTCTTTCTTTTTTTTACTTTCTCAGTTCATATCCATCTGTCTACCTATATCAGTTTCTTCATATCTATCTATCTATCTATCTATCTATCTATTTCAGTAACTTCCTATATGTTTATCTTCCTCGTTTTATTCATATCTATCTATCTATCTATCTATCTATCTTATCTACATATTTGTCTAGCTCACACTTTTTATATCATTATCTACCTATCTATCTATCTATCTATCTATCTATCTCAGAAACTTTCTATAAGTCTATCTTACTCGTTTTATTTATATCTATCTATCTATCTATCTATCAAGCTAGTTAGCGTACTCAATTTTTCAATCATATGTTTACATTTATTGGTTCACTACAACTGAAGAGGAAAAAAAAATTACCATTTTTGTTTTGTTTAGTCAAAATTAGTTTACAAATCGTCTTAAGCTTTTAATTTCGACCTTTCGATCTAAGAAAAAAAAAACTATCTTCCGGACAATCTTTTTTAATTGCGACTGAAAAAAAGTTTGTTTACCAGTTGAAAATTTTTTTAAAAAATGACAAAAAAACCTCGTGTTCTCTTTAATTAATTATTCGTCATTGAAATCTTAGATGAAAGTTGCGAATATAAATTCTCTCTGTGATGAACAGGAATCGCTAATGACCCTTGCTTATTCCTGAGTCGCTTAAACACAACACGATTAGGGATGCACCACATCGACACTGACTAAACGCAAAGAGAAAAAAACTTGACGGCAATTTCACAAGTGTTGTATATTGAACTCCGACCCGGCCAAGCTGTCAAAATAGGAAATGCACCTGTGTAAATAACAGGTGCATCCGGTCGAGGAATATCAGGATATAACCTTGACTGTCGAGGGGTTGAATTGAGTGTGAAATTGTGACACTCGCAGGAAGAGGAGTGGGCGTCAAATTATTTTATAAATCCGGAGACAGGAAGTTCAGATTAGTTGGAGTAAGATGCTGTAGAGACAACCAGCACCTAGCAGAGGGGGCCCTCAGGACCCCCGATTGAACAGTTGCTGTTTGAGAGAAGATGCTAGAATGAGGACCATGTTCCAGAGAGGATGAGCCCCCAGGCCCCCGGTTGAGTATCCCAGGAGAACGGGAAAGAAACGCTGTTATGGCCATAAGAGTGGGGGTCAATATGTTGCAGTTCTGTTCGGTCTCCAACTCCCTCTCACACACAACCCTTTCATTAGAGGGAGAGGTATATTTTTCTAAAGAACTGTGTCCGCTCGTCTTCATTGCATCGTTATGACCCTGCATGTATATGCATATGTATAGTGGTCATGGCTGTACAACACAAGAATGCTGTATTGAACAAGTCCTGGAGGCAACACCCCATAAAACAGTAGCTGTATAGCCACCTACCTCCCATCTCTAAAACCATTTTAAAAAAACGAACAAGACATGCAGGACACTGCTGGAGAAGTGTTGTAGGCTAGAAGGGTCGGAAATTAATAAAACAAAGAGATGTAACGTTTACAACAGTATGTATTTACGGAAATACAGACAGTAACGGTTATCCGACTAGACTCACTTGACTCGTTTATTGAGTCAGTCTCTATTTACCAGGGTCGGGAAGGGTTCAAAGAAACCAAAACAAAATCCATGTACAAGTGTTCTACATTGACCCTTGACCTAGCCCTCAATCAGAGATCCACCTGTGTAAATAAGCCGAAGAAGAAACGGAAGCAAGTTGGCATTAAGAAAGAATATAGGCAGATGCCGGCGGCAGTTGAGTTAGTGGGTGACAGGAAGGCCAGAGTGAGAACCAGCTTGCAGACTGAGGGCTGTGGCTCTCAGCGACCCCGGTTGAGCAACCCCAACCAAGATGCAGAAGAAGTGCTAAGTGAGTTCTTGAAGGCTATGGTCAAGAGAAGAATTTGGGTCAATATAGCAGTCTGTCTCTGTCTCCACTCATCTCTCACACACCACAGAAACATCGAGAATAAAGCAGGAGAGATACATGTTTTTATAAAGAGTGGGTTCGTTCGTTCATTGAAGTTCGTCATTATCTTTGATTATGTTTCTGCTTATGCTTTTATATTTGTATATGGGTATACAACACAAGTTGGCGTTTAAACTTACTTATAGAAAATATACTTACTTTGGCCATGATGCCAAATAAAACTTTATATAAGACGCCAAATTTGATTGGCTCTTGCTCTCCTCGTTTCGACCAATAGGATTATTCTCCAAGCGTAACGGTCGTGCGAACTAACAAGAGCTTATTCTATTAATATATAGGATATTATTTTATAAAGATTTGATGGCATACATTTATATGGTGTTGGAACAAATCCTACTAGCGTACAGCATACCTAAAGAAACCGTAGCAGCATTAACGATTCTCAATAGAAACACCAAAGTAAAAGTACGATCACCAGATGGAGACACAGAATACTTCGACATAGTAGCAGGAGTACTGCAAGGGGACATACTAGCTACATACCTCTTTATCATTTGTCTAGACGACGTACTTAGAACATCGATTGACAAAATCAGAGAGAACGGCTTCGAGCTGAGAAAGAAAAGAAGCAGAAGGTACCCCGCAACAACAATTACCGACACCGACTACGCCGATGACATAGCGATACTGGCAAATACACCCGACCAAGCCGAAACACTACTGCATAGTTTGGAACGGGCAGCCGCAGGCATAGGCCACTAGGTCAATGCACACTAAACGGAATATATGTGCTATAATCAAACGGGGACATCTCCACATTAGACGGAACCCCTCTTAAACTAGTTGACAAATTCACTTACTTAGGAAGCAGCGTCGAATCAACCGAAAAGGATATCGACACGAGGTTAACGAAAGCATAGACAGCTATCAATAGGCTATCGATTATATGGAAATCAGAACTAACCGATAAAATGAAACGCAGTTTCTTCCAGGCAGCGGTCACATCGATACTGCTATATGGCTGCACTACATGGACGCTAACAAAACGGCTGGAGAAGAAGCTAGACGGCAATAACACAAGAATGCTGCGAGCAATCTTGAACAAGTCCTGGCGGCAACACCCCACAAAACACCAACTATACGGCCACCTGCCTCCTATCACGAAAACTATTCAAGTTAGACGAACCAGACATGCAGGACACTGCTGGAGAAGCAGGGACGAACTCATAAGTGATGTACTCTTATGGACCCCCACACATGGCCGTGCAAAAGCAGGACGACCAGCACGAATATACATTCAGCAACTATGTGAGGATACAGGATGTTGTCCTGAAGACCTGCCTGAGGCGATGAACGATAGGGAGAAGTGGCGAGAGAGGGTCAGCGATATCCGTGCTACCAGCACATGATGATGATGATATGGTGTTAAGCATTCCGAATTAACAATAATACTTTTCATTTGATCTTTTTAACCCATAGATTGGACCATAACATGTACTACCAGTCGAAGTCAAAGTGGACCTGGAAGTAATGGCAATCTAGGGATGCTTCACTCCTCTCAGGGCTCCGGGATCTGAACTTTACCACTAGATTCAAAATAACCCTTTTATTTGGGCGTAGATCCCACCGACAGAGCTAATACTCTGTTATTAATCTACAGAAGCCCTATACTGACGAATACGTTGTTTGGCCATGTCGGCTGGGTCAGTAGAATACACCGATTGCATCTCTGCATAGAGGTAAGGGCCCCCTACCGAGTGTCCCGGTTGTGGCACTAAACAATCTGATGGTGCGGTTTCAGTAATGCTGAAGCTTTGGGGAATGCGGAGTACCCCTTTATAGCCGTCGCTCCCAAGTCAACTCTGGCCTGGACTGGCAGCACCTGATAGGGTCGTATCTATGGGCCAAATAGAACTAAACTGTCTGCTTATGCTAAACTGAATTGTTTGAAATAGAACTGTTTTTGACATTGAAACAGTATATTTATGTTTAACAGAACTGTTTGAAATAGAACTGTTTTTGCATGCTAAACGGAATTGTTTGAAATAGAACTGTTTTTACAGTGTATTTATGCTAAACTGAATTGTTTGAAATAGAACTGTTTATATGAACAAAAATGGATTTGGCATTAATAACTAACTATGGTTGATGTGCCATAAAACCAAACCAAACCTATCTATGGGTTAAATAGAACTAAATAATGTACTTATGCTTAATTGAATTGTTTGAAATAGAACTGTTTTTACATTTAACTGTAAAAAAACTATACTCATGCTAAACTGAATAGTTTGAAATACAACTGTTTTTGATATTTAAACTGCGAACTTACGCTAAACAAAATTCTATATATCTAATATATATGTAAAAAAAATTTAATGGTTGATATGCCATAAAACCAAACGAAACAAAACCAAATACATTTTGTCCACTTCTGGAAATATTGCTGAATGTCTTCAACTGACACTGTCTTTAGTTCTCCACAGTTCTTAAATGACCATTACAGAGCTGGGTTTTAATGTTGGGGAGCAGGGAAGTGTCAAAAGGACTCCGATCGGTGGAGCAACGGAAGTAAGGGGAATATCTGATCCCACAGATTATTCTAGAAAGGATGGACACATTATTTATTTATTAATCAATTTTTCACATGGACAAGTCTATTTAAAATGCCTAAAACATTGTCAATCTGTCTGATCAGCAAACATCAGTCAGATCTTGTAAATGTCCTCACCGTTGCCGAGTTTTCTTCTGCTCGGAAAATAACCAGTCGACCAGAACAGAGTTTCGTCTTCCATGGTCCATGGGATATCAAAAAATATCTTGTACCTACCGTGTTAAAAACACAAAAAAAAACAGTGGCAGTGAAATTACTTGATTTTTTAGAACCTGGGATAGATTTTTCAGTCATATTGTCTTCGGGTTGGACACAGAATTTGATCTTTTGTTTCTTCGTTGTGTGTCCTTGCTGTTTATTTATTTATTTATTTATTTATTTATTTCTTCTCCGTGTAAATCTCATTTCATTCAGCTGATTTTTTTTTTACCGTTCAGTCTCAAACGTTAATTCCTGTTTGGGTCGATTTGTTTTTCGTCTTTATTTTTTGGCTCGTAAATTATCTGTTTTCAAATCATATTGACGTTTCCATGCCTTTTCACTTTCATGCCTTTCGTAGTCGACCAGTAGCTTCTTTTTCTCTTTTTCTAAAGTCACCAGTAGCACTAAATTTTAGACATGGGAAAGAATCGATTCTCTCTACTGTTGATTGCCTCTTTGAATGAATATTTTTACGTATAATTCTTTTCCTGTCAAGGTTTTTTTTTCAGTTAGGTAAACCCAGCCATTTTGTAAGGTCTGCAAGAATTGTCTTTTATCGATAGACTGACCGGCATATCTCGGCTTCTGCTGGTATTACGTTTACAGAAACTAGAAATACTCAAATAGTCAAGATTATTCCGTAATTTCTTCCTCAACGTTGGGATCTTCCGTAATATTTCATCAGCATGGTTTGGAAAAACATTCCCATTAACTTATCCAATTAAATCTAGTTTGTTTTAAGGCTTATTTAATGAAGCCTGAATGTGAAGCTATTAAAGAAAATGTTACCTCTAATTTTTTATTAGTTTATTTATTGCTAGAAAAAACTACCCCCACCAAGAAAAAAAAGCGAAGTAAACATCCTTGAAGTGTTCTAATTTCAAAGTTTTACATTTTAGTTGATTTTTTTTCTCACACATCCTAAGCGGAACCTAGTAATGGCACTAAGACAGATATATACGAATAGACTGGGATAGATAGATAGATAGATAGATAGATAGATAGATAGATAGATATTAACAGACTAAAAGACACTGATAGATAGACAGATACATAGATATGAACAGACATAGATAGATAGATGGATAGATATTAACATATATATATATATATATATATATATATATATATATATATCCTATTTACCAACCCCTCTGCTCGGGCAGCATATGACACAAGGTCAATTTTAAAGCAGAGTTTAACAGGTTTGAATTCAGAGTTTTCCTTCTCCTAGACTAGTTGCCTCACCAAGGCTGAAGAATCCAGTCTGTCCTACTATTTACCCATAGCTGGAGGGAGAATTAATGGATTCATACCTTTCCCAAGGGTATTAGTGCTATGTGAAATGCAATCATTCTCGTCCAGGATTTGAACTCGAGTCGCCGTGTCCATTTCCTCCGACGATAACCATTACACCATTATATAGATATATATAAACAAATCAAGATAGATAGATTGATAGATAAAGAGTGATATAAAAAGTGTGAGATAGATAGATAGATAGATAGATAGATATGAAGAGACAGAATGCAAAACAATTTATTTCCTCTGGATGACTTGAGAGAAAAAAATATACCACTAATTCAAATAATCTGATCGCGTAACATAACTTTGCTAAACACATCTATGTCGATATTACATGAAGTTAGTTTAGTCTGGCACAAGGCCATGAGTATAGGTCACCTGACTTTACAGAAGCAAAAAAACAACTCACACCATACAGACACCCACAAAAAAATAGACTACTGAAATATAACTCGCTTTTGGCATGGTAAAGAATATGTTAATCCTATTTCCTGCAGAGGAGTAAAAAAAAAACACCTGCATTAAAAGGGGGTATCTTGAGAATGACACAAAATTGCATCTGATGGTGTGGCTCAAGTTCTGGAACTCTGGGGATTATGAAGTATCTCTTCACTGCTATTACTCCCAGATCCACTCTGACCCAGAGTGGTAGTATCTTTTAAGGTCTCATCTGTGGGTCAAATAGATCTGCACAATCGAGTTGAAACTTTAAACACTTTATTAAAAATCAATGGATACCAAGCTATTAATCAATTGATAAAGTGATTAAATTTTTATCGATTTATTTTCTAACAGTGAAAAATAACATTTCTATCAAGTAAATATCGCTTTTCTATAGTTTCACGAAAAATGTTCGAAAAGTAAACTGGAAACATTTTTCCATAATGCTTATTGTTATACAAATAAACCAAAAACGTTATCTAGTCCAGTCGGCTTGGTGGGACAGTAGGAGACATCAACTGTATCTCGGCAGAGGGATAATACCACACACCCAGGAAATGAGTGTCCTGCATGTGACACTTAGCAATCTAATTGTAAGGCTCCAGTAATGCTGGAGCTTTGGGGAATACAGAGTACTGCTTCATTTTCTTCATTCCCCGGTCCACCCTGGCCCGGAGTGGTAGCAACCTTTAGTGTCTAATTTATATGTCAAATAGAATTGTCAGACATTTAAACTGAGTGCTAACAAATTGTAATATAATGGCCGAGGGATTTCGTTTTTTGCCTTTGGGTTTAGTTAGGCTGAGAACCTTTCGGCTCAGTACATGGGTTAGTTAGGTGCAAACTTGAGTGCAGGAGTTAACGCGCGCGCGGGGAGGATGTGTCGTTCATAGATGTCAAAATAAAAATCATATATATTTAATATATATGTATAAAGAGGATTTGGCATAAATAACCGACAATGGTTGATATGCCATAAAACCTAACCAAACCAAAAAAATATATATTTAATATATATGTATAGAGAAGATTTGGCATTAAATAACCTACAATGGTTGATATGCCATAAAACCAAACCAAACCAAATCATATATATTTGATATATATGTTTAGAGAGGATTTGGCATTAAATAACCTACAATGGTTGATATGCCATAAAACCCAACCAAGGGCACCTTTGGTGGTGTAACGGTAAGCAAGCTAGACTAGCAAACCTACACGAGTGAGTTCGAGTCTCATTGGGCGCCCCATTCATTCGGCCTTGTGCCACATCGAAGCAAAGAGCTTCGTAAATAACTAAATTTCCTTAAAACCCAACCAAACTAAATCATATATATTTAATATATACGTATAGAGAGGATTTGGCATTAAATAACCTACAATGGTTAATATGCCATAAAATCCTACCAATACAAATCCTATATATTTGATATATATGTATAAAGGGGATTTGGCATTAAATAACCTACAGTGGTTGATATGCCATAAAACCCAACCAAACCAACTAAACAAAAATAGGTTACCGTCACTACTATGTTACTTTTCTTGTCAGTCGTCATCACAATTGATGCAGTTGTCCCGTCGATGTCAGAGCACATAAATACCCTCCTTATAAAAAGTGGCGTTAGTATTTTTTTTTTTTTTTTTGTGTGTGTGTGGATTCCTTTCAACTCATCAAGATATTTTACCGATATCCCAATTTCTGCAGTGTGTAGACTACGCCGACTGTATCCAAGACTGAAAATGCAAAAAATCTCGTCCAGGAATTGAACTCGGGTTACTAGGTCTATTTCTTACAACAAAAATCGTTACACCACGTACGCCTCTTGATCGAAAAATTTTTATTATTTTTTTTTCCTTTTTTTTGGTGGGGGGATAAATTTTAGATTGTTTCTTTCAAGCAAAATGAATGAATAAATAAATAAATAAGTTTCGTACAAGTATATATCTTTGATTAATATTTTAGATATCGTTGCCTCCCACCCGCCCAATACGTTCGTGCTTTCTGGGCATGTCTCACAAATATTTCGAGTTAGCTGTATTTGAGTATTTTAATCTTAACTGTTTAGGCAGCTTCTATTTGCTTATTTATTTTTTGTGTTTTTGTCAAAAACTCCGCCGATATTTTCCATTTCGAGTTAGTGAAAGGATTTAATCATCAGTCTATGGTTGAGCATAAAAATGAAAGCATTTTAATCGAGAATAAGTCGATTTAAAAATGCCCCAGAACCCCGACTACGCGAGTTTTCAATTATATAGCCCTTAGTCCTTTTAAAAAATAAAATAAAAACGCCATGACGCCCGAGTTTCGACGTCAAACGTTGCGCCTGACTCACCAAAAGACGCAAAGCTTTAGGGTCGTCTGCTATCAAGTAAAGAGTCGCCATTTTGACCAGATTTGATGGAGCCAGCAGCAGCGGGGTCCTGGCCAACGTTTCGAATTTTTTTAATTCATTTTTTTTTTTTTAATCTGATTTTTATGATACGTCCTCCTGCTATAAATGTCGTACGTTGGAGTGGGAGATAAAGGCTTGTTTTTATTTTTTGTTCTACTCAAGTTACAACATCCGGAAGGCTTTAAATTTTCTCTTCCGTCTTTGTTTTATTGTTTGACAGCTGATGTTTTTGCATAAAACATCCAAATGACATTCTTGTTTATTTTCTCTCGAATAATCTGATAGTTTTTTTTCCCAACTGAATGGACAAGCCAAGTCATTTTTTTCTTTCTCTGATGGCATATTAACCTTCGTAGGTTATTTAATGCCAAGTCTATCCATTTTGAAGAACAGTTGCAGTACTGTTTAAACTATAGTTGGGAGGATGAGGTGGTTTCTTGTTATTAACCTGTAGTCAGGATCGAACCTGCTAACTTCAGATGAGGTCACTTAGAAGCGCTTTAACTAAACGCTTATTTATATAACTGTCTGTTGGGATTGAATGTGATCAGTCTCTGACCATCTGTTCGTCTCTCTACTACTACCCCCTCTTTGTGTTTGTTTTTTCTCCCCTTTTCTCATTTCCTCTACTTTTTTTCCATTAGATTCCACTTTTAAATTTTCTGGCGTTAACAGCTTGATAAGAGCCAGATAAAACCGGTCATTCACATTTTTTTAACAATAAACATACCCACAGTTTCCCTAAACCTATATGTCTTCCTTGGGATTAATAAGTTTTTAACCATCAATAACTTATTTATATATATATATATATATGTATATACATATATAATTTGTAAACGAATGATTTGTTGGTAACATTTTAAACAAGAGCTCACTTGTTTGTATACAGTTAAATGGTCAACTACTTCCATCTCACACTAATAATTCTCTTTGGTTGTAATTATTCATATCCGGTTTGACAAGAGCCAAATGACAAGAAATACTCATAACGTAACAATTGTACCCGGCTATGGTTAACAATATTAGAACAATATACCCCTGTGTACCTACCTAGGAAGCAGCGTCGAATCAACCGAAAAAGACATCGGCACGCAGCTGACGAAGGCATGGACAGCTATCAATAGCCTTTCAAACATATGGAAATCAGACCTGACCGATAAAATAAAACGCAGTTTCTTCCAGGCAGCGGTCGTATCGATACTGCTATATGGATGCACTACTTGAACGCTAACTAAACGGCTGGAGATAAAGCTAGACGGCAATTACACAAGAATGTTACGAACAATATTGAACAAGTCCTGGCGGCAACACCCCACAAAACACCAACTATACGGTCACCTGCCTTCCATCACGAAAACTATCCAAGCTAGACGAACCAGAAATGCAGGACACTGCTAGAGAAGCAGGGACGAGCACATAAGTGATGTACTCCTATGGACCCCCACATATGACCGAGCAAAAGCAGGACGACCAGCTCGAACATACATTTAGCAGCTATGTGAGGATACGGGATGTAGCCCTGAAGACCAGCCAGAGGCGATGAATGATAGGGAGAAGTGGCGAGAGAGTGTCAGGGATATCTGTGCAAGCGGTACATGATGATGATGATGATGATTAAATTAAGGGTTCAGTTTGCAGTTCCGTGAAGGCTCTTGAGTTCATCATCATCATCATGTCACGCTATCAGCACGGTTATCCTTGACTCTCTCTCTCTCGCCACCCCTCCCTATCGTCCATTGCTTCCTGCATATCTTCAGGGCTACATCCTGTATCAGAACAGAGCAGCTGTACGTAGGTTCGAGCTGGTCGCCCAGCCTTTGCTTGTCCATGTGAAGGGGTCCGCAAGAATACATCACTTATGAGCTCGTCCCTACTTCTAAAGCAGTGTCCCGCATGTCTGGTTTGTGATGGGTGGTGGGTGACCGTACAGCTGCCACTTTGTGGGGTGCTGCCTCCAGGACTTATTCAATATTTCTCGCAGCATTCTTGTGTAGCTGCCGTCAAGATTTTTCTCTATACGTTTAGTTAGCCTCCAGTTAGTGTCCATGTAGTGCATCCATATAGCAGTATCGACACGACCGCTGCTTGGCAGAAACTGCGCTTCTTTTCATCGGTCTGATCTGACTTCTATATGACCGATAGTCTATAGATAGCTGTCCATGCCTTTGCTAGTCGCGTGTCGATGTCTGTCTCGGTTGATGCGACACTATTTCTAAGGTAGGTGAACTTGTCAACTAGTTTCAGAGAGCTACCGTTTAGTGTGGAGATGTCGCCTGCTTGATTAAAGCACATTTTCGTCATGTGTGCATTGATATAGAGGCCAATGTCTGTAGCGGCTCGTTCCAGACTATGTAGCAGGGTTTCGGCTTGGGCGGGATGCATTTGCCAAAAGCACTATATCATCGGCGGAGTCCGCGTCGGTAACACATGAAGAAGGCCGAAGGACGCATCGGCCGAAAAGTTGTGAATATAACTATAAAGATGAAGACAATAGTCCAAATGCACTAACGGATAAAGAAAAGTGAATACTTTATCATAACATTAGATGTGGATCAGTCGAGAAAACAGACCTCTGCAAATGAGAGGTAGACTTCATCCAAAGAAGATCATATTGAGTGAATGGTAGACCATTCAAGGAATTGTTCATTTCGAACTGTTAGACAGTAATCAAAGAATCATCTCTAATCTCTACCCCACTCAGTTTAGTCGTTTAAAAACAGCTTTTGACAAATGAGGCCCCTCCTTAGTTAACAGGAAGCAAGTCATCCTCCATCACGATAATACCTGTCCTCACACAGCTCAATTGACTGAAGATCTCTGGAGGGGCTTGGTTGGGGGAAAATGCCATATCCTCCATATTCTCCTGACCTTGCTTCTTCTGATTATCCTTTGTTGAGGGGATTATTGCCATCGCTCTCAGGTTCACTCTGGCCGGGAGTGGTACCACCTGATAGGCTCCTATCTATTGGGTCAAATAGAACTTAATTGTGTACTTATGCTAAACTGAATTGCTTGAAATAAAACTGTTTTTACATTTAACTCTGTGTATTGCCCAGTCAGCTAGGGCTGTAGAATACACCAACTGCTTCTTTGCAGAGGGATAAGACTCCCACAACGAGTGTCCTGATATGACACAAAACAATCTGATAGTGAGGTTCCAGTGATGCTGGAGCTTTGGGTATTCTCTGCGTACCCTTTCATTGCCATCGCTCCCAGATCGACTCTGGCCCGGAGTGGTAATTTACTAAGCTTCTTGCTTAGATGTAGCACAAGGCCATATGAAAGGGGCACCCAATGAGACTCGAACTCACTCGTGTAGGTTTGCTAGTCGAGCTTGCTAACCATTACACCACTAGAGGCGCCCTCTGGCCCGGAGTGGTAGCACCTGATAGGATCCTATCTATGGGTCAAATAGAACTAAACTGTGTACAGATGCTAAACTGAATTGCTTGAAATAGAACTGTATATTTGTGTAGATAACGTACAATGGTTGATGTGTCATAAAACCAAACCAAATATACAAACCTTTATCAAAATGACATAATTTGGCATTAAATGACCCGAAAAGGGTTGATGCGCCGTAAAACAAGACAACCAACCAATCAACAAATAATTTATACAAAATAATATGGTTTCATACAGTTCCAAATTATTTGTATTAGAAATGGTTACTTGAAGCTAGAATTGTTTATTAAGGATTCTTATTAAAAGTCACTTTAAATCACATAACTGTAAATTATTTGTATTAGAAATGGTTACTTGAAGCTAGAATTGTTTGTTAAGGATTCTTATTAATAGTCACTTGAAATCACATAACTGTAAATTATTTGTATTAGGAATGGTTACTTGAAGCTAGAATTGTTTGTTAAGGATTCTTATTAATAGTCACTTGAAATCACATAACTGTAAATTATTTGTATTAGGAATGGTTACTTGAAGCTAGAATTGTTTGTTAAGGATTCTTATTAATAGTCACTTGAAATCACATAACTGTAAATTATTTGTATTAGGAATGGTTACTTGAAGCTAGAATTGTTTGTTAAGGATTCTTATTAATAGTCACTTGAAATCACATAACTGTAAATTATTTGTATTAGGAATGGTTACTTGAAGCTAGAATTGTTTGTTAAGGATTCTTATTAATAGTCACTTGAAATCACATAACTGTAAATTATTTGTATTAGGAATGGTTACTTGAAGCTAGAATTGTTTGTTAAGGATTCTTATTAATAGTCACTTGAAATCACATAACTGTAAATTATTTGTATTAGGAATGGTTACTTGAAGCTATAATTTTTTACTAGGGATTATTATTATTATTTACTTGAAACCATATAACTGTGTGCAAATTATTTTTATTAAGTATACTACTTGAAACTAGAATTGTTTACTAAGGATTATAATCATAGTTATTTGAAACCATATAACAATGTACAAATTAATTCTATAAAGAAACTTTACTTATTTACTAAGGATTATTATTGCTTACTTGAGACCATATAAAACAAGAAAAAATTGAGGTAGTTTAGTAAGAAATTCTAGTGTACTGCCACAACCAAAATGTTCAGCCATGCTTCTTCTTTCTTGGTGAGGCTTAGAACTTTTTCGTACGACACGAGGTCAGTTTTAAGCGGTGTATAACAGGTTTCATTTCAGAGTTTTTTCTTTTCATAAAATAGTTGCCATACCAAGGTTGAACAGCTGAGTCTGCCCTACTATTTACTCATAGCTAGAGAGTGAATAGCTGGAGTCCTCCTTTTCTCAAGGGTATTAGCGCTATGTGGAACAGTCTCATCCAGGATTTGAACTCGTATCGTCATGACCACTCCAGTGTTAACTCCTCCCAAACAGTTCTATGGTATCATCATCATCATCATCATGTCGTGCCGCTAGCACGGATATCACTTACCCTCTCTCGCCACTCCTCCCTATCGTTCATCGCCTCTGGCAGGTCTTCAGGGCTACATCCCGTATCCTCACAGAGCTGCTGTATGTGTGTTCGTGCTGGTCGTCCTGCATTTGCTCGGCCTTATGTGGGGGTCAATAGGAGTACATCACTTATGAACTCGTCCCTGCTTCACCAGCAGTGTCCAGCATATCTGATTCGTCTAACTTGGATAGTTTTCGTAATGGGAGGTAGGTGGCCGTATAGTTAGAGTTTTGTGGGGTGTTACCTCCAGGACTTGTTCAATATTTCTCGCAGCATTCTTGTGAAATTGCCGTCTAGCTTCTTCTCCAGCCGTCTAGTTAGCGTCAAAGTAGTGCATCCATATAGCAGTATCGACAGGACCGCTGCCTGGAAGAAACTGCGTTTCATTTTATCGGTCAGGTCTGACTTCCACATGACTGATAGCTTATCGATAGCTGTCCATATCTTCGTTAGCCGCGTTCTAATGATTTTTAAACGATCTATTTGACCTTTAAAACAGGTACTACCACTATGTGTCCAAGTTGACCGGGCATTGATGGCAAAGAAGATAGTGTGTGTATCGGGGTAGGGGGCTTAACCTTCCCTAGAACTCCAGAAGCAGACCCTCACCAATGGCACACATGGTTGATAATTTAACCTGGCGCCGTGTAGCTGGAATTATTACCAGAAGATCCGTAATTAAGAAGACCCTTAATTACGAAAGTACCATCCGAGACATCCCCATCAACCGATTGCGAATAACGAACATACACAGATTTTTAGCGGTTTGAGTATCAACAAAGAAATCTGTGGAAATAAGGCTTCGTTAGAGCATTCAGATATTAACATAGATTTTCTTTTCAGTGTTTCTTTTGTTTTAATAAGTTCGTGGTCAAGACGGTGGCGCTAGTCGTCTGTTTGCTGTGATGTTAATTAGGTGCATTTCGGCTATTAGGCGTCTCTTCGGTAGAAAAATGCATTTCCTCCTGCCATTATAGCTGGCATCAAAGAGATGGTGTCCGAATTGAGCAGAAGAATTGCCTATGCATAATGTCGCACTTTAAGAAACCTTCTTTATTTCTAAGATTTATTATCTCTCTCTCTCTCTCTCACGCTCTCTCTCTCTTTATATATATATATATATATATACGTGGTGTCTTCAATAAGGTTCCAGACATTTTTTGTACAGGCATTTAAAATTGTCGTAGACTCTTGAAAATTCACTATGTTATTTCTATACATCTTATGATATAACTGATTAATTTTTATGATTTCAGGTTCAAATCAGCAGCTACAGCAGCAATTGGAATACACCCTACTAAAACCTGATTGTAACAGCTGGTGAATTTCAAAAATGCAACCTGGATGTTTAAAAAATGCAAAATACAAACCCTAGGGGAAAATTTGTATAACAAGAAAAATTTGGCCGTTTAATTAGTGAATCAGTGTTTGTTGTTTTAAATTACGTCATTTGACTTATTAGGAACATTGTATAGAAATTATGTTACGTTTGTTTATCGATAAAGATTTCGAATCAAAAGGAAGAAAAAGAAAGAAAAAAGAAAGACAAAAGAAAAATAGAAAGCATAAAAATTATGATATATGTGGAAAATATTAACTAAAGACGGAATATATTGGGGCTATTTAAAATGGATTTGCTCAAATAAGGAGAAAGATTATAAAAGCCAGGACGAGTATTTCGGGAATTAAAGAATGAGATAGCAGCGGCTTTGAAAATTTGTCTTAGACTTTTATTATGGATATAAATGAGCATCGTTGCAGAATTGAAATCGAAGTTGTGATTTGATTTAGAAATGTGTAGGAATAATGCATTGTTTGAGTTACCAATCCTTATATATCTATCTCAATCTGTTAACTTCTATCTCAATCTGTTAATATCTGTCAATCTATTAGCCTCAGTCTGTTTCATATCTATTTATCTGTCTCAATCTGTTAATATCTATCTCAGTCTGTTCACATCTATTTCATTTTTTCTTCAGATGGGTGAAGTATGGATAGAAATAGTGAAAGAATTGGAATTAGAAAATGTTGAGCCTCTCAAAGACGACAAAAGTGTGTGTGATGCCCTCCTGCAAAGAGTAAAACAATGCGGGGAGCAAACTATGGAGTTGCAATTGAAACTGATTAATTCACAAAGAAACATGGACACTTTAGACGAGCAGGAGTTATATGCCGAGGTAAGAAAAGGTTGTTTTTTTTTATTGTCTTGATGTTAATAATATATTCAGTTTGAACTAATTCCTTTAAGAAAGGCATGAATCTACTCTTCTTGGTGATTTCTCCCACGTGTCTTATCATTGGCAAAATAAAAGAATGGGTAGGAGTGTACTAATTCGTGGGTGACACAATATCTATCTTAGTCTGTTATATATATATATATATGGAAGTAAACGATGGATTGTAATCTGACAATATGTAGAGAAAAAATGATAACAAGGTAATCCAAGTGGAAGGAGAGATATATTATTTCGAGTCAAAAAGAAAAAGAAAGAAAAAGAAAGAAAAAGAAAAAGAAAAATAGAAAGCATAACAATTATGATATTTGTAGAAAATATTAACTAAAGATGGAATATATTGGGGCTATTTAAAATGGATTTGCTCACGTAAGGAGAAATATCATAAAAGCCAGGACGAGTATTTCGGGAATTAAAGAATATGTAGAAAAACTGATAACAACGATCCAAGTGGAAGGAATGATTTATTAACGGGTCGACACTATAGCGTTTCGGTTCTACTGAACCATCATCAGGACCATGAGGGGTGATATTAATAATTTTAAGTTAACGATGGATGTTTAGAAATGTGAAATACAAAAACCTAGGGGAAAATATGTATACTAAGAAAAAATTGGCCGTTTAACTGGCGAATCAGCGTTTGATGTTTAAATAACGTCATTTGAATGAGATAGCAGCGGCTTCGAAAATTTGTCTTAGACTTTTATTATGGATATAAATGAGCATCTTTGCAGAATTGAAATCGAAGTTGAGATTAGATTTAGAAATGTGTAGGAATAATGCATTATTTATTATATATTATGTCAATATAACTCTATAGTCATCTACAGACAGATCTGTTTTGTTCTACCAGAACTCATCAGTGTAGTTAGACATATTAGCTTCCCGTAGCTGGGATCGAAACCTGGTTGACTCAAACGCCAAGCCAAGCCTCTAACCCTTCAGCCACGAGGATCCATTAGCTACGAAGTAAATTTTAAACGGTTATGAATCACAATTACTATTCTTTACATACATCCGTTCAACGGCTGCCGAGACCTCAATTCATATGTATGAAGAGACTTGCAATAAACGCTAATGGCAACACGATTACTTCATTCGCCAGAGAACTCATACTTATATTAATATATATATATATATATATATATATATATATCACTTCGGATGATTCAGCCTTAATCGCACATAGATAAGTAAACCCTTCATAGTAGTTTAATTACCAGAAAGTTAATTTTCTTTCAAGCCAAAGATATCAAAATTTTATTATTTCAAGTATTCCAGTATACTACAAATAATTCAAACAATTCTACGTGATTATTCAAATTGCATAATAATTATCATTTGTTTTCACACAGTTATATGGTTTCAAGTATTCCTATCAAACACAAATAATTTATACATAATTATATAGTTTTAAGAAACGATTTCTGTTTTGTAATAATATTTTTTTTTCTCACATTTATATGGTATGATGGTTGTTTTGTTTTATTTTACGGCGTATCAACCCTTTTCGGGTTATTTAACGCTGAATTAAATCATTTTGCTTGGGTTTGGTTTTATGACATATCAACCATTACAGGTCATTTAATGCCAAATCCATATATATATATATATATATATACATATAAACTATTCTATTTCTAACAATTCAGTTTAGCATAAGTACGAAGTTTTGTTTTCTGGCATATCAACCTTTGCAGGTTATTTAACGCTAAATCCATTTTTATGTAAATAATCAATTCTATTTCAATGAATCCAGTTAAGAATAAGCAGGCAGTTTAAATGTAAGTAAAGTTTAATTGTGAAAAACATTTCTATTTCAAGCTATTCAGTTTAGTCAAACAGTTCTAATTCAGTTTATTTAGTTTAGTATCAGTACAGATTTTGTTTACACACAGTTAAATGTCAAAACACTTCTATATTAAAATCAGTTTAGTGGAAGTACCGTTTCAATGTCAAAAAACATTTCAATTTCAATTAATTCAGTTTAGCATAAACACGCAGTTTAAATGTAAGTACAGTTTACTTGTCAAAAACATTTCTATTTTAAGCTATTCAGTTTAGTGAAACAATTCAGTTTAGCATAAGTATGCCGTTAGTTCTATTTAACCTATAGATAGGTCCCTATCATGTGTTACCACGTTGGGCCAGAGTGAACCTGGGAGCAACAGCAATGAAAGGGTACTCCGCATTCCCCAAAGCTCCAGCATTATTGGAGCCTCACTATCAATTTGTTTAGTTTCCTATCCAGGACACTCGTTAGAGAAGGAGGGGAGTCTTAACCTTCTAAAGAGATGCAGTCGGTGTATTCTACAGCCCCGGCTGACTGAGGCAAACATTTATAGGGTTTAAAGTATTCCTGTCAAATCCAAATGATTTACAAACAAATGTTTTTTGACGCATTCATGAGAGCCTAACAGGTACTACCACTTCTTGTCAGAGTGGACCTGGAAGTAATGGTCATAAAGGCATTGTCTATACTCATCAAATCTCGGTAGTAGAATTTCAGAAATTGGTTAGGACTTCTTTGGTCCTCATTTGCCTAAAAACTGTTAAGACTCGCTTCGAAAAGTGTCTAATTGTACGTCGTATTTGTTTGCTATAGAAAGGCCATGCAAAAGAGGAAGAAAGGGCTTGTCAGTGGTCAGGAATTAATACAAGTGTTACTGACAGAAAAAGGCTACGTATTACATATACGCATATACTGAAAAAAATGTATAGCAAATAAGGAAGAAAGGGGTTGTCATTGATCAAGAATTAATGTAAGTGTTACTGAAAGAACAGGGCTATTAGATACATGACATAATTCGATGGTCTTGAAAGCTGTACCACATCAACGAACGTAAAACTTCATATTGTAAATAAGGTTTATTTTTTTATTATGACATATCAATCTTGGTGGGGTATTCAATGCCAAAGCCATCCTTGTAGAAGAACAGTTGTGGTACTAGCAAAAGTTTTTCACATCCAAAGCGGTTTTATTGAGATCGAGTCAAACTAGTAATAAAATAATGATGATGACTTGGCTTCGTTTGGTTTCTTTGTTTAATGACATATCAGCCTTCATGGGTTATTTAATGCCAAAGCCATCCTTGTAGAAGAACAGTAGTGGTAGTAGCAAAAGGGATTCACCTTCAAAGCAGTTTTATTGAGATCAAGTCAAACTAGTAATGAAATAATAGAGATGGCATGGTTTTGTTGCTTTGTTTAATGGCACATCAACCTTCGTTGGTTATTTAATGATTCACCTCCAAAGTAGTTTTATTAAGATGGAGTCAAACTTTGATAAAAGTGTTCATACCTTTTCCAAGTTTTTCTGTGCGAAAGTGAACGTAATAGCGCGACTGGAGTTCGAACTCACTTACCTCGATGTCATAGTCAAGCTGGTTTGCTGCGACGCGACGGGGACTCCCCTCATATGGTAAATAAAGAAAATCTTCCGACAGAGAAAAATAAAATAAAATTCATTTCGTTTCTTGGAAAGAACAAATTACTCACAGTCTTCGAAAACTGTCAAAATGGCGCATCCTCTATGCAAATCCAACTGCAGCTGCCTGACAAAAACGATTCTTGTAGCAAAAGCGATGTCGAGTGGAACTAATTACTGCAAACAGAACAAGAAATTCTGTAATATTGCAGGGTAATTTTATTTTGCCGACAGCACCGTTTGCAGCCATTTTCTGTCGGTCGATATTTGTTGAAGAAATATTTTGCCAGACTACGAGAGAGCTTAAAGTAAAAACATGGCCGTCATGACTGAAGTCACTTCTCAGTCGAGTCACGTTAAGCACAAAGAAATGGTTCCAAGACGTTTTGCTAACGCGTGAAAGTATAGCTTGTTTCCATTCCCTCTCTCTCTCACTTTGTCTGTCTGTCTACCAGTCTCTTCTCCCCCCCCCTCTCTCTCTCTCTATATATATATATATATGGTAGAAGTTTATACATATATACAATGATTTTACTGTCCTTCTTATCCTTGGAGGATATGTTCCAAGATCCGAATAGGATGACTGAAATAGTGAACACATCTAATATATATATATATATATATATATATATATTTGAAGTATTCACAATTATATATATATATATATAGTTTGTTGTGTTCGTCAATAAAGAATGCTAATTATCATTGATATATATATGTTGGCTGGCGGCAACATCCCACAAGGCACCAACTATACGGCCACCTGCATCCCATCACGTAAACTATCCAAGTTAGACGAACCAGACACGCAGGACACTGCTCGAGAAGCAGGGACGAGCTCATAAGTGAGCCACTCCTATGGACCCCCACATATGGCCGAACAAAAGCAGGACCGCCAGCTCGAACATACACACAGAAGCTATGTGATGATACAGGATGTAGCCCTGAAGACCTGCCAGAGGCGATGAACGATTGGAAGAAGTGGCGAGAGAGGGTCAGGGATATCTGTGCTAGTGGCACGACATGATGATGATGATATATATATATATATATATATATATATATATATTGTCATCCACAGACACACTGTTTCGTTCTATCAGAACTCTTCAGTGTGGCTAGACCCGCAGGACGCTCGAAGCCGGGATCGAAACCCATCCAACTTTACATATTTTTCATATATATATATATATATATATATATATCATCATCATCATCATATCGCACTGGTAGCACGGATATCCATGACCCTCTCTCGCCACTCCTCCCTATCGTTCATCGCCCTTGGTAGGTCTTCAGGACAACATCCCGTATCATCACATAGCTGCTGAATGTACCTTCGTGCTGGTCTTCCTGCTTTTGCGCGGCCATGTGTGGGGATCCATAAGAGTACATCTCTTATGAGTTCATCTCTGCTTCTCCAGCAGAGTCCTGCATGTCTGGTTCGTCTAACTTGAATAGTTTTCGTGATAGGGGGCAGGTGGCCGTACAGTTGGTGTCTTGTGGGGTGTTGCTGCCAGGACTTGTTCAGGATTGCACGCAGCATTCTTGTGTAATTGCCATCTAGCTTCTTCTCCAGCCGTTTTGTTAGCGTCCATGTAGTGCAGCCATATAGCAGTATCGATGTGACCGCTGCCTGGAAGAAACTGCGTTTCATTTAATCGGTTAGGTCTGATTTCCATATAATCGATAGTCTATTGATAGCTGTCCATGCTTTCGTTAACCTCGTTTCGATGTCCTTTTCGGTTGATTCGACGCTGCTTCCTAGGTAAGTGAATTTGTCTACTAGTTTAAGAGGGGTTCCTTCTAGAGTGGAGATGTCCCCCGTTTGGTTATAGCACATATATTCCGTTTTGTGTGCATTAACATAGAGGCCTATGCTTGCTGCTGCTCGTTCCAAACTATGCAGAAGTGTTTCGGCTTGGTCAGGTGTATTTGCCAGTATCGCTATGTCATCGGCGTAGTCGGCGTCGGTAATTGTTTTTGCGGGGTACCTTCTGCTTCTTTTCTTCGTCAGTTCGATGCCATTCTCTTTGATTTTGTCAATCGATGTTCTAAGTACGTAGTCTAGACAAATGATAAAGAGGTACGGAGCCAGCGTGTCCCCTTGTAGTACTCCTGCTACAATGTCAAAGTATTCTGTGTCTCCATCCGGTGATCGTACTTTTACTTTAGTATTTCTATAGAGAATCGTTATTGCCGCTACGGTTTCTTTAGGTATGCCGTACGCTAGTAGGATTTGTTCCATCTTTCCTCTGTGAATGGAATCGAAAGCCTTGGTAAAGTCGACAAATATTAATGTCGCTTGTAGGTTCTTTGCCTGTACACCTTCAAGGATTCTACGGATGGTTAATATTTGTGAGGTCGTGGATCTATTTCTTCGGAAGCCATTTTGGTTTTTTCTAAGTATGTTGTCGATTTTGGGTTCTATGCGATTTCGTAGTAGGGCATTGTAGATTTTGGCTCCTATGGATGTAAGTGTTATGTTTTTGGCTATACCGAGGTCTCCCTTTTTAGGGAAGGGGAGTATGCATCCCTTCATCCATCTATCTATCGGATTTTGATTGTATACTGCGTTGCAGTGTCGGAGCAGTATGTCGTCAAATTGTCTGGTCTTCCATACTTCCGGGGGAATTTCGTCCAGCCCTGCAGCTTTCCTATTTTTAATTTTTCTGAGAACCGAGTCGAGTTCTTCTTGTGTGAACGGCCCTAGTTTAATGTCTAATTGTTTGCTAATTATTCTGGTGATTGGTTCATGTGTTATTTTTGGTGGGTTTCCAAGTAAGTTTTCGAAGTGCTGTTTCCACAGTTTTATTCTTTCTTGTTGGTTTGCTGCTTTCAGTTTTGCTTTGGCTGTGTTCTTTCTTCTGCTCACTTCGTTTATTGTTTGCCAGGCTATTCTAGATTGTCTATCTTCCACCGAGTCTCTAATCTTATCTATCTGATTTTGAATGTATTCTGTCTGTTCCTTTATATATATGCCTGCTAATTGATATTGTGCCGTTTTTAGTTTTAAGGCATTTGTGTTTGTTGGGTTTTTTCGATAGTTTTTGGAGGCTGTTTTCACTAGTGCACGTTTTTCTCTCACCGCTAAAGTTTCCCATGGGACTCTATATTTAGTTTTAAGTTTTGTTGGAATGTATTTTGCTGCTGCCTCGAGGTGTGCATTGACGAGATTTTCATATTCGTCGTTTGGTGTACTTTTTTCCGTCTTTTCTTGTAGTGTTTCGAATCTGTTTCTTAATTCTAATACGTATTTATCTCTTACATCTTTGTTGTTCAATAGGGCCCAGTCATAGTGTTTGGTGGTTGCTGTTCGTTTGGCGTTTTTTCGTAGGCTTAACCGTATTTTCGCCGTGACTATTCGGTGATCGGTGGACACACCCTCAAAAGAGGAGTATGCCTCGCAATTCAATGCACTATTTTTCCATTTCTTGTTTATAAGGACGTAGTCTATCTGAGCTTTAGTATTGTTTGCGTACGTGTATGTCCATAGTTTGCCCTCCCTTTTTTGGTAGTTTGTATTGAGGCATGCTAATCTATTTTCTATCATGAAATCTGTTAGATGTTGCCCATTCCTATTTGACGTGTTGTGGAGGCTGTATTTGTTGTTTCCGTTTTTCCCGATTTGGGCATTCATGTCTCCGCCAATGACTAACATGTTGTGTTTCGGGATGCTACGCACTAATGAGGATAACTCACCGTAGAAGGTGACTAGTTCAGTTTCTTCACTAACATTGGTGGGGCTGTAGCATGAGATGATTGTTGCTCTGGGGTTGCCGTTAAAAGTAGCTGCCATCATTCTAGGTTGTATTTTCTCAACGCTATTAAGCGTTTTTAATGCTCTAGGTCCTATAAGTAATCCTACCCCTCCTACTGCGGCGTTGACAGAGTTTTTCCATGCGGATACAGTGACGAGCGACCACCCATTGCCAGTTTCGTGATATTTGATATCTTCGGTGTGCGTGTATCTGTGTTCTTGTATGCATATTATGTCTATCTTATGTTCTTCGGCCGATGCGATTAGCTCTGGTAGTTGTCCTATTCTATTTAAGGTTCTTACGTTAAATGTGGCTATTTGTAGTGTTTGCTTGCATTTTAGTAGTTTTGATTGTTTGAGCTCTGTAGCTGATTTTTCGAACACTGATGCCAGGGCTCCAACCTCAGCAGGACGCGCCCCCTTTTTTACCCGTGCGAAGAGCGATGCGGTTTGTGTAAGTGGTTTGAGTGTGGGTCATAGTTATCTTTCGATGGCTGTTTTATTCTCTTCTATAGAAGCCACTCTTATAGAGGAGCAGCAGTAGTTCCCCGATCGAACTAACGATCCTGAGCGTAAAGTCGTCAAACTCACGTCCAGGACCCGTTTAGGTATTGAGTTTGGTCGTCCATGGGTTTATTCAAATACCTTTACGTACATCATGCTGCTTCCCATGTGCACGCAAAAAAAGGGGGGGTAATTTTGATTTAAGTTTTCTTAAGTTTTAACTTACTTAAAGTCCAAGATCAAGGTACTTTCGTCAGGCTTTCACTGGTACTGATTTTTGCTTTTTTTTTTGGCGGTATTGGGACTTTTCCTAGGCTTTTTAGTTTTTATTTTTTTAAAGTTGGGAATCTAGTAGGCTTCAGGAATTATAGAGCTTTAAATTTTTTTTTTTTTTTGTGTTTTAGGCTTTTACTTTTTCTTCTAAACTACTGTTAGGGCTTTCTTTACGAAGTTTTAAATTATATTATTGAAGAGATTCAAAAACATTCTGTCTTGTTCGCTGACATTTGGAAAGAGTCTTAACATCAATTTGGCTTTATAGTAGAGTCAGCGTGTCTTTACATTTAAAACGCATAGTTTAAGCATTATTTCACAAACAAAATACAGCATAACATTTTGTAAAATTCAGCATTTTAAATTGATAGGACTTAAAGACATACTGACCAATATTGATATGTTTCTTCCTGTTGGCTCCTGAGTTCAAATGCTTCTTCTTCGTTTTAACTTTTATTTACTACTGAATTTTAGGTAGTTTTGGAGGCGGTCTACTAGGGGGGGGGGAATATTCATTTCATTTTTTTTTTTCCTTTCTCTTGGGGATGTGTGGTAGCATTAGGTGTTTTAGGCTTTTACTTTTTCTTCTAAACTACTGTTAGGGCTTTCTTTACGAATTTTTAAATTATATTATAGAAGAGATTCAAAAACATTCTGCCTTGTTCGCTGACATTTGGAAAGAGTCTTAACATCAATTTGGCTTCATAGTAGAGTAAGCCTGTCTATTCACTATTATATATATATATATATAATTTTCTGTGTTTGTCAATAAAGAGTGCTAATTATCATTGATATATATATATATATATATATATATATATATTGTAGGGCAGACTGAGTTCTTAGGCCTTTGTGAGGCAACTAGTCTAGAAGAAGGAACACTTTGAATTCAAACCTGTGAAACTCCGCTAAAAAATTGACCTTGTGTCATATCCTGCCCGAGCAGAGGAGTTGGTAAATTTGATATATATATATATATATATATATATATATATATATATATATATATAGTGTGGACAGACTTTCTTTCAAATTAAATTCTTCTACTTCTTGGATTAACTTGTTAATCAATTTTCTGTTTATGAGGGGATTTACTTCCATTATTTACTCTCTCTCTCTCTCTCTCTCTCTCTCTCTCTCTCTCACACACACACACACACATACACACACACACACACACACGCATATATATATATATATATATATATATATATATATATAAATACCCGTGTGTTTGAGTGTATGTGTGGGTGTGAAAAATAGGTTTTCAGGGAATGCATTTATTTATATATGATAATATGCCAAAGTTTGATGCTTGACCTTTTCTTTTGTTAAAACCATCTACAGAGCGGTCTTGATATGTGATGTTATAATGCCTCACACGAAAATTATTTTAAAATAAAACAAATGAAATAAATATCAGAGTTCTACTAAAGTTATAAGTGTTCTGTTCCAAAATACGGAAATTCATTTCAAATAAAATTAAAAATTAAATTGTTTGGTTAGGTTTTTATGGCATATCAACCATTGTAGGTTATTAGATGCCAAATCCTCTTTATAGATATATATTAAATATATATGATTTGGTTTGGTTTGGTTTTATGGCATATCAATCATTGTAGGTTATTTAATGCCAAATCCTCTTTATACATATATATTAATATATATATATATGATTTGGTTTGGTTTGGTTTTATGGCATATCAAACATTGTAGATTATTTAATGCCAAGTCCTCTTTCTACTTATATATTAAACATATATGATTTGGTTTGGTTGGGTTTTATGGTATATCAACCATTGTAGTTTATTTAATGCCAAATCCTCTTTATACATATACATTAAATATATATGATTTGGTTGGGTTGGGTTTTATGGCATATCAAGCATTGTAGGTTATTTCATCCCAAATCATTTTATACATATATATCACATGTGTATAATCTGCAAACACATTTTGTAGATAATATTTTTAAACGAGCCTTTTTTTTTTCGCACACAGTTAAAGGATTTCACGTATTTCTATAAAAAAGGAATACTTCTACTTACTATAAATTATTTGTTTGCACACAGTTAAAAGGAATTCAATATTGCTATGTAGCAGTAATAATTTAACAGCAATTATTCGTTTACGAAAATTTTAATGGATATAAGTACGTGAATAGTTTGTTGGTAATTTCATTTTTGAATGAGTTACAACTTATTTGTTTTTAAAGATGGTTCCCTTTTCAATAGCTACTACACCGAGGTGTAGGGGAAGGCGCTACTTCTTTTTCTGGATTGCTCCACTTTACCCTTGATATGTACCTTATATTGCTGAGTGTTAAGCAAGAAGGTATCAAGTGCCATTTTCAAAGTCTTTGGTATGACGCTACCTGGGATTGAACCCAGATCTCCCGGATCATTGGCGAACACTCTACCCACAGGGTAAATGAGTAGTATTAGAGAGAATTATTATTGGAAAATAGCAATTACTTTTAACTTTGGGCCTAAATTGAATCATTTGTATTACATAGCAATATTGTTTAAACTGTTTAAAAAATACGATGGTTTGGTTTGTTGGATTTTATGGCATATCAACCTTTGTAGGTTATTTAATGCCAAATCCATTTTTATGTAAATAATCTGTTCTATTTAAAACAATTCAGTTTAGCACAGTTTCATTGTCAAAAACATTTCTATTTCAAGCTATTTTAGAAGTTATATGTAACAATTCAGTAAAGTGGAAATACAATTTTAATGTCAAAAAACAGTTCTATTTGAAATAATTCAGTTAAGCATAAGCACGCAGTTTAAATGTAAGAGCGGTTTAATTGTCAAAAACATTTCGATTTCAAGCTATTCAGTTTACTCAAACAATTCAGTTTAGCATAAGTATGCTGTTAGTTCTATTTAACCCATAGATAGGGCCCTATCAGGTGCTACCACTCCGGGCCAGAGTGGACTGGGAGCGATGGTAATGAAGGAGTACTCCGCATTCCCCAAAGCTCCAGCATTGCTGGAACCTCACCATCAGATTGTTTAGTGTCATATCTAGGACACTCGTTGGGGGGTTCTTACACCTCTGCAGAGAAGCAGTCGGTGTATTCTGCAGCCCCAGCCGACTGGGCAAAAAAATACGAGCTCGGGCTCATTTAAAAATGTTATCAACAAAAAGTGTTTACAAATCATATATGTTTAATAACTACGTATAAACAGGATTTGGAATTATATAACCTATAATGGTTGATATGCCACAAAACCCAACCAACCAAATATCTCGTGAGGGAATGGTTTAAAAAAATCTGACCTTTTTTTCTTATAAATTCTGAGATTATCTTTTAAATAAAGAGCTGATATTCACTCTGCTCCAAGCCCGTATTTCCAAAACGAATATCTGGGAAGGTAAGATGTATTTTAATAATATTTAATAAGAAAATATTTCATTTCGTTTTTACATAATTTTAAAAAAATCATTTCAATTCTTAAGTTAAATGTTTCTTCGGGTTTTTTTAACAGTACAAATAATGTTAATCTCTTCAAGAAATTGAAAAAGAAAAAGTTTTTTTTTAATTCAACCCCTAGATATATCTGGATTTTAATCTATTTTGAATAATTTTTCACAATAATTGCAAATTTATTGCAAAGAAAAGCAAATGTGTGTTTTTTCTTGATTTTTTCATTGTTATATCTTTTTTTTTTAGATGAACGAATTTAACGAAGAATATTTTTCGAACAACCTTTGCTCCAGAAAATTCAGAAAACAAGTGTAGTCTGAACAATTACAGGAATGTTTACGAAGATTTTGGAAAAATGTTATGATTATTTGTTTGATTGTTTGTTTGTGTTTATGGCATATCAATCTTTGTGGGTTATTTAATGCTGAACCCATTTTTATTCAAATGAGCAGTTCTATTTCAAACAATTCAGTTTAGAGTAAGTAAAGTTTAATTGCCAAAAATATTTCTTTTTTTACATTATTCAGTTGAGTCAAACAGTTCTAATTCAAAGAAGTACGCAGTTTAAATGTCAAAACAGTTCTATTTCAAACAATTCAGTTGAGAATAAGAACGTAGTTTGAATTTCAAAACAGTTTCGTTTCAAGCAATTGGACCTGGCAATGATGACAATGAAGGTGTGCTCCGCATTCTCCAACGCTCCAGCATTACTGAAGCGTCACCACATTGTATAGTGTCATATTTAGGACACTCGTTGGTGGGGGAGTCTTACACTTTTGCAGAAAAGCAGTTTGGGTATTCTACAGCTCTAGCGAACTGAGCCAGAAAATACGTTTGAGAACCACTCATCTATACTATTATGCGAAAACCTGTGTGTGTGTGTGGGGGGGATCTATCTGTCTAAAGATCACAAAAAAATGGAAAATTCTGGAAGCCATTCAACTATGTGCTAACAATGAATAGCAAATACTTGCAACATTTAACTTATAATGGCATATCAACTTTCAGGGGTTATTTCTAACCAAACAATCGAGTAGTACAATTTAGCTTGGGAAGGGATAAGGAAGTTCATGCCTTTTCAAAGGGTATTAGTCCAAAGGGGAACTTAATACTCACTGCACCATGGGGAACATTAGTCTATTCTACGTACTAACAGTTCCACAACAATATAATAACTTAGCCCCCCCCCCAAATGGGGAATGCCGACGAATAAAGCATTTTTTCGATAGCCACGGATGAGTCTCGATGTGTGTGCCCTCCCAGTCAACAATAAAATGACCTTGCTGGATGTGGAATGAATATCTTATATATTATGCCAACTCTGGTTTTCTGGGGGCCTGCCAAGCGTTCGCGCAAGCTGGGTCTTATTAAGCTGAATAGTCTAATCCCAGGGGTGGGGGCGTCCACCAAGACAACTCTTCTTTTGCAGGGCTGAGTTCATCACTTGACGCGTGAGGTGCTTCCAAAGTGAGGTATTTCGACAGATCAAGCATACTTTTTTTTTTTCATGACGGCCGCCTACAAGTCTCGCTTCGTGCGCATGTAATATAATGGCAGAAGGATTTCGTTTTATATATTTTGCCTTTTGGTTTAGTTAGGATGAGAACCTTTCACTTAGCGCATGGGTTAGTTAGGTGCAACATTAACGCAGGTGTTCACGCGCGCGGGGAGAAGATGTGTCATTCAGAGATGTCAAAATAAAAATCCCCGATAGGAATTGGGACCAGGGGGTGTGGGTGCCGTCACACACCGGAAGCATGGGCTGAGATTTGGGAAAAGCAGTTAGTTGAGTTCTTGCCTCCGAACGAGAGAGTCGAGATTCAGAGTTGGGCGGGGCCAGACGAGTTTGTGCGCTACGGGTGCCGCGCGTTGGTTGGGTTTTGAGCTGACGATGTAAAAGCAGTCAGCATAGAAAGATTGTATCTCTCTCTCCTCATGTTGAAAAACCTTTAAACTCAAAAAGGTGAATAAAAGTTTCGTACCTGAAACAATTTCGTGTTTTCGGATTCCTGTATATGTTTATGAACATTTTATGAACATTATGTCTATTTCACATATCCGTATCATGGGTATGTTAAAAGTTAAATGGGTTCAATTATTATGTTACCCGTAGCCCTCCACAATAGAATGATCTAGTGTCAAATCCATCCTGGTTGGATGTTGGAGGTTAGATAAATAAAAATAACAATATGGATTGACGAAGGATAGAATGATTGCCTTGGGACTTTCATTTTAATTGAACGATGTCTCGAAAGAATTATCTGGAGAAAGATTAAATTTTGAATAAGATCGAATCATCATCATCATCATCATCGTCATCAAGTCCTGTTTCCGTAGAGCTCCTTCTCTTTTTCTCTGTCTCTCTCTGTCTCTGTCTCTCTCCATCCGTCCTTATCATCCATCACTCCTAGCAGGTCCTCTAGACAGCATTCAGTGTCCGCACAGCGCTGATATATATGAGTCCTTGCTGGCACGTCCATGTGTAGAAAGTTGATAAGAACGTCGCTTATGAGTTCGTTCTTACTTATATAGCAGGGCCCATCATGTCTAGTTCGTCTTACGTGGATTGTTTGAAAGATGAGAGGCTAGTGGCCGTACAATTGCATTTTTGTGAGTGCTGCTTGTAAGATTTGTTCAAAGCAGCGCGTAGCGTTCTGGTGTAGCTCCTTATCTTGCCTTTTCAAGCTTTTCGTTTTAGTCCAACAGGTGCATCCATACAGTAGTACCAACACCGCCACAGCTTGGAAAAAATCTCGTTCTATTTTATTAGTGACATCAGATTTTTATATGAGCGACAACTCACAGACTTCACAGATGATCTACCGCTTCTTGCAAATACACCTGCCAAAGCCAAATCTCTACTGTATAGCCTGGAGCAAGCAGCTGGAGGCATGGGCCACGATGTGAACACAAATACAACAGACTTCATGTGTTTTAAATGAAAATGAGCCATCTCCACCTTAAGTGGCAATAGCTCGTTCGGCTGGTGCTGTAGAATACACGGGCTACTTTTCTGCAGAGGAGTAAGACTCCCCCAACGAGTGTCCAGTATATGACCTTAAACAATCTGATGGTGAGGCTCCAGTAATGCTGGAGCTTTGGGGAATGTGGAGTATCTCTCAATTGGCATTACTCCCAGGTCTACACTGGCGCGGAGTGTTAGCACCTGATAGTTTCCTATCTATGGGTCAAATAGAATTAAACTGTGTAGTTATGCTAAACTGAATTGCTTGAAATAGAACTGTTTTTATATGTATAAAAATGGATTTGTTATTAAATAACCTTCAATGGTTGATATGCCATACGACCAAATCAAACAAAACCAACCTTTCGTAGCAAGCCGCTGAAATCAGTAGACGAGTTCACAAATTTCGGTAGCAATATCTCATCTACCGAAAGCGTCACATGCGTTTTTCGTACATATGCTAAATAAGCCATGTGTGGAATGTGACACAAGGTCAATTTTCAAGCGTACTATTGTTAGTTTAAATTTCGTGTTTTTTTCTTTTTGAGGGACTGATTAACCAAAGCTGAAAAAATGTCTGCTCTATTTACTGGGGTTCGAGATAAACGGTGTTCCTTTGTCCTGGAGATACTGGAATATCCGTTGGGGGACACCGAGCTCCTTCATCTCGGACACTCCGATAGGTCGGTCATTTTTTTTAAAGGTAAGTATAACTGATTATGAAAAGATGAAAAAAAAATGCGGAATTTTTGATGATTTTAGTTCCGCCTGGTCGGCTGTGGTTGTGGCTCTTGAATAAGCCGACTGCACCTTCGTAGGGAGCACTCCCTTTCCCAACAAGTGTCCTGGAGCTTTGGGGAATGTGGAGTAGCTCTTCTCTGCCATTACTCCTTGTTCCACTCTGACACGGAGTGAAAGCACCTGTTAGGGTCTCATCGATGAATCAAATAGAACTCCGCTTTGTCGTTAGTGGAGGAGAGTATACCGACTGCATCTCTGCCTAACGGGTGCCTTGGGTAAGTTACAAAACAATTTAATAGTGAGGCTATTGTCCTGGAGTTTTCGGGAAAGTGGAGTTGCTCTTCTTTGTGATTCTTGACACGGAATGGAAGTACTTTGAGTCAAATTTATTCAAATTAATCATTTCCAGGACCGTGGGAATCTTCGACCGCTTGAAACTGTGGAAACTTTTTACTAATCGCGATGTTATTGGTGGATTCGTTTCTTTTCTTTTTTCAGAAGAAACATTCGTCATGCTGAAGTCATTTTCATACCTAACGATTATATTTATAATAACAGGAATCATAAAAGAAAAAGATGAGAGGACGCCCCCCACCCGAAATGACACATTTAACTATATGCAAACAAATGAGCTCTAACTCGTTTAAAAATAAAGTTACCAACAAACTCTTCGCTCCGGATTATAAGACCTTAGTCGAGGGTGACCCGGAGGCTCCCCCTTCCATAGCTACTACACCAAGGTGTAGGGGAGGGCGCCACTCCTTTCCCTGGATTGCTCCACTTTACCTCGATCCTTACCTTATAATGCTGAGTGTGCAAAGCAGAATAAAGTACCATTTTTTGAGGCTTTGGTATGACTCCACCTGGGATTGAACCCAAGTCTCCCGGGCCATTGGCGATCTGAAAGTATGATAGAAATATGTGGAAAGTTGAATAAATCAAACACAAAGCCTGAACAAGATCTCACACATCTAAATTTGAATTAAGTGTTTGATTTATTCAACTTCCCACATATTTCTATCACACACACACACACCACACAAACACGCACACACACACGCACGCGCACACACACACACACACACATATATATATATATATATATATGCACACACATAAATATATACACGCTAATATATATTCACACAAATGTCTTAATATATATATATATATACACTCACATAGATATATATACACACACGCACATTCATATATATACACTCACATATACATTTACACACATACATATATATATATAATCCACAAATATATACACGCATACATATATATATATACATACATATATACACACACACATATATACACACACACACACACACATATATATATATATGTATAAACACATACCTATATATATACACGCAGATATATATATATATATATATACACACACATACACACATATTTTAATTTTGTGTATAAATTACAGGATTTGGCATTAATAACCCACAAGGGTTGCTCTGTCATTAAACTAAATGACTAAAATAAAGATCAATTTGGGTTTTTTTTTAAATAAATAAGCTTCGGCATGAAATAAACCATAAGAAGTCAATATGCCATAAAACCCAACCACCCAACCAAGGATGGCTTTGATATAAAATAACCCATAAAAGTTGATATGCCATAAAACCAAACCAATGTACTGCAAGACACAGAGCATAACAAATAGAGGTGTTTGGTTTATAAACTTCGGCAAATCGTCTGGAGGTGGCAGGTTCAATTCTGACTACGGTTAAAAATAGCACTATACTTACAATAGCTTGACACTTGTATTCGGTTATGGTGAACGGAATTAGAATAATCTCCTCCCTAGGATTAAATAAAAGGTTCAGTTGGTTCCCAAGCTCGACAAGAAACACCTGAAGAAGAACGCAAGTGACCCATAGATAGGACCCTATCAGGTCCCACCACTCCGGGACGGAGTGTACCTGAGAGCGAAGAAATTAAAGGAGTACTCCGCGTTCCCCAAAGCTCCAGCATTATTGGAACATCACCAATATGTGGTTTAGTGTCATATCGAGGACACTCGTTGCAGGTGAAGTCTTACCCCACTGCAGAGATGGCGTCGGTGGTATTCTACAGTCTCACCCGAAGGGGACAGAATAATTTAGAGATAACATTTTCAATTAACAAAAGCTCATTTGTTTGCACACAGTTAAATGGTTTCAAGTATTGTTATCTAACACTAACAATTCTATTTAACATCAGCCAGTTGTTTACAGATGGTTAAATGTTTACTGTGCGTAAGTTTGTTTGATTTTATGTCATATCAAACATTTTAGATTGTCTAATGCCAAATCCTTTGTAGACTTCTATATTAAATATATATGTTTTTGTTAATAACATTTAAAAACAAGTCTGAGCTCATTTTTCTTCAGTAAAAATGATTTTAATTATTTCTATCTAATATGCCTCATTCTATTTACTGTTAATCATTTGTTTGCACACAGTTAAATGGTTTCAAGTATTCCTATCAAACGCTAATAATTCTATTTAATATCAATCATTTGTTTGCACACAGTTAAATGGTTTCAAGAATTTCTATGTAACAGTAACAATTTAACATCAGTCATTTATTTGCACACATTTAAATAGATATGCACAGTATGTAAAGGAGTAAACATGTAAAAAGTGAAAATGAGCTTATTTGTTGGCACACAGTTAAATGGTTTCGGGTATTCTAGGTAATTATTATCTCTTCTAGATTAAGACTAGCAACTATACAGTCTGTGTCACTATCCATACCTTCTATACTATAAGTTCTTTGTAGGGGTTTTGTTGATCAGTGAGCATTGCACTGTTTACTTATTCTTATAGTTGACTTGGTGTTTGACGTTGAGGGAACTGTATGCAGTTTGGTCGAGGGCAGTTTGAATGCGCTTCCCTGTCTTTCATTGTTCACGTTCGTGTTCATCTCTATTTTCCCAGCTTGGCCAACGAGAGCTTGTGGTTTTTCTTTAAGTTATTCCGGGTTTTTTGTTTTTCTTTTTATTTTGGAGACAAGTTTTTCGTCTGTCTTCACGGTTTTTGGTGGATGGATTGGTAACTTATGTAAGAGCCGGAGGATATTTTGCAATTTTAGGAGGAGTAGTTCGTGTTGGAGAGGTATATCCTGTGTGTTTTTGCTATTTTGTGATCGTCGTGATTTAGGAACAAAACAAATAGATGAATTTGTTTTTTTTTTTTTGTTTTTTTTCCATAGAAACGCTGTTTTGGTTTCTTTGTTTAATGACATCTCAACCTTAGTGGGTTATTTAATGACCAACCTATCCTTGTAGGAGAACAGTAGTGGTACAATTTAACACATAGCTGGGAGGATAAGGGGGTTAATTACTTTCTCAACAATGTTAACAAATATCAATCACTATTTAAAAAATATTTTTCCTGATTTTCAATTTTTGAAGAAGGTTATTATTTTGATTTTAAAAAAATCAGAGAAAACGGCTTCGAGCTGACAAAGAAAAGAAGCAGAAGATACCCCGCAAAAACAAGTACCGACGCCGACTACGCCGATGACATAGCAATACTGGCAAATACACCCAACCAAGCCGAAACACTACTGCATAGTTTGGAACGAGCCGCCGCAGGCATTGGCCTCCATGTCAATACACACAAAACGGAATATATGAGCTATAATCAAACTGGTGACATCTCCACACTAGACGGAACCCCTCTTAAACTAGTAGACAAATTCACTTACCTAGGAAGCAGCGTCTCATCAACCGAAAAGGACATTGACACGCGGCAAACGAAGCCATGGACAGCTATCGATAGACTATCGATCATATGGAAATCAGACCTGACCGATTAAATGAAACGCAGTTTTTTCCAGGCAGCTGTCGTATCGATACTGCTGTATGGATGCACTACTTGGACGCTAACTAAACGGCTGGAGAAGAAGCTAGACGGCAATTACACAAGAATGCTGCGAGCAACCTTAAACAAGTCCTGGCGGCAACACCCCACAAGACACCAACTATACGGCCACCTGCCTCCCTTCATGAAAATTATCCAAGTTAGACGAACCAGACATGCAGGACTCTGCTGGAGAAGCAGGGGCGAGCTCATAAGTGATATACTCCTATGGACCCCCACATATGGCCGAGCAAAAGCTGGACGACCAGCACGAACATACATTCAGCAGCTATGTGAGGATACGGGATGTAGCCCTGAAGACCAGCCAGAGACGATGAACGATAGGGAAAAGTGGCGAGAGAGGGTCAGGGATATCCGTGCTCGCGGCACGACATGATGATGATTAAAAATGATACGCTTGACGTTAACTTTCATAATAAATTCATAAAATTACGATTTTTCTGTTCTTTCTAATTTCTTTGTACTATCAATCGTAATATATATAATCTCGTTGTCCACGGACAGACTGTTTCGTTGAATCACAACTCGTCAGTGTGGCCAGACACACAGAACGCTTCAAGCTGGAATCGAAACCTTCCTGACTTTACGATGGACATGGTATCTAACCGCTCAGCCATTTCGGTGACACATAGCGGCTCTGAAATTATAACGGATTTGTATAAGCTTTCGTTTGTAAATGAAGAAGAAAAGCTGGGGTTCGAACTTGCTTCCTATCATGTCGCTGGACTCAGCTCATTGGCCACTACACTGCAAGAACTCCCTCTAAAAATTATGAGAGATCGAATATCAAATGTAATCACCTTATCTCCACAGGAATATAAATTTATGCTGTAGTTTCCTGATTAGATTGTTTTAATGTTCCTCCATCTTTTCAGTTTTTTGGCAGGGGTTGTTTTTGAATAAAATTAAAACAGAAAAAAATAATTAGAATAAAAATAGCGGTAAAAATTCTGTATTTTTCTACTTAGTAACCGCCATCTTTCTGGTTCTTTTTCTTCTTCTACTTTTTTTTTTTCATTTTTGTCAAGGCCAAAAGACATATTGCCTATTTAATCAGTATCCGTATTCTCGTATTCATCACCACGCGTTATGATCGATGAGAGTCTGATAGAGAGTACTCTGAATGATGTCTAATTATATCTGAATGTTCCGATGAAGAAAGACTGACAGCGACATCAGCACACCCTCTCCTACGTTCCCCCAGATTTTATCAAATTTTTGCGAAAACTTTCTATGGTTGACATCCAGTGATAACCTTAACCAAGGCTGAGATTTACCGTCATCTCATTTGTCAAACTGAATAGAGAGTTTCATTTTCCTTCAAATAGATAGGAAGATTTTTTTTCTTTAAGAAAAGAGTTGATGCACTTGCGGAAAACATCGTCAGTTTTAAAGAGTAAATAAATAAATAAAGACTTGATTACATCATTCTACTCCACTTCTGATATGAGCACAGTTAATATATATATATATATATATATATATATATGCATGTTTGATTAAATAATCAATACACATTTTGTCTATATAGTTTTATTAAGATCCTTTCAGGTTTCCTGATAAGTGTTTTGGTTTCAGGTTGGAATTGGTGGATGAATTTACCAAAATTGTCCCTATCTATCTATCTATTTTTCTTGTATATCTATCTATCTATTTTTCTTGTATATCTATCTATCTATCTATCTATCTATCTATTTTTCTTGTATATCTATCTATCTATCTATCTATGCAACTATTTATGTATGTTTCTATCATCTATCTAAGAATATATCTCCATCTGTTCATCTATCTCTCCCCCCTCTCTCTCTCTCTCTATATATATATATATATATATATATTCTCTTCATTATCTATCGAGGTTTTGTTCTATCTATCTATCTATCTATCTAAGAATCTATATTCATCTCTTCATATCTCTCACTTTCGCTCTCTCTCTCTCTTTCTCTCTCTCTCTCTCTCTCTCTCTCTATATATATATATATATATATATATATATTTGTGTGCGTGTGTCTGTGTGTGTGTTTGTGTCTGTCTGTCTGTGTCTTTGATTAAAAAATAAAGACATATTTTGTCTATCTAATTTCATTAAGATCCTTTCATGTTTCCTAATAAGTGTCTTGGTTTCAGGTTCGAGCTGGTGGATGAATTTACCAAAATTGTCCTGAGCGCTTTCAGACTTTTCATAGTCCATCATCAGGGGTCGCTTGCATGTATAAAGAGTGTTTTGGGTTTTTTTTATAACATACCAAAATTACGTAAACGCAGACTTGGATAAAACTGAGATGATGAATTCAAAAAACAGAACGCTCTCAACGGAAATAGAATATTATCAAGAAATATGGAATATTAATAAAAAAAATAAACAAAAAGAAAAATAAAGGCATTTCAAATATTGTGGCTATTTTCAAAATTAATTCTGTTGATTTTAAGGCTTTTTTTTTTTGTTTTTTTTTTAACGTAGGGCTTCTAGGGTTTGTAGTCGTAGCTTATTAATTTCGTGTGCTTAAACAGAATGTCAGTTTTATACAACTCTGCGCTTACGTACTTTTGTTATGTTATGAAAAACCTAAAAACTTTCAAAACTCTTTAAAGACACTCTTTACACATGCAAGCAACCCCTGATGATGGCCTATAAAAGGTCCGAAAGCACTCGTGAGAATTTTGGTAAATTCATCCACCAACCTGAAACCAAGACACTTATCAAGAGACTTGAAAGGATCTTGATAAAATTATTTAGACAAATGTGTCGTTATTATTCAATAAAATATGCTTAAATGAAAGACTGCAGCCAAACCACACACACACACACACACACACACACACATATATATATATATATATATATATATATAAATATATATATATATATATGAATTGTAAGTGAATTGTTGGTAGATAAAATTATTTTGAAACAAACCGGTACTCATTTTTTTTTTTTTTTGCGCATGGTTAAATGTCTCTTTTTTCTTTATACAACGCAAATAAATCTGTGTAATACTATTTATTTGTTTGAACGCAGTTAAAGGGTTTCTAGTATTGCTATCTAATACTAAAAACTTTATTTAATTTTAATCATTTGTCCGTACTCAGTTAAGTTTTAATCAACGAGGTGACATCTCCACTCAAAACGATAGTTCTCTGAAACTAGTTGACAAGTTCACATATCTAGAAAGCAGTGTCTCATCAACCGAGACAGTCATCAACACGCGCCTTGCAAAGGTATGGACAGCTCACGATAGACTTTCGGTCATAGGGAAGTCAGACCTGACCGATAAAATGAAATGCAGTTTTTTCTAGCAGTGGTCGTGTCGATACTGCTGTATGGATGCACTACATGGATGCTAACAAAACGGATGGGGATAAAAGGGGAAGGCAACTACACAAGAATGCTGCAAGTCCTGGAGGCAGCAGCCCACAAAGCAGCAGCTGTACGGCCACTTATCACCCATCACGAAAACTGTCCAAGTTAGACGAACCAGACATGCAGGATACTGTTGGAGAAGTAGGGACGAACTCATAAGTAACATACTCCAGAGGATCCCTTCACATGGACGAGCAAAGGCAGGACGACCAGCTAGAACCTACATACAAACCGCTCTGTGCCAATACAGGATAAAGCCTTGAAGACCTACTGGAAGCGATGGACGATAGAGAAGGGTGACGAGGGAGGTCAGTGCTGATGGCGCGACATGATAATTATGATGATGACTGCTATTTATTGTTTGCACACAGTTAAATAGTTACAATGTTATCAAACACTAATATAGCCCAGTCGGCTGGGGCTGTAGAATTTACCGATTGCATCTCTGCAGAGGGGTAAAACTTCCCCAACGTGTGTCCAAGACATTGCATTGAACCGTCTGATAGTGAGGTTTCAGTCTTGAAGCTTTGGGGAATGTGGAATACCCCTTCATCATCATTGCTGTCAGATCTACTCTGACCCGGAGGAGGTGCCCGTGGTGTAATGGTTATCCTCACAGGATATGGACACGGCGATACGAGTTCAATTCCTGGACAAGACTGATTGCATTTCACATAGCACTAATACCCTTGGGAAAGGTATGAATCCAATTATTCTCCCTCCAGCTATGGGTAAATAGTAGGGCAGACTAGGTTCTTCAGCCTTGGTGAGACAACTAGTCTAGGAGAAGGAAAACTCTGAATTCAAACCTGTTAAACTCCGCTTAAAAAATTGACCTTGTGTCATATCCTGCCCGAGCGGAGGGGTTGGTAAATAGGATCTACTCTGACCCGGAGTGGTAGCTCCTAATGGGATCCCATCGTTCGATCAAATAGAACTGTTTGACATTCGTTCGATAGAATGCTTGAAACCATTTAACTGTGTGCCAACAAATGAGCTTAAGCTTGCTTGAAATTTTATTTGCAAACTTTTCTCTTACAAATTATATATATTCAATGTATAGGTATAAAAAGGATTTGGCATTAAGTAACCAGCAAGGGTCGACATGACATAAAACCAAACAAAAACAAAACAAAACAAACTAACCCTAATAATTCTTGTTGATATTAATTATTCATTTGGAAACAATCAAATGTTTGCAAGTATTGCTATCTAATACAAATAATTCTATTTAATATTAATCATTTGTTTGAACACAGTTATCAATTTCACGCCTATATATTTGCATCTATCTATCTATCTATGACTGTCTCTTTGATATCTTTCTATTTGTATGAGTTCATATCTATCTTAGTCTGCGTTCTCTCTCTCTCTCTCTCTCTCTCTCTCTCTCTTTCTCTCCCTCTCTCTCTTTCTCGGACACATACACACACACATACACATTATATATATACGTCAGCAAGTCTACTAAGCTATTGTAGTAAATTGTGGATTATTTAACGTTTTTCTAATTGTTTACATTAATTATCTCCCTATCTCTGCCATTCCTAAATGTTTGCCTCATTTTAGCGTCCATCTTTTTGTTCAGATTATCTCTCTCTCTCTCTCTCCTCTCTCTCCTCTCTCTCTCTCTCTCTCTCTACTGAATTGAGTTCTATCCTAGGTTATCCTTCTTACTACTTTTCTCTTTCTTCCGTAAGGATTACATCCCTTGCCGTTCAAATAGTACTTCTATTGGCCGTTCGGGGGTGTGACCAAAGAAACTTATAAAAAAGCCTGGCAAAGTAAAAAAAAAAAAAACACACACACACACACACACACATTCTCTTTCTTTCTCGGACAAATACACACACATACACATTATATATATATATATATATATATATGTCGCAAGTCTACTAAGCTATTGTAGTGAATTGTGGATTATTTACCGTTTTTCTAATTGTTTACATTAATTATCTCACTATCTCTGTCATTCCTAAATGTTTTCCCTCGTTTTAGCGTCCATCTTTTTGTTCAGATTCTCTCTCTCTCTCTCTCTCTCTCTCTCTCTCTTTCTCTCGACTGAATTGAGTTTTATCCCAGATTACCCATCTTACAACTTTTCTCTTTCTTTCCTAAGGATTACACCCCTTGCCGTTCAAATAGTACTTCTATTGGTCGTTCGGCGGTGCGACCAAAGGAATTTAAAAAAAGCGTGGCAAAGTCAAAGCACACACACACACACACATTTTCTCTCTCTCTCTCTCTCTCTCTCTCTCTCTCTCTCTCTCTCTCTCTCTTCAGTCCAGCCTTGACAACCTTAAACCAGCACAATTGTACGCATTTCCTCGAAGGCAGGAGCTTTCACACACAAAAGACTTCATGTCGTACGGCGAACGATACCATGCCTTGACGTAAGTCTTCACACAACAACTTCCATTTTATCTAAGACTCTTAACTTATAAAAAAACACTCTTCAGCTACACGAAAGAACGTGGCTCTATAAGAACAATTTTTGGCATTTAATGTCATTTCTCTCTTCCTTCAATTAAGTTTGCGTAGGTAATAAAATATGGTGTTGTTAATTGGTCTTGAATTATTTTATATCGTTTACCCTGAGGAAATATCAAGCTATAATTCATTTCCTTAGCTGCAAGTATCCGAATTGGGAAGGCGTTCTTGCTGTATTGGTCACTGACATGCGAAATGGACACGGTAACACGAGTTCAAACCCTGGACAATCCTGTTTGCATTTCAAATAGCGCTTATACCTTTGGGAAAGGTATGCATACAACAATTCTCCCTCCAGATATGGGTGAATAGTAGAGCTGACTAGACTCACTCCCTAACCTTGGGATGGCTACCGATGTCAGAGAAGGAAAACTTTGAATTCAAACCTGTTAAACTTAAAATGTGTCGCGCGGAGGCGTTGGTGAATGAATACAAGTGTTCGAATTGTTTTGCTCACATTCATGGTAGTAAGATATATACAACAAATATATGAAGACAAAACTCCAAATCGTCCATACCGTAGCCCTTTCCACCACAGTTTCAAATGAAACGTGCGTTTCTTTTTAATTGCTTTTTTTTTTACCTTTCATCATTTGCTTGTACAGTTATATCACGTGTTCATATCAAATACAAATAATTTGAACACTGTCGAACGGTTTCAAGAGTTCTTATCTTAAATAATTTGCACACAGATTAATAGTTCCAAGTATTCCTATCAATTCAAATAATCTGTACACAGTTGATTGGTTTCAAGCATTCCTATCAAATACAAATAATTTGAACACATTTGAATGGTTTAAGTATTCCTATCAAGTAGAAATAATTTGCACAGTTGAGTGGTTTCAAGTATTCTTATCTAATACAAATAATTTGCACGCAGATAAATAGTTCTAAGTATTCCTATCAATTCAAATAATCCGTACACAGTTGATTGGTTTCAAGCATTCCTATCAAATACAAATAATTTGAACACATTTGAATGGTTTAAGTATTCCTTTCACGTAGAAATAATTTGCACAGTTGAGTGGTTTCAAGTATTCTTATCTAATACAAATAACTTGCACGCAGATAAATAGTTCTAAGTATTCCTATCAATTCAAATAATCTGTACACAGTTGATTGGTTTCAAGCATTCCTATCAAATACAAATAATTTGAACACATTTGAATGGTTTAAGTATTCCTTTCAAGTAGAAATAATTTGCACAGTTGACTGGTTTCAAGTATTCTTATCTAATACAAATAATTTGCACACAGTTTAATAGTTCTAAGTATTCCTATCAATTCAAATAATCTGTACACAGTTGATTGGTTTCAAGCATTTCTATCAAATACAAATAATTTGAACACATTTGAATGGTTTAAGTATTCCTTTCAAGTAGAAATAATTTGCACACAGTTGAAAGGTTTCAAGTATTTCTATCTAAAACAAATAATTTGTATACAGTTGAATGTTTTCAAGTATTCCTATCTAATACAATAATTTGCACACAATTCTATGATATCAAATATTCTGGTCTAATACAAATAATTTGCACGCAGTTATATGGTTTCAAGTATTCCTATCTAATACAAATAATTTGTATACAGTTGAATGGTTTCAAGTATTCCTATCTAATACAAATAATTTGTATACAGTTGAATGATTTCAAGTATTCCTTTCTAATACAAATAATTTGTACCCTGTTGAATGGTTTCGCGTATTCATATCTGTCCTTACCCATGAGGTCAAAATAATTACGCGAATGTGTATTCCTAATCCTCTTGGGAAGACGTGGCCCTGGAGGTGACCCTGTCTTCAGTAAAGAGTACGGATATTTCGGCACTGCACTCTGTGTTTACTCGTTCGATCTCCAGTGGTGAAGATCACGGTAAACACTGCTGATGAGATCTAATAAGGTCGAAACAGCTGTCCAGTGGTTCCGTATGTCGTGCGTAAGTGTTCACCGGATTTTTTGGTCATGATAATTCAACTCACAATATAATTCCTCTACTAAAAAAAAGAAAATATACATCAATACCATCTAATACAAATAATTTGCACATACTTGATTAATTTCAAGTATTCCGATCAAACACAGAAAATTTGCACACTGTTGTACGGTTTCAAGTATTCCTATCTAATACAAATAATTCGCATACAGTTAAATGGTTCCAAGTATTCCTTTCTAAAACAAATAATTTGCTCACAGTTGAATGGTTTCAAGTATTCCTATCAAATACAAATAATTTTCACCCTGTATTCCTATGTACTAGTAACAATTTATACACAATTTTATGATTTTAAGTAGTCCTTTCAATTCAGTAATCATTTGTTCGCATATACTGATATGGTTTCATGTAGACAATGATTGCTCAATGGTATTTTACCAGAAACTGTGCAAGACAAATGGTATATTCACAAAATATCATCGGTTCCACTAGTTGAGATCCATAAAATTCTTTGGGATTTTGAGATAGAAATCGATCAATTCCCGATCAATAACTAGGAAAAAAAACTTGTCATCAGTTGGAGTTTGCCGTTCCTGCCGACCACAGATTGAAACAAAAAGAAAAATTCTTCGATCTTAGAAGGGAGATGAAAAAGCTGTGGAACATGAAGTTGACAGTAATACCAATTGTTGTTGGTGTACCGGGATAGTTTCACCGGTATCAGCAATGGAAACCGGAGGAATAGGAGATTAGAGGAAGAAATGAGACCATTTAGACCACAGCACTACTAAAATCAACAAGAATATTTACAAGATAGTTTGGTCTAGTTGAATTTTATGGCATATCAACCATTGTAGGTTATTCAATACCAAATCCTCCTTTATATGTATATATAAAATATATATGATTTGGTTTGGTTGGCTTTTACGGCATATCAACCATTGTAGGTTATTTAATACCAAATTCTCTTTATTCATATATATTAAAAATATAGGATTCGGTTTGGTTGGGTTTTATAGCATATTAACCATTGCAGCTTATTTAATGACAAATCTTGTTAATATATATATATATATATATATATATTTAAACACATTTTGTAGATTAGATTTTTAAACGAGCCTGAGGTTGTTTTTTTTTTGCACACAGTTAAATGGTTTTAAGTATTGCTATATAACAGTTACACATTAATATCAGTCATTCATTTACATGTGAAGTTTGTTCTATTAGATCCATAGATAGGGCCCTATCAAGTGCTACCACTCTGGGTCAGAGTCGAACTGGGAGTCATGGCAATAAAGATTTGCTCAACATTCCCCAAATATCCAAGGCCAGAGCCTCGCCATTTGATAGTTTAATGTCATATCCAGAACATTTGTTTGGTGGTGGGAGTCTTGCTCCTATGCAAATATGTAGTCGGTGTATTTTACAACTCCAGCCGACTGGGAATATTTAGATAATACCTGAAGACTTGAGGGGGAGTTCCTGTCACTCAGGCTCAAGTTGTTTTTATTTATTTATTTATTTATTTATTTATTTAGTGACTGCACACTATCAATGTAGACATAATTCCTAACCAGTTCAGCTATCTCTTCCGAGGCGTTCCTCACCGCACTGACAGTTCACTAAACAGTAAAAACCTTTCGGATACCTGACCTGCTCCTGCGTGGGTAAATTTTCTCATGCATGGCTACCACGCTGTTAACATTAGGAATCTTAGAAACGTCAGTATTAGTGATGAAATCGTTCTGCGGCGCCCAGGGTATATTGTCTGATCTATCTATCTATCTATCTATCTATCTATCTATCTATCTATCTATCTATATATCTATCAGGCTTTGTGCAACATCTAAGTAAAGCTTACTAAATATCTATGAACCTAACTATCTTAAGTTATTTATATATATCTGTTTATCTATCTATCTATCTATATATATATATATATATATATATAGCTTTGTTTAACATCTAAGTAAAGCTTAGTAAATATCTATCAAGCTAACTATCTTAAGTTATTTCTATCTATCTATCTATCTATCTATCTATCTATCTATATATATATATATATATATATATATATGGCTTTGTGAAACATCTAAGTAAAGCTTAGTAAATATCTAGCAAGCTAACCGTCTATCTATCTATCTATATATCTATCTATCTATCTATCTATATATATATATATATATATATATATATATATATATGTATATGGCTTTGTGAAACTACTAAGTAAAGCTTAGTAAATATCTAGCAAGCTAACCGTCTATCTATCTATCTATCTATCTCTCTATATATATATATGTATATATATATATATATGGCTTTGTGAAACATCTAAGTAAAGCTTAGTAAATATCTAGCAAGCTAACCGTCTATCTATCTATTTATCTATCTATCTATCTATATATATATATATATATATATATATATATATATATATATATATATATGGCTTTGTAAAACATCTAAGTAAAGCTTAGTAAATATCTAGCAAGCTAACCGTCTATCTATCTATCTATCTATGTCAGTTTATTCATTTCACTCTATCTATCAATCTCTCTCCACCCTCTCTCTCTCTTACTCTCTCTCTCTCTCTCGTACTCACTCTCTCTTTCTCTCTTACACTCTCTCTCTCTCTCTCTATCTAAGTATATATATATATATATATATATATGCATATGTATATAATTTATTTATCAATCATTTCATATCTATGTCAGTTTAGTCTTCTCTCTCTCTCTCTCTCTCTCTCTCTCTCTCTCTCTCTATATATATATATATATATATATATATATATATATATATATATATATCAGTCTCTTCATAATCTATGTCAGTTTATTCATATCTATCTATTTATACGTGTGTGCGTCTGTGAATCAATCTATTAACATCAGTGTCAGTCAATTCATATCTATCTATCTATCTATCTATCTATCTATCTATCTATCTTTCTAACATTGGCATTTTTAAGAGCTTCAGTATTAGTAACAAACACGGTCGTTATTCAACACCTTTTGAATAATACGGGGGTGTCCTCCGCATCATTCACAGAATGTTCCCGGTAAAAAAAAACTTTGGTTGTGTGAAGATTGATAAGAGCCGTTGGAAAAGTAGAAAAGCCACCCTGCAACTCTCTGGTTTCAAATAGTGGATCAGTTAACGCTTTTCCGAATTATTTACATAAGACGCCCACTTTGACTACCGAATTCATTTTCAAACATGAATCATCTTATGAAAGGAAATCAGATTATTTGTCATACCCACAAGTGATAGTTCTAAGAGCTTCCGTTTTATGTAGATAGGTATTCTAAAACATTTTTCATGTATACATTTGATGACTAATTTTGACAACTCTAAATTTTTCGTTTTTACCAGGACTTTTCTCGGTATTCTAGCCTGTCTTATTAATGCTGTAGTTGGTATAGTATCAAGTCGTCCTATTGTATAGCCACATCATAATCATATCATAATCACAATAATATCTCAATCCAACGGCACATGTACAAATTCAATAAAGAGAAATACACAACACATTAACAGACGAACTCACTGTTGTTCAGGTACGAACGTTTATTAACTTCTTGACTTCTGAGTTCAATTCTTCGACACGAGGAGAGAGAGAGAGACATAATTCTTAAAAGTCTTTCGTATCCTGCTGTATTAAGAAAACTCAAACGCTCGGCATATCTCGTGGAGTTTTAAATCTCCTTTCATCTTCGCTGGTCGGGACCCGAAAAACTTAACCGTATGCCTCAACGGTCGAAACCCAAACTTCTCAACACCATGGTCGGAACTCAACTTCTATTGTCCGTCTGCATGGCCCAAGTCGACTACCAACTCGACCGGTCCCCATTCGACAACCAACTGGACTGGTCTCCAGTAAACTACCAACTCGACTGGTCCCAGCCGAGACCCAACTCGACTAGGCCACAGTCGAGACTCAACTGACGTCTTTTTCAAAACACCCAAATTCTCAGCCCATCGCTTCCAGGCATGACGTCATTCACACTCCAGCCCTATTTCCTCTCTGGGGTTATTATGACAATTGTGATTATCATATCATATGCGCACGAGCGTAAACTGTACCCAATGTCTGTGCACCTGAACTAAGAGCCGAATAGTTCAAAGCCCAACCAAACTGAATGATAAAATATAATTAACGAAAAATGATTTATATAAAAAAATCATTCCGTAATTATATAACAGTCCTCTTATTTCCAAGGTGAACTGGAGTTCAGAGGGTGAACCAAGATCATCCAGACCACAGCACTGGTAAAATCAGGTAGGATACCCAGGAGAGTCCTGGAGATCTCAGTCGACTTACTGTCACTCAGACTGCAGTTGGAGCTGCTGTGAAAATCCATGAAGGAATAAAATAACGTACAAACCAGAATCTGTCCAGGAAGATGAAGCACATCGAAGTCTCTGGTATTTTTCGATACTACCAAACCATCCAGTCGAGTGTAGAGTAAATTGCATCATCCGATTATAAGATATTAAAAAAAAGGTTTAAGACATAAGATAAAACAACTCACAACTTAGAGGTTCACGTAAACGATCTTCATGTGAGTCTGTACAATTACGTTTGAAGTCTCTTTAATTCTTCTAAATTCTGCTAAAAAAATAGTACTCTCAATGTCTAATGTAATTCTTAAGTCTATTCTCTTAACGGCATATTAACCCCTCATTTGTTAGTTAAAGCCAAAATTTACATTCAGTAGTCGTGTCAGACAGCCTCCCGTATCTACAACGGAAGCTCTCGAGATTGATTTTTTTTGTCGGTCACACAGCTGGGCATCAAGTTCACTGGTCGTGGTCGGCTGTCATTTTATTGCAAAATAGTTTTAAGCTAATTATCTGTTCAAATATTTATGAGAAGTGCTGTTTATGTTGTCTTTTAAAAGTAGCGATGTCAATATCACGAATTATTTGCGTCGTCTGCACCCAGAAAACGACAGAAAAAGACAGAGAAAGAAAGACCAGACATCATTACCAGGACATTTGTCTCTCCAGGATTTTACTGTCAATTGTCTTTGACCAGACGCTAAAACCTTTAATACTTCTGCTTTGGCGACGGAATCAACAAGAGAGTTCTCGACAAAATGTTTTGCATTTTTCTCTGGGAGTCGATGGAACAATTATATTCTTCATAGAACCTGAGTTCTTCTTCGGCTTCAGCCAACGACGACGGGTAAAATAAACGAGGATTTTCGAGAAATCTTATGGAAATATAGAAATTTGCTTCGCAATAACTGAAAAAAAAAATGGACAAATGAATAAAAAAAAAAAAAAGATATGCGTCGTGAATCGCAGTGGTTAGCGTGCTAAGCTAACAGGTTGTTTAAAGTGCGTTCGATCCTCACTGAGTTCTGTGTTCATGACCTTGTGCCAAACCATTACTCAATTGAATGCTTGCAAAATCCAGGAAATACAACAGATATTCGTGTATAAGTCGACATCGAGTACAGGTCGATCTATGTTTGAGGCTCATTGTTTTCTTGTTTTATGTGTGCTTCTTTGTAAAAATCCAAAACGCAACTATGTATTCGTGTATAAGTCGACTTTTGTTTGATGGTCACAATTCTCTTTTCATGTGGAACTGTTTCTTTGTAAAATTCAAAGCATAGCTGTGTATTCGTGTACAAGTCGACTTTTGTTTGAGGCTCATTGTTTTCTTGTTTTATGTGTGCTTCTTTGTAAAAACCCAAAAAGCAACTATGTATTCGTGTTTAAGTCGACTTTTGTTTGATGGTCACAATTCTCTTTTCATGTGGAACTGTTTCTTTGTAAAATTCAAAGCGTAGCTGTGTATTCGTGTATAAGTCGACTTTTGTTTGACGGTCACAATTCTCTTTTTATGTGGTACTGTTTCTTTGTAAAATCTAAAGCGTAGCTGTGTATTCGTGTTTAAGTCGACTTCATATACAGGTCAACATTTATTAGATAATCACGACTCTTTCTTTTTATGTAGACATGTTTCAAAACGTCACAATGTATTTGCGTATAAGCTGACTTCGTAAACAGGTCGACTTATATTTGATAATCAAGGTTCTCTCGTTTTATAAACAAATATCTTTAATCATGCAATCGAAAATAAGTTTTCCAACTGGGCTGCAGACGTTAAAAATGAAGTTGATTACATTTTTGAAGACAATATTTAAATTTCATATATAAAGTAAGTAACGTTGGCGACCGCAGTCGAGGGCGACCAGAAGGCTCCTTTTTCAATAGCTACTACACCGTGGTGTATGGGAGGTCGCTACTCCTTTTCCTGGATTGCTTCACTTTACCCTTGATACATACCTAATATCACTCAGTGTTAAGCTAGGAGGTATCAAGTACCATTTTAAAATACTTTTTATTATGACGCAACGTGGGATTGAACCCAGGTCTCCCAGACCATTGGCGAACACTCTACTCACTCGGACAATGAGCCGGTTATATATATACATATATATATAGAGAGAGAGAGAGATGCTCGTGGTGTAATGGTTATCTTCGTTGAAAATGGATACGGCCCACTGATTTCAAATCCTGGAAGAGGCTGTTTACATTTCCCATCGCGCTAATACCCTGGATATACATCCAACTATTCTCCCACAAATTATTACCAAATAGTAGAACAGATTGTGTGTTTCAACGTTGGTATGGAGACCAGTCTACGAGAAGGAAAACTCTGAATTTAAACATGTTAGATTCCGCTTAAAAATTTGACCTTGAGTCGCATCTTGCTGCCTCAGAGATGGGTTAGTTGTTTTTTGTTTTGATTTGGTGAGAGATTCCGTGTAGAGGTTGTCTCTCTCTTTTTCTTTTTCTTTTTCTTTTTAAGGGTGTGTTTCGTGTCTTCCCTGGGGAGTGTAATTTTCTCTTACCCTAATTAGTGTTTGATATTTGATATCCTATAAAGCTTTTTGATTGATTTACTCTTGGTCGTTTTGAGTGTTGGAGGGGTAGTTGATATGCTACAGATCCCATTAAGACAGTGATCCCTATATAAACAAAACACCAACTGGACAAAACTATTAAAAATTCTCTGACAAAAGCCATAAGTACAAAACGCGCGTAAGAACTAAATAAATAATTTTCAAAAGCATATGAATACTCTTTGAGGATCTATTCCTTTTAATATATATACGTGTGTGTGTGTGTGTATGGGTGTTGTATATATATATATATATATATATATATATATATGTGTGTGTGTGTGTGTGTGTGTGTGTGTGTGTGTATGTGTATATGGGTGCTATATATATTTATATGCGTGTGTGTATGTGTATATGTGTATATGGGTGTTATATATATATATATATATATATATATATATATATATGCGTGTGTGTGTGTGTGTGTGTGTGTGATTAAACAGTAAAGACACATTTTCTCTATATGATTTCATTAAGATCCTTTAGAGTTTCCTGATTAGTCTCTTAGTTTCGGGTTCGATTTGGTGGATAAATTTACCAAAATTGTCCCGAGCGCATTCGGACTCTTCATAGGCCATCGTCAGGGGTTACTTGCACGCGTAAAAAGTGTTTGTTTAAATGAGTTTTGAAAGTTTTCGGGTTTGTATAACATAACAAAACTGCGCAAACGCAGAGTTGGATAAAACTGAGTTGCTGATGAATTAAAAAAAACAAAAAAAACAGAACACTATCAAAGGAAACAGAATTCTATTAAGAAATATGGATTATCAAAAAAAATCTAATGGGATCTAAAAACATCGTCGCTATTTTCAAAATTAATTCTATTGATTTTAGGGGTTTCTTTGTTTTTATATGTAGGACTTCTAGTATTTCTAGTCATAGCTTATTAACCTGAAACCAAGACACTTATCAGGTAATTCGAAAGGATCTTAATTAAATTATACAGACAAAATATATCTTTACTATTTAGTTAAACATGCTTAAATGAACGACTGCTACCTAACAACGTATATATATATATATATATATGTGTGTGTGTGTGTGTGTGTGTGTGTGTTAAACCAGTGCTAATGTACTTAAATGTCTTTAGCAACTGGCACTAATTATAGAATTCCATTTAAAAGCAAACGCCATAATCTTCAACGGCAAAGACACTCTTACATAGTAGTAATATGCTAAAACAAAAGTTACATTACTTTTGTAATAGATCCCCCCTTGATGATGGCCCAAAGTCGGACAGAAAGTACTAGGGATACATACAACTATGGACAATACATAAATCAATTCCCTCCCGAATACGATAAAAGTAATACGGGAATTCGAACGGATCCAGAAGAAAATATGTAGACATAAAATGTCTATTATGTTTAATGAAATTTGCATATATATATATATATATATATATACATGTGTGTGTGTATGAGTGTGTGTATTTGTGCTATATATACATATATATATATATATACTCTGGCGAAGGAATTTACGGCTGCCGCTCGCATAATGCAAAGCTCTTCGACCGAACTGAGCACTCCTGTATATTTATATTTATAACGTATAAAATGTAAACAAACGAACGCTACTATTAATACCTTATAATTCCTGAGCTGACGTAGTACGCTTGTTGGCTGGGTGGTATGATACTAAGTCTGACGTAAACTTGGGCGGGTTTCGATCTCAGCTTAAAGCATCCTACGTGTCTATCCACACTGAAGAGTTGTGATAAAACGAAATAGTCTGTCTGTGGATGACAATATGTATATATATATATATATGTGATAAAAATAAGTGGAAAGTGGAATCTACCATTTCTCTCTCTATATATATATATATATGGAGAGAGAGAGAGAGAGAGAGAGAGTGTTCGCCAATGGTCCGGGAGACTGGGGTTCAAACCCAAGTCGCGTCATACCAAAGACTTTTAAAATGGTACTTGATACCTCCTTGCTTAACACTCAGCAATATAAGGTACTATCAAGGGTAAGGTGGAGCAATCCAGGGAAAGGAGTAGCGCCCTTCCCTACACCTCATTGTAGTAGCTATCGAAAAGGGAGCCTTCTGGTCGCCCTCGACTGCGGTCACAAGTTTTACTTACTAACTTATATATATATATATATATATATATGTGCGTGAGTGTGTGTTGTTGCATATATATATATATATATATAATATTTTCTTCCGTCATTTTGTAATCTCATAACTTAACCCATTCTCGTTCAAATTATCTCAAAGTTTAACATCATTTGTTGAAACAATAAAAAAATATTTTTTTATATATTTTTTTTACGAATATTACCGTTTCATTCAATCTTCTGCCATCTTTCTGGCAAATTTCTCTCCGGCATATCAACCTTTGTGGGTTATTTAATCCCAACGTCATCCTTGTAGAAAGGCAGCGTTCATACAATATAAACCATAGGGAAGTTCATGCCTTTCTCAAAAGTATTAGTCCGAAATTGAAAGTTATAGCCTGACTGGATTTCGAACCCGTTTACCACCATGTTAAAGTCAAGTACGTTAGCCACAACGTCTTGTATATATATATGGATGTTTTACGATAGCTGTATCTCATGGAAGCAATATGCAATGTATCAAATGGGAGATATAGAATTAATATTTAAAAAAAAACGAATTATATATATATATATATAAAATTTTATATAAAAAAAGGTTATATATATATATATATATATATATATAACCTTTTTTTATATAAAATTTGTTTTTTTTGGGGGGGTTCTAGTTTTTTAAAGAAATTATTTTCAATAAAATCTTCTCGATAAGATCAATGTTTTGTGGGTGGTGGCTTATCTCGTTAAATCTGAGAGTGGGGGTTGGAGGAAGAATCAATTTCTTTTACCTCGGTCACTGTGCTTCCTATTCATTCATTGAAAAGAGAATAGAACCTCAAATTACGAGGAATTTTGTAAATAAAATTCGTGTGTTCCATCCGGGGTTTTTAAGTAGTTTTTTTTTTCTTATACAGTAAATGCGGTATTTTGGTGGTTGCGGCCTGCCTGGCGAAGGATCAGTGCCCTATTGTATTGGATGAATGTGTCGGCGAATGTGGTTAGCTAGGGACCCTTAGTTTTATAGTACAACATAACCGCTCCCCTTCCTCGTCCTCCTCAAAAAACTTGAGGGAGGTGATCTCGTGGTGTAATGGTTAAAGCGATGGACTGCGGAATTGTAGTAAGCGAGTTCGTACTCCAGTCGCGCTATTACGTTCACTTTCGGACAAATACCCTTGGGAAAGGTATGAACCCCCTTATCCTCCCAGCTATGGGTTAAATAGCACCACTACTGTTCTTCTAGGAGAATGGCTTTGGCATTAAATAACCTAAAAAGGTTGATATGCCATTAAATAAAGAAACCAAACCAACCAATCAAAAAGCTTGGGGATATATGTTCCTCAATGATAAAATTTTGTAAAATTTTATTTAAATGAAAATAAAGGAATCTGCGATTTGACTTTCTTGAACAGTAAAAAATCCAAAAACAATGACGGGCCAAGGAAGAAAAGTCGATTCAAACAGTTAAGTTTATTGTGGCGGTATTTTATGGCATACCAAACCTTGCGGTTTATTTAATGCCAAATCCGGTTTATACATATATCTACATGATTTATAAGCAAAAAACCTGTTCTTAACTTAATTTTTAAACAAGTCAGGCCTTATTTATTTGCACACAGTCGTATGATTTCATTCATTGTTATCTTGCACTAATAATTCTGTTAAACATTAATCATTTGTTTGCAGAGAGGTAAATGGTTTCGAGTATTTTTATCCAATACTAATAATTTTATCTGATATTTATCATTTGTTTGCATACAGTTAAATAGTTTCATATGTCTACACATATATATATACATAAATATCATCATCATCATCATGTCGCACTGCTAGCATAGATCTCACAGACCCTCTCTCGCCTTCCGTCTCTATCATCCATCGCTCCCGGTAGGTCTTCCAGGCTACATCCTGTGTCAACACAGAGCTGCTCTCTGTAGTTTATAGCTGGTCGTTCTGCCTTGCTCGTCCATGTGAAGGGGTCCACAGGAGTATGTCGCTTATGAGTTCGTACTTACCTCCCCAAAAGTGTCCCACATGTCTAGTTCATCTAACTTGGATAGTTTTCATGTTGGGTGGTATGTCGACGTACAACTGCTGTTTTGTGGTGCGCTGCCTCCAGGATTTGTTCAATATTGCTCGCAGCATTCTTGTGTAATTAGCGCCAAGCCTTTTCTCCATGCGTTTTGTTAGCGTCCCTGTTGTACATCCATATCAGTATCGACACGACCGCTGCTTAGAAAAAAAATGCATTTTATTTTATCAGTCAGGTTTGACTTTCAATGTCCGATAACTTATTGTAAGCTGTCTATGCCTTAGCTAGTCGCGTGCTGATGTCTTTCTCGGTTGATGAGACTGCTTTCTGGGTAGGTGAACTTGTCCACTAGTTTCAGAGAACTACCATCTAGTGTGGATGTGCCACTTCTTTGATTAAAGCACGCCTCTGGTGGTGTAATGGTTAGCAAGCTCGACTAGCAAACCTACACGAGTGAGTTCGAGTCTCATTGGGTGTCCCTTTCATATGGCCTTGTGCCACATCTAAGCAAAAAGCTTAGTAAATTACCACGTCTTTTCTGTGTTGACATGGAGGCTTATGCTACCTGCTGTTCGTTTCAGACTATGTAGCAGGGATTAGGCTTGACAGGGGTATTTGCCAGAAGCGCTATGTCATCGGCGAAGTCCGCGTTCATAATTGTTTGTGCAGGGTATCTTCTGCTTCTTCCTTAGCCAGGTTGAAACTGTTATCTTTTATTATATCTATAGACGTTCTATGTACGTACTCTAGGCAGATTATAAACAGGTATAGGCCAAATGTCGAAGTAGTCGGTGTCTCCATCCGGGGAGCAGACTTTTACTTTCGTGTTTTTATGCAGCATCATTATTGCTGTGATGGTTTGTTAGGTGAAGCCGTAGGTGAGAATTATTTGCTTCATCTTATATACAGGGTATTTGTTGCTGTGTTTTAGGGTTGTTGTAGTCTTCTGATAAGACCGGTGGAAGAACAACTCAAACAAAGGGTGATAGGTGAACGTTGTTGTATTAGCAGAAAAAGGAAGTCATACAAAGGAATTACTAGCCGTTCTCGGCTTGTCAAATGTCTCGTAAGAAACGAGAAGTTGTCTTCTCCGAGCGAGCTAAGCTCGGCGAATATGTTTAGGTTGAACGAGTCCATCTTTGGGGTATGGTATGATATGTCCCCATAACAAGGGTGTATCAACTCTTGTGGGTTATTTAATGCTAAATCTTATATATACACAGGGTATTTCAAAATAGATGCAACCCATTAATATGATATTGCTTTATTACGGAGACAAGCGCAATGGCGATCATTTTAAACACGTCCTATAAAAAATACATCTTCTGAGTTGGAGATATTAAATTCATATATTTTTAAATTGTAATTATATCAGCTTCCAGGACATGCAATCTTTTTTTGAGTTTCTTTTCTCAGTAATAAATGATTATTTCTGCCCGACTACTTTCAAAGTAGTAATGAACATACAAAAGTTACATCCCTTTTGTAATAGATCCTTCCCTGGTGATGGCCCAAAGTCGGGCAGAGAGTACTTTGGAAATAAACAATTAAGGAAAATATATCAATCAATTCCCACCGAATACAATAATATCAATACGGCAAGATGAAAGGATCAACAAGAAAATATGTAGACAGAAAATGTCTATTATATTCAACGAAATTTGTATTAATGAAGAAATGCTGCCAATATATATATATATATATATATATAGATTGAGGTTTGTTGACATTTTCAGTATCAATACTCAATACACGACAGGATCCATTTAGGGTTTTTGTTGCCGTTTTTGTTTGTTTTTGTTGTCTTGTTTATTAATTTTTCTTTGCCACTTGAACTCTTTCAAGACATCTTGCAATATATATATATATATATATATAATGTTTGCTATATTTATAAATGAAAACTGCTCAATATTATTGATACAGTACATAAGGAACACATTTAATGCCCAAGAAACTTTACTCTTGAATACACATCTGAAGACGGTGCAACTGCATGTGAAAGCAGTTTATGAGAGATGAGAAGAGATATATAGGTCCACTAAAAGATTTATACCTTTTTAACAATCATTTTCTTTTCGTTTTTACGTACGTGTATGTTTCCAACCTGTTGCTTTCGTCAGAGAACATTAAGTAATTTACTAGGTTTTCTGCTTGGATGATTTTATTCTTGCTGTTGAAGTATCTCTGGATTGAGATAAAGAGGGAGTTGATATTTTCATTTCATTTTTATTCAGTGTTTGGTTTGGTATGATTTATTTTGATATAGGCGGGGAAGGTTCGAGTTTGGCTGGGGATAGTAGAATATGTTTTAGTTTTTCATTGTTTATTTTGATGTTTAGTTTAGAAATTGTGATATTTTGATATTCATCCAACTTCCCACCAGATAGGATTTGACACAAGGTCATTTTAATGTGGAGAGCCATACGTGACAGGTGCAAAAATACTTGGACGATTCGGCATTTCCTTAATGAAGCCCCTCACACGCCTATCAATTAACTTAACCAGGCAAAGCCCCCACTCTGGGACCAAGTGTTCAATATATACCCGGCACGAATGCTAGGTGGTCTGCGCGAAGGCAAGTGGTCAGTGATAAGAAGCTGAGGGTTTTTTTTTTCTCCCAGAATTATCTCAGCCCAGTCGGCTGGGGCTGTAAAATACAGCGGCTGCATCTCTGTAAAGGGGTAAGATCCCCGCGCCTGCGAGTGTCCTGGATATGGCACTATACAATCTGATGGTGATGTTCCAAACTTAGAGCCGTGGGCAATGTGGAGTACCCCATCATTGCCATTGTTCCCAGATCCACTCTGGTCCGTAGTGGTTGCACCTGACAGGGTCCTATCTATGAGTCAAATGGAACTGTTTGCTAATTTAAAATGTGTACAAACAAATTGTTATATTTTGACTTTAGACCCGGCCGAAAATGCCATTCCAAGGTGATGCACCGGAAGGAGGTGACACATTCTAATGGCAGTTATGAGAGGAAATCGCTTGGGCGGAAATTGGCTGATGAAATGGAACGAGCTAAAATAATTCACATAGTACACTCATAGACTGATGCACGGGAAGAGAGTGACCTGTAAACTGCATGACAGTTATTTCCGATTGATGACGATCAAACATGTGATTTCAAAGATTGAGTGGGCGTTAAACTATTATATAACACAGTTGAGTTGAGTTCCGCCAGTTGAGTTGAGTTCGAGTTCCAGTGGAGACGAGGTGTGGTAGGGAAAGCCACACTAGGCCGAAGGGGCTTGGGGCCCTGATGAATTGGGGTCCAGAGAAGATGCTGATAAGATGCAGTAAAGAAAGCCAGCACCCAGCAGAGTGGACCCCAGGGCCTCCGGTTGGGCATCAGAAGAACAAGAAAGACACGACATGACGGCCATAAGTTTGGGGGTCAAAATATTTCAGTTCTGTTCGGTCTCCAACTCCCTCTCACACACAAACCTTGAGTAACCCTTTTCGAACCCTTGCAATAAAGTGAGAGGTAAATATTTTTGTTAAAGAAGTCTTCCTGCGTCTTTATCATTGCGCGCGTCCTTATCATTGCGTCAGTAAGAATATAACAAAATGACTTTTGCTAAATTGAATTGTTAGAAATAGAATTGTCTGACTATTTAACTGTCAATAAAAATTACTGATTTCTACTTGAATTGTAAGAGATATATAGCAATTACTGGAACGTTTTAACGGTGACCAAATTAATGAGTAACATTGATTAGAATTATTAGATGGATATATTCCCTTTATCTAATAAATGACCTTCACAGATAGATAGATAGATAGATAGATAGATAGATAGATAGATTCCTCTTATCTAATGAATGACCATCATAGTAGATAGATAGATAGATTCCTCTTATCTAATGAATAACCTTCATTGCCATTTTTCATTAGATATGAAGAGGATTTGGCATTAAATAACCCACAATGGTTGATATGCCATAAGACACAACTAAACCAAATCATATATATCTAATATATATGTATAAAAAGGATTTGGCATTAAATAACCTACAATGGTTGATATGCCATAAAACACAACCAAGCCAAATCTTATATATTTAATATACATGTATAAAGCGGATTTGGCATTAAATGACCTTCAATGGTTGATATGCCATAAAACCCAACCAAACCAAATCTTATACCTTTAATATATATGTATAAAGAGGGTTTGGAATTAAATAACCTACAATGGTTGATATGCCATGAAACCAAATCTAACCAAATCCAATTTATTTAATATATATGTATAAAGAGGATTTGGCATTAAATAACCTACAATGGTTGATATGCCATAAAACACAACCAAACCAAATCATATATATATATATATATATATATATATATATATATATATATATATAAAGAGGATTTAACATTAAATAACCAACAATGGTTGATATGCCATGAAACCCAACCAAACCTTGTGTCCTGGATATGACACTAAACTATCTGATGGTGAGGTTCTAGCAGTACTGGAGCTTTGGGGAATACGGAGTACCCCTTCATTGCCATCGCTCCTAGGTCCACTCTGGCCCGGAGTGGTAGCACCTGATAGGGCCCTATCTATGGATTAAATAGAACTTACAGCATATTATGCTAAAATGAACTGAGTAAACTGAATAGCTTGAAATAGAAACGTTTTTGACAATTAAACCGTACTTACACTTAAACTGCGTGCTTATGCTTAACTGTATTATTTCAAATAGAACTGTTTTTCGACATTAAACTGTATTTACACTTAACAGAATTATTACATATAACTGCTTGAATAGTTTGAAATGGAAATGTTTTGACAATTAAACTGTGTACTTATGCTAAACAGAACTGTTTTCAATAGAACAGATTATTTACATAAAAATGGATTTGGCATTAAATAACCTACAAAGGTTGATATACCATAAACCCAACAAACCAAACCAAACCAAACCAACCCAATTCCTATATATTTGATATATTTGTATAAAGACGATTTGGCATTAAATAACACAAAATAGTTGATGTGCCATAAAACCAAACCAACTAAACAGAATTATCTACTTGATGATTTGAAGGAAGAACTTCTAAAATTCTTCAGAAGAAACATATCTTTTTGACACGTCTCAGATATGTCTGAAAGATGAAAACAAGATTTTAGATTAGTTATCTGATATAGTTTGCGAATAAATTATTAGTCTAAAGAAAAATTACTACTAATTATTGTCATAAGAAATAGCAATCAATAACCCAGCAAGAGTTGATATGCCATAAAACCAACCAACCAATCAACCAACCAACCAAACAGAATCATGACACCATAGTTTTTTAAAATTCTTCTTTGACTATCTTTGCACTAAGGCCTTTGGGCTTGCCGCCTGATATTCGTTTCGGGTGGTTGTTCAAAGACATGATCACTTGCCCCAGAGGGCCGTCCCTCTACCCAAGTTCTTTGCCTGCTTGCAAGTTTATTAAACGGTGCATGAGGTACCCTCTTAAGGACATGCCGACGGGGTTAAACTATTTTGCACCTTCTGCGAATGAGTCTCATTTTGTGGGAAGCCCCCATTATAAACTGGCTTTGTGCCATATTATATCGTGAGAGGGTGACAGTTAAATACCTCTTGTTTGACTACCTTTTAACTTGCTGAGTGTTTCACAAATTTTAAAATGTCCTTTTTTTCCAGAATCAAGGACACCTGCTGGATTTTAAACAAATATCAGTTGAAACGAAATAATCTGATGGTGAGGTTCCAGTGATGCTGGAGCTTTGGGGAATGCGGGGCACCCCTTCATTACCATTGCTCCCAGGTCCAAACTGGCTCGGAATGGTAACACTTGATAGGGTCCTATCCATGGGCTAAATAAAATTGAATACTTATGCTAAACTGAATAGTTTGAATTAGAACTGGTTGACTAAACTGAATAGCTAGAAGTAGAAATGTTTTTGACAATTAAAATCTACTTACATTTAAACTGCGTACTTATACTAAACTGAATTATTTGAAATGGAACTGTTTTTGACTTTGAAACTGTACTTACACTAAACTGAATTGTTTTATATAGAACTGTTTTGACATTTAACTGTGAGTAAACAAAATATGTACTTATCCTAAATTGAAATAGGGGAATTAGAACAGTTTGAATAAACTGAATAGCTTGAAATAGAAATGTTTTTGACAGATAAAGTTGTACTCATGCTAAACTAAATTGTTTAAAATAGAACTGATCATTTGTATAAAAATGGATTTGGCGTTAAATAACCTACAAAGGTTGATATGCCATAAAATCCAACCAACCAACCAAGATAGGTGTGAAGTCTTCTCACAAGACTCGGCATTAATTGAGACTCTGGCAGGAGGCAGTATACACCAAATGCGTCTTGTTGATGTCTGCTACAAGTTTGTGGTCCAGAGTTCTTGGCAGAGGACTCCCCTCCTCAATGAGTGTCCTGCAAATGACACTAAACAATCTGATGGTGAGGTTTTAATAATACTGGAGCTTCGGGGAAGGCAAAGCACCCCTTCACTGCCATCGCTCTCAGGTCCACAGGAGCCCGGAGTGATAGCTCCTAGTGGAGCCTTATCTATGGGTTAAATAGGACTAAACAGCGTACTTATGCCTAACTAAATTATTTGAAATAGAACTGTTTTAGATATTTAAACCGTATATTTATGCTAAACTGAACTGCTTGAAATAGAACTGTTTTAGATATTTAAACCGTATATTTATGCTAAACTGAACTGCTTGAAATAGAACTGTTTTAGATATTTAAACCGTATATTTATGCTAAACTGAACTGCTTGAAATAGAACTGTTTTAGATATTTAAACCGTATATTTATGCTAAACTGAACTGCTTGAAATAGAACTGTTTTGACATGTAAACTGCGTGCTGATGCTAAACTGAATTGTTTGAAATAGAACTGTTTTGACATTTAACTGTGTGTGGACAAAAACAATACTTATACCAAACTGAAGTGTTTGAATTAAAACTGTTCAGCTAAACTAGATAGCTGGAAATAGAAATGTTTGAAACAATTGAACTGTGTATTTATGCTTTTCTGAATTGTTTGAAATAGAACTGTTTTTGTATAAAAATGGATTTTGCATTCAATAACCTACAAAACTTGATATGCCATAAAACCAAAACAGCCAAAAAACCAACCTTGTCAGAGAATGTGGTCTATGTAGTCCCATTTTCACCAGCCCGATTTGTACAAATAATCTGATCAAGCGTTGTTTCCTTTCATGAACTGAAAGCATCTTTGTCAGAAAATGTTCCCTGTGTATCTATTTAACAACCCTTCCGGACAGGCAGGATGCGACTCCAGGTCAGTTTTTAAGTGGAAATTTAAATTCAGAGTTTTCCTTCTCTTAGACTGGTTGAACCTAGTCTGACCTACTGTTCACCCATTGCTGGAGGGAGAATAATTGGATTCATACCTTTCCCTAGGGTATAATATCTATATGAATGGGAGGTGCCCGTGGTGTAATGGTTATTGTCGTAGGAAATGGCGACACGAGTTCAAAACCTGGACGAGGCTGATTGCATTTCACATAGCACTAATACCCTTGGGAAAGGTATGAATCCAATTATTCTCCCTCCAGCTATGGGTAAATAGCAGGGAAGACTGGTTCTTCAGCCTTGGTGAGGGAACTAGTCTTGGAGAAGGAATACTCTGGATTTAAACTTAAACTCCGCTTAAAAAATGACCTTGTGTCATATCCTGCCCGAGCAGAGGGGTTGGTAAGTAGGATAAGATCCATGTGAAATGCAATTGGCCTCGTCCTGGATTTGAACTCGTGTCACCGATAATCATTACACCACGCTCACCTCCGTGTTTTCTCTGTAGTCCATCTTTCACCGGCCTGATTTACATAAGGAATCTAATCAAGGCAAACTACATATCATGAACTGACGGCAACTTTTGTTATCTCCCTATTTCTTGACATCGAAACTACAACTCGCCTCCACACTCACATATGTTCCAGTCCACTGGGTTGCAGAATACACCGACTGTATCTCTGCAAAGGGGTAAGACTGCACCCCCCCACTATCACAACGAGTGTCCTGGTAATGACACTAAACAATTTGGTGGTGAGGTTCCAATAATGCTGGAGCTTTGAAGGATGCAGAGTACCCCTTCATTGCCATCATTCCCAGGTCCACCCTGGCCTGGAGTGGTAGCACCTTATATTTATGGATCAAATAGAACTAGACTGCATACTTATGCTAAACGGAATTGCTTGAAATAGAACTGTTTTTGATATCTAAACTGCAAACTATGCTAACCTTGATTATTTGAAATTGAAATGTTTTGATATCTAAACTGCGAACTTATGCAAAACTGACATGTTTGAAATAGAACGGTTTTCGAAATTTAACTGTGTATTTATGCTAAGCTGAATTGTTTGAAATAGAACTGTTTTCGACATTTAACAGTGTATTTATGCTGAATTGAATTGTTTGAAAAAGAACTGTTTTCGACAATTAAACTGTGTATTTATGCTGACTTAAATTGTTTGAAACAGAACTGTTTATATGTATAAAAACGGATTTGGCATTAGATAACCTACAATGGATATTATATTCATAAAACGTATTTACATACTATGGAATATTGGATTGTGAAAAATGATATAAATACCAACTAGAACCAATGACAGCCCTAAGGAACAACTATTATCTAGGACTTTGTCATCCAAACTGATAGAAAAATTAAAAGAGCAAGAGACCAGATGTAGTGGTTAGGGACTATAAAAGAAAAACAGGGCTTCTAATTAATATGCCAATACCAACAGATAATAATATATCAATCAAAGAATAAATACAAAGGGCTGGAAATAGAAATTGAGAAAATATGGCACCAGTAATAGTGGGAGCACTGGATATGATCAAAAAGGGACAAATAAATATATTAATAAAGTACCTGGCAGTTCCAGCCAGTATGAAATACAAAAAAAAAACACTTGGCAGAATTGCTCATCTCCTAAAGAGACTAAAAAATAACCCCAAAAAGAGGCAGTAAAAAAGATATATTCATAGAATGGATATAATTACTACCTTCCCTCAGGTTAGGTCTTGGGTAAAACCTGTGGAAGGATTATAAGAGCCCGAATTTAAGACTGAAAATTATGTAATAATAATAGCCTTATAAAAGGGATAAATACCTGGACCATGTCCATCGTAAGATATTCGAGACCATTCTTGAAGTGGACCAGTAAAGAAAAATTAACCAGAGAATAAGAAAACTAATGACCAAGCATAAGGCCTACATTCCAGAGGTGACGTTGACAAACTCTATGTGTCAAGAAAAGAAGGAGGAAGAGGACTTACCAGCATTGAAGACAGTATGGACACATCGATACAGAGACTCAAAGACTACATAGAAAAGCGTGAAAGAAGACGAATTACAGCCACTAGAAACAATACTGGCAATATGAAGGCCAACAGGACGACAATTATCAATGGATGTTTTAAGCGTCTAATAAGCAACATCTCACACGGGAAAACCTGGATGTGGCTAAGAAAGAGAGAAACTAAATTTCTCCTAATAGCAGCACAAAACTACGCCATAAAGACCAATCATATCAAAGTAAAAATAGATAAGACGCAACAAAACAGCAAACGTAGGTTATGTGGTGAGAGAGACGAAACAATCAACCACATAATAAGCGAATGCAGCAAATTAGAACAAAAAGAATATAAGACTAGACTTGACTGGGTGGGAAGGTGATCCACTGGGAATTGTGCAAGAGATTGAAATTTGACCATACGAACAAATGGTATATGCAAAACCCAGAATTTATCCAGGAGAAAGAGACGCACAAACTCCCATAGGATTTTGACATATAAACGGATCATTTAATCTCGGCCAGACAACCAGACCTTATAATAATCAACAACAAAAAAAGAGAACTTTGCTGTCACAGCTGATCACAAAGTAAAATTAAAAGAAAATGAAAAGGATAAGTATCTGGACTTTGCTTGAAAACTGAAAAAAAATGTGGAACATGAAAGTGACGGTGATACCAATTATTTTTAGAGCTCTTGGTACAGTCACCGAAATATTAATAAAGGGACTGGAGGACTTTGAAATAAGAGGATGAGTGGAGACCATCCAAACTACTACATTATTGAGAACGCCCAGAATACTGAGAAGAGTCCTGGACACTTGAAGAGACTTGCTGTCCCTCAGATTCCACTGAAAGACCATCAGCTAATGTAAAAAATTCTCACTGAGTAAAAATGACAATAAAGTGTATCAACTATTTTAAACATTATACACGATTGGGTGGGAAAGGTGATCCACTGGGAATTGTGCCAGAAATACTACCAAATGATTTATGAACAACTCCGAATCCGTTCTGTAGAATGAGAATCATAAATTTCATTGGGATTTTGAAATACAAACGGATCACCGAATCCTGGCCAGACAACCAAACCGTGATAATTAACAAAAAAAAAAAAAAAAAAAAAAAAAAAAAACAGCCAGAAGACCAGGCCAAGCGATAGACCAGACCAAAAAAAAAAGGGTGAGACCTGTCGAAATCTGGATTTTGCAGTCCACGTGGACCATAAAATGAACATAAAAGAAAACGGAAAAAGAGAGAAAAGTAGTCGGACCTAACTCTAGAACAGAAAAAAAATAGAATATGGTGACAGTGATACCAATTGTAATTGGTGCACTCGGAACGATCTTTAAAAGCTTGATAAGTGAGCTTGGAGAGTTGGATATTAGTGGACTAGCCAAGACCATCCAGATTACAGCTTTGTAAAGATCGACCAGAATACTGCGAAGAGTCCTGGAGACTTGAAGTGACTTACTGTCACTTAGACTCCTATGAGAGACCATCGGCTAACGCTGATAAGAAAGACTCGTAAGCAATAATAATAATAATAATCCACAGGGAATTGTGCAAGAAATTTAAATTAGACCATACGAACAAATGGTATATGCACAACCAAGAATCTTTCCTGGAGAATCAGACGCAACAATTCCAGTGGAATTTTCGACCAGACAACCGGGCCTTATAATAATTAACATAAAAAAAAGAGAACTTGCAAAATTGTGGACTTTCTTGTCCCGGCTGACCACGGAGTAAAACTGAAAGAAAGTGAAAAGGAGGATAAGTTCTTGGGTCTGGCTGGGGAATTGAAAAAAACAGTAGAACATGAAAGTCACAATTATACCAATCGTGATTGGTGCTTTTGGTACAGTCACCAAAGGATTATTAAAGGGACAGGAGGACTTGGAAATAAGAGGGCGAGTGGAGAACATCCAAAATACGCCATTACTAAGATGGGCCAGAAAACGAAGAAGAGTCCTGGAGACTTGAGGAGACTTGCTGTCACTCAAACTCCAGTGAGAAACCATCGACTAACGCTAGTGTGTAAAACTCGAAAAGGAGTAAATAATAAATATTAATTATATACACTTGGGTACCTGCCTTATAATCTACGGTTGAGAAAACCCAGTCTCTTTTTTTCCTGCAATTTCGTATGTCAAATTACTTACAAATTGATTACCTTATGTGTTTAACAAGGTTGAAAAGCGTATTATGAATGCCACACAAAGTCAGACGCTTGAATAGGCAAGCCAGAATAGGTGAAAAATTAATTAGTTCAAATTACGGCTTTTTGTGTGAAAACGTACGCGAACCGGCATTCAAGTCGACTCGTGATTTTCGGTGTCCTGTGTATAACACTGAACAGCATTTGATGGTGAAGCTCTCGTCTTAGAATTTTGTGAATGGAGAGTACACATTCATTACAATTACTCTCAGGTCCACTTTGACTCTGAGTGGTAGCACCTGTTAGGTTCTCATCCATGGTTAAACAGAATTGTTCAATCTTTTATTACTATTAATATCAAATAGACTTATTAGTGTTAGATAGAAATACTTGAAACCTTTTACCTGTGTGCAAACAAGTGATTGATATTAAATAGAATCATCAGGGTTAGATAGAAATACTTGAAACTATTTACCTGTGTGCTAGCAAATGATTGATATTAAATAGAATTAATAGTGTTAGATAGTAATACTTGAAACCATTTAACTGTGTGCAAACAAATAATTAATATTAAATAGAATTATTAGTGTTAAATAGCAAAACTTGAAACCTTTTAACTGTACGCAAACAAATAATTAATGTTTAATGGAATTTGTGTTACATAGAAATACTTGAAATCATTTAACTGTGTGCAAACAAATGATTGATATCAAATACAATTATTAGTGCTTGATAACAATTCTAAAAACCATTTACATGTGTGCAAACAAATGAGATCTTCTCATTTTAAAATTATGTTAACAACAAACTCTTCGCTTACAAATCATATATATAAATATATATATATATATTGTCATCCACAGACTGTTTTGTTAGATCGCTATAGTTGAAACCTTTTAACCATCTGCAAACAAATGATTAATGTTGAAAAGAATTATTAGTGTTAGATAGCAATACTTGAAACCATTTAACTGTGTGCAAAAAATGATTAATACTAAATAGAATTATTCGTGTTAGATAGGAATACTTGAAACCATTTAACTGTGTGCAAACAAATAATTAATATTAAATAGAATTATTAGTGTTAGATAGAAATACTTGAAATCATTTAACTGTGTGCAAACAAATGATTAATACTAAATTGAATTATTCGTGTTAGATTGCAATACTAGAAACCATTTAACTGTGTGCAAACAAATGATTAATATTAAATAGAATTATCAGTGTTAGATAGAAATACTTGAAACCATTTAACTGTGTGCAAACAAATAATTAATATTAAATAGAATTATTAGTGTTAGATAAAAATACTTGAAACCATTTAACTGTGTGCAAACAAATGATTAATTCCAAATAGAATTATTCGTGTTAGATTGCAATACTTGAAACCATTTAACTGTGTGCAAACAAATGATTAATATTAAATAGAAGAATTAGTGTTAGATAGCAATAATAGAAACCATTTAACTGTGTGCAAACAAATAATTAATATCAAATAGAATTATAAGTTTTAGAGAGAAAAACTTGATAACAATACTGAAAAGAATGTAAATATGTAAATAACAAATGACATCTTTTCATTCTAAAATTACGTTAACAACAAACTCTTCACTTACTACCTATATATATATATATATATATATATATATATATATATATATTGTCATCCATAGATTGTTTTGTTAGATAGCAATCATCATCATCATCATATCGTGCTGGAAGCACGGATATCCCTGACCCTCTCTCGCCACTCCTCCCTATCGTTCATCGCCCTAGGTAGGTCTTCAGGACAACAACCTGTATCCTCACATAGCTGCTGAATGTACGTTCGTGCTGGTCGTCCTGCTTTTGCGCGGCCGTGTGTGGGGATCCATAAGAGTACATCTCTTATGAGTTCATCTCTGCTTCTCCAGCAATGTCCTGCATGTCTGGTTCGCCTAACTTGAATAGATTTCGTGATAGGGGGCAGGTGTCCGTACAGTTGGTGTCTTGTGGGGTGTTGCTGCCAGGACTTGTTGAGGATTGCACGCAGCATTCTTGTGTAATTGCCATCTAGTTTCTTCTCCAGCCGTTTTGTTAGCGTCCATGTAGTGCATCCATATAGCAGTATCGATGTGACCGCTGCCTGGAAGAAACTGCGTTTCATTTTATCGGTTAGGTCTGATTTCCATATAGTCGATAGCCTATTGATAGCTGTCCATGCTTTCGTTAACCTCGTTTCGATGTCCTTTTCGGTTGATTCGACGCTGCTTCCTAGGTACGTGAATTTGTCTACTAGTTTAAGAGGGGTTCCTTCTAGAGTGGAGATGTCCCCTGTTTGGTTATAGCACATATATTCCGTTTTGTGTGCATTAACATGGAGGCCTATGCTTGCTGCTGCTCGTTCCAGGCTATGCAGAAGTGTTTCGGCTTGGTCAGGTGTATTTGCCAGTATCGCTATGTCATCGGCGTAGTCGGCGTCGGTAATTGTTGTTGCGGGATATCTTCTGCTTCTTTTCTTCGTCAGTTCGAAGCCATTCTCTTTGATTTTGTCAATCGATGTTCTAAGTACGTAGTCTAGACAAATGATAAAGAGATACGGAGCCAGCGTGTCCCCTTGTAGTACTCCTAACCATGTGAAAACAAATGATTTATATTAAATAGAATTATTAGTGTTAGATAGAAATACTTGAAACCTTTTAACTGTATGCAAACAGAATAATTAGTGTTAGATTGTAAAACTTGAAACTATTTACCTGCATGCAAACAAATGATTGATGTTAAATAAAAATATCAGTGTTAGATAGCAAAACTTGAAACCATTTAACTGTGCGCAAACTAAAAACTGATATTAAACAGAATTATTAGTGTTGGATAGAAATACTTGAAACCTTTTTGTTGTGTGCAAACAAATGATAAACATATCAATAAAATTATTAATGTTAGATAGAAATACTTGAAACCTTTTAGCTGTGTGCAAACAAATGATAAATATATCAATAAAATTATTAATGTTAGATAGAAATACTTGAAACCTTTTAGCTGTGTGCAAACAAATGATAAATATATCAATGAAATTATTAGTGTTAGATAGAAATACTTGAAACCTTTTAGCTGTGTGCAAACAAATGATAAATATATCAATAAAATTATTAGTGTTAGATAGAAATACTTGAAACCTTTTAGCTGTGTGCAAACAAATGATAAATATATCAATAAAATTATTAGTGTTAGATAAAAATACTTGAAAGCATTTAAATGTGCGTAAACAGATGAAGTCTTCTCATTTAAAAATTACCTTAACAACAATTCTTCGCTTACAAATCATATATATATATATATATATATATATATATATATATATATATATATATATATATAGTATTCTTTGGTCCAGTTAAACCGGAGTTGGGAGTAATTCCATCAGGACAAGAAATTATTCATGAGTGAATATTTAAATTTTCCTGCTAAAGAGCTCAATGTAACAATAATACAGAGCAATAAAAAAAGCATAGAGTTAAACTGTGAACTAATGTAAATGAATAAATAAAATAAAATGTTAGATAGAAAATTGTGAAAAAGCATATCATATATACGTACTACTCATAAAAAATGTAACTGATTAATAGGTTCTAAATAGTTTTTAAATTTTAAAATAATTTAAAATAAATTAAATCTTTGTTTAATTTAATATATCTATTTCTGTATCATTACGTAAAGTTATTGATTAAAGTTTAAATCTAATTTAATATAAAATCTGTAATTTAGGTCAAAATGTAATTAAAAAATAAAATTTAAAAAAATAAAAAAATTTACTACATTTCTAACCGAAATTAAAATTTAAAACGGAAGTGGGCTTAATGAGGAGATAACTCTTCACCCCTCTTCTATCCCCACCCACCTTTGTCTAGTCTAGTTTTTTGATCAAAAAGATCTGAAGAAGTCTTGTTAAATATTTTTTTGTGTTTTTAAAAATTTCAAAAATGCGTAACAGGATGGAAATAAATTTATAATCCTATGTGACCGGTTTTGTTGTTTTTCTTAAAGAAAGTATATATATATATATATATATATATATATATATATATATATATATATATATATATATATATATATATATTCATCCATAGACTGTTCTTTGATTGAGCAAAAGTTTCACTAGCGACATTGTATTACTTGTTTTACATTAATCATTATCATTCTCTCTCTCTCTCTCTCTCTCTCTCTCTCTCTCTCTCTCTCTCTCTCTCTCTCTCTCTCTCTCTCTCTCTCTGAATATGTTTGTCTTATGTTATATCCTTTTCCGAGGACTTACAAGCAACAATATATAAACAGTACTTGGTACTAAATAACCCATAAGGGTTTGTATACCATAAAACACAACTATTGATATTCATCTGATTACCTCCATGTTATGTATAACGGAAAGCTATCTAATGATCAGTTTGTTGGTTGGTTGGTTTTCTGGCAGGTTCAGGCTTTTTGAGTAATCAGACGTATATCTATGGAAACCCTAACTCTTTTGTTACGGGTTGTTTTGCAAAATTTTTCTTCTGAATAACATCAGTTCCAAAGTTAACTTTCAGATTATATATACAAATTCTTACGGAATTTTTAGAGTTGGGTGTTGGGTTCAATTCGTTAAGTTACTTTTACCTCAAATTCCTCACCCCCACCCCTCGGACGGTGTTCCATAGCCAAACGTCCACCGAATTTTTTCTCCCCAGCCTTCAGTCCTTTTGCCTTTAAGTAGTACAAATCAGGTCAAGAATTACTGTAATTTGGATAAATTTGTTGATGGTTACTTTAAGAGCCATACGTTTCACTCACTGGCAAGTCTGCATTATCAATAATCGATAGCCTACCATAATTACATTCCAAAGTGGCCTCTTTTCGCATCAAACGAGTTACAACAAATATGAACTTAAATTGGCTTTTTATTCATGAAAATAATTTCATTTTACGTAATTTCATCGATACATAGCATCCGTAAAAAATCAATATAAATCTGTTTGAAGTTGACCGATCCTCCATCAATAATCGATTTTATTGGGTTGAAATCGAATCAAATAGACAAGTGTGCGTTTCGTGGTAGCAGCGTTTTGGCTGGTTTCCTTGACAACAACCCCACCTCTCTCTCTCTCTCTCTCTCTCTCTCTCTATCTATCTATCTATCTATCTATCTATCTATTTCACTCCCTCTCCCTTTCTCTTTGACTCTCTCTATCTTTCGCAGTCAGCTTCATTCTTTTGATTCAGTTTAAGTATACATGAATGCTGCCTTGTTAGGCTAAAGCCCTATGACACTTATCACCGCTGTGATCTGAATTGTTTGAAATAGAATTGTTTTTTAACATTTAGACTGTCTACTTATGCAAAACTGAATTGTTTGAAATGGAACTGATTTTTTGACATTGTAACTGTGTACTTATGCTAAACTGAATTGTTTGACGTAGAACTGCTTTAACATTTAACTGTGAGTAAACAAAAAGTATACTTATGCTAAACTAAATTGTTTGAATTTGCACTGTTTTTATGTATAAAAATAGATTAGGCATTATATAATCTACAAAGGTTGATATGCCATAAAACCAAACCAAACCAGATCATATATATTTGATATATATGAATAAAGAGGATTTGGTATTAAATAACCTAAAATGGTTGATATGCCATAAAAACCAAACCAAACCAAATCCTATATATTTAATACATATGTATAAAGAGGATTTGGTATTAAATAAACTACAATGGTTGATATGCCATAAAACCCAACCCAACCAAATCATATATATCTAATATATATGAATAAAAAGGATTTGGCATTAAATAACCTACAATGGTTGATATGCCATAAAACCCAACCAAACCAAATCATATATATCTAATATATATGAATAAAAAGGATTTGGCATTAAATAAACTACAATGGTTGATATGCCATAAAACCCAACCAAACCAAATCATATATATTTAATATATATGTATAAAGAGGATTTGGCATTAAATAACCTACAATGGTTGATATGCCATAAAACCCAACCAAACCAAATCATATATATTTAATATATATGCATAAAGAAGATTTGGCATTAAATAACCTACAATGGTTGATATGCCATAAAACCCATCCAAACCAAATCATATATATTTAATATATATGTATAAAGAAGATTTGGCATTAAATAACCTACAATGGTTGATATGCCATAAAACCCAACCAAACCAAATCATATATATTTAATATATATGTATAAAGAAGATTTGGCATTAAATAACCTACAATGGTTGAGATGCCATAAAACCAAAGCTAACAACTGTTCACCCACCTTATTCGCTAACTTTGTTAGGCGGCCAATTCTTAATAACTCTGAGGTTTTATTTTAAATGGATTTATTCATTGATTTTAACGACCTCCCTTAGAGGTCAGAGAATCGCATTCATAGTAGATTTATATTTGTTTGATTCTTTTTAGAATAATGTGTACGTAAAATCGTCATTTCTATTTATGATTGGTTTGGTTTGGTTTCTTCGTTTAATGGCATATCAACCTTTGTAGGTTATTTGATGCCAAATCCATTCTCTTAGAAGAACAGGAGTGGTACTATTTAACCCATGGCTGGGAGGATAAGGGGGTTCATACCTTTCCCAAGGGTATTTATCAGAAAGTGAACGTAATAGCGCGACTGGAGTTCCAACTGGCTTACCATGATTACTCAGTCCATCGCTTTAACCATTACACCACGAGGCCACCCTCACTATTTATGAATTTTCCCGACAACAGCAGGTACCTCCGTTTAAAATTGACCATTCAAAGACAAAGACGGAAAGCATTTTATATCGTTTGCAAATTTCTTCAAATACCAATTGCTAGTTGAACCTTATGCTAGGAAGATCTGTCTTTAGGATGTTAGCTCTGGAGGAATTCTACAGACGAGGATCTATGAGCTAATTAAGAGCTGTGATGACTGATTGTATTAATTATTTCATCATTTAGCTTGGTCGGGCAGCGAGTTTTTCAGTTAGATGTTAAGTTTCCTAAAATCTTTGAGTGGAAATGTAAGTCAAATTAGTTGGTTGGTTTGTTGGTTGGGTTTTATGGCATATCAATCTTTGTAGGTTATTTAACCCAAAATCCATTTTTATGTAAATAATCAGTTGTATTTCAAACAATTCAGTTTAGTATAAGTACAAATTTTAATTGTCAAAAACATTTCCATTTCAAACTATTCAGTTTATTCAAACAGTTCTAATTCAGCTAATTCAGTTTAATGTAAGTACAAATTTTGTTTACACAGTAAAATGTCAAACCAGTTCTATATATAACAATTCAGTTTAGTGTAAGTAGAGTTTCAATGTCAAAACCGGTTCCATTTCAAACAATTCAGTTTAGCATAAGCACACAGTTTAAATGTAAGTACAGCTTAATTGTCAAAAACATATCTATTTCAAGCTATTTAGTTTAATCAAACATTTCAGTTTAACATAAGTATACCGTTAGTTCTATTTAACCCATAGATAGGACCCAATCAGGTGCTACCACGCCGGGCCAGAGTGGACCTGAAAGCGATGGCAATAAAGGGGTACTCTGCATTCCCACAAAGCTCCAGCATTACTGGGACTTCGCCATCAGATTGTTTAGTGTCATATCTAGGACACTCGTTGTGGAAATTCATATAGCCTTGTGCCACATATAATCTAAAAGGGGCTGTCCTCGTGGTGTAATGGTTTAAAGCGATGGACAACGGAATCGTAGTACGCGAGTTCGTACTTCAGTCGCGCTATTACGTTCACTTTCGGGCAAATACCCTTGGGTTAAATAGTACCTACTACTGTTCTTCTAGGAGAATGGCTTTGGCATTAAATAACCTAAAAGAGTTGATATACCATTAAAGGAAAGAAAGAAAGAAACTAAGCTAAAAGCTTAACAAATTACGAGGCGCCTCGAGTGGTGTAATGCACGTTAGACAATCAAATCTTTTAAAGTGAGTTCGAGGCTCACTGGGTGCCCCATTCATTTGGCCTTGTGCCACATTTTAGCAAAAACCTGAGTAAATTACTGGACGCCTCGTGTGATGAAATAATTAGCAAGCTAGACTGGCAAACTTTTAATACTGATGTTATATAATTGCGGAAGGATTTTTTCTATATTATCATTTTTCGTTGGTTATATCTTATCTTTCGGTTTAGTTAGGCTTAGAACTTTTCAGCTTAGTGCACGGGTAGGGGCACAGATTGAGCGCAGGTGTTCACGCGCACGCGGGGAGGATGTGACAATCACAGATGTCATAATAAAAAACCCCGGATAGGAAATAGGACTGGGGGATGTGAATGACGTCATGTCCGGAAACGATGGGCTGGGATTCTTGGGTATTTTAGAAATAGCAGTTAGTTGAGATTTGAACCCTAGACGAGACCATTTGGGTCTAGGGGGTGCGCCGCGCGTTGTCGGGTCAGATGGAAAAGTCAGCATAGTAAACATTGTGTGTCTCTCTCTCCTCGTGTCGAAAACCTAAAAGTCGAGAAAGTAATAAAAGTTTCATACCTGAACCAAAAGAGAGTCGTCAGTGTTTCGCGTATTTCGGGATTCCCTATGTATATTTCATATATTTATATCTTGGTCCTATTTTGTGACTATGCATCATAAGAGTGAGTTGGGTGGCCCGTTCATACAGCCTTGTGCCAGATCTAAGAAAAAAAGCTTGTCTCTGATAGATTATTAACATTCATGAGAAAAAAAGTGGATCAAATCAACATTGATATAAGGTCTAGTCTGCTTTCTGAGTCCCAAGATTCTTCAGGAATTTGCAAGAACTGAAAAATAATTTCTGACGGACGGCTTTGTAATTTGATGGAGCATTTCGTATTCATTGATTCACTTTCTTTGCATGGTGGTAGTCACGCTTTTACCCAGCGCCACCTATCGAATAAATGCATACAGAATACATAGACGGTCGCTTGGAGCCAAATCGGTCTAGACTAAGGATGAGCAACATTTTTCATTGCCGGACCACTTTCGAACATTGAAACAACACTTAGGACCAGTCACCCTCAAAAATATGTAACCAAGTCATACCCAGTGTATTGATAGGTAAGTTATGTTTTATAGCATATCAAACCCTATGGGTTATTTTAAAGCCAAATCCTGCTTCTATGTATACATGTGATAGAAGCCAAATTTTGAAGTCGAAAATCGTTGGCAGAAATAAAAAGTCAAATTGGCGGCCGTAGTCGAGGGTGACCCGAAGGCTCCCATTTCAATAGCTACTACAGCCAAGGGTGTAGGGGAGGGCGCTACTCCTTTCCCTGGATTACTCCACTTTACCCTTGATCCGTACCCTATAATGCTGAGTGTTAAGCAAGATAGCATCAAGTACCATTTTTGAGTCTTTAGTATGACTCGACCTGGGATTGAGCCCAGCTCTTCCGGGCCATTGGTAAACACTCTAACCATTATGCCAATGTCCGATATTTGGCAGAAATAAGATAAATAAATATATCAACTCCACCAAGTATATATATATATATATATATATATAATATATATATATCTTTCGTCTGTTTACCTTTTTCCGCATATATTCTGTCCGATTCATTTCATTTCCTCTCCTCCTCTCTCTCACCACACACACACACACACATATCTATGATCAGTAAACGAATCGTTTGTTGGTAGCATTTGCTTGCACATAGTTAAATGTTTTTCAAGTATTGCTAATCGAACACAAATAATTCAATTTATTGCCAATCATTTATTTGCACACAGTTAAATGATTTCAAATATTGCAACTAAATACTAGTAATTCTATTAATGTGTAACTTTTGGAGGTTTCCTTAATAAGTTCTCGAAATGTTGTTTCCACAGGTGTATTGGTTCTCCATTGATGGTAGCTTTCAGATTAGCTTTCGCAGTGCTCTTCTTTCTGCTCACTTCTTTTACCGTCTCCCATGCTATCCTCGATTGTCTATCTTCAACCGAGTCTCTAATCTTATTGATCTAATTTTGTTTGTTTTCTGTTTGTTCTTTTGGGTATATGTTAGCTAATTCATTTGTGCCTTTTTAAGTTTCAGGGCATTGGCATTGGTATTGGTTGGGTTCTTCCTATTGCATTCAGAGGCAGTTTTCACGTCTGTACGCTTTTTCTGACCGCTAATGTATCCCATGGAAGTCTAGGTCTTGCTCTTTGTTTAGTTGGTATGCATTCTGCTGCCGCTTCTAAGTGGGCATTGACGAAATTCTCATATTCGTCATTCGGAGTAGGTGTTTCTGATATCTCCTGAAGTGCATTGAATTTGTTTCTTAGTGTTAACGTATATTTATCTCTAATATCCCTATTGTTAAGCAGAGACCAGTCATAGTGTACGGTGGTTTTTGTTCGGGCCGCATTCCTTCGTAGGCTTAGACGTATCTTTGCCGTGACAATTCGATGATCGGAGGACACACCCTCGAAAGAGGAATATGCCGCGCAATTCAATGCGCTAGCATTCCATTTCTTATTTATAAAGACGTAGTCTATCTGTGTTTTAGTATTATTTGCGTAGGTTTAGGTTCATAGTTTTTACTTTCTTTTCTGAAATTTAATATGGAGGCATGTTCATTTATTTTCTAGCGTGATTTCTGTTAGATATTCCCCATTTCTGTTTGACGAGTTGTGTAAGCTGGATTTGTGGTTTATGTTTTTACTAATTTGGGCATTCATGTCTCCACCAATAACGAGAACGTTGTTTTTCGGCATGTTACGAACAAGAGTGGGATATCTCGTTATAGAAGGCGATGAGGTCAGTTTCTTTCTCTAACATTGGTAAGGCTGTAGCAGGAGATAATTGTTGCGTTGGGGTTGCCCTTAAAAGTAGCTACCATCATCCTCGGTTATATTTTCTCGATGCTATTAAGTGATTTTAGGGCCCGTGGCCCTATAAGCATGCGCACACCTCCAATCGTGGCGTTGACAGAGTTTTTCAATGTAGATGCCGAGACAAACGTCCATCCATTGTCGGTATCGTGATATTTTATATCTTCGCTATGAAAGTAAGTGTTCTTATAAGCATAATAATATCTATGTTATGATCTATCGCAGAAGCTGTCAGCTCTAATAGTTGGCCAATTCTATTTAAAGTTCAAACGTTGAATATCGCTATTTGTATTGTGCGTTTGCATTTTAGTAATTTTTTGTTTTAGTTTGATCTCTGTAGCTGATTTTTCGAAAACTAGCGCCAGGGATCCAACCGCAGCAGGACGCGCCCCTTTTTTACCCGCACGAAGGGCGATGCGGTTTAGACAAGTGGTTTGAGCGTGAGTCATGGTAATATTTCGATGGCTGTGTTTTTTATTCTCATTTATAGAAGCCACCCCTTATAGTAGTATAGCAGTAGTAGTCCCCCCGATCAAATTATTTGATCCCGGTGGTTGTCCCGTAGGATTCGTGTGCCTAGAAGCTGGTTAGGCATGGCATTGAACTGTCATAGGGTTTGTCCGTTCGCCTTTACGTCCACCATGCTCCTTCCCGTGGCTTTCGCAAAAAAAAAAAAAAACGCGAAAATTATTATTAATCAATTAGACATCAAATTAGGACAGTGCTTGCAAGAAGAATGTTGTAAGAAAAATTAAAAATAGTAAGCATCAGGGCTTGATGAAACACCCTAACAGGTACTATCACTTCGGTTCAGAGCCCCAACAGAAGAATAATTTTTACTAAGGTGTACTCCGCAATCCCCAAAACTCCAGGACTGCATCCACATCACCAGATTCTGTTAGTGTCATATCCTGGACACTCGCTGAGAGGGTCTTAACACCCTGCAGGGACGCAGTCAGAGTATTCTAAAGTCCCAGCTGGCTGGACTGACAAGGCTATTTTGTAATGATAGATTTTTTGTTCAGTAATAAAGACAAATTAGATTAAGTTTCTGCAAACAACTTTGGATTGCTATTTTAAAAAGATCAAATTACTGTATCTTATTTTTTAGAAATTATCTGCAATTATCAATTGTAACTGTCAAAAGAAGGGCTGATACTTTTTAATTAAATTATTCTATTCTCACACTGATTTAACTGTGTGCTTTTTTGTTGTTTGTGAATATGAATATAAAACCTGGTGCTCTATCAGCTTAGATGTAACTATATTTCCACAAAATTAATTTTATTTTTGTTTGTTTGTTTGTTTGTTTGGGTTTGTGGCATATCAACCTTGGTAGGTTATTTAATGCCAAATCCATTTTTATACAAATAAACAGTTTTATTTCAAGCAATTCATTTTAGCTTTTGTACACAGTTTAACAGTCAAAAACATTTCTATTTCAAGCAATTCAGTTGAGTCAAACAGTTTTAATTCTAATAATTCAGTTTAGTATAAGTATAGGTTTTGTTTACACACAGTTAAATGTCAAATCAGTTCTATTTCAATTAATTCAATTTAGCGTAAATACAGTTTCAATGTAAAAAAAAGTTTAATTGTCAAACAATCCAGTTTAGCATACAAAAACGGTTCCATTTCAAACAATTCAGTTTAGTATAAGTACGCAGTTTAAATGTCAAAACAGTTCTATTTCTGATATGATGATATACCTTAAGACGTCACTGCATGGACCCTCCCCGACACTATAAATAGTGACTGACTCGACAAACAAAAGCGAGTCTAGTCAGTTACCGGTAACCGTTACTATCTGTATTTCCGTAAATCTATACTGCAGTAAACCTTACATCTGTTTGTGCTATTCATTTCTGGCCCTTCAAGGCCACAACAATTTCAAGGAATTCAGTTTAGCATAAGTACATAGTTTAGTTCTATTTGACCCATAGATAGGACCCTATCTGGTGCTGTCACAACAGACCAGAATGGACCTGGGACCGATGGCAATGAAGAGTTACTCTGCATTCTCCAATGCTCTAGCATTACTGTAACCCTCAACGTTTGATTGTTTAGTGCCATATCTTGGACTTTCACTGCGGGGAGGGTCTTAGCCCTCTGCAGAGAAGCAGTCGGTGCATTCTACTGCCGAAGCCGACTGGGCAATTTTTTTTTTCTTTTTGAGAAATCTTGCAAACAAATATGACATTTGGGTGAATAGTCATAAGGAATAAAACAAATTCTACGGAAGTTGTTTCTGAACTTTGTATATTCATCGCTTTCTGTAATTGGCCATTGATTTTAGATATGGAGTTTCTATTCTTTGAAATTCTTTTTAACGAAACTCTCAGAATTACCAGGTTGATTTTTTTCTGTAAGATTAATTTTATTGCTTCTTTTGGGTTCAGAAAGAATATTGTTTGGTAAGATGTCGATGACTTTGTTTTCCTTTTTGAGTTTCTTGCTTATTGTCTTGGAGTTTTTATTTAGTGATCCTCCATATTTTGATTTTGTGGTCCTCCATATTTTCATTTAGCGGCCGTCCATATTTTTATTTATGGGTCTTCCATAATTTATTTTAGTGGTCCTCCATATTTTCATTAAGTGGTCTTCTATATTTTTATTTAGTGGTCCAGCAAATTTCATTAACTGGTCCTCCATATTTTCATTTAGTGGTCCTTCATATTTTGATTTAGTGGTCTTACATATTTTGTTTTTGTGGTCCTCCATATTTTCATTAAGTGGTTCTCAATATTTTCATTTAGTGGCCCTCTATATTTTCATTTAGTGGTCTTCCATATTTTGTTATTGTGGTCCTCCATATCTTCATTTAGTGGTCATCCATATTTTTATATAGTGGTCCTCCATATCTTATTTTAAGGGCCCTCCATATTTTCATTTAGTGGTATACCATATCTTGTTTTAATGGTCATCCATATTTTCATTCAGTGGTCCTCCATATTTTTATTTAGTGGTCCTCCATGTTTTCATTTAGTGGTCAGCCATATTTTCATTTAGGGGTCTTCCATATTTTCATTTAGTGATCCTCCATATTTTCATTTAGGGGTCTTCCATATTTTTATTCAGTGATCCTCCATATTTTCATTTAGTAATCCTCCCTATTTTCATATACTGGTCCTCCATATTTTTCTTAACTGGTCCTCGCTATCTTGTTTTAGTGGTCCTCCATATTTTCATTTAAACCGAACACAACAATTGTGTCATTTTAGAACTATGTTTTGTCACAAATTAAATTTCAAGAATGATATTGCAAGAGGTGAAATAATCTATACTTGACGTGTATAATCATGGAGCCCAAAACAATTAATAACCTCGTGCCAAACAAAGCCAACTTCAGAAAATATTCTTTTTCAAAATCAGATCCATTTTTGTTAATGCCTATTTAACAACCTGTTCAAAGTACAACAAATAATCACCATAAACTTTAAAATAAATGACTCTGTATCCTTTATTTTTAATAATGACCATCTTACATCACGTATCTTATATGGATAAGTATTGATTCCGAAAAATTATCCTAAACTTTAATAAAAATGATACTATATCCTTTATTTTTCATTATGATCATCTTACAACCTATATCTAATATGGGTGAGTACTGCTTACGAATAATTATCCTAAACTTTTACAAAAGCGAACATATATCCTTAGTAAAGTTGGCGACCATAGTCGAGGGTAATCCGAAGGCTCCCTTTTCGATAGCTACTACACCAATGTGTAGGGGAGGGCGCTACTCCTTCCCTGGATTGCTCTACTTTACCCTTGATCCGTACCTTATAATGCTGAGTGTTAAGCAAGGAGGCATCAAGTACCATTTTTGAGTCTCTGGTATGACTCGACCTGGGATTGAACCCAGGTGTCCCGGGCCATTGGCGAACACTCTAACCCCTAGGCCAATGTCCGGTATTAAAAAATATGAAACGCTTCACGAATTTGCGTGTCATCCTTGCGCAGGGGCCATGCTAATCTTCTCTGTATCGTTCCAATTTTAGTATATGTACCGTCGAAGCAGGTACAGATATCCTTAATATATCTTTAACATCACAAATATTAAACTAAGAGAGATATAAACTTTAATTCGGTTCCTGCCCAATCTGCGAGACTTAGAGTACTCTACCAGCACTCACTGCAAGGGGGTAAGATGACCCCATCAAAAAAGGGTTGTTTCCAGTTCGGTACTAAATTTGGAATTCGTCTCTGGGAGTACCATTTCATTGGCATTTCTCTCATTTGGTTCAGAATACACCGAATACATCTCTGCAGAATACACCGACTGCATCTCTGCCGAGAGATAAGACTTCCCCACAACAAGTGTCCTACATATGACACCAAACAATCTAATGGTTAGGTTCCAGCGATGCTGGAGCTTTAGGGTATGCGGAATACCCCTTCGATGCCATCACTCCCAGGTCCACTCAAGCCCGGATTTGCAGCACCTGATAGGGTCCACTTATGGGTTAAATAGAACTAAACAGTCTACTTATGTTAAACTGAATTGTTTGAAATAGACCATGACTCTTATTAGAGGGTTTCAGTCAGGTGACTTAAATGGTTTTAGAGTTAGAATAAGTTTGTCAGTTAGTGAGAGACGCTCAAAGCTAACAGATGGACGCTCTTTCTTGATCTCACTGATACTCTGTTTCGGCTTCAGCGGGTGATGACGAGAAAAATTGCCATGAAATGAAAGTAAAGATAATATGGGGACATGGAATTGTGGTTGAGTTGTCATTCTTCCACGAGGAATAAGACCAAAGATGATGACAAGGAGGAATCACTAGACCGACGCGAAGGGACAAGACGACCGATTTAAGATGAAGCGAAGTAAGGAGATGGGAGATTCCTGGTCGCGGAGCAAGGGAACAGAAGGGATATGTAATAATACAACGGTTCAAAAAAAAAAAAATTAAATGAAAAAAGAAATAAAAGTATTGAAAGAAAGAAACAAAAAACGAAAGAAACAAAAAACGAAAGAAATAAAAAACGAAAGAAAGAAGGAAAAAGAATAGTAGAAAAAAATGAAAGGAATTGTTAGAAAGAAAGAAAAGAGAATTTTTAAAGAAAGAAAGAAAGAAAGAAAGAAAGAAAGAGAAAAAACATTAAAATTAAAAAGAAATAACAAAAGAAAAGGAAGGAAAAAAGAAAGTTGAAGATTCTAATCAAATATTTAGAGAGGAGATGGGAGCTGCCCGATCGGAGAGCAAGGGAACTGAAGGAGTATATTATAATACAGCTGTACAAAATAAACAATCAACGAAAAAACCCAAAACCCGAAGAAATTACACAATCATTGGAAATGCATACGTCCAATATAGGCAATTCCCTAACCCCCAAGCATACAATTGTGCCAGACGTTTTGACATGCCGCTAGACTCAATCAATTAATTAGATTCAATTTGGAATTAAAAAGATTACTCTGTACTTTAAAATGTGTCATTGTAAAACCCATAATATTTTGTAACCTTGTGCCTGAGGTGAAATTATTAGAAAATAATTCCATTCAAAATCGATAATCTATCTGATTTCAGTAAGGTTGTTTTCTTTTTAAAATTTTTTCGTTCGGTGAAAACTCGACCGAAAATATTGCCCAAAAAAAAATTATGGTTTTATTTTATTAATGACGATTTTCTTTAGTTTTTAAAGGTTTTAATCTTTTCTAATACATTTCTTCCCTCGTGATTTCTTTTTATTCAAATATATATATATATATATATATATATATATATATATATATATATATAAATGAGAAATATATATATATATATATATATATATATATATATATATATATATATATATCATTAATAGATATATATCGATGAACGATTGGGAGAGAGAGTCAGGGAAATCCGTGCTAGCGGCTCGATATGATGATATATATATATATATATATATATATATATATATATATATATATATACATATACATATATATAAATAAGTAATATACATATATATATATGTATATATATATATATATATATAGGTTCCAGTCATATTCCATTTATATATATATATATTTCTCATTTATATATATATACATATATTTCTTATATATATATATATATATATATATATATATATCATTTATATATATATATATTTATATATATATATAGATATATATATAAATGATATATATATATATATATGAGAAATATATATATATTTCTTATTTATATATATATATACATATATATATATATTTCTCATTTATATATATATATATATATATATATATATATATATATATATATTTCTCATTTTATATATATATATATATATATATATGCATATATATATATGTTTCTCATTTTTATATATCTACCTATATATATACATATATTCCTCATATATATATATATATAATTTTTCATTTTATATATATATATATATATATATATATGGATATATATATGTTTCTCATTTTTATATATCTATATATATACATATATATATATGTATTTCTATAGATAGATATATAGAAATGAGAAACATATATATATATATATATATATATATATATATATATATATATATATATATATTTGAGTCAACCGTGTTTCGGTCCCAGCTACGGGGAGATACTGTCTAGCCACACTGATGAGTTCTGATAGAACGAACCAGATCTGTCTGTGGATGACTATATATATATATATATATATATATATATATATATATATATATATATATAAATGAGAAATATATGTATATATATAAAAATGAGAAACATATGTATGCATATATATTTCTCATTTATATATATATATATATATATATATATATATATATATATATATATATATATATATATATATATCGTTTCAAACATTCTTTACAAAGAACATATTTCAGTTAGGGTCGATAACTCTCGTTATCAAGATACTCTTTTTTCATAATTTTTTTAAATAAAAAAAAATTAATCAAATGATTCTCTTCAATTGGCGCATTTAATTGTATCTCTTCCAAAACATGATTGTTGAATATGACCTTGAAAGTTTTTGCGCGGATCGATATTTGAGGAATAAAAAAGCGATGGTTTGAAAAATGCAATTTAAAATGCTAATAAAATATTAGGTATTTAGTTTGACCTATTTGAAACTGATTCAATTTCTGTTCGGGAACCTTTATTAGAATTTGTTTTTAATCGGTGGTTAATAGAAGCTGAAGTAAATAAAATAAAAAAAAGAAAGAAAATAAATATGAAAAAAAGAACGAAAAAATAAAGAAGGAAATAAATAAAAATGTAATCAGACATTCATCGAAGAATCAAAGTAAAAAATAGGGGAAAAAGCAAAAAGAAAGGAAGAAAGAAAGAAAGAAAGAAGGGAAGAAGGGAAGAAAGAAAGAAGAAAAAATGGAATTAATACTGAAAAATGAAATATAAAAAAGAAAGAAACAAACAAACAAACAAAAAACGAAAGAAAGAAAGAAAGAAAGATGAAAAGAATAATGGAAAAAAGAAAAATAAAGGAAAAATAAAAGAAGCAAAGAAAAAATTTGGGAAAAAATCCAAGAAAGAAAGAAAGAAAGAAAGAACGAAGAAAAAATGGAATGAATACTGAAACATTAAATAAAGAAAAAGAACAAACAAACAAAAAACGAAATAAATAAATAAATAGTGAAATAAGAAAGAAAGAAAGAAAGAAAGATGAAAGGAATAATGGAAAAGTAAAATAAAGGAAAAATGATAGAAGCAAAGAAAAAGTTAGGAAAAAAGTCAAAGAAAGAAAGAAAGAAAGATAGAAAGAAATAGTGAAATACGAAAAAAAGAAACAAAGAAACAAACAATGAAATAAATAGTGAAATGAGTAAGAAAGAAAGAAAGAAAGAAAGAAAGAAAGAAAGAAAGAAAGAAAGAAAGAAAAAGATGAAAGGAATAACGGAAAAAGTAAAATACAGGAAAAATGAAAGAAGCAAAGAAAAAATTAGGAAAAAAGTCAAAGAAAGAAAGAAAGAAAGAAAGAATAAAAAATGGAATGAATGGTGAAATATGAAATAAAGAAAAGAAACCAATAAACAAAAAACGAAAGAAAGAAAGAAAGAAAGAAAAAAGAAAGAAAGAAAGAAAAAAAGAATAAAAAATGGAATGAATGGTGAAATATGAAATATAGAAAAGAAACCAATAAACAAAAAACGAAAGAAAGAAAGAAAGAAAGAAAGAAAAAAGAAAGAAAGAAAGAAAAAAAGAATAAAAAATGGAATGAATGGTGAAATATGAAATATAGAAAAGAAACCAATAAACAAAAAACGAAAGAAAGAAAGAAAGAAAGAAAGAAAGAAAAAAGAAAGAAAGAAAGAAAAAAAGAATAAAAAATGGAATGAATGGTGATATATGAAATATAGAAAAGAAACCAATAAACAAAAAACGAAAGAAAGAAAGAAAGTAGAAAAAATGGAATAAATAGTTAAAAAAGAAAGAAAGAAAGGAATAATGGAAAAAGTAAAATAAAGGAAAAATGAAAGAAGCAAAAAAAAAAAAAAAAGAAAAGAAAAGAAAAAAGAAAAAAGTAAAAAACATAAGAAAAAATAGAAAAATTGAAAAAGAGAAGGAAATAAAGAAAACAAAGAAAATAAACATAGGAAAAGAGAAAGAAATATAGAAAAAGAAAGAATCGAAGAAAAAGAAGGAAATAGTGAAAAAGAGATGAAATAAAGAAAAGGTAAAATGAAAGAAGGAAAAAAGAAAGAAAAACCGAAAGACACGAAGGTAGAAAGAAAGAAAGAAAGAAAGAATGCGGAAATAAAGATGAAATGAAGAAAAAAGAAAGAAACAATGAAAAAAAGAAAGAAGGAAATAAAATAATCAAGATTTTAATCTAACACTTATCGGCGAATCAAAGAACGAAAGAAAGAAAAGAAAAGAAAAAAAGAAAGAAAGAAGGAAAGAAAAGAAATAAAAATATATATATATATATATATATATGTATATATACCGGCCCAAAGTGAGCAGAATGTTCGTAAATGTTGCGGGTGACCGGGATTCAATCCTTGGTCGAGTCATACCAAAGACTTAAAAAATGGTACTTGATGCCACCTTGCTTAACACTCAGCATTATAAGGTACGGATCAAGGGTAAGTGGAGGAACCCAGGTAAAGGATGAGCGCCCTCTTCAGCACCTGGTTGTTGTAGCGATTGAAAAGCGTGCGTTTGAACCGCCCTCCACTACGGTCGGCCAACTAACTTATATATATAGTCATCCGCAGACAATGTTTCGTTGTATCACATCTTTTTAGTGTTGTTAGACACGCGAGATTCTCGAAGGTGGGATCGAAACCCGGCTGACTCAAACACCAATCGAAGATTCTACCGCACACCCACGAATAAAGTAAATAAGAAAAAGAATTTTAAACGCTCATATATCAGATTTGTTTTGTTTACATATATCCGCTTAACGGCTACCGAGAGCTCAATTCATTCGAAGAGCCTTGCCTTACGTAAGTGGCAACCATTACTTCCTTCGCTTGGTATATATCTTTCTGTCTTGAGATATATATATATGTATAGTTATTGGAAAAATTATGAACTTATACTGTATAAAAATGAGGAACTATGGGTTATTAGAAGCATAGAAATCTCTTTCTCTCTGTCCATATATATATTGTCATCAACAGACATACTGTTTTGTTGTATCACAAATCTTCAGTGTGGCTAGAAACATAGTACGCTAATTGCCGGGGTCGAAACCCGTCAAACTTTGCGTTAGACTTAGTATCAGACCGCTCGGCTAACAAGCGTACCATGTTGGCTAAGGGAATTATAAGGTATTATGTAGCAACAGCAGCAGCAGCAGCGTTCGTTTGTTTACATTTTTTATACCCTATCGACTACCAGAGTGCTCAATTCTTTCGAAGAGCTTTGCATTATGCGAGCGAAAATTCCTTCGCCAGAGTGCTCAACTCCCATGGGGGAGCGTATATATTGTCATCCACAGACTGTTTCGTTGTATCACAACTCTTCAGTGTGGCTAGACACGTAGGACGCTTGACGCCGGGATCGAAACCCGTCCAACTTTAAGTTACACTTAGTATCAGACCGCTCGGCCACCAAGCGTACCACGTTGGCTAAGGGATCTTTTTTTTTCTCGATATATATATAATAATGAATAAATATATATTAGATTTATATATTTAACGCAATGGAATTTAGTCTGCGACCCCTGGGTTTCAGGGAGTTTTTTTTACAAAACAACAATAATCAGGCAGTTAACAAAATGAAATGAATCGAAAATCGAAAAATTTGGTCAAAAACCGTTGGGATTGTGTAGGAAACTTTACGTGTGATTGTAAGTGTGTGTGTAGGGGGTTGTAGTAGCATATTATTGTGTGTGTATGTGTGACATCGTCTGTGTATCTTATTTTGCTATATTATTGTCAAGAAAGATTCTTTATCTATTTCTGTATGTGTAGATGACTATAACTAAAGAACAAAACATCATCATTGCATGTCGAAGGAAATAAATAAAGATTTGATTTGTAAGCATATTTAAGCGTCTATAGTCTACCATACTATACCTAGTATGGTAGACCAGAATGACAATAAATAGTCTACCATACTATACCTAGTATGGTAGTCTATAGTCTACCATACTATACCTAGTATGGTAGACCAGAATGACAATAAATATCAAGGGGTAGAGATATATTGTATGGTAATATACTCTGACGGCAAATTGGACTAAAATCCCAAAATGGGACTTTATTTTCGCACGTGTGAAGACGGGGCAGGTTGGCACTTGATCCCCTACAGAATAAGTCCTCGTTCAGAGTTTTTCTCTCAGGCATATAAGACCCGGCATATTACGTGAGGGATTAATTTAGAGTCAGACTGACCGCCGCTGGCAAAGGGGTTCCAAATTTCACACTATCACACACCCACCAGGCCGCTAAACTTCTTTCCCTTAGATAACAGAAGAATACGGGCCTATAGGTCTTAGTCGTAATAATATTAATATTGTAGTAGTCGGCAACTCCGGTTTCCCGTGTGATACTTTAGGAATTAATAGGACAATTCTAAGCAAGATAACAGAAGGCGAATAGAAGCTGAAAAGAAGCATGAAATAACAACATAGACCACATGGTAACATAAAAATACATGAATTCCTTTACTACAGTTATATACACCTTTCAAGGTGTCAAAACATATAATAATTGGACAGTCCACGAATATAAATGTCTTTTCTTGACTTTTATCTTTCTTCAAATTGAGAGAGAGAGAGTGGTAAACGAAATTTGGGTATAAAGGAAAATGGCCCCAAAGTTACTTATCTTATGTTTTTTCGACGGGGTTCCACTGGAGAATCTTTTCTTCTTTCACGGGCTAATAGACTTTGTTCTATTTTTTTACACTGGCTTGAAGAGCCTGGGGTCCTTCGTGTCTCAGTAATTCTTTTGTCTTCCACCCGGAGTAAAATGGCTATGGTTCGTCCACCCGCTACGAGCCCTGCTCAAAAACTCATTTTCTTATCCTTTACTTCCGCTGAGGGGAAGGGAGCCCCACTTCCGTTTTGAGGTCCCAGCCAACCACTTGGCTTCTCTCTCTTTCTCCTTCCGGTGTCCGGCGACCTGAGGTTACTAAGTGCAAACACCTGTTGATACCCCTCTGTGACCTACATTCTTCCTTGACAGTCACTTTTTGACGGCTAGATACTGTTAATTCAATGGGAGGATAGTATCAATCTTATCTCCCTCCTCCCAGTGGGATATCACGTGACAATACTATGGAATATTGTACAATGTTGGTATTATATCTCTCTAAAACTGGTTGACAAATTCACCTACCTAGGAAGCAGTGTCTCATCAACCGAAAATATATCTTCATAGCTAATCTCAGAAACCAAGAATTAATTAATGGCAACCAACTAATACTTATGGATAATGAATTCTGTTGTTATGTTTTATTACCGATTCGCGTCATATATTGCCTAATAACAATTACCTGTTATAATCCTTACCTTAAATTGTTCACGATTTAACTGGTATTTAATAACTCTTAGACAGGGCTCTTCAGTTTTTGCCTTTTCACTATTTTATTTATCCTCTTAGTGTAGATAACTAAACTAGGAAGAAAAAGAATCTTTACAAAATTTCCCCTATCGGAAGAAGCCGCTGTACCGAACGATAATTGATAGATCTTTACTTTACATTGCAAGGGGATTGTCAATGGTCAGGAATTGATGCTTCTCTGAAGTCTTTCTGGTATGCTTCTCGATAGGAAATTGTGTGTTAGGCTCAGCGACAGTCTTACCGGATCTTTCATTTCTCCAAGAAAGAAAAAAATCTTCCTCAAAATGGAAGAATTTGCTTTGAGAAGCGATAACTCTTTTTGAAGCCCAAGCCATTCAAATGGTCTTTATTGAAGACTCGAAAAAAGTCTTCTTCTTCTTCTTCTTCTTCTTCTTCTTCTTCTTCTTCTTCTTCTTCTTCTTCTTCTTCTTCTTCTCACATACGTTGGAGGCTTTTACACTAAATCAGCGATATGATTTACGCATGCGTACACATACATATATTGAGAACTGAGTGTTAGTTAATATTCTGATCGTTTAGAAGCGACGTTATCGGCACAAAAAAAAATCGCAAGTTCATGGCTTGAATTAAACCTTTCTACTTACAGTATACTCCCTAAATAGCGTCTTACCACAAAATATGTAGTCTCCTTTGAAAATAAGTACAACCACCCACAAAGGATAAAAGGGGCAAAAAATTGCAACACTATATTATCTATCTTTGACCAGACCTTCAACTGCGGCTGCTACATCTGTACCTACTTGCCCCACATCGACCTTATCAGCCACAAATGTCTCTGCAGTCGGCGTGGATTGGCCTCTTCTTTATCTTCGTTTCATGAAGCCAAGCAACGAATCAATATATACATATATATATATATATATATATATATATATATGCTCCCTTCAACCCGTGTGTTGAGCTCTCTTGAGGGGAAACCTGCCGGCTTCAACATAGACTGAAATACAATTGCTCTTCTCAATAATTGAGCGATCCAGGTAGCTGATAACGTATACATTAAAAGATATATACATAAGCAATTCCTTCATTTACGCTCAGACCAATGATGGCTCTAGGGTAAGATATCCGACTGACGTAAAATCAGCTTCGATTGTAGCTTGAAAAATCTCGCGTGTTTAGCCACACTAAAGAGTTGTGATATAACAAAACTGTCTGTCTGTGGATGAAAATATATATACATATATTATTATTATTATTATTACCCAATACACACACACACACACACACACACACACACACACACACATATATATATATATATATATATATATATATATATATATATATATATATATATATATATGGCGCTTTCAATAAGTTTCCAGACTTTTTTGTACAGGCATTTAAAATTGTCGTAGACTCTTGAAAATTCAGTATGTTATTGCTATACATCTTATGAGATGACTGACCAATTTTTATGATTTCAGGTTCAAGTGAACAGCTACAGCAGCAATTGGAATACACCCTACTAAAGCCTGATTTTTACAGCTGATGAATTTCAAAAATGCAATCTGGACGTGAGTACACTTTTGAAGAACGATATGCAATCAAATCCTGTTTTAAACATGGAAAATTGCCACAGAAACACATGGAAAGCTTCAGACTGCTTTTGGAGCATCTTGCATGAATCGAGCATTAGTTTTTGAGTGGCATGAGAGATTCAAGGAAGGCGGGATGTCTGTGAGGGATGATGAAAGATGTGGGAGGAGTAAGGAAGTCAATACACCTGAGTTGCTTGGCCAAAGCCAGCTGAGCCATTCTTAAGAAGGAGTGTTGTATTTTGACCTTCGACCCGGCCAAATATTCCATTCCAAGGTGATGCACCGCAAGGAAGTGACGCATTCCAATGGCACTTATGAGGAAAAATCGCGTAGGTGGACCTGGCTAACAAAATGGGACAAGGAAAAAATCCCATGATACACTCATAGACTAATGCACCGGAAGAGAGTGACCTCTGAACTGCATGACAGTTATTTCCGCTTGATGACGATCAAACAAGCCATTCCAAAGATTAAGTGGGCGATTGAGTGGGCGTTGAACTAATATATAACTCAGTCAAGACAAGAAGTCAGACAGTTGGAGTTATAGACGAGATGTGGTAAGGAAGGCCACACCAGGCCAAAGGGGCCCTTGGAACCCCTGATGAGTTGGGGTCCAGAGAAGTTGCTGATAAGATGTGGTAGAGAAAGCCAGCACTCAGCAGAAAGCTGAGCCCCCGGGCTTCTGGTTGAGCATCAGGAGAACGAGAAAGACACAACGCTGACGGCCATAAGAGTAGGGGTCAATATATTACAGTTCTGTTCGGTCTCCAACACCCTCTCACCATAAAACCTTGAATAACCTTTTCGAACCCTTACAATAAAGTGAGAGGTACATATTTTTCTAAAGAAGTCTTCGCTCGTCGTTATTCATTGCGTCAGTCAGTATTCTGCATATATATGTATTATGTGTTTGTATAGTTAATCATGGTCATGGCTATTGAGTGGCTATACAACAAGAGAGCTATTTATGTCACGTTGGATCATTCAATTGTGCACACGTGGTCAAGCCCATTCCCTGGATTACGATTGGTTGCTAGTCTATGCTTGGGCATATTAGTTTATATATATATATATATATATATATATATATATATATACCAGCTTTTAGTTCAGTTGTAGTTTTGCCAGGAATGTTTTGTTTTTCTCTACCGATTGAACGCTAGTTGGGAAACCTTTCGCATCTAAGTGTTATTTCTATTATTCTGCAACTTATAACCAACTTCTAAATGGCCCAATCAGCTGGGGCTATTGAATACACCGACTGTATCTCCGCAGAGGGGTACCTCCCCATAATGAGTGTCTTGGATATGACACTAAACAATCTTATGCTGAGGCTCCAGTAATACTGGAGCTTTGGGGAATGCAGAGAACCTCTTTATTGCCATTGCTTCTATGTCCACTCTGGCCCGGAGCGGTAGCACCTGATAGGGTCCTATCTTTGAACTAAACTGGACTTATGCAAAATTGATTTGTTAGAAACAGAAATGTTTTGACATTTAAACAGCGTACTTATGCTAAACTGAATTGTTTGAAATTGAACTATTATATGTACAAAATAGATTTAGCATTAAATAACCTATAATGGTTGATATGCCACAAAAAAGATTATATTCCGTACATTTAATTCCTCTGGGAGTCATCGGGTCATAATGGTGAAGTACAGTTTGAGGTTATGCGATTTTGAACTCCATTCTCGATTTTAGATACACTTCCGGTTATGTACATTTTGGAAAGTAAATCTTTGGTTTAAATAGTGTTAGGTATCACCTACCCTTTCCGCATAATGAGCTGTTCCATCTGCCATATTTGGCAGTAGCGGAGATCAGTCTGGGAATAAGCCTACGAGTCAGACCAGAAGAGCCGATCTTATTGTTGAAGTATATCATTACTCTATTACTAATCCTATGTTCTTCTTTCTAACAGTCTCTCTCTTGTAAATACTCTTTCCTGTAAATATAACTATTATTCCTCACATATCGTGGTTTGTCTTATTATTACTACTACTTGTGTTCACTGACCAGAACACAACAAATAGTATCAATACTGTTTTCTACAGAGATAGCTTTGGAATTAAACAACCCACGAAGGTTGATATGCCATTAAACTAAGAAACCAAGCCAACCCAAGCTATCATAATTATTTTATTACTAGTTTGACTCGATCTTAATAAAACTACTTTGGAGGTGAACCTTTTTTGCTAATAACATTACTGTTCTTCTACAAGGATGGCTTTGGCTTTAAATAACCCATGAAGGTTGATATACTACATATTTTTATTTTTTAAGTCAAGGAATTAATATTGTGAATTGAATTACCACGACCAGAAAATCCGCCGAACATCTACGCATGACATACGGGAACACTAGACAGCTGTTTCGACCTTTTTGGGTCTCATCAGCAGTGCATACCGTAATCTCCACCACTGGAGATCGAACTAGTGGCCACAGATTGCAGTGCCAAAACACTACAACTGAGCCATCAGTTCATATTGCACAAAAGCGGCGCCAAATCAACTAGCCATGGTAATTACGCGGCTAAATAACTAGTGTCTTGCAAGTTACATCCGTACTCTTTCCAGAGGATACGGTCGCCCCCAGGGCCACGTCTTCCCAAGAAGCTTAGAAATACGCATCCACGTAATTATTATGACCTCAAGGGCAGGGGAATAGTAGTACATTTTTTTTTTTAAGTAGAGGAATTAATATTGTGAATTGAATTACCACGACCAGAAAATCCGCCGAACACCTACGCACAATATACGGGAACACTGGACAGCTGTTTCGACCTTATTAGGTCTCATCAGCAGTATATATCGTAATCTCCACCTCTGGAGATCGAACCAGCGACCACAGATTGCAGTGCCGAAAGTCTACAACAAAGCCACCAGTCCAGTTGATATACTAGTAAACACCCGAAATATTAATTCGTGGTAAATAGACGTTGTTTTAATCAATCTATTATAGAGATAGTTTTTATCGATTGGATGAACTCTCCGTGGCGTATTGGATAACGTGCTGGACTTCAACATCATAGTAATCGAGTTTGGATACTTGTCATGCTATTACGTTCACTTTCGTGCAAATACCCTTAGGAAAGGCATGAACCTACCAACTCTATCCCTTCCGTTTTTATCTCTCTTTATGCTCCCTTTATTTTTTTTCCTTCTCTCTTGGACCCTGCTTTTTAGTGTACTGACGCAGACGATAGGCTTCTAATGTATAGCCTTATTAATATTCCCCATCCCTCCCCCTCTCTCTTTATCTATCTCTCTCTCTTTACTCTTTCTTTCTAAAGATATTTGCTTTTTTTTCTCGGGTGTATAAGATATAATTTCTTATTTTCCATTCCTCGATAACAAAATGAAATGGGCACCTCACCATCAACATTTCTCGGTCTGTCTCTCTGTCTGATGTGTCACGTGTTCTTTTTCCTTTGTTTTCTTCTCAATCAAAATGAAATGGTCATTAATTCTCTGGAGTGATGACAGGTCATAACATGCAAACACGTGATTTTTAAACCTCATAATCATATCTCTCTCTCTATCTAATTATGAGATAACTATCTCTCTATCTATCTATCAGTCTCTTTTCCTTCCCATCTCTCTCCTCTCTTTGTCTCCCTCACTCTTCTCTCTCTCTCTCTCTCTCTTATCATCTCTTTCTCGCTCTCTGTCTGTCTCTGTTTATCTGTCTCTCTCTCTCTTTCTCTCTCTCATCATCTCTTTCTCGCTCTCTGTCTGTCTTTGTTTATCTGTCTATCTCTCTCTCTCTCTCATTTCACTCTGTCTGTCTGTCTGTCTGTCTGTCTTTCTTTCTATCTCTCTCTCTCTCTTCCAGTACGTCTCCATCTCCTCATTGTTTTTCTCTTCTCTACGGTGTTTTCTCTCCTATCTCTTTCCCTCTCACTCTTTTCTCTTGCACTCTGTCTGTCCGTCTGTCTGTCTATCTTTTTCTTCCACTACCTCCCCTCCTTCACGTTTCTTTTTCTTCTCCCCGTTTTGTTCTCTCCTCTCTCTCTTTCTCTCTCTGGCTCTCCGTTTGTCTGTCTTTTCTCTCTCCGTCTCTCTCTCTCTCTCTCTCTCTCTCTCTCTCTCTCTCCCACACGTCTTCTCCTCCTCCTCTTCGTTTTTTTTTCTCTTCTCTCCTGTTTTTCTCTACTCTCTCTTTTCTCGCTCTTCTCTCTCGCTCTCTCTTCTCCGTGTGTGTTCGTGCGCGCGTGTGTGTGTTTTTCTCTCTCTCTCTCTCTCTCTCTCTCTCAATTTAATTATTTTTCCTTCCTCTTCTCATTTCTTTCTCTTGTCTCTGTTTTTTTCTTTCCTCTCTCTTTCTTTCTCTCTCTCCTCTCTTTTGCTCCTCTCTCTCTTCTCTTTGGCTCTCTGTCTTCTGTCTTTCTCTCCCTCTCTTTTTCTCTCTCTCTCTCTCTATCTCTGTCTCTCTCTCTCTGTCTTATCGAATTTTAACTTTAAACGCCAAACAACCAAAAACTTAACCGTCCCTTCTTTGTCTTCTCTCTTTTGATTTGTTAAATCCTCCCCCATGAGTAACTTAACTATTATTCTGTATATTTTTAACATTTCACTTCGTTTAACCTCATGTAAATTTAGATGATTCTTTTTTTTTTTTGGTTCTGTTGTTGTTGTGGCAGTTCTTTCTTTTTTGTTTTTCATTTTTTTTTTTTTTTTGCTTTTCATTTTTTTTTTTGTCTTTTAAACAAATGCTGTTTCAGCTGAATCGTTTCAATAAAGACAAAAAAAGATTTTATAATTAAACCTTGACGTATTTTGCACACTTGACGTTGGCGTTAAATCAATCTTGTAGTTTTTTTTTTTGTTTTTTTTTTCCACGTTTCTTTCTTATAAACTCTCAAATTTAGTCGGTTTATTGGCAACTATAATGCCAAAAAAAAAAAAAAAAAAATAGCGTCGGGATCTGATTTAGCAAATCAGCATGAAAAGCTTCAAGATCTGCTGCTCATATGACAACTACAACGAGGGAGAAAAAAAATTGTGCGTACGGACAGATTAGACCAAATAAAAAACCAAAACACTCAACATTATCAGCAAATGTACCAATGTCTTAGAGTTCAAATTTTCAAAGAATTTATTCGAAAACTTAATTCTTCAAACCACTTAAACTAACCTGAATTTGTCAGAGATGAAAAATCGATGGCAAAAAAATGTATTTCCTTTGACGGAAAATATGAATTGATAGTTATAAAACAACACAATCCTTTTTTTAAAAAATGATTTTTCTGAATTCAATTTCGTTATTCTCTTAGAGCTACGAAAGAAATACTTTCTATTTATTTCCTGGGAATAAAATACTTTATTTGTACATAGAGTGGACGTAGAATTGCCAACTCTTTCCTTTGTTTAATGGCATATCAAACTTTGTGAGTTATCTAATGCCAATTTCATCCTTGTAGAAGAATATCAGAGGTCCTAGTCTGATAATGAACGTAATGGCTCGACTGGAATTCGAATTCGTGAATTAGGATGTCACAGTCCAGCGTATTAGCCACTACACCACTGAAACTTTTAACTCTGTGTATTGCCCAATTGACTGGGGCTATAGAATACACTGACTGCATCTCTGCAGAGGGGTAAGATGCCCCCAACAGGTGTCCTGAATATGACGCTAAAAAATCAGATGGGGTAACGCTGAAGCTTTAGGGAACGCGGAGCATCCCTTCATTGCCATCGCTTCCAGGCTCACTCTGGCCCGGAGTGGTAGCCCCTAATAGGGTCCTACCTATGAGTCAAATGTAACTAAACTGCGCACTTATGCTAAATTGCATTGTTTGAAATAGAACTGTTTGACTAAACTGAATAGCTTGAAATAGAACTGTTTGACTAAACTGAATAGCTTGAAATAAACAATAAAACTCTGTACTCATTCTAAACTAGATTGTTTGAAATAGAACCATTTGCCTAAAAATGGATTTGGCATTAAATAACCTACAAAGGTTGATACGCCATAAACCAAATCAAACAAACAAACCACTAACCCCCTCCTCTAGTTGAATTCTTGATACAAGTGTGTAATGGTTATCGTCCTAGGAAATGGACACGGCGATACGAGTTCAAATCCTGGACGAGACTGATTGCATTTCACATAGCACTAATACCCTTGGGAAAGGTATGAATCCAATTATTCTCCCTCCAGCTATGGGTAAATAGTAGGGCAGACTGTGTTCTTCAGCCTTGGTGAAGCAATTAGTCTAGAAGGAAGACTCTGAATTCAAACCCTTAAACTCCGCTTAAGAATTGACCTTGTGTCATATCCTGCCCGAGCGGAGGGGTTGGGTAAATATGGATATAAATAATTTTCTGTTATATTGCATAAAGTGTGAATGAATTTTTGCCCACAGTTTTAGGGTTTCGATTATTCGTGACAAATTCTAATAGTTTTATGGTTTCCAGTAATTATTTCTATTTTATATAAGTAGAGTTTTTTTTTTCTTTTCCAGGGAAATAAGTAGATCGAACGGCAATGGAAATGATAGGCGATTCGGGTTCAAATCCTGATCATCATAAGCGTTAATACCCTTGGAAATTGTATGAATCCAACTATTCTTCCTCTACCTATGAGTAAATTGTAGGGCAGACTCTGCTCTTTAACCTCGGTATGGCAACTGGTCTAGAAGGGAAACTCCGAATTCAAACGAGTTGTAGACCCGAAGAGGGATGGGCTTCGACTGGTTGTTATTCTTAAAACAAGCTATATGAGTAGCGCCACTCCCCCACCACCACAATGACTTACTATGCAACCGGTGATTGGTGTCTTTGTTTAATGGCAATGTCAAGTGTCATGTGTTAAATTACAGCAAGAGGAATAAACGTGTTCATGCCTTTCACAAATCTGAAAATGAACGTAATAAACGATGGGAGTTCGAACTTGCTGACTAAGAACGTTAACTACTACGCAACGGAGATTCAAAGAGATTTAAGTGTGGAAAAGAAGAAGAAGAAGAAGAAGAAGAAGAAGAAGAAGAAGAAGAAGAAGAAGAAGAAGTCAAGAACGATTGTTAGTTTTTTAAGAGAATACATATATATATATATATATATATAAACACACACACACACACATATATATATATATATATATATTGATATATGACAGAGAGAAGAAGAAGAAAAGATTCACATTAGTTTTCTTAATATAAGCAGTATTCCGAAAGTAATAGCCCCAATTTGTTCCTACAGAAGCCACAACAGACCCAGGGATCATGATACCACAGTGAGAGAGAGAGCAAATTTTCTGCTACGAAACATTTTTTTACACATAGTCTCTTCCATTGCCAAATTTTTTCGACAGCGATGTTTGAGAGCTTGCGTTCTTTGCTCGTAAACTAAATATAGCTTTTTGTTTTAATGTGGTCTCACAAGTCCAGAGACTATTGTTGGTGGTATTACAGTAGAGGCTGAAGTTTCCTGCCAATCACCCGTAATTTTTTTTTCCACGTTACATGTAACAGTTAGATGGTTTCAAATATTGCTATCAAACACAAATATTTCTATTTAATATTAATCATTTATTTGCTAACAGTTAAATGGTTTAAAGTATTGCCATCAAACACTAACAATTCTATTAGATATGAATCATTTGTTTGCACACAGTTAAATAGTTTCAAGTATTGCTGTGTAATACCAATTATTCTATTTTACAAACGGTATTTTACGCAAATAATTTTATTTGGCTATAGTTAAATGGTTCCAACTAAACATCAGCTATGTAACACTAAAAATTCAATTAAATACAGTCATTTCTTTACATACAGTCAAACAGTTCTATTTCTAGCAATTCAATTTAGCATAAAATTACATATAGTTAAATGATTCCAAGTATTGATATGTATCATTAACAATTCAATTAAACATCAATTATTTATTTGCACAGTTAAATGTAAAAACAGTTCTATAAATAGAAATTCAATTTAGCATAAGTCCTTCGTTTGCACACAGTTAAATGGTTAAACAGTTCTATTTGACCCATAGATTAGACCTTATCAGGTGCTACCATTCCGGCACCGAGTGGACCCGATGGACAATGGCAATGAAGGAGTACTCCACATTCCCCAAAGCTCCAGCTGTACTAGAGCCTCACCTTCAGTTTGTTTAGTGTCTTATCGAGGACGCTCATTGGGGAAGGGAATCTTACCCCTATGCAGAGTTGCAGTCTGTGTATTCTACAGCCCCAGGAGACTAGGGTGATATATATATATATATATATATATATATATATATATATATATATATATATATATTCAAATCAATTGTCAGGGTTTCTATTTTTGTAAAGCGCAGACAGAAAAAAATGAAAGAATCAAAGAAAAATTGGATATATTTATACATTTTTAAATGTACAATTGATAATAATAATAATAATAATAATAATAATAATAATAATAATAATAATAATAATAATAATATCGTTGTTGAATAGACTGAATGACTTCAACATCCAATTTCATTTTGCAGACTCGACATTTGTTTGCTTTTAACAACATCAACATCAAACATCGCACATAAGCATTCATTATCTTCCCACATCTTCCATATTCAGACTCACCGAATAATATATATATATATAGAGAGAGAGAGAAAGAGAGAGAGAGAGAGAGAGAGAGAGAGAGACAAATACATTTAAAAACACACAAAAAATAGATAAAAGGTTAATTAGTTAAAATAACACAAAACAAAAAAGCCTGAATATTATGTATATAGTATTTCTGATAATACACAATGCTCCTGCATAATAATAATTGAGAAAGAAAGAAAGAAAGAAAGAAAGAAAGAAAGAAAGAAAGAAAGAAAGAAAGAAAGAAAGAAACGCTGATAGAAGAAGAAAGAAAGAAAGAAAGAAACGCTGATAGAAGAAGAAAGAAAGAAAGAAAGAAACGCTAATAGAAAGAAAGAAAGAAAGAAAGAAAGAAACGCTAATAAAATAAGAAAGAAAGAAAGAAAAAACATGCGCACCCAACACTTTCGGTGCCAAATCATCATTACCAATAACCCACAAAAAAAAAAGCAAGAACACCAATGTTGGTTTTCCGTATCGTCACTGGGATGCCAGGTGAAGATGCTGCCTCTTGGCTTTCACAATTTTCAGAAGAGGCACCCATTCTGAGAGGTAAAATCTGAATTGCCTGGCAAGATGAAACGTCAATAAACTGAACGCAAACGAGAAGAGGTGTGACAAGAAACACTTGAAGAAGGCCAAAGTTCGCATCGGCCGAAACCTTATGAATATAACAAAAAAGATGAGGATAATCGGCCGAATATTCTTAAATGATAAAAATGTGATAAATTCCTTCCGGTATGGTTTAGTTTGCTTTTTTGGTTATTTAATGCCTAATCCACCCTTTTAGAACAACAGTAGTAATAGTATTTAACCTTTAGCTGAAGCATGATTGGTTAGGACAAGTGATCCACTTAGAATTGTGCAAGAGAATAAAATTCCACCCAACTATGAAATGGTATATGAACAAACCAGAATCCATCTAATAAAATAAGTCGAATAAATCCCCAGCAGCAGCCGTATGGCAACTTACCTCCCATCTCACAAATCATACAAGTGCGATGAGTGAGATATACTGCGACTGGAGAAGAAATAGCAATGAATGCAAAGCAAAGTATCTCCCATGGACAACATGGATACGCCAGTTTGTCTGACCAGCTAGTTTTCTGCTTAGATTTATCATATCTATCTATCTATCTATCTATCTATCTATCTATCTATGTCTTTCAATATCTATCTATCTATCTATCTATCTATCTCAGTAGGCATCTATCTATCTATCTATCTATCTGTAGGAATCTATCTATCTATCTATCTATTTCAGTATACATCAATCTATCTATCTATCTATCTATCTATCTATCTCTGGAGCAATCTATCTATCTATCTATCTATCTATCTATCGGCATCTATCTATCTATGTATCTATCTCAGTAGATATCTATCTATCTATCTAAACTAGTAATTCCTCACCTTAGTTACTTTAGACCCTATAATCGCCAGCAAATGATACATATTAAGGATAGATTCTTGAAACCCTCTAATTGCTTGAAACGACAATTGACTTCGGCCCTGAAGAAACCAAGTCAAACCAAACAAGCAACCAAATAGAATCTATCATTTCAAACTTAAAGGATTGCCAGCTTTATAGACAAAATGATGAAAGTGATGTAACCTTAAACTAACTTCTGGTTTGCTTAATTTCCATTCTGACTGCTGCACTTAAAAACTCTACCGTTTTTCCCGAAGGAGAAATTTTCTTCTTCCATTATGTGTTTATGTTCGTTGTTCTTGGAGAAGAAAAGATTTTGGGCAGGAACGCGTGCAACTGAAACACCATCTTCAATATCGTTTTCTTTTCGATAAAATGATTCGACAATGGCCTAATGCACCGTTCAAATCTCTGCAATTTTAACGATTGGGTGCAGCAGGTTGATGCCGGTGCAGAAATGTCAGCTAAGAACGAAGGAATTTTTACACGAGGCAACAGAGCTTCGATTAAGATGAAATAAATAAATAAATAAATAAATGGGTAAGATAAAAAAAATAAAAAATAAAGAGAGAGAGAGAGAAAATAAAAGAAAAGTATTTATGGCGGAAAGGGGCGAAAAAATCTGAGCTGAGAAAAATATATGAGGAAGTAAAAAATGATCATTGTTTAACAAAATTCACTGCTAGAATTTTCGGTGTGTGTACATCAGTCTGTAACGGTGTGTGTGTGTGTGTGTGTTGTAAAAATTACATAGTAAAAGACTGAGATAGATAGATAGATAGATAGATATACCTGAAAAATAGATAGATTGATAGATGCATACATACATACACACATACATACATACATAGAAACGAAAAAAGCAACAGATAGATAGATAGATAGATATACAAGAATTTTCGGTATATGTGTGCATCAGTGTGTAACGGTGTGTGTGTGTGCGTGTGTGTGTGTTGAAAAATTACATAGTAAAAGACTGAGATAGATAGATAGATAGATAGATAGATAGATAGATAGATGAAGAAAAATACAGGATAAAATACTTAGATAGATAGATTGATAGATACAGACATACATACATACATAGAAACGAAAAAAGCAACAGATAGATAGATAGATAGATAGATAGATAGATAGATATACAAGAAAAATACAGGATAAAATACTTAGATAGATAGATAGATAGATAGATAGATAGATAGATAAATATGAAATCACAAGAAAAACTCATTGAAATAGAAAGAAAGAAAGAAAGAAAGTTCTGTTAAAGATAATATAGATACGTGTATCTATTTTATCAAGCATATCATAATTTCAGTATTTCCCTAGAAGATGATGACTCGCCGAACCGTAAGTCTCCATCAACCTGAATCCGGAAATAAGAGAAAGTTGACATATTTATACATCTTTATGAAACGAATTTTCTTTTTTCTTAACAATCGTCGGTTCCTGTTATTTAAATTGATAATCCTTTTAAATGCCGAAGCATATTAGAATAAAATTTAGTTTGGTTGGGTTTTATGGCATATCAACCATTGTGGGTTATTTAATGCCAAATCCTTTTTTGACATATATATCAAATATGTATGATTTGCTTTGGTTGAGTTTTATGGTATATCAACCATTGTGGGTTATTTAATGCCAAATCCTCTTTATACATATGTATTAATTATATATGATTTGATTGGTTGGGTTTTATGGCATATCAACCATTGTGGGTTATTTAACGCCAAACCCGATTTATACATATATATTAAATATATATGATTTGGTTTGGTTGGGTTTTATGGGTATCAACCATTGTAGGTTATTTAACGCCAAACCCTCTTTATACATATATTAAATATATATGATTTGGTTTGGTTGGGTTTTATGGGTATCAAACATTGTGGGTTATTTAATGCCAAATCCTCTTTATACATATATATTATATATATGTAGGATTTGTAAACAATTTTGTAGATAACATTTTTAAACGAGCCTGAGCTTTTTTTTTTTTGTAGAAGGTTGAATGGTTTCAAGTATTGCGATGTAACAGTAACAATTCAGCTTCAGTCGTTTGTTTGTCTACATTTAGATAGATTTACATATGATTCATCACTGAATAATTTGTCAGTAATTCCATTTTTTAATGAGTTAAAAATAATTTCTTGGCGAACAAATATTATTTCTACACAATTAAATGGTTTCATTTATTGCTATCATGCACTTATAATTCTATTCAATAACAATCATTTGTTCGCACACAGTTAAATGGTTACAAGTATTTATATATATATATATATATATATATATATATAAGTATATATATATATATATATATATATATAAGTATATATATATATCATCATCATCATCATCATCATCTCGCGCTGGTAGCACGGATATCCCTGACCCTCTCTCGCCACTCCTTCCTATCGTTCATCGCCCTAGGTAGATCTTCAGGACAACATCCTGTCTCCTCACATAGCTGCTGAATGTACGTTCGAGCTGGTCGTCCTGCTTTTGCGCGGCCATGTGTGGGGATCCATAAGAGTACATCTCTTATGAGTTCATCTCTGCTTCTCCAGCAGTGTCCTGCATGTCTGGTTCGTCTAACTTGAATAGTTTTCGTGATAGGGGGCAGGTACTATTTACCAACCCCTCCGCTCGGGCTGGATATGACACAAGGTCAATTTTTAAGCGGAGTTTAACAGGTTTGAATTCAGAGTTTTCCTTCTCCTAGACTAGTTGCCTAACCAAGGCTGAAGAACCTAGTCTGTCCTACTATTTACCCATAGCTGGAGGGAGAATAATTGGATTCATACCTTTCCCAAGGGTATTAGTGCGATGTGAAATGTAATCAGTCTCGTCCAGGATTTGAACTCGAGTCGCCGTGTTCATTTCCTACGACGATAACGACTACACCACGGGCACCGTGATAGGGGGCAGGTGGCCGTACAGTTGGTGTCTTGTGGGGTGTTGCTGCCAGGACTTGTTCAGGATTGCACGCAGCATTCTTGTGTAATTGCCATCTAGCTTCTTCTCCAGTCGTTTTGTTAGCGTCCATGTAGTGCATATATATATATATATATAAGTATATATATATATATATATATATATATATATATGTATATAAGTATATATATAAGTATCTTAACCAAGCCAAAACACTACAGTATAGTTTGGAACGGGCCGCCGCAGGCATTGGCCTCCATGTCAATGCACACAAAACTGAATATATGCGCTACAACCAAACAGGCGACATTTCCACACTAGATGGAACCTCTCTGAAACTAGTAGACAAATTCACCTAACGAGGAAGCAGCGTCTCATCAACCGAAAAAGACATTGACACGCGGCTAACGAAGGCATGGACAGCTAACGATAGGCTCTCGTTTATATGGAAATCAGACCTGACCGGTAAAATGAAACGCAGTTTCTTCCAGCCACCGGTCGTATCGATACTGCTATATGGATGCACTACTTGGACGCTAAGTAAACGGCTGAAGAAGAAGCTAGACGGCAATTACACAAGAATGTTAAGAGCAATATAGAACAAGTCCTGGCGGCAACGCCCCACAAGACACAAGTTGTAGGCCACTTGCCTCCCATCACGAAAACTATACAAGTTTGACGAGCCAGACATGCAGGACACTGCTGGAGAAGCAAGGGCGAACTCATCAGTGATGTACTCCTATGGGCCCCCGCATATGGCCAAGCAAAAGCAGGACGACCAGCTCGAACATACATACAGCAGCTATGTGAGGATACGAGATGTAGCCCTGAAGAACTGCCAAAAGCGATGAATGATAGAGAGAAGTGGCGAGAGAGGGTCAGGGATATCCGTGCGAGTGGCACGTCAGGATGATGATGATATATATAAGTATATATATATAAGTATATATATATATATATAAGTATATATAAGTATATATATATAAGTATACAATATATATGTTCTCCCTTACCCCTGTAGGGCTGAGCTCTCTAGCAAATGAAGTAATTGTGTTGCCATTAGCGTATATGCAAGGCTCTTCATATGAATCAAGCTCTCAGTAGCCGTTAAGCGGATATATGTAAACAATAACAATTGCGATTCATAACTGTTTAAATTTCCTTCGCTTGCGCTGGTTTCCTCGTGGCTGAGTGGTAGAATCTTGGATTGGTGTTTGCGTCAACCTGTTTTCGATCCCAGCGTCGGGAATCTAGCCTGTCTAGCCACACTGATGAATTCTGATACAACGAAACAGATCTGTCTGTGGATGACAATATATATATATATATATATATATATATATATATATGTAAGTATATATATATATATTTAAGTATATATATATCTGTAAATAAGTATATGTATATACTTATATATATATATATATCATTAATAATTCAATGAAATGTTATTCCTTTTTTTACACACAGTGAAATTGTCAAACAGTTCTATTTCAAACAATTCAATTGAGCGTAAGTCATTTGTTTGTAATCAGTTTAAATGTCAAACAGTTGTATATTTGACCCACAGATAGAACCCTATCAGGTGCTACTACTCCAGGTCAGAGTGGGCGTAAGGGTAATGGAAATTAAGAAGTACTCCGCATTCCCAAAAACTCCAGCATTACTGAAGCCTCACCAACAGATTGTTTAGTGTCATATCCCGAACCCTCGTTGGGGAAGTGGGGAGGGGGTTTACTCCTTAGCAGAGATACAGTCTGTATATACTACAGCCCCTAACCGACGGCCCTCTCATAAAATATGAAATGTTTTCTAGTAATTAAATATCAAATCGCGCTGACAGGTCGGAGTTCCCTGGCTCTCTCTCTCACCATTCATCCCTATCGTCCATTGCACTTGGTCGGCTCCTTCGACTCCATCCAATATCTGCCTAGACCTGATATATATATATATATATATATACATTGGCCCAGCGGTTAGAGTGTTCGCCAATGGCCCGGGAGACCTGGGTTCAATCCCAGGTCGAGTCATACCAAAGACTTTAAAAATGGTACTTGATACCACCTTGCTTAACACTCAGCATTATAAGGTACGGTTCAAGGGTAAAGTGGAGCAATCCTGGGAATGGAGTAGCGCCCTCCCCTACACCTTGGTGTAGTAGCTATCGAAAAGGGAGCCTTCGGGTCACCCTCGACTATGGTCGCTAACTTTACTAACTTTTATATATATATATTATTTCAGTAAATTAGGATATTAGATTGATTTCTATCCTAAGAGCATTGATATGAATCAAAGACTCTAAAATAGTTTTTAACAGGACTTCATCAGATCCAATGGGAAAATAAAATACATTACAACCAGATAGGAGGGATAGTCAAAGGAAGGAAAGAGAGGGAGGGATAGTCAAAGGAAGGAAAGAGAGAGAGCGATAGTCAAAGGAAGGAAAAAGAGGG
>OY757924.1:8848105-8887842 GCA_963585895.1 Sepioteuthis lessoniana | reverse complement strand
CAAATCCTGCACTCTCTAGCCTCGTTTCCCATCTGGGCTATTGTGTCATCTCTGAGTGACAGGCCCGCTCCACCCGCGTGAACATCTGCGTTAATATTGCACCTAAGAAACCCATGCACTGAGCCGAAAGGTTCTCAGCCTAACTAAACCCAAAGGCATAAAATGAAATCCCTCGGCCATTATATTACATCAAAACCCTTGCCGTTAATGGTAAGACTTCTTTAGCCATGTTAAAATATTTATACCAATCTAATAAAGTAAAGTTGTCGACAGTAGTCGAAGGCGATCAGAAGGCTTCCTTTTCAATAGCTACTACACCAAGGCTATGGGGAGGGCGCTACTCCTTTCCCAGGATTGCTCCACTTTATCCTTGATACATACCTTATATTGCTGAGTGCTAAGCAAGGAGGTATCAAGTACCATTTTTAAAGTCTTTCGTATGAAACGACCTGGGATTGAACCCAGGTCTCCCGGACCATTGGCGAACACTCTACCCACAAGGCCAATGAGCCGGTTAAACTAATTTCATAAACTATAGTTAAGAATCAACTTTGACAATCTACTCAGATTTTCGACTATAGTCTAAATTTATTCCAATGCCTACATCTAGATATTAAATCCCTTCTCTGATTTAATAGGTTACCGGGATTAGGATAAAGCATCAAAGAACAGACAGAATACATACAAAATCAGATCGATAGGATTAGAGACCCGGTGGAAGATTAACAATCTAGGATAGCATGGCAAACGATAAACGAAGTGATCAGAAGGAAGAGTGCTGCAAAGCTAAACTGAAAGCTACAAGCCAACAAGATCGAATACAGCTGTGGAAACAGCATTTCGAGAATTTACTCGGAAACCCTCCGGAAATTACTCATGAAGCAATCACGAGAATTATTAGTAAGCAATTAGGCATCAAACTAGGACCGTTTACTTAAAAGAACTAGACTCGGTATGGAGAAAAATTAAAAATAGGAAGGCAGCAGAGCTCGATGAAATACCCCCAGAAGTCTGGAATACCAGGAAGTTTGATGACATACTGCTCAGACACTGTAATGCCATATATAATCAAAATCCTATAGACAGATGGATGAAGGGATGCATCCTCCCCTTCCCCAAAAAAGGGCAACCTCGGATTAGCCAAGAACTACCGAGGTATAATACTTACGTCCATAACGGCCAAGATATACTATGCCCTACTACGCAACTGCATAGAACCTAAAATTGACAACATACTTAGGAAGAACCAAAATGGCTTCCGGAGAAATAGATCACAAATCACTTCACAAATTTTGACTACCCGTCGAATTCTTGAAGGTGTACGCGCAAAAAACCTACTGGAAACAATACTATTTGTCGACTTCACTAAGGCCATTGACTCCATTCACGGAGGAAATATGGAGCAAATCCTTCTCGCGTACAGCCTGCCAGAAGAAACAGTCGCAGCCATTATGATACTCTATAGAAACACTAAGGTAAACTCCGATATTGTCGCAGGTGTACTGCAAGGAGACATATTAGCCCCATACCTCTTCATCATATGTATAGATTACGTGCTTAGAACATCTATTGATGAAATCAAAGAAAACGGTTTCAATCTAACAAAAGAAAGAAGCAGAAAGTACCCGGCTAAAACAATTACCGACGCTGACGACCCCGATGACAGAACACTTCTGGCAAATGCACCCACACAAGCCGAAACCCTGCAACATAGTCTGCAATGAGCCGCTGCAGGCATCGGCCTCCATGTCAATGCACACAGGACGGAATATATGTGCCTCAATCAAACTGGCGACATCTCCACACTAAACGGTAGCGCACTGAAACTGGTTGACAAGTTCACCTACCTAGGGAGCAGTGTTTCATCAACCGAGACAGACATCGACACACGTCTAGTAAAGGCATGGACAGCTATCGATTGGCTATCGGTCGTATGGAAGTCAGTCCTGACTGATAAAATGAAACGCAGTTTCTTACAAGCAGCGGTAGTATCGATACTGCTATATGGATGCACTACATAGACGCTAATAAAACGTATGAAGAAGAAGCTTGACAGCAATTACACGAGAATGCGGCGAGCAATATCAAACAAGTCCTGGAGACAGCATCCCACAAAACAGCAACTGTACGGCCACCTAACACCCGTTCGGAAAACTATCAAAGTTAGACGAATCAGATATGCAGGACCCTGCTGGAGAAGTAGGGACGAGCTCATCAGTGAAGTACTCCAGTGGAGCCCCTTCACATGGACGAGCAAAGGCAGGACGTCCAGCTCGAACATACATACAGCAGCTCTGTGCCGATATTAGATGGAGCCTGGAAGACCTGCCAGGGGAAATGGACGATAGGGAGGGATGGCGAGAGAGGGTAAGAAATATCCATGTTGATAGCGCGATATATATATATATATATATATATATGTATTTCATCATACAACGTGTGAAAGTACGTGTGATACTCTATCCTCATCAGCCGCCAACCAGGGTGATAACACAGTTTCGGTATATATATATATATATATATATATATATATATATATATATATATATATATATATATAAATTGACCTTGTGTCACCAATTGATTGTACGTAAGGTATATATATCAATTTTTAAGCTAGATTCATCCGCAGGACACAGTGTAGTGGGTAAAGGCGTTTAGTTAAAACTTTCTTTTACGTGAAATTATCTGGTGGTTGCAGGTTCAATCCTAACTATATGTAATTAACAAGAAATATTTTTTTTTTACAACTTGAATTCGGTGATTGATAACGGAATTAAAACAATCTACCCCCAGTTAAAAGTTCTATATGGGTCCCCGAATTTACCTGAAGATGGTCGAAGGACACATTGTGAACATAACCATGAAGACAATAGTCTGAAAATTTTAATTGATAACGCGTTCAACAGGTTTGAATATAGAGTTTTCTTTCTCCGCGGTCTAATATCATGATCTTCTCTACTACTTACCCAAAATTGGAGGTAAAATATTTACATTAAGAGCTTAATTGAAATGCAAACGGCCTTGTCCAGGATTTGAACTTGTGTCGTCTGGTTCAGAGCTGGTGTATGTAAGCCCTTGCTAGTCGTCCAGCTCTGGTGCGTCCTTGCAGAGAAGTCTAAAAGAGTACGTCTTTACTCCACCATCACTACCTAGAATTTCTTACGTGTAAGATTGGAGGTAAGTGGCCGTACAACTCCTGTTTTGTGGGGCATTGCCGCCAAGATTTATTCAAAGCAGCTCATAGCATTTTTGTGTATTTTTCCATCTAGCTTTTCCACTATGCATCTCGTTAGTGTCAAGGCGGTGCATCCACCATACAGTAGTAATAAAACAGCTATTATTTGGAAGAATTCGTGTATTATCTTATCAGATTTCTACGTGATCAAAAAAATGTCAATTGTGATCCATACTTTGTCCCTGCGTATATTGATATTGCTTTCTGTAGATGAGATATTGCTGCCGAGGTATATGAACTGGATAAGCCATTTTAATCTAATAATGATAATAATAGTTCTAAATGTCAAAACGTTTTGAAACAGAAGCTCACCGGTTCAAAAGAAAAATTATCAAAATATATCAAATTACGTGACGGTTTTTCTATCGACGATTTCATCCGTAGAGATCTCTTCTTTCTTTTTTCTTTCTTTCTTTCTTTCTTTCTTTCCATAGATAGATAGATAGATAGATAGAAAGGTTTGCTTTGGTCATTTTGTTTAATGGCATACAATCGTTGTAGGTTATTTAATGCCAAATCCATTCTTCTACAAGAACAGTAGTGGTACTGTTCAATTCATAGGTGGGAGGATAAGAGGTATTTTCCCCAGGGTATTTGGCCGAAAGTTTTCTCGAGGACACCCCAGATAGATTAGATAGATAGATAGATCTGAATAGACCGAGACTGGTGGATAGATACATAGATATATAGAGAGAAAAAACAGAAAGAGAGAGAGATAAAGAGAATTTAGAATACATCAAGATAGATAGATAGATAGATAGATAGATATTGATGAACCAAGATAGATAATCTATCTATCGCAGTTGATAGATAGATAGATAGATCTTAATAAAGCAAGATAGATAATCTATCTATCTCAGTTTATAGAAACGTGGTGAATTCAATAAGTTTCCAGACTTTTTTGTACAGGCATTTAAAATTGTCGTAGACTCTTGAAAATTCAGTATGTTATTGCTATACATCTTATGAGATGACTGACTATTGGAATTGAAATACACCCAACGAAAGCCTGATTGTCACAGATGGTGAATTTCAAATATGCAATCTGACACTTTAGAAGAACGATATGCAATAAAATTAGGTTTTAAACTTGGAAATAATGCCACAGCAACGTATGGAATGCTTCAGACTGCTTTTCGACCATCTTGCATGAATCGAGCATCAGTGTTTGAGTGGCATAAGAGACTCAAGGAAGGTAGGGAGTCTGTGAGGGATGATGAGAGGTGTGGGAGGAGTTGATTGGAACAAAGGGTTTCGTAAGAGGCCAGCACTCTTCAAATCGGGTCAGTGGCATTTCCCCCAGGACAATGCGCCAGTCGACAACTCCATCCTTGTCACAGACTATTTGACCAAGATCGGCATCAAGACAGTTCCTCAGCCTCCCTATATTCCAGACCTTGCTCCCTGTGACTTTTGGTTATTCCCTAAGCTCATAAGACTGTCGTTATGAGACAATGAGGAGATGAAAGAGGCTGTGACGAAGGTCATTGACATGATCACACAAGAGGGCTCCATGGGGCCTTTGAAAAGTTGTTGGAACGGCACAAGTGCATTGCTGTCGGAGGAGATTAGTTCGAAGGGGAGTAGAGTTTCATGTGTGTACTATCAATAAAAGTGCCCATTCGAAAAAAGTCTGGGAACTTATTTAATGATACTCGTAGATAGATAGATATAAATCGATGTAGATAGATATGATTAGACCAAGATAGATAGATAGATAGATAGTGAATTCTATGTTTTGTGATGGATAAAAAATATGAAATGTTCTTTTATAGCGAATTGTTTTGAATACATTTGTCCAGACAATTGTTCTTGTCCTAACAGCGAATCGGTTTTTCCCGCTTTTTTCTCCATTGAATCGACAGTAGAATTGGCGGGTCGCCATTGTCTTCGCAGCATTGGATATTCTGTCCATTACCATTATTCGCTGCAATGGAATGTTGACTTATCATCATCAGCTGGCAAGTTAACTAGATCGTACTTATCAATGGATAGATTTTCTCTAGTTTGTCATCCTAAAATTGCCACTTCGAAAAAGCACCTGCTCTTCATTCTCAAGTGATTGAAGACTTTTCATTGTAATGATAGATAGATAGATAGATATTAAATGATGGATAGATAGATAGATATTAATTGACTGACCGATAGATAGGTCGATACTTAGATATTAATTGACTGATAGATAGATAGATAGATAGATAGATAGATAGATAGATAGATATGAACAAACAGAAGCAAATATAACAGATTCATAATAAGAATATATATATATATATATATATATATGTGTGTGTGTGTGTGTGTGTGTGTGTGTTTGTATATATATATATATATATATATATACATATATATATATATTGAAAGTGATCATGAGTTAGGGGATAGATCGATAGATAGAATAATAGATATATATGAGCAGACTGAATCAAATATAAACAAACTGATGGTAAGGTGATATATATATATATATGTGTGTGTGTGTGTGTGTGTGTGTGTGTGAGAGAGAGAATGAGAGAGTGTGAGGGAAGAATTAGATAGATAGATAGATAGATAGATGGATAGATTTGGTTTGGTTTAGTATCGTTTCTATGTTTAATGGCACATCAACTTTCGTGGGTTATTTAAGGCCAAAGCCATCTTTGTTGAAGAATAATGGTGGGGGTATTTAACCAAAATCTGGGGACAGAGGAGGTTTCAGATTTTTTCTAAGGGTATTTGTCCGAAGAGAACGTAATGGCGCGACTTGAATTCGAACTCGCTTACTTGGCTGTCGAAGTACAGCACATCTACCACTATACCTTGAGAACCTCCCCAGATAGATAGATGGATAGAAAGATCGATGGGTGGAAGGATAGGTTCAAACAGGAATAAATATAAAACTTTCTGTGCGTCAAAATTTTATTTACTGATTCGTTTTATGAGGAAACAAGAAAAAAAGCCAAAGCGGGGAAAAACACAAGTTGCACTAAGAAAGAAAGAAAGAAAGAAAGAAAGACTGACAAAGAGAAAGAATGAAAGAATAATAGCGAGAGAGATATAGAGAGAAGCAGTGACAAAAGGAGGCAGAGACTAGATAAACTGAGAAAGAGAGAAATCGATAGACAGGCTGATCGACAGAGAGACTCAAAGAGAAACAGAGATACAGACAAACAGATAAACTGAAAGAGAGAGAGAGAGAGAGAGAGAGATACTGGCCGACTGACAAACAGAGGGATAGAGTGAAGGAGACTTAATTTTTAGATTGACAGACGGAGAGATAAAGAGAGAAGAGAGATAATAAGAGAGAGAGAGAGAGAGACAAAGAGAAATACAGACGAACAGAGAGAGACAATGATTTTTCTTTCTTTCTTTCTTCTTTTGTGTTTGTCTTTCTTCTTTCTTTCTTTCTTTTGTGTTTGTCCTTCTTTCTTTCTTTCTTTCTTTGACCTTCTTTCTTTCTTTCTTTCTTCTTTGTCCTTCTTTCTTTCTTTCTTTCTTCTTTGTCCTTCCTTTCTTTCTTTCTTTCTTTCTTTCTTTCTTTCTCCACGGCTTGTGAAAACGTGATTTGTCATCAATTCGTTTTGCAATTTGTTTGAATTGAGTTTAACAAGTCATTTCCAAAGTCACACCAATCACATTCAAATGCAGACCTTCTATTTACTCACTCGAACGTACCCAACACTGCACAGGGGCTCTAGACTTAACATCACAGCAGCTTGTTCGACACTTTAAGCCGTTAATTAAACTTTTTGCTCACCAGTTCCCAAACGGTAATTGGTACATAGAAAAAAAAGCTGATCCCATTCAAAGATTTAAAATTTGAAAAAAATTACACATTGGAAAGGCATGAACTCTTAACAACCTTATAGAAATCAAGTCTCTCTTATAGAATGAAAATTATTCTAAGCTTTAGCCGTGTAAAGACTATTGTATGGAACGAAACGCCTGGAGAAAAAAAAACTAACTGCGAATAGACAAGTGCAGAAATTTGCAGCTGTACGTCTAACAGAAATCTTTCTCTAAAGAAAGTTTTTTTATCGGAAACCTACACTTATGGCACAGGTGTGCCGGAATATCCGCACCAGATTCATCGCCGTTGTTAATAAAATCTTGAAATTTCATTATATATATATATATATATATATGACGTAAATGGAAAAAAATTCAACCACACTTAAATTGCATTATAAATTAATTTCGACGAGGAATATTTATTATCGCCTCTTCAGAAAACATATATGCTTTATATATATATATATATATATATATATATATATATTAATATATATATAAGCATGTCTGATTAAATAATAAAGACACATTTTGTCTATATAATTTTATTAAGATCCTTTCAAGTTTCCTGATAAGTGTCTTGGTTATAAGTTGAAATTTGTGGATGAATGATCGACGAATTTATTAAAATTGGCCCGGACGCTTTCGAACACTTCATAGGCCATCATCAGGGGTTTTATATAAGTACATAAATACATATATATATATGTGTGTGTGTGTGTGTGTGTGTGGTTAGGTATCAGTCCTTCATTTAAACATGTTTATTAGATAATAAAGACAAATTTTGTCTATATGATTTTATTAGGATCCTTTCAAGTTTTCTGAGAAGTGTTTTGGTAAGGTTGGAGTTGGTCGACGAATTTACCAAATTGTCCCCGTGCACTTTCTGACCTTTCATAGGCAATCATCAAGTGTTATTTGTATGTGTAAAGAGTGTTTTTTAAAAGAGTTTTTTCTTTAGTTCTTTATAACATTACAAAATTACGTAAATGAAATGTTGGATAAAACTGAGATGTCGATGACATCTAAAGAATTAGAATATTATCAAGAAAAATATGATTAAAAAAAGGGGGACTAAAGGCATATCAAAACATTGTGCTATTTTCAAAATGAATTCTATTAATTCTAGGCTTCTTAGTCTTTATATATAGTGCTGATGATGGCCTATGAAAGTACTCTTGACAATTTTGTTGAATTATCCACCAATTCCAACCTGAAACCAAGACATCAGGAAAATTGAAAGGATCTTAATAAAATTATATAGACAAAATGTGTCTTTATTATTTAATCAAGTATGCTTAAAGGAAAGACTGCTGTCTAACCACACACACATACACACACACACTCAAATATATATATATATATATATATATATATTTGAGTGTGTGTGTGTATGTGTATATATATATGTGTGTGTGTGTATATATATATATATATATATATAAGCCCTGATGATGGCTTATGAAGGGTCCGAAATCGCTCAGGACAATTTTGGTAAATTCATCTACCAATTGCAACCTGAAACCAAGACACTAATCAGGAAAACTGAAAGGATCTTATATAGACAAATGTGTCTTTATTATTCAATCAAACAAGCTAAAAGGAAAGACTGCTCTCTAACCACACCCACACACACACACACACACACACACATATATATATATATATATATATATAAGGCGGGGTATCGTTCTGGCGAATATATGAAGGGAGTAAAACAAGAATAACATTAAAAAGATAAGAAAAGTGAAAATACCTTTCGTTGGTCCACCCCAATGTCATCAGGTTTAGATTGTCTGTTGCTTCTTTGTACAATTTAAGCTCGCCAGTTAAATCATCTTTTTATTCCCATGTATTTGGTCCCAAGATATCTTGGGATACTTGACCTTATATATATATATAGCATTTAAGCGGATATATGTAAACAAAACAAATGTAACACCTAAGCGTTTAAATTTCTTCGCTTGCGCTGGTTTCCTCCTGGCTGAGTGGTAGAATCTTGGATTGGCGTTTCAGTCAGCCAGGTTTCGATCCAGCTGCGGAAATGTAGCCTGTCTAGCCACACTGAAGAATTGTGATACAACGAAACGGTCTGTCTGTGGATGACACTATATATGCTACCCGACCCCTGTGGGGTTTAGCTCTCTAGCAAAGGAAGTAAATGGTTATCACTAGCGTAAAGCAAGGCTCTTCAAATGAATTGAGCTCTTGGTAGCCGTTAAGCGGATATATGTAAAAAAGCAAAAAACAAAAGTGATACATAAGCGTTTAAATTTCCTTCGCTTGCGCTGGTTTCTTCGAGGCAGAGTAGTAGAATCTTGGACTGGTGTTTGAGTCAACCGGGTTTCGATCCCAGATTCGGGACTCCAGCGTGTCGAGCCACACTGAAGAGTTGAGATATAACGAAACAGTCTGTCTCTGGATGATTATATATATATATATAATGATTTGATTTCGTGTCTTTAAGCACAATTAGCTGAGGCTGAAGAATACGCCGATAGCAGAAAGTTTGGACACCCCTCAAGCCCAACGACCGTCTTGGTGCGACACAAAATCATCTGACGGTGAGGCTCAAGTCCTGAAGCTTTCGGGAATGTGGAGTACTCCTTCATTGCCATTACTACCAGGTCCACTTTGACGTGGTAAGTTAACACGCTTTTTGATCTTATCTATAGGTCGAATAGAATTATTTATTCATTTACTATACTTGAAACTATTTAACAAGTGCATACAAATGATCAATGTTTAATTGAATTTTTAGCGTTAGATAGGAATACTTGAAACCATTTAGTGCCTTGGGTATGATATCTGATGATGAGGTTTCAGTTTTAGAGTTTTACGAATGTGGAGTACGTCTTCATACACTTTACTCCCAGGTCCACTTTGACCTGGAGTGTTAGTACCTGTTATTGCTGTTGTTTTCCCCCGTCCGATCAAATACGAATAATTTTTAAACAGGTTTGACCTTAATACGGAATCCTAACTGGCATTATCACTCCGGGTTAGAGTAGAGCTGAGAATAATGGTGTTGAAGCAGAGATGTAATATATCCAGGACTAGAGCTTCCCCAAAATACACAGGACACTAGTTGCATTTGTCCCATAGATGGGACCTGAACAGTAACTACAATACTGGATCAGAGTGGACCTGGGAGTAATGGCAATGAAGGAGTGAATCAACTCTCCCTAGCTCCCCAGAACTGGAGCCTCACAATCAGATGTTGTTTAATGATATATAGGATTTTTTTAGGGGGATAGGTCTGATCCTTCTGTAAGGGATAGAGTCAGTATATTCTATACCTCACCGACAGGTTTTTTTTCTTATGGGTTTTAAATTTTAAGATTTATAATTACTTACTTCTAGAAGGATCAAAACTTCTTTTACTGAGTTTCTTCTCGTTGATGACCCTATTTTCTTATAAGGAACATTTTTTGAACCGGTATTTGAACAGCAATCGAGAAGCTCATGGACGTTTTGTCATATTAGTTTTTTTCTTGTAATGTATTTTGAATTTTCAATAGAATTTTGTAGCCTGTAAAACGATTAAATAAAATTTTGCATTTTCGTCCAGTATTTTCGGCTAGGATCCCCGAGCTTAAATTCGTGAGAGGCTTAGAGGTGAAAGGGTTAAGGCCTTATTAGGTCCTTAAGAAAGTGTATCTTATTTTGAAGCTCTACATCAAGCGATTTGGATGGTGTTAGTTGTTAGGGCTTAATGGCATATCAACCTTTGTTGGTTATTTGACGCCAAATCCATTGTTATGCAAATAGTTCTATTTCAAACAATTCAGTTTAGCATGAGTACACAGTTTAATTGTCAAAAACTTTTTCTATTTCAAGCTATTCAGTTTATTCAAACAGTTCTAATTCAGCTAAATCAGTTTAGTATATGTACAGATTTTGTTTACACAAAGTTAAATGTCAAAACGGTTCTATATTATCAAATAATTTAGTTTAGTGTAAGTAGAGTTTCAGTGTGAAAAACAGTTCCATTTCAAACAATTCAGTTTAGCATAAGCACGCAGTTTAAATGTAAGTACAGTTTAGTTATCAAAATCATTTCTATTTCAAGCTATTCAATTTAGTCAAACAGTTCTAATTCAAACAATTCAGTTTAGCATAAGTATGCAGATTAGTTCTATTTAACCTATAGATAGGGCCCTATCAGATGCTAATATTCCGGGCCAGTGTGGACCTGGGAGCAATGGCAATGAAGGGATTCTCGGTATTCCCCAAAGTTCCAGCATCACTGGAACCTCTCCATCAGATTGTTTAGTGACATATCCAGGACACTCGTTGGTGGGGGGGTCTTATCCCACCGCAGAGGTGCAGTCGATATATTCTAGAGCCCCAGCCGACTGGGCAACCATCTGGACGGACAGACAGACCAACCTTTCCTAATTATATATATATATATATATATATATAGTACAATTAAATGGAGACTCAAACTCGGTTAAGTCTCCATCTAATTGTACTATATATGCTCTGAATGTGAATTTTGTGATACCCTAGAGAATAAATAGGGAACTAACAATAGCCATACATTGAACACTCTCATAGATTTATATGATTACCCTCATATATTCTATGTAAAGAATAATCCACACCTACTGTCCTTGGACACTGACTGGATAATTTATATATATATATACATATATATATATATATATATAATATATATATATATATATATATATATATATATATATATATATAATATATATATAGTTACTTTCAAATTTCGTATATATGCACATTTTAGGTCAGTCTGACTAGTTTGTCAGGCACCCATCCTTTTGCCTAAAAAAACAAACACACTCCTACTTAACTCCGATTATTGTATACATATTGGCACGTACCATGGCAACATGTCATAGAGTACTGACCTGGTCAGATTGACATTGAGGTTGAACAAAAGGGTAGACAAGTGTATGTATTACGGGTGGTTAGGTAGTCTGAAATATCGAACTGAACTGCCGCCGTGAACAAACAGTAATTTTAACAATTTGGGTCTGACCCAAATACACAGACACACACACGCACTTTTACATGTGCAATATATATATATATATATATATATATATATATATATATATATATATATATATATATACACGAGGTGTTTGGGAAAAATGATATTTATACTGATTTTTCTCATATATATATATATATATATATATATATATATATATATATATATATATACACGCAGAGTGTTTGAGAAAAATGACACTGATAATGATTTTTTTCATATATACATATATATATATATATATATATATATATAAGCACACACACATACACACATATATACTGTGTGTTTGAGAAAAATGATACTGATTATAGTTTTTCCCATAAAAATATATATAGACGTATACTCATCATTTCTGTTTAAAGTAATACAGTTTACCATAAGTGCGCAGTTTAGTTCTTTTTTATCCATAGATAGGACACTATCAGGTGCTACCACTTTAGGCCACAGTGTACCCGGAAGCCATGGCAATGAAGGGGTAGTCCACATCCCCCAAAGCGCCAGTATTACTGGAGCCTCAACATCTGATTGTTTAGCGTCATATCTAGGACATTCATTGAGGGGGTGTTACTTCTCAGCAGAGATGCAGTCGGTGTATTCTACAAGTGTAGCCGACTGGACTGAAAGGTGATATTGATAGTGATTTTTCTCGAACACCCTATATAAATATATATATATATATATATAGATATATATATATATATATATAGAAAGAGAGAGACAGAGAGAGAGAGTGTGTGTGTGTGTGTGAGAGAGAGAGAGAGAGAGAGAGAGAGAGAGAGAGAGAGAGAGAGGTGGGTTTGGTTTGGTTTGGTTTGTTTTTTTTTTTTGGTCTTATGGCATAGCAACCTTTGTAGCTTATTCAACGCCATTTTTATGTAAATAATCAGTTCTATGTAAAAACAATTCGGTTTTGCATGAGTACACAGTTTAATTGTCAAAAGCATTTCTATTTCAACCTATTCAAGCAGTTATATATAACAATTTAGCTTAGTGTAAGTACAGTTTCAATGTCAAAAACAGAACAATTTCAAATAATTCAGTTTAGCATAAGCACGCAGTTTAAATGTAAGTACAGTTTAATTGTGAAAAACATTTCTATTTCGAGCTATTCAGTTTAGTCAAGCAGTTCTAATTCAGCTAATTCAGTTTAGTAAAAGTACAGATTTTGTTTACACACAGTTACATGTCAGAACAGTTCTATGTTAAACAATTCAGTTTAGTGTAAATAGTTTCAATGTCAAAAAACAGTTCTATTTGAAATAATTCAGTTTAGCATAAGCACGGTTTAATTGTGAAAAACATTTCTATTTCAAGCTATTAAGTTTAATCAAACAATTCAGTTTAGCATAAGTATGCCGTTAGTTCTATTTAACTTATATATAGGGCCCCATCAGGTGGTACCAAGCCTGGCCAGAGTGGACCTGGGAGTAATGGCAATGAAGGGGTGTTCCGTATTCCCCAAGGCCCCAGTATTACTGGGACCTCACCATTAGGCTATTTAGTGTTATATCAGGACACTCATTGTGGGGGGGGGGTCTTACCCTTCTGCAGAGGTGCAGTCGGTGTATTCTACGGCCCCAGCCGACTGGGCAACCGTGAGGGGTGGGGAAAATCAATACGATTTAGTGATCTAATAACTGTCCAATTATCTTTCAAATTATCTTACATTTTAACAGCATGAGCAAAAAATTCTATTTCTATTATTTTAACAACAGCTGTATGGCCACTTATCTCCTATCTCAAATAAGACGAACAAGGCATGCGGAAGCAAGAAAGAATTTATGTGACATTCTTCGATGGACCCCAACAAATGGACGTGCTAATGTGGTTGACCAGCTCTGTGTGGACACAAGAAGTAGTTTGGAAGACCTGCCGGGAGCGCGATGGATTTTAAGTGGCAACCCACTGAAATAAGTAGACTTGTTCACATACCTCGGCAGCAATATCTCTTCTAATGAAAATGATGTCAACATGGAACTAGCGAAACTGCTTTTGACAGTTTATCGACCAATGGGAAATCTGATATTTTGATAAAACAAAACGGAATTTCTTCCAAGCGGTGACTGTGTCAGTACTACTCCACGAATGCACCACCTTGAATGCATGGAGAAAAACTTGATTCGAACCACATGAGGATGGTACGTTTTGTTTTGAACAAATCCCTGCACGGCCGCTAACTGCCTATCTCAAAAACCATCCATGCCCGTTATTGTTGGAGAAGTAAAGACGAAATCATCAGTGATATTCTTTTACGAACTACTACACATGGACACACTAGTGTTAGCCTGTAAGCAAAAGTTAACGTGCATCACTTCTATACGGACACTGGATACAGTCTATAAGACTTAACAAGTGAGATGGATGATAGGGTGGGTTGCGAGAGAGAGAGTCATGGAACCCTGCACTGTCAGCGTGACACGAAAAAAGTTATGATGATGGTCTTAGATTAAAAGGAGAATTAACTTTTAAAATATTGGTAAAATTTTGGTTTCTTTCTTTTATGGCATATAAACCACCATGGGTTATTTAATGCTAAAGCCATCCTTGTAGAAAAACAGTAGTGATTAATCTCCAAAGGAGTTTTATTAAGATCGAATCAAAATAGTAATGAAATAATTACGATGGCTCGGCTTTATTAGGTGTCTTTCTTTAATGGCTTACCAACCTTCATTGGTTATTTAATGCCAAAGGCATCATTGTAGAAGAACAGTAGTGGTACTAGCAAAAATGATCGCCCTCCAAAGCAGTTTTATTAAGATCGAATCAAAATAGTAATGAAATAATTACGATGGCTCGGCTTTATTTGGTGTCTTTATTTAATGGCATACCAACCTTCATTGGTTATTTAATGCCAAAGGCATCATTGTAGAAGAACAGTAGTGGTACTAGCAAAAATGATCGCCCTCCAAACCAGTTTTATTAAGATCCAGTCAAACTAGTTATAAAATTATAATGATGGCTTGGCTTGGTTTCTTTGTTTAATGGCATATCATTCTTCGTGGGTTATCTAATATCATCTTAGTGGAAGAACAGACGTGATACTGTATAACCCATTTGTTGAAGGATAAGGGTATTCATGCCTTTCCCAAGGATATCAGCAGGAAAGTATACGTATCATCACGAATGGAGATCAAACTCGCTAACTCCGTAGTCATAGTCATTGAGACACCCCTTAAATTGATGAAGGTGTAATTATCTAAGAGCAATAAGATATCTGATGGAATTCTAAATGTTTTAGATCTAGTTTGCTAGAATAACATCAATCATTTTTATGTCCTTTTGTCAAATTTATATATATATATATATATATATATATATATATATATATATCAACAGTATATGGTTGTCACTATCTCACTTAGTGGGTTTATGGCAGACCAAATACAATATACTTTAGAAAGTGCTCAATATCTGTGATAGAGCCATTAAATGATAATGAATAAATATATATTAGTTTTATATATTTAATCGCATAGATACTTATTTGCGACCGCTAGTTTTATAAGACAATCAATTTATTGTATATATATATATATATATACATGTATCATCGTCATCATGTCGTGCCGCTAGCACGGATATCCCTGACCCTCTCTCGCCATTTCTCACTATCGTTCATTGCCTCCGGCAGGTCTTCACGGCTATTTTCCGTATTCTCACATAGATGCTGGATGTATGTTCCCGCTGGTCGTCCTGCTTTTGCTCGGCCATATGAGGGAGTCCATAGGAGTACATAACTTATGAGCTCGTTCCTGCTTCTCCAGCAGTGTCCTGCATGTCTGGTTCATCTAACTTGCATAGTTTTCGTGATAGGAGGCAGGTGGCCGTATAGTTGGTGCCTTGTTGGGTGTTGCCGCCGGGCCTTGTTAATATTGCTCGCAACATTCTTGTGTAATTGCCGTCCAGCTTTTTCCCCAGCCGTTTAGTTAGCGTCCAAGTAGTGCATCCATACAGCAGTATCGATACGACCGCTGCCATGTGTAAAGAGTATACACACTTCAAATACCTGTAAACCAAGTTTTTATTATCATTTGTTTCATTTTCAACATGTAAAAGAATTTAACGACATCCTTCTGTCGTTTCTCAAATTGATGTCCATTCTGGTCCAGACACCGCCGATAACGCTAAGTGATGGAGTAGCACACATCATGAAGCACTTCCCTCGGTATTTGCATGCATTCACTTTCAATGGTTGCTCTCAATTCAGCAATAGTTGTGGGTTTTGATGCAAAAACTTTGTCTTTTAGGTATCCCCATAAAAAGAAGTAGGTGGTAAGAGGTCTGGCGAACGGGGAGGTTATTCAACAAAACCTCTCTGTCTAATTCACCGGTTTGGTAATCTCTCATTAAGGAAGTATGTAACATCGCGATTGTAGTGTGGGGGGGTGCCCCATCTTGCTGAAAATAATCTGCAAAGAAAAAACAAACATCTGGTTTAAAATTATTTAAAGTGTGTATACATCTTTTTTCGTTGACTTGTTTTTAAATATTGTCAAACGATGTACCAACAGAGTTAATGAATATCATTTTAAATTGACAGAATAAGAAGTGAGAGAGAGAGAGAGAGAGAGAGAGAAATGGCAAAATCAGATATGTAAATCCAATTTGTATTTCAAATATTCTAATTCCTTTAAACTAATTTACTACCGAACAAAATCAATTAACACAAATATGTAACTAATCAAATTAGATGAAGTACCTTCACCCTTTGCTGAATAATGAAATTCTTTGTTGAACTATATATATATATATATGTATGTATATATATTTATATCTATGTATAATGGAAATAAATAATGGAGTAAAATCTGATAATATAGAGAAAAATTGAAAGAGCTTTAATTACCTTGTTATCAGTTTTTTCTCTATATCATATAATGGTTATCGTCGCAGTAAATGGTCACAGGGACCGAAGTTCAAATCCTGGACGTGGCTGCTTGTATTTCACGATGCAGTAATTCCCTTAGGAAAGATATGAATCCAAAATTCTCTCTCCAGCTATAGGTAAATATTAGGGCCGATTGGGCTCTTTAACCTTGGTATGGCAACTAGACAAAGCGAAGGAAAACTTTAAATTCAATCCTGTTAAAAATGATTTTGTAACGTCTTACTTATGCTGAGGAGTTGGTATATATATATATATATATAAAATTAAAATCATATATTGAAATTAAGCAGAGACATAAAGGAATTAAAATCTTCTAAATGTATATGGGTGAGTGCCGACAAATCAAGAAATATGTACAAAGTTGAACCCTCTAAGTACCAAGAAATTTTAAATAAAAAAATTACGGATAATTATAAAATTGATAAGGATAACACAATAGACCAAATAAATAAGAACACTTGCAATTTCGCTAGTAAACTACATATTGACGATAGGTTAGGAAAATTTCAAAAGAAAGATGCTTACATTCTATTTAAGGACCATAAACCAAATTTTATAAATAAATTGCAAACTAGATTAATTAATCCCTCCAAAATAGAGTTAGGTAAAATTTCTAAAAATATAATTCAAAATATTGTTACGAAGGTGAGAGAGGCTAGCCATGGTAATCTTTGGAGAAACTCCTTAGATACCATTGAATGGTTCGGGAAGATAAAAACAACAAAAGTAAAGCAAGCTTTATACAATTTAATATCATTGATTTTTACCCGTCTATATCTAAAAAAATCCTAATAGATAGTATCAACAATGCAAAAGAATATATAAATATAACTGGGGAACAATATGATATAATATTAGCATGTAGAAAAACTGTCTTAGGAAATAATGGAACCACATGGATAAAAAGTGGACCTATGAATTTTGATATACCTATGGGAGACCTTGTGGGTCTATATATATTGCATATACTAAATAGAATTATCAATTCAGATCATATAGGATTGTATCGGATGATGGGTTAATGTATATCCCGAATAGTAATGGCCCAAAAAGCTCTAGTATACAAAAGAAAATTATAAGAGCCTTTAAACTCTTAGGTTTTAAAATAGAAATATCATCGAACAATAAGATAGTCAATTTCCTAGATGTGACCCTAGACCTTTCTAACAACATCTATAAACCTTTTATAAAAATGGATCAGTCCCCTTCATATATTAACATCAATTCAAACCACCCTAAAACTATAATTAAACAAGTTCCAAAAGCTGTAAACCTAAGAATAAGAAATCTATCAGTAAATGAAGAAATATTCCGAAAAGGTAGTAAAATGTATATTGATGCACTAAAAAGTAGCGGGTATAAAGAAAATTTTACCTATAAAGAAGAGAAGGTGCCTAATGGTAATAATAATAAAGAAATAAATAAGGAAAATAGACGTAAAAATAGAAAAAGGAAAATAATATGGTTCAACCCTCCGTTCTGTAGGCTAACTAATATAAATATTGGAAAATATTTTTTGAAACTAGTAGATAAACATTTTAAACACAGAAATAAACTACATAAAATATTTAACAGAAAAACGTTAAAAATAAGTTACTCTTGCACGAAAAATATTTTTCAAATAATTAATAGCCATAATAAAAATATAACTAAAGATTTTCAGGATCAAATAAATAATAGAAATAATAATAATAATAATAATAATAATAATAATAATAATAATAACGGTATAAAAAAATAATGTAATTGTAAACCCCGAGACATTTGTCCTATGAATGGACTATGTAATTTAAATAATGTAATATACCAAGCCATAATTTACCCTAAAGAGAATATCACAGATAAGAAAACTTATATCGGATTGGCATCCACTAAATGGAAGCAGAGATATTTTAACCATAAATTTACCTTCTCCCACGAACACCTAAAACACCATATGGCACTATCGAAACAATTCTGGTGTTTAAAAAACAAAGGGTTAACCCCTGAGATAGAATGGTCTATTTTGAAAAAATCAAATACTCCAAATAGTTTTAACGGTAGATGCAATTTGTGCTTAGAAGAGAAAATCTATATTTTAACACATAAGTGGCTTGATAAGTTATTAAATAAGAGAAGTGAACTAATAGCTAGATGTAGACATAAGACTAAATCTAAACTATAAAAATTTAAAAACATAGAAATAAATAGTGAAACCAGGAAAAAAAAAACGTATCCAACATACACATAAGGAAAAAATAGGTAGCTAATTAAATGGTATCGAAATTAATATAAGCATTAATATTTCTCTTAAAAGTTAATTATCGAACTTCACTTGAAAAGAAAATAAACTAAACAAATAAATAAAAAAGTTAAATTACCGTAATTATAACTGACAGAAGAAATTTGAAAATTAAAATAAAACGGAAATTCAATAAAACGAGGAAGTAACTCCTTAATCTCTTCCCCCTCCCACTCCACCCCACGTGTCTATTCTGTTTTAATTAATTATCCATTGGATCTGAAGAAGTCCTGTATAAATTTCTTTTCTTCGTGTTTTTGGTTCACACCAAAAACTGAAAAACAGGATGGAAATAAATTTATAATCCTAAATTAACCGGTCTTTGGTTTTTTCTTAAAGATATATATATAAATATTGTTACGGCCACCGGCCACAGTAGGATTAGAATGCAAGAACTACTATAAGACCGGAAGTGGGGGAAGGCGATTGGCGAGTCTTCGAGCCCTAGCAACAGGGGGAGAAGCAGCCGAGAAGAGACAGGGAGGGCGCTTTACCGCCAAAAAGTCAGTTTCGAGCTTCGCCACGGAAGAGAAAGGTTGCCTTTTCACGGGGTCCGGTGAAAAGAGAAATCCTGGTCCCAAAATGGCATATAGAAGCATTTAGCTCCGTTGGGTAAAAACCTGAGGCTCAACGTAAAAGTAAAGGAAAACAAAAAAACTGGTGCCTTGCGACTCGTTAATAGGAGATTAACGAATATAAGAAAAAAATTAACAAAAGAAAAGAAAGATAAAAAAGAAAAAAAGGTTCGTCAAAATTTTTATCAAGGATAATATACGTAACCTAAATAAAGGTCCGTATCAAGACTGTTCCAAAGAAACATTTTTGAGGCTGTTTATCAGCAGCTAGTTTCGGCGGAAAACCTATTCGGTTAAAATTTGTACATCCATAAAGACGAAGAGGAGAGACTCTTGTTCTTCGGCGGAAGAAGAAAAAAAAGAAATACTTTGTCTTATTGGAAAGACCTAGTCAGACACTATTGGGAGCGAATTGTCCTCCACATTTCTGTATATTTTTTTTGTTGCATTCGTTTTGTTCTTTGTTTGTCTGTTGTCACAGTTGTGCTTTCTTTTAAATGAAAAAAATATATGAATGATACATATGTAAAGAAAAGGAAAAAAACCAATTCCGCGTTATATTGTTTGTCCGGTTCAGAAATCCCCACGTATCTATTCATATCACGTTGACCTCTTTAACCTTGAAACCCTCCCGTTTCGTCCGTAGTCCCTGTATACGTAACATAAGACTCCGTCCATATCTCGAAAAATTAAAAATACGAGTGGAAACTCGTCACAATGTATATATATATATATTCCAGTGAGTCTAATAAGAAGAAAGTTTTTATTTTCCTCAAAATTTTTCCTCGTTGAGACGGATCTTTCTTGTAATACCGTTATCTGTGTATTGATGTATAAGTCGACCTTATTTAAAGATTGACATTTGACTTATCATCCAACAGACATTTATTGAAAGAATTAATTTTCGAACCCAACCATTGATTTTTTTCCCTAAACCTACAAAAGTTTTACGTTTGCTTAGATCGAGGCCAGTGTGACTTTCAGCTTTACCGAGGTAATCATCGAACTGTGTTCCAAGTGTGAGATTGAGATGCAAAGTGACAAAAAGTTGTGGTGCGCGTTATCCATTTCTCACCGGCCTGATTTGTTAATTGCGAGTGAAAATGTATAGTGGGTTGTATTGATTATGTGAAGTAAAAAAGCAATACTTTTTCAGTCTCATACTGTGGTATGCTGGATCGGTGATGCTCCTTATCGGACACATTTTCGTTTTATCGATTACTTTCGATCTGGTTTTCTGATCGTTTAGCGGTATAAGGTGTCCTGTGTATGATGTTAAACTGCATCTGATGGTGAGGCTCCACTCCTGGAGTTTGGTAAAAGAAGAGTACTCCTTTATGGCTATTATTCCCAGGTCCTTTCTAATCTAAATTGCGAGTACCCATTGGGGTCAAATCTACGAGTTAAACTGATTTCTATCATTTACTAAGGATTATGATTATTAGTTATTTGAAACCCTGGAATTGTGTCCAAATTATCTATATTATGAAGTACTGATAAATAGAATTGAAAAAGTTAGAAAGGAATACCTGAAACCATTTAATTGTGCGCAAACAAATAATTAATATTAAATAGAATTATTTATGTTGAATAGCAATATCGGAAACTATTTAACTGTGTGCAAACAATAATTAATATTAAATAGAATTATTAGTGTTAGATAGGAATAACTGAAACCATTTAACTGTGTGCAAACAAATAATTAATATTAAATAGAATTATTAGTGTTGGATAGCAATATCTGAAACTATTAAACTGTGTGCAAACAAATAATTAATATTAAATAGAATTATTAGTGTTGGATAGAAATACCTGAAACTATTTAACTGTGTGCAAACAAATAATTAATATTAGATAGAATCATTAGTGTTGGATAGCAATATCTGAAACTATTTAACAGTGTGCAAAGAAATAATCAATATTGAATAGAATTATTAGTGTTAGACAGGAATACCTGAAACTATCTAACTGTGTGCAAACAAATAGTTAATATCAGATTGAATTATTAGTGTTAGATAGGAATACCTGAAACTATTTAACTGTGTGCAAACAAATAACTAATATTAAATAGAATTATTAGTGTTGGATAGCAATATCTGAAACTATTTAACTGTGAGCAAACAAATAATTAATATTGAATAGAATTATTAGTGTTAGATAGGAATACCCGAAAACATTTAACTGTGTGCAAACAAATAATTAATATTAAATAGAATTATTAGTATTAGATAGGAATACCTGAAACCATTTAATTATGTGCAAAAAATAATTATTATTAGATAGAATTATTAGTGTAACATAGGCATACCTGAAACCATTTAACTGTCTGAAAACAAATAATTAATATCAAATAGAATTATTAGTATTAGATAGCAATACCTGAAACTATTTAACTGTGTGCAAACAAATAATTAATATTAAATAGAATTATTAGTGTTAGATAGGAATACCTGAAACCATTTAACTGTGTGCAAATAAATAATTATTATTAAATAGAATCAATTTGTTTCGTTAGGTTCTTTGTTTAATGGCAAACCAAACTTAGTGGGTTATTTAATGCCATTACCATCCTTGCAGTACGACAGCAGTAGTTGTATTTAATCTTTAGCTGCTGGATATCTGGTTCGCTCTTTTTTCAAGTGTATTAGTTTGAAAGTTAATGTAGCAGTGTGGCTGGTGTTCGAACCCACTTACTTCGATGTCAGAACAAAAATAATTAATATTAGAGTGTTGAGCATTCAATAGCAATTCTTGAAACCATTTTAACTCTTATAATTTATATACATATATATATATATAGTTAGCCGATTGTACTCGAGGGTGACCCGAAGGTTCCCTTTTTACAAGCTTCTACACCGAGGTGTAAGGGAGGTCACTACTCCTTTCTTTGGAGTACTCCACTTTACTCTTGATTCGTACCTTATAATGCTGAGTGTTAAGCAAGGACGAATTATGTATCATATTTTGAGTCTTTGGTATAACTCAACCTGGAATTGAACCCCGGTCTCCCGGACTAGTCGCGAACACCCTAATTATTAAGCAAATAGTCTGGTTACGCTGAAATTGCTCGTGGCTGTGCATAAAATCAGCCAGATTTCGAATTCAGCTTCAAGCATCTCGTGTATCTAGCCATGCTAGTTGTGATACAAAGAAAAAGTGTCAGTGTATGACAATATATATATATATATTGGCGAACACTCTAACAATTATATCAATTATTCCCAAGCGCTTTCAACCATACTTTGGTTGTCTTCCGCGGTCGTCGTTTGTAGTGACTGTTTAAGTATTTCTTTAAACGACGTCTCATGAAGACGACCAAAGTATGATGGAAAGCGTTGGGGGAAAAAACGCGGGACAATTTTTACACAAAGTTGAGCCTGAAATATAGAAAAAAACACAACTTGAGAAGCTACAATCAAAAAGTACAAATAAAATGTGTTCTATGATGTTCAACTAAACATGTTTCGTAATAATTTGCTGGCAAATTATAAAATACATACATATAAATATGTATATATATATATATATATACATATATATATATATATATATATATACATACATATATATATATATATATATATATTGGGATTTGGCATTAAATAACCTACGTGGTGAATTTAATAAGTTTCCAGGCTTTTTTTGTACAGGCATTTGAAATTGGTGTAGACTCTTGAAAATTCACTGTTATTGCTATACATCTTATGAAATGACTGATTAATTTTTGATTTCAGCTTCAAATGAACAGCTACAGTAGCAATTGGAATACACCCTACTAAAGCCTGATTGTCACAGCTGGTGAATTTCAAAAATGCAATCTGGACGTGAGGACACTTTAGAAGAACCATATGCAATAAAATTCTGTTTTAAACTTGGAAAAAATGCCACAGAAACGTATGAAATGCTTCAGACTGCTTTTGGAGCATCTTGCATGAATCGAGCATCGGTTTTTGAGTGCATAAGAGATTCAAGGAAGGCAGGGAGTCTTAGAGGGATAATAAGAGTTGTGGGAGGAGTAAGGAAGTCAATATACCAGAGTTGATTGGCCAAAGGTTTATATTAAGGGTTACTATTTTGAGGTTTTAAGGGAGTTCAGGAAGAGGCCAGCACTCTTCAAATCGGCTCAGGGGCATTTCCACCAGGACAATGCACAAATCCACAATTCCATCCTTGTCACAGACTATTTGACCAAGATGGGCATCAAGACACTTCCTCACCGTCCCTTGCACCCTGTGACTTTTGGTTATTCCCTAAGCTCAGAGGCTGTCGTTGTTATGAGACAATTGAGATGAAAGAGGCTGTGACGGAGGTAATTGACACGCTCACGCAAGAGGACTTTGATGGGGCGTTCCAGAAGTTGTTGTAACGGTACAACAAGTGTATTGCAGCCGGAGGGGATTACTTCGAAGGGGACTAGAGTTTCATGTGCCCATACAAACAAAATTGCCCATACGAAAAAAGTCTGGAAACTCATTTAATGATCCTTATATATATATATATATATATATATATATATATATATATATTGGGATTTGGCATTAAATAACTAACAAGGGTTAATATGTCATAAAACATGAACCAACATTCATGGAGCTGAGATAGCACGCTTTTATCAAAGGCTCGAAAAATCAAAATATAAAAGAAATTAGTCTAATGTCGAGGCGTGTCTGCGAGAGAATGAAATAAATGTCCATCAAAAGGAAAAGAAATTCAAGTCACCCGAGATGATAGTGAGAAACAAAAAACGAATAGATGAGAAAATCTGATGATAAAGAAGATACTTGACTTTTTCGCTAATGAAAGCCGAAACGGAGGTCAGGTTTCGTCTCGTAAATTGAGAACACGCCATCTTTGTTCTAAAGAAATAATCGCAGAAAAAAAAAAAACAATCTTTTTCTTAGTCATATCACTTTACTTGCCACTATGTAGTCAATAGGAAGCAAGATAGATAAATCAGCAACCGTAATGATTTTTATTTAAAAGAGCTCACTTAGATTAATGTCCTTGTGTTAGACTTGGAGACCCATAATATATTTACACAGACTGTAATCAATAGGAAGCAAGACAGATAAATCTACAACCATAATTATTTTTATCGGCAAGATCTCTCTTATTTTAGTCACCTTGTGTCTGACTTGGACACCTATTTCAAATTTTCATCATACAACGTGTGAAAGTACGTGCGATACCCTGCCCTCATCAACCGCCAACCAGGGGTGATAACACAGTTTTGGTAGCTCAAGGCGGTACTGCCACTCCTGGCACTACCAAGCAGTTTTTGGCACTGGGCTTGGACACCTATGTTATATTTACACAGAGTGGAGTCGATAGGACGCAAGATAGACAAATCTGCAGTCGTAATGTTTTTTTATCCACGAGAGCTCACATAAGTTAGTTACCTTATGTCAGACACGGATACCCATAATAAAATACCTATATACACAGAGTGACAAACCTTTGATTGTTTGTTTGGGTTTATGGCATATCAACCTTTGTAGGTTATTTAATGCCAAATCCATTTTTATACAAATAATCAGTCCTATTTCAAACAATTCAGTTTAGCGTAAGTACACCGTTTAATAGTCAAAAAAATTTCTATTTCAAGCTATTCTGTTAAGTCGAACAGATCTAATTAAAACTATTCAGTTTGGTATAAGTACGGCATTTGTCCTCACTCAGTTAAATGTCAAAACAGTTCTATTTCAAATAATTCATTTTGTGTAAGTATGGTTTTTGGTTACTCCCACTTAAATGTTAAAACCGTTCTATTTCAAACAATTCAGTTTAGCGTAAGAACAGTTTCAAACTAAAAAACAGTTTTATTTCAGACAATTCAGTCTTTCATAGTTCTAGAGTTGAATTTGATTTTTTTGTTTAATTTTTACCAAATAAAAATTTTACAGCCTTGTATGCTGTAAGATTTTATTTGGTAAATGGATTTATACAGTAAGTGTACGTCTTGTGTGACATCTATCTATCTATCGATTTTTCTTGTATATCTATCTATCTATCTATCTATTTTTCTTGTATATCTATCTATCTAGCTAGCTAGCTAGCTGTCTATCGATTTTTCTTGTATATCTATCTTGTATATCTACCTATCTATTGATCTATCTATCTATGCAACTATTTATTTATGTTTTTATCCATCTATCTAAGAATATATCTCCATCTGTTCATCTATCTATCTATCTATCTCTCTCTCCCCTCTCTCTCTCTCTATATATATATATATATTCTCTTCATTATCTATCAAGGTTTTGTTATATCTACCTATCTATCTATCTATCTATTCAAGAATCTATATTCATCTTTTCATATCTCTCACTTTCGCTCTCTCTCTCTCTCTCTATATATATATATATATATATATATGTGTGTGTGTGTGTGTCTGTGTGTGAGTGTGTTTGATTAAATAATAAAGGCACATTTTGTCTATATAATTTACATAATTAGGATCCTTTCAAGTGTCTTGGTTTCAGGTTGGAATTGGTGGATGAATTTACCAAAATTGTCCCGAGCGCTTTCGGACCTTTCATAGGCCATCGTCAAGGGTTGCTTGCATGTGTAAAAAGTGCTTTTTTAAAAGAATTTAGAAAGTTTTTAATTTTTTTTTTTTATAACAACGAAATTACGTAAACGCAGAGTTGGATGAAACTGAGTTGCTGATGAATTTAAAAACAGAACGCTATCAACGGAAATAGAATATAATCAAGAAATATGGAATATTTTAGAAAAAAATAAAATAAAATAAAAATATAAAAATATAAAAAAGTCTAAAGGCATATGACCTTTACCCGATACCATTTGACTGGTCATTTTATAGTGGGAGTCCACACACAAATCGAGACGCAAGCGTGGCTGTCTCAAAAAATATGCCAATCAATAAATTTAACGCAGGTATGACTTGTAGAGACGGCCCTCCCTGGGGACAAGGTGACGTGATTTTCTTTCACCTGAGACGAGAGCATTTGCTTTGAATTAATTGTCTGTTTAGATACTAGTAGACAAATTCACCTACCTAGGAAGCAGCGTATCATTAACTGAAAAGGACATCGACACGCGGCTAACGAAGGCATGGACAGCTATCGATAGGCTATCGATCATATGGAGATCTGACCTGACCGATAAAATGCAACGCAGTTTCTTCCAGGCAGCGGTCGATACTGCTGTATGGATGCACTACTTGGACGCTAACTAAACGGCTGGAGAAGAAGCTAGACGGCAATTACACAAGAATGCTGCGAGCAATATTGAACAAGTCCTGGTAGCAACACCCCACAAGGCACCAACTATACGGCCACCTGCCTTCCATCACGAAAACTATCCAAGTTAGACGAACCAGACATGCAGGACACTGCTGGAGAAGCAGGGACGAGCTTATCAGTGATGTACTCCTATGGACCCCCACATATGGCCGGGCAAAAGCAGGACGACCAGCTAGAACATACATACAGCAGCTCTGTGAGGATACGGGATGTAGCCCTGAAGACCTGCCACAGGCGATGAACGTGCCATGTGAAGGGGTCCATAGGAGTACATCACTTATGAGCTCGTCCCTACTTCTCCAGCAGTGTCCTGCATGTCTGGTTCGTCTAACTTGGATAGTTTTCGAGATAGGTGGTAGGTGGTCTAACAGCTGCTGCTTTGTAGGGTGTTACCTCCAGGACCTGTTCAATATTGCTCGCAGCATTCTTGTGTAGTTGCTGTCAAGCTTTTTCTCCAGCCGTTTAGTTAGCGTCCATGTAGTGCATCCATATAGCAGTATCGACACGATCGCAGCTTGGAAGAAACTGCATTTCATTTTATCGGTCAGGTCTGACTTCCTAAGAGGTATATATATATATATATAGCCGTAAATCAACTCCGTAAATCAACTAATTGCGTATAAAACTCAAACATTTTAAATTTTTCAGTGAAACATTTTGACTTCATACTTCAGATAAGATTTTTGCTTTATTCCCGGAACATTTTTACTTAATTCCTTAAGTATTTGAAATGGCAGGCCTCTGAAATCAATAGGCCGGTTCATATACCTCGGTAGCAATATCTCATCAACTGAAAGCTATGTTACCATAAGTAAAGTATGAACTACTGTTGATAGGTTATCGGCCAAGTGGAAAACTAAGCTACGTTTTTATTAAAAAAGAAATATGCCACGCTTATTTCGGTTTCTCTGTAGCTGCCATTATAGATTGGTCAGAGGTGCTTGTGGTGTAACGGTTATCGTCAAAGAGAAGAGACTCAGTGAGACCTGGTCAAATCCTAGATGAGACTAATATTATTCTAAAAGGGCATTTATCCATGTCTTCCGCATGTGTCGACAAGATTATTCTTTTTCGTTTTAACTTACTAAAATTAACATGGATTGTGGGATAGATTTTGATCTGAAGCATTTTTGGGGACATTTTCTGCTTTGTGCGTAATACCATTTGTCGCTTGCACAATTCCCAGGGATCATATTCCCCGTTCAAGTGTACATATACTTTATTTCTTCGGTGGCCGTGTGTTTATTATGAAGATAGCTTTTTGATCTCTCTCTCTCTCTCTCTCTCTCTCACACATACACACACACACACACACACTCACATATACACACATATTCACACACATATGCACACATGCATACATCCATACTCTCTCTCTCTCTCTCTCTCTCTCTTTCTCTCTCTCTCTCTCTACTATACGCACACTCAAGCACTCTCACTCTCTCTCACCCTCTCACACACTTACACATAATCAAACACACACGCACTCTCTCATACGCATACTGATATACTTTTCCTCTCTCACTCTCTCTTTCTCTCTCTCTCTCTCTCTCTCTTTCTCTCGTATACACACAAACATACACACACGCATTCTCTCTATCTCCCCCTCTCTCATACACATTCATATTCAAACACGTTCTCTCTCTCTCTCTCTCTCTCTCTCTCTCTCTCTTATGCACGTACACACCCAAACACGCACTCTCTCTCTCTTTCTCTCTCTGTCTTTCTCTTACAAATACATGCCCAAACACACATATATACACACACACTATTTCTCTTTTTTATACACATACACACGAAAACACATTCTCTCTCTCTCTCTGTTTCTCTCTCTCTCTCTCTCTTTCTCTCTCTCTATCTCATACACCCACACTCTAATACACACACACACACACACTCTCTCTCTCTCTCTTTCATGCGCATATATACTCAAACACTTTCTCTCTCTCTCTCTCTCTCTCTCATACACATACACATTCAAACACACACACTCATACACACACACACACACTCTCTCTCTCTCTCTCTCTCTCTCTTTCATGCGCATATATACTCAAACACTTTCTCTCTCTCTCTCTCTCATACACATACACATTCAAACACACACACGCATACACACACACACACTCTCTCTCTCTCTCTCTCTCTCTTTCAAGCGCATATATACTCAAACACTTTCTCTCTCTCTCTCTCTCATACACATACACATTAAAACACACACACGCATACACACACACACACACTCTCTCTCCCTCTCTCTCTTTCATGCGCATATATACTCAAACACTTTCTCTCTCTCTCTCTCTCTCATACACATACACATTCAAACACACACACTCATACACACACACACACACACACTCTCTCTCTCTCTCTCTCTCTCTTTCATGCGCATATATACTCAAACACTTTCTCTCTCTCTCATACACATACACATTCAAACACACACACTCATACACACACACACTCTCTCTCTCTCTCTCTCTCTCTCTCTCTTTCATGCGCATATATACTCAAACACTTTCTCTCTCTCTCTCTCTCTCATACACATACACATTCAAACACACACGCATACACACACACACACACTCTCTCTCTCTCTCTCTCTCTCTCTTTCATGCGCATATATACTCAAACACTTTCTCTCTCTCTCTCTCTCATACACATACACATTCAAACACACACACTCATACACACACACTCTCTCTCTCTCTCTCTCTCTCTCTTTCATGCGCATATATACTCAAACACTTTCTCTCTCTCTCTCTCTCTCTCTCTCTCTCATACACATACACATTCAAACACACACACGCATACACACACACACACACACTCTCTCTCTCTCTCTCTTTCATGCGCATATATACTCAAACACTTTCTCTCTATCTCTCTCTCATACACATACACATTCAAACACATACACGCATACACACACACACACTCTCTCTCTCTCTCTCTCTCTCTTTCATGCGCATATATATTCAAACACTTTCTCTCTCTCTCTCTCTCATACACATACACATTCAAACACACACACTCATACACACACACACACTCTCTCTCTCTCTCTCTCTCTCTCTCTCTCTCTCTCTCTTTCATGCGCATAATTACTCAAACACTTTCTCTCTCTCTCTCTCTCTCTCATACACATACACATTCAAACACACACACTCATACACACACACACACTCTCTCTCTCTCTCTCTCTCTTTCATGCGCATATATACTCAAACACTTTCTCTCTCTCTCTCTCTCTCATACACATACACATTCAAACACACACACTCATACACACACACACTCTCTCTCTCTCTCTCTTTCATGCGCATATATATTCAAACACTTTCTCTCTCTCTCTCTCTCATACACATACACATTCAAACACACACACTCATACACACACACACACTCTCTCTCTCTCTCTCTCTCTCTTTCATGCGCATATATACTCAAACACTTTCTCTCTCTCTCTCTCTCTCTCATACACATACACATTCAAACACACACACGCATACACACACACACACACACACTCTCTCTCTCTCTCTCTTTCATGCGCATATATACTCAAACACTTTCTCTCTCTCTCTCTCTCTCATACACATACACATTCAAACACACACACGCATACACACACGCACTCTCTCTCTCTCTCTCTCTCTCTCTCTCTCCCTCTTTACATATACATATACACACAATCTTCCCATTCGTGATCAATCCTACTTTTTACTTAACAGTAACCTTTTTAAGTCCCTCCCGAATAAAATTTCGTAAAAAATAGTTTCACAGTATTGTATGAGAATCACTAAATAAGTTTCCAGACTTTTTTCGTATGGGCACATTTATTGATAGTACACCCATGAAACTCTAGTCCCCTTCGAAGTAATCTCCTCCGGCGGCAATTCACTTATTGTACCGTTCCAACAACTTCTTCAAGGCCTCATGGAAGTCCTCTTGTGTGAGCGTGTCAATGACCTTCGTCAAAGCCTCTTTCATCTTCTCAATTGTCTCATAACGACAGCCTCTGAGCTTAGGGAATAACCAAAAGTCACTGGGAGCAAGGTCTGGACTATAGGGACGGTGTGGAAGTGTCTTGATGCCCATGTTGGTCAAATAGTCTGTGACAAGGATGGAGTTGTGGACTGATGTATTGTTCAAGTGAAAATGCCACTGACCCGATTTGAAGAGTGTTGGCTTCTTCCCAAGGAATCTCTTCCTGGACTCCCTTAAAACCTCAACATAGTAACCTTAACCCTAACATTAACCCTTTGGCCAATCAACTCTGGTGTATTGACTTACTTACTCCCCCCATACCTCTCATCATCACTTACAGACTCCCTGCCTTCCTTGAATCTCTTATGCCACTCAAAAACTGATGCTTGATTCATGCAAGATGCTCGAAAAGCAGTCTGAAGCATTCCATACGTTTCTGTGGCATTTTTTCCAAATTTCAAACAGAATTTTATTGCATATCTTTCTTCTAAAATGTCCTCACGTCCAGATTACATTTTTGAAATTCACCAGCTGTGACAATCAGGCTTTAGTAGAGTGTATTCCAATTGCTGCTGTAGCTGTTCATTTGAACGTGAAATCATAAGAATTAATCAGTCATTTCATAAGATGTATCACAATAATATAGTGAATTTTCAAGAGTCTAGGACAATTTCAAATGCCGGTACAAAACAATTTGGAAACTTATTGAACACACCACGTATATATTTACCAACAACTCCGGACTGGCAGGATACGACACAAGGTCAATTTTAGGCGAAGTTTAACAGGTTTTCCTTCTCCTAGACTGATTGTCTAACTAAGACTAAAGAACCTAGTCGGACCTACTATTCACCAATAGCTGGAGGGAGAATAATTGGATTCATACCTTTCCAAAGGGTATTAGAGCTATGTGAAACGCAAGCAGTCTCGTACAGGATTTGAACTCGTGTCGCCGTGTCCCTTTTATAAGACAATACCCAATATACCAACGGCACCTCAGTCTCTCAGTATTACTACTTCTATTGTGACTTTATCTGCACCTAGATGTTCAAAATACGAGGCCTTATGGCAGACAAAGATATACGCATGCGCAAATCATTCTTATCAGCTGTGACATTTCCGCTCAACTAAGAAGCCACCAAAATGACTGATTACAACGAATCAAAATAAAACGAAATCGAAAAAAAAATTTTCGATCGCGATTTTCCTTCTTTTTTTTTTATTCTTGTTTATTTATCTATCTATTTATTTTTGTAAGGTTGACATGTAGCCGGTTTCTTATTTATAGCAATGTAAGCTACAACAAGATTTTGTGTTGACTCCCACTTATGTAAATATACTGTGATAGATAGATAGATAGATAGATAGATCGGAAGACTAAGATAAGTAGATTGATAGATAGATATGAAGACTCTCAGAGAGTATCATATATATATATATATATATATATATATACAATTCCAAATAATAAAATAATATAACTGGTCCGGAATGGTGGCACCTGATACAGTCCTATCTATGGCTCTCTCTGTCTCTCTCTCTCTTTCTCTCTCACGAGGTAAAATTACTATCTCTCTCTCTCTCTATATATATATATATTACAAATATTTTATAAAAGCTCTCTCTCTGTTCTCTCTCTCTCTCTCTCTCTCTATCTATCTATCTCTTTCTCTCTCATAGTTATATATATATATATAGTAGTGAGTGTATGTGTGTCTTTACACATATTTTGTAATTGCTCTGTGTCTCTCAATCTATCTGTATGTCTCTCTTTCTCTCAAGTAAATATTGCTATATATATATATATATATATATATATATATATATATATATATATATTGTAATTACTGTCTCTGTCTCCCTCTCTCTGTCTCTCACGAGGCCAAATTGTTCTTTCTCTGTCTCTGTCTCTCTCTCTATATATATATATGCATTACAAATATTTTATAATTGCTCTCTCTCTCTCTCTATATATATATATATATATATGTATATTTCTCACGAGGTAAAATAGTTTTATATATATATATATATATATATTCAAAATATTTTATAATTCCTCTGCCTGTCTGTCTTTCTCTCTCTGTCTCCCTCCCTCCCTCTCTCTCTCTGTCTCTGTCTCTCTCTCTCTCTGTCCCTGTGTGTGTGTGTGTGTGTGTGTGTGTGTGTGTGTAAGAGAGTGAGGCTTGTTAAATGAAATATCCGGACTGTATCTTTAACTTTTGTATCGACATATAGATATAAATAAAATAAAAATAACGTCCGTCATTGTGCAAATAAGTGTCTGACGTAAATAGGAAATAGGTGCGTACACAACGTCTATTCCAAATTTATTGACGCTAAATCTGTATTTGCCGAGAAAGGAATCAACAATGAATGAAATAAAAAAAAATCCCCGAAGTCAATTTTCATTTCACCCTGTGTTACATTGGTTGAAGCTCTTCATAATCCCCTCTTTTGATTCAGTGGGAAACCTCGCCATAGAACTTCTTTTAATGTCTTTAATATTCTTCATTCTTACCACCGAGCTGAATTTACAGTTTCGAAAAAGAGAACAATTGTTGCAATATTTTTCAAGGTTTCTGCGCTTGAATCGGCGCTTGAAGCTGCACTTTGTTTGAAGAAGATATTTATAGCCACGTATATTGGGTGGGATGTTAATATAAATTATTTTGTTTTGTTTTGTTTGATTTTATGGTATATCAACCCTTGTGAGCTATATAATACCGAATCTTGCTGATATATATATATAATACAATTAAATGGAGACTCAAACTCGGTTAAGTCGTCATAATAAATTTATTTCGGCGGAGAATATTATTGCTATATTCTCCGTCTCGTCAGATGACTCTTTTACATGCTCTGTCCTGTTGCAGAGTAGCGAATGATGAGTTACAGTTCGTATTCAGAAGATAAAATAAGGTAATTAAAAGATAAAAATAAAAAAAATAAAAATCAGAAAATAAAGATAAAAGTAGAAATAAAAAATAAACAATAAAAAATGATAATAAAAATAAGAATAAGGTGGAAATCAAATTACAAATTCTTTCATTCATAAGCGTGAGCAGAGGGGGTTAACATGTTATATGTTAGAACGATTAAGAAACAGGAGTGGAATTAATCTACTGGTCAGTCCCATCTAATTTTGCGTTCTTGTAGTAGTTCCTCCAACTTGGCAGGTGTGATTTTCTAAACAGACTCAGATCGTACTGCGACTCCTGGGTTTCATGGAGTCTTTTGCAAAACGACAATCATCAGGCAGTTAAGAAAACAAAATGAATCGAAATTGAAAAAATACAGTCATAAAACCGTTGTGGTTTAGTATGATTTGTTTACGTGTGGTTGTAAGTATGTGAATGTGTAAGTTTGTGTGTGTGTGTGCATATGCGTGTATGGGTTATAGTTGCGTATTAATGTGTTTGTGTATCTTTTTAAGTGAATATACAAACGCAGTGCGTTGTATAAGCGAATGTGGTTTCGTAAGTGTATCTTAATATTTCGCTACATTATTTTATTTCTGTATGTGTAGGTGACTATAGCTAAGGAACACAACATCATCTTCGTATGTCGAAGGGAACCACACTCAAAAAAATCATACAAAATCACAACGATTTTTGAGTGTTTTTTTTCAATTTTCGATTCATTTCGCTTCTAAACTGCCTGGTTATTGTTGTTTAGTAAAAAAAAAACTCCATGAAACCCAGGGGCAGCAGTCTAAATTTCATGAATTAAATATATATATATATATCTAAAATATATTTATTTATTATCATTATATAATAGCTCTATCCTAGATATTGAGCACTCTCCATATTATATTGCTCTTGGTTCGACACATACCCACAAAGTGATTTAGTGACAACCAACACTGTTATAATGTGTATATATATATATATATATATATATATGTGTGTGTGTGTGTGTGTGTGTGTGTGTGTGTAGCCACACTGATACAAGGAAACAGTCTGTCTGTGGATGAAAGTTTATATATATATATATATATATAAATTTTCATCCACAGACAGACTGTTTCCTTGTATCATTGTGGCTAGACACACGAGATGCTTCAAGCCGAGATCAAAACTTTACCCATTGCTGGAGAAAGAATAATTGGGTTCATACCTTTCCCCAGGCTATTAATACAAAGTGAAATGCAATCAGCCAAGTCCAGGATTATATGCACACACACACACACATATATATATATGTATATACACACTCCCCTCCCGGTAGTTGACCAACTCTGGCGAAGAAAGTAACGGCTTCCACCCGCGAAATGCATAGTTCTTCTAAAGAATTGAGCACCCCGGTATCCGATAGCGCAAAATGTAAAACAAACGAAAGATAATACAATATCGTTATAATTCCCGAGCTGACGTAGGTCGCTTAAGTGGCTGAGCGGTAAGATACTCAATCTAACGTAAAATTAAGTGGGTTTAGACCCCAGATTGAAGCGTCCTGCGTGTCTAGCCACACTAAAGAGTTGTGATACAACGAAACAGTCTCTCTCTAGATGACAATAAATATATATATATATATATATATATACGTGTGTGTGTGTGTTTGTGTGTGTGTGTCTATATATATATGTATATATATAAAAGTTATTGTTCAATCCAGTAAATCCGGAGTAGGGAACAATTGTAACATTACGGACGGGCGCTGTCGTCAATCAGTGGTGTCACGAGACTAGCGCGTGCGGGCAGAATGACCTGCAAAGTTAGACGTGATTTTAAAATAATCACAGATGTATTATCACGTGTTTCACTGGTGACATCGAACATTCGCGGATCTTCGATTTGTTCTCCAAAATCTCTATTCAAGAAAACAAGTAACGAGATTTTGGCAGAGTTGAAGGCAGTTGTCAAAACGGGTGCGTTAAAGGTTCTGAGGTCCTAACCTGTCCTACCCCAATCTGCTACGACCTATCTGTCAGGCGTGTGTCAAACAGCCAGCTCTCAACCACACCCCGTCACCACCGAGAGGAAGGGAGAAGAAGGACGTAACTAAAATGAACTTTTCGAGTTGCAGCGATCATAGCTGATTAATAAACCACAGCTATATTTTCTTCCCTTACCTTCGAGTTTGAGTATTTCTTTTTCTGCGGACTTCTTTCTTTACAGCACAAAACGTTGTCCTATGGTACACAATTCCGTCAGGACAATTAAATTATTTAAAATCCCTGGTAAAGAGCTCAATGTAAATAATTTCACAGAGCAAATATTATCTCAAAAAAAAAAAAAAAATTGCTCACACACACACACACACAAACATATATATATATATATATATATATATATATATATATATGTGTGTGTGTATTATTTGTAAGCTAAATGTTTGTTGGTAACCTTATTTCTATACGACCCGGAGCTCATTTGTTCGCATACAGTGAAATGGTTTTGATTATTGTAATCCAACATTGATAATATTATTTAATATCACCTAATTGTTTGCACACACTTAAATGGCTTTAAAAATAGAAAATGATTAAATAGTCCTTTTTTACCCATAGACGGGATCCTAACAGATACTATCATTCCGAGTCAGAGTAGACCTGGGACAAATGACATTGAGGAGGAACTCCACATTCCCACTTCTTCACGTCCGTAGCTCCAGCCTCAGATAGTTTAATGTCATACCCAGAACACTAAATAGTTTCAAGTATTCCTATCTAATATTGCTTTTCAACATTTGTATAACACATTTAGATGGTTCCAAGTATAAAAAAAAAATAATGAAATATTTCTATTTGACCTTTAGACCAAGGACTGGGCCTTCACCAGTTGGTGACTGAAGTCAAAGGCTCCTTTTTCAATAGCTACTACACCGAGGTGTAGGAGATGGCACAACTCCTTGCCCTGGATTGCTCTACTTTACCCTTGATCCCTACCTTATAATACTGAATGTTGAGCAATGATGTATCCAGTACCATTTGACGAGTCTTTGTTATCTCTCGATCTGAGATTGAACCACGGAATTTCGGGGCATTGGTAAACTCTCTACCCATATGGCAAATGGGCTGGTTTAAATTATATTAGAAATTATATTATATCATATTATATTATATAAGTAATATATTTTGATAATTATTATTTTCAGACAATTCAGTATATCTGCGTGTGTTTTATGTGTCATAGAGAACATGGGCGCTTGCCTCATCACACTTTTTCTTTTGTCAATTGAGTCTTCTCATCACCTGGTACCTTAACCTTGTATTAGACTATATTCTAAATTTAGTAAATACCAAAGAAATACGAGGTGCATACGATAGGTTTCCAGACTTTTTTGTACTGGCATTTGAAATTGTCCTAGACACTTGAAAATTCACTATGTTATTGCTATACATCTTATGAGATGACTGATTAATTTTTATGATTTCAGCTTCAAATGAACAGCTACAGCAGCAATTGGAATACACCCTAGTAAAGCCTGATTGTCACAGTTGGTGAATTTCAAAAATGCAATCTGGACGTGAGGACATTTTAGAAGAACGATATGTAATAAAATTCTGTTTTAAACTTGGAAAAATGCCACACAAACGTATGGAATGCTTCAAACGTATGGAATGCTTTTGGAGCATCTTGTATGAATCGGGCATGAGTTTTTGAGTGGCATAAGAGATTCAAGGAAGGCATGGAGTCTGTGAGGGATAATGAGAGGTGTGCGAGGAGTAAGGAAGTCAATACAACAGAGTTGATTGACCGAAGGGTTAGGGTTACGGTTACTATGTTGAGGTTTTAAGAGAGTTTAGGATGAGATTCCGTCGGAAGAGGCCAGCACTCTTCAAATCGGGTCAGTGGCATTTCCACCAGGACAATGGACCAGTCAACAACTCCATCCATGTCACAGACTATTTGACCAAGATGGGCGTCAAGATAGTTCCCCACCCTCCCGATAGTCCAGACCTTGGTCCCTGTGACTTTTGCTTATTCTCTAAGCTCAGAGGCTGTCGTTATGAGACAATTGAGATGAAAGAGGCTTTGACGGAGGTCATTGACACGCTCACACAGGAGGACTTCCATGGGGCCTTGAAGAAGTTATAGGAACGGTACAACAAGTGCATTGCAGCCGGAGGAGGTTTCTTCAAAGGGGATTAGAGTTTCATGTGTGTACTATCAATAAATGTGCCCATACGAAAAAAAGTAGATACTCCGAGACCACCGACTGTGACTCTATTTACCGGTTAAACAACCCCAGACGAACAGAAATCGAATCGTTTGCTCTCTGCTAAACTGTTAGTTTGGAGAAGAGTAGATAGAACAATGCGAAAAACCTTTGGCTGAGAGGCGCGGTTTTTGACATGGAAATACAATGGCCTCTGAACGTGACTTCATAGCATTTGTCTATCATTACCACATGACTGAACCGGCAAAATACAGCTGTCTTTTTAGCTATTATCTAAAAAAGAATGCTCTCTTTGTTGGATTTGATTATGTGGGTAAGGGTCAAGGCAAGAAAAAGAGCCACGTGATCGTCCGAGTTTAGAACCAAGTTCTGGCGAGCAGATGCTACGTCAACTGCAAAACTAAAAAGTCACCCATTAATTAAAAAAAAAGTGAGTATTGTTTCACTGAGCTGTCTGATAGTGTCCTCTATTCAATATTCGCTACTATGTCCTTGTGCCAGAATTATGTGGCTACCTCATGACAAAGTAAAGACTGTGTTGCGGTAACTAAAGAGTAGATAGAGAGGTTGTAACACATTGCTACAATTTTACTTCCCGCGTTTTCGAATTGGTTAATAATTCAAGGAAGCCATATCAATTAGTTTCCGCACCGTCTTTTATATGTTGGTTTATTGGGTTTTATGGCATATCAACCTTTGTAGGCTATTTAACGCCAAATCAATTTTTATGTAAACAATAAGTTCTATTTAAAACAATTCAGTTTAGCACAAGTACACAGTTTAATTGTCAAAAACATTTTCATTTCAAACTATTCAAGCAGTTATATGTAACAATTCAGTTAAGTGTAAATAAAATTCTAATGTCAAAAAAGTTCTATTTGAAATAATTCAGTTAAGCATAAGCACGCAGTTTAAGTGTAAGTACGGTTTAATAGTCAAAAACGTTTCTATTTCAAGCTATTCAGTTTACTCAATTCATTTTAGCATAAGTATGCTGTTAGTTCTATTTAACCCATAGATAGGAGCATTATCAGGCGAACCTCACCATCAGATTGTTTAGTGTCATATCCAGGACACTCGTTAGGGAGGTGGTCTTACCCCTCTGCAGATGTGCAGTCAGTGTATTCTACAGCCCCCGTCGACAGGGCAACCGTCTTTTATTGAGAAAAAGAAAAATCTGTTAATTTCTAAGAAAAAAAATTGAAGCCCTCATGTATATATATATATATATATATATATATATATATATATATATATCATCAAGTCATACTGAGGCACACAGTTCCTTTATTCTTCTTCACCAAGCATCGCTATTATCTATCCTTCCTAGCAGGTCCTCTAGACGGCATCCCGTGTCTGCACTGATCTGGTGTATATAAATCCTGGCTGGTCGAATTATACTTATGAGTATGTTGCTTATGAGTTCGTCCTTGCTGTGCTTCGCATGTTTTCTTCTTCTTGTTTGTATGGTTTGTGAGATGGGAGGTAGGTGCCCGCACAGTGCCTGTTTTGATGAATGTTGCCTCCAGTATATGTTGAAAACTGCACGTAGCCTTC
>OY757924.1:8655605-8843105 GCA_963585895.1 Sepioteuthis lessoniana | reverse complement strand
TTCTCTCATTCACTCTCTCCTTCTCTCCTTCTCTCTCTCTCTCAGTCTGCCTCTTTCTCATTTCTCCCTCTCTAAATCGTCTTCCCTCTCTTCTCTACTCCTTTCCCTATCTCTGTCTCTTTTTCTTTCTCATATCAACCGTAACGTGAAATTCACACACACACACACACACACACATATATACACGTATATACACAAATATATATACTCATATACACAAACATATTTACATACGCATACACATATATATACATACATATATATATATATATATACGTACATACGTTTCCATACATATATATACACACATACCTATAGGTGTTCGATTTCTTCGAGAATACTTTATGGAGAAGTTTATTTTTAAACAAGTGCGAGCTCTTGAACGTTGGCAATCAGAAACAATATTCATGAGGAACTCGTGGTATAAGGGGTATCGTAGTAGAAAATGAATTAGGCACCCCAAATTCAAATCCTTGACGTGACTGTTTGCGTATGACTTGGGTAAAAACAATCATTTGTGTCTTTTTCTATATTTCTCTCTTTCTTTCTTTGTTTAATGGCATATCAACCTTTATGAGTTATTTAATGCCAAAGACATCCTTGTAGAAAAACAGTAGTGGTAATAGCAAAAGTGATTCACCTTCAAAGCAGTTTAATTAAAATCGAGTCAAACTAGTAAAAAGAATTATAATGATAGCTTGGCTTGGTTTAGTTTGGTTTGGTTCGGTTTCTTTGTTTAATGGCATAACAACCTTTGTTGGTTATTTAATGTCTAAGCCATCCTTGTACAAGAACAATTGTGTTATTATTTATCCATAGCTGCGGGGATAAGTAGTGTCTTATCTTTCCTTATGGTATTAAGCTAAAGGTGAACGTGAATATCCGGACTGGAGGTCAAACTCCCTTACTTACGTCCAGCATGTTAGCCACTGAAATCCCCCCAACCAAAAAACATTTAATTTCGATAAAAACGCAATTCCTCTAGACATAAAATAACCCTTGGTGATTTGACATGCCTTTAAAATCAATTAATCATATTTCCTGTTCCAATAATGAAAAAAATCCAATCTCTGTGGTCGCCATTTGTAAAGAGTTGTTAACCTACAACCGGTATAGTGTCAGTTGATGAATTCCAAGTGTGTGGCAACGTTTTTTTTCTGCGTCTTTCCAAGAGAAGTTTATTGATGGAGATAAAGTTGATTTGTAGATCTTTTTTTTTTTACATCGTACGTCTCAATCTATGATAGACGGATCTTATATTCTTGAAATAGTTTATATCAAAATTTCAGACATAGATGTTGTTTGTTTGTTTGTATCCATAAACGCTGACGTCATATTCGATGTAGGTCAGTGAACCCCCAACCACGCCGTCAATCGATCTGTTAACCTCAAACTACAGTCTCAAGTGCACCTGACTAGACACATTGCATTTCTCCTCAACCCAGCGAACATTTCAACCAAGCCCCATCCCACACCTTTGACTTATCGAAGGAATCATGAAAAAGAAATTTTGTTCTGATACCATTTTGTGCTGGGTGGCTGTTAGGTAATGGATTGCGTACAGGATATACTTATATCTTATTATATTCTTTATATATATATATATATATATATATATATATATATATATATATCTGTTGATGACTATATATATATATATATATACCTTCTCTCCACACTCACGCCCATATATATGTCTGCTTGCGTGTATGTGTGTGTGAAGGTATTTTTTTACTAAGCCAAACTTAGTGGTAATAGAAAGGTTGAAAGATAAATCCTCTAGTGAGAATCCAACTTCTTTTCAATATCATCCTGTCTCTAGAACTTAGAATAACCTGACTGTATCTCCGAAAGAGGGGTAAGACCCCCCCACACACACACACACATAAACATACACGCGTACGCACAAAAATAGATTTCCCGGGAAGGAAACAAAACTGCATCTGATGGTGAGGTTCAAGATCTGGAGATCTGAGTAGTGTGAAGCCACCTCTTCATTGCCATTACTCCCAGGCCCACCCTGACCTGGGTTTATTGTATATATTAGCGTCACATCTAGGGATCAAATAAATCTGAAAAATTTTCGTAGTCGATAGGTACGCAATTCCCTAACCTCCAAAATTAGAAAAGGCCTAGACGAGTTGACATGCTGTTAATAATCTACAATGATCGGTTTAATAGATTCTGAAATGTTGTCTTTGAAATTTACTCTTCTTTTTTGTTTTGTCTTGTAATTGCAAAGTTTTATTTAATTCATTATATATATATATATATATATATATATAGGGTGTCTCAATTATACAGGACTCATATGAACGCTTTTAACTCTACTAATAATAATTTTATGTTTTTTTTCTGTTTCAGCTTTGTAAATCATCATCATCATCATGTCGCGCCGCCTGCGCGGATATCCCTGACCGTCTCTCGCCATTTCTCCCTATCATTCATCGCCTCCAGCAGGTCTTCAGGATTACAACCCGTGTCCTCACATAGCTGCTGTATGTAAGTTCGTGCTGGTCGTCCCACTCTTGCACATCCATGAGTGGGGGTCCACAGGAGTACATCGCTTATGAGCTCGTCCTTGCTTCTCCAGCAGTGTCCTGCGTGTCTGGTTCGTCGAACTTGTATAGTTTTTGTGATGGGGGGCAAGTGTCCGTATAGTTGGAGTCTCGTGGGGTGTTGTCGCCAGGACTTGTTTAATACTGCTCTCAACATTCTTGTGTAATTTCCGTCCAGCCTCCTCTCCAGCCGCTTCGTAAGCGTCCATGTGGTGCATCCATATAGCAGTATCGACACAACCGCTGCCTGGAAGAAACTGCGTTTCATTTTATCTGTTAGGTCCGACTTCCATATGATCGAGAGCCTATCGATAGCTGCCCATGCCTTCGTCAGTCGTGTGTCGATGTCCTTCTCGGTTGATGAGACGCTGCTTCCTAGGTAGGTGAATTTGTCGACTAGTTTCAGAGAGGCTCCGTCTAGTGTGGCAATGTTGCCTGTTTGGTTGTAACACATATATTCGGTACTATAACAACTATTAATCCTTCATCACTATGCCCTGGACAATAGTGAAAAATATAGTTTGCGTTACAACTTATTTGTAAGCAAAACTTATTCAAAACTGTCGTAAAATAGATGCTATCCATTAATATGATAATGATTTATTACTGAGATAAGAAACTTAAAAAAAAATTACATGTCCTGGAAACTGATATAACAACAATTAAAAAAACCCGTTAATTTGATGGTCTTAGCTTAAAGGATGCATTTTTTACTGGGCGTGTTCCAAATTACCACCATTGTGCTTGTTTTAGTAATAAATCATTATCAAAATAATGGGTTGCATCTATTTTGTAGATACAAGGCTCATTAAATAAGTTTCCAGACTTTTTTCGTATGGGCAGTTTTATTAATAGTACACACTGTTCCAACAACTTCTGAAAGGCTTCATGGAAGTCGTCTTGTGTGAACGTGTCAATGACTTCCGTCACAGCCTCTTTCATCTTCTCAATTGTCTCATAACGACAGTCTCTGAGCTTAGGGAATAACCAAAAGTCACAGGGAGCAACGTCTGGAATATAGGGAGGCTGAGAAGCTGTCTTGATGTCCATCTTGGTCAAATAGTCTGTGACAAGGATGGAGCTGTGGACTGGTGCATTGTCCTGGTGAAAATGCCACTGACCCGATTTGAAGAATGCTGGCCTCTTCCCAAGGAATCTCTTCCTGAACTCCCTTAAAACCTCAACATAGTAACCCTCACTCTAACCCTTTGGTCAATCAACTCTGGTGTATTGACTTCTTTACTCCTCCCACACCTCTCATCGTCCCTCACAGACTCCTTGCCTTCCTTGAATCTCTTATGCCACTCAAAAACCGATGCTCGATTCATGCAAGATGCTCGAAAAGCAGTCGGAAGCATTCCATACGTTTCTGTGGCATTTTTCCCAAGTTTAAAACACATTTTTATTGCATATCGTTCTTCTAAAGTGTCCTCACGTCCAGATTGCATTTTTGAAATTCACCAGCTGTGACAATCAGGCTTTAGTAGGGTGTATTCCAATTGCTGCTGTAGTAGTTCATTTGAAGCTGAAATCATAAAAATTGGTCAGTCATCTCATAAGATGTATAGCAATAACATAGTGAATTTTCAAGAGTCTACGGCAATTTTAAATGCCTGTACAAAAAAGTCTGAAAACTTATTGAATGCAGCACGTAGATTTTAGAGAATATTGTAGTTATTACTAAAAAGGTATTGTAAATTTCCCAAGGTGGCAATTTGGATTCAATAATGAGGGATTATTGTTAATTTTCTCAGGCGGAAACGTATTTGTCGAGAAGCCAGGTGTGACCGCGAATATGACGGATCAGTGATACGTTTTTGATGTCCTTTCAGACGAAGATGTTAGCCGAATATGTTTTGATTTCGTGAACAGTAACCTTGAATGAAATGGTGATAAAATCAAGACATAAAAAATAATATTTTGACACCGGTTTTAAACAATAGAAAATTGTTTGGAGAATTCGATGTGGGCGGAGAATTATGAATAAATTCATCTGGATTTTAGAAGTACGCACGGACAGACGGCAGATGAGAAGCCAATTGTAAGATAGAAGTTCACACACGCAAAAGGCACACACCCGCAAAAAAAAAAAAAAAATCTGGCCTCCCGATTTAATTTTAATGACACATTAGATCAGATTCCAGATCGCTGTCTTCTATTTTTTTAGATTGCCAACGCATATTCGATTGTAGATTCTTTTTTTATTTCTTATTCACTTTTTATTCAATCGTCTCTATATATAACCAAGTCTGGCATTCTTATCTCATCGGCAAAGCTCAACTTATTCCATTCAGAGAATACGTCACAATAAAACATACCACAGCTTACTGACTCGGAAGGAAAAGCATTTTTCTTCGTCGGTTAGAATCACAAAACCTTTGAAGAACTAGACTGGATAATTGACTACTCAAATTGATACCCAACCCTGACGGTTTCGAATTGTAACTCCCCTCAACCCATTCCAGCTGTCGTGCAGAAATAGGGATATCGGAACGAATAGGGTCCGAACAAAATACTCAAATTGGTACCCAACCCTGACGGTTTCGAATTGTAACTCCCCTCAACCCATTCCAGCAGTCGTGCAGAAATAGGGATATCGGAACGAATAGGGTCCGAACAAAATACTCAAATTGGTACCCAACCCTGACGGTTTCGAATTGTAACTCCCCTCAACCCATTCCAGCAGTCGTGCAGAAATAGGGATATCGGAACGAATAGGGTCCGAACAAAATACTCAAATTGGTACCCAACCCTGACGGTTTTGAATTGTAATTCCCCTCAATCCATTCCAGCAGTCATGCAGAAATAGGGATATCGGAATGAATAGGGTCCGAACAAAATGCTGCGCATTAACAGAAACGAAGTCAAAACTGCAGGGGCCTTGCTGACGTATGCAGAGTGATGGGGGGTGTTATTCAGCAAAAAGTTGAAAAGATCACATTATTCATATCGATCTATCTATCTATCTATTGATGTTGATGTTTTTATTACTGTTCGTATCTATTCATCCATCTATCGGTTTGTGTGTCTATCTGTCTCAATTTGTTCATGTCTATCAATTCTGAAGTCCGTCTCACTATTCTTCTCTCTCTCTCTCTCTCTATATATATATATATATATATATATATATATATATCGCCCTTTCGGCTGGAGCTGTCGAATATATCGACTGGATCTCTGCAGATGGGTGAGACTCCCACAACGAGTGTCCAAAATGGGACACTAAGCCGCATTCGATTGGGAGAATACAGCCCTACACATGTAAGTGTCTACTTAATTGTATATTAACGCATGCGCTCAACACAGGATCTGTAATTTTCACCCTCCCCCCCCAAAAAAAAGCTGATTGTCTTAAACGCTTTTCTCCAGTATCATTTTTGTCAGCAATTGCTTAATTGTGGTAGTGAAGGTATATATGCGTGCATTCGTATAGTAGTTCTTTATTGATCTTTGTTTATTTAAAGACTTTTTTTTAGGATTTTTTGGTAAAAATCTACTTATTCTTTTCATTTTTGTTAAGAGAAGCCATGTATTGATCTGAGGATTATAAATTATTTCAATACGTCTCTATTTACTGTTTAAATATTTGGACAAACTAATGTAAACTTCTTATTTGTTAAATACAAACTGCCATTTGAAAAAAGATTTTTTCATGTTTATAATGAGCTATTCAAGAATCTGAAATGCAAATATATATATATATATATATATATATATATATATATATATATATATATATATAAATTGTTTTAAAAGTTATTTTCACTAACAACTTAATTTTTTTCATATTTACTTTCTTTTTAGCCAGTGCTTTTTTAATTTCTTTTCAAACAGTTTTTATTTTCCCCATCGACTAAATCAGTTTTGTATATTTTCCAGTGAATGTTTGTTTACATTACAAGGATGCCACCGTTCAAAGTTGATCCCTAATTGGATCATATTCCTTCCAATTTGGAATAATGACTCAAATTGTGCTGATAAGTTGGTTTGGCTGGGTTGGGTGTTATGGCATATCAACCATTGAGGGTTATTTAATGCCAAATCCTCTTTATACATATATATTAAATATATAGGATTTGGTTTAGTTGAGTTTTATGGCATATCAACCATCGTGGCTTATTTAGTCCCAAATCCTCTTTATACATATATATTAAATATATGTGATTTGGTTTGTTTTGGTTTTATGGCATATCAAACATTGTAGGTTATTTAGTGCTAAATCCTCTTTATACATATATGGAAGTGCTCGTAGCATAACGGTTAACGTTATTGGATATGGAATCCGCAACCAACATATATATATTAAATTCATAGTATTTGGTTAGGTTGAGTTTTATGGCATATCAAACATTGTACGTTATTTAATGCCAAATTCTTTATATATATATATATATATATATATATATATATATATATATATATATATATACATTAAATATATATGATTTGGTTTGGTTGGGTTTTATGGCATATCAACTATTGTTGGTCATTTAATGCCAAATTCTTTTTATATATATATATTAAATTTATATGATTTGGTTTGGTTGGGTTTTATGGCATATCAAACATTGAAGGTTATTTAATGCTAAATCCTGTTTTTTCACATATAGCAAATATGTGATTTGTAAACTCATTTTACCGAAAACATTTTTAAATGAGCCTTTGCTCGTTTTTTCAATATTGATAATTATTTTTAGCAGAGAAAAGTGGTTAAAAGAATTGTTATTTAATACTTGTTCTATTCAACACCTGTGATTTATTTGCACACAGTCAAATTTTTCCAAGTATTCCTATGTAATACAAATAATTCAAATTAGGCACACAGTTAAAGAGTTTCAAGTATTGCTATGTATGAAAAACAGTTCAATTTAGCATCAGTCATTTGTTTACACACAGTTAAATTATCAAACAGATCTATTTCTAATTCAATTTAGCATCAGTCATTTGTTTACACACAGTTAAATTATCAAACAGTTCTATTTCTAACAACTCAATTTAGCGTAAGTCTTTTGTTCACACAAAGTTTGAATATCAAAAATTTCTGTTTGATCTATAGATGGGACCCTGTCAGGTGCTAGCACTCAGGACAGAGGGGACCGAGGATCACTGGCAATAAAGGGGTACTCTGAATTCCCCAAAACTCCAGCATTATCAGGACCTCAGATTATTTGTTATCATATCCAGGACACTCGTTGGTGACGGTGTTGTCTTACGCCTCTGAAGTGATACAGGCGGTGTATTCTTCAGTTCCAGTCGACTGGGTGAGTATTGATAGGGATACTGAGTATATTCGACATCTTTCAATAACTTATTCCAGCAGATTGCCATTAATAACTTTCATTGCCATTACTTCCAGGTCAACTCTGACTAGGCGTTTTTGTACTTGTTAGAGACCTATCTATGGGTTAAAACCATTTAACTGTGTGCGAACAAATAACTGATGTTGAATTGAATAATAAATGTTGTATATTTAATACATATGTATGAAATAGATTTAGCACTAAATGACCCACAAGGGTTGACATGCTACAAAACTTAACCAAAGCGAATCATATATATTTAATATATATATATATATATATATATAGGATTTTGCATTAAATAACCTACAATGGTTGATATGCCATAAAACCCAACCAAACTAAATCATATACATTTAATATATATGTACAAAGAGGATTTAGCATTAAATAACCTACAATGGTTGATATGCTATAAAACCATACCCAAACCAACATCTACATATTTAATATATATATATATATATATATATATATATATATATATAAAGATGATTTGGCATTAAATAACCTACAATGGTTGATATGCCATTAAACCATATCCAAAACAACTTCTACATATTTAATATATATGTATAAAGAGGATTTGGCATTAAATAACCTACAAGGGTTGATATGTCATAAAAATCAACCCAACCAAATCATATGTATTTAATATATATGTATAAAGAGGATTTGGCATTAAATAACCTACAATGGTTGATATGCAATAAAAATCAACCCAACAAAATCATATATATTTAATATATATGTTTAAAGAGAATTTGACTTTAAATAACCTACAATGGTTGATATGCCATAAACCAAAATAAAACAAATCAAATATGTGCAAATTAATAAATTGTAACTGTTACATACTAACATGTGAAAACCCTTTAACTTTGTGTAAACAAATAACATATACCAAATGGAATAATTAGTGTTAAATAGCAATACTTGAAACCATTTTTCTGAAGACAAAAAATGACTAATATCAAAAAGAATTATTAGTGTTAGATCGGAATACTTGAAACCATTTAACCATTAAAACCTTGAAAAGAAATGATTAATATTAAATATTAATATTATTGTTAGATGGCGATATTTGGAACCATTTTACTGTGTGCAAATAGAATGAGTGCTGACTTGTTTTAAAAAGGTTATCGACAAACTGTTCATTTACAAATCTTATATTTAACACACACACACACACACACACACACACACACACATATATATATATATATATATATATGTATATATAGAATTTGGCATTAAAAACCTGTACAAGGTTTAACATGCCATAAAACCTAATCAACCAACCACCACTTTGCACACAGTTAAATTGCTTCAAGTGTTGCTATCTAACGCTAATAGTTTTATTAGCACACAGTTAAATGTTGAAACGGTTCCTGGTAAAACATTTCTATTTGACCCATTTGAAAGAGAGATGAAAATAATAAGATAGATTTATAGATCGATAGATTACCAATGGAAAGGGCGAGATAGATAGATAGATAGATAGATAGATAGATAATCTTTGGACTTTTATTTAGAACAAATCAATCGATCCAATTGAGTGTTTGCTCGGGTCATGTGCAAAACGATCTAATCTCTTGAAGTGAAAGCGCCGTAACAAAAGCTTCTGTTCTCGTTTCTTCTTCTTCTTCTTCTTCTTCTTCTTCTTCTTCTTCTTCTTCTTCTTCTTCTTCTTCTTCTTCTCTCTCAATTTTCTTCTTCATCTTTCCTTTCAATCTTCTTCTTCTTCTTCTTCTTCTTCTTCTTCTTCTTCTTCTTCTTCTTCTTCCCTTTCAATCTTCTTCTTCTTCTTCTTCTTCTTCTTCTTCTTCTTTCCTCCCAATCTTCTTCTTCTTCTTTAACCATTCCTTGAATCACAGCAGTCAAGCCGTGTCCTATGACAAAAAAAAAAAAAAATACGAAGAAAAACAAAACAAAAAAGAAATATGGTGATGTCTTCGAAAAATCCAAATAAGACGATGGCTACATTTTGCGTTCGAAAGCTTCTTTTATTTTTTTATTTTTTCGTAGTTTTTGTTTTCTTGTCCGCATTTAGAATAGATCACTTTTCTGATGTGTTTATGTAATCTTCTTAAGTACAAGATTGACTCTCTTGATAAGGAATAAATCTCTCAAGAAAATATTAATTTCTTTTTCCTTTTCTTTCTTTTTTCTTTATTTATTTTTCTTTTATATGTTTCCTGAAATATCTTAGAACATCAAGGACACACCACAGGACAGAAATTTAATATAAACTTCATTAAACGTCACCAAGAGTAACTTTCCATGTATTTACTCTAGGAGAGAAAGGTTATTCTGGTTATCGGGCCTCCCCAACGTCTCTTATTAAAACTGAGACACTTATAAACGGGTGCTGAAAAGTTATTTGTCCAACAAAGTAAATGACACAAACATATATATATATATATATATATATGTATATATATGTGTGTGTGTGTGTGTGTTTGTTTGTGTGTGTGTGTGTGTGTGTATAGTTGAGCAGCAGTCTTTCATTTAAGCATGTTTGATTAAATGATAAAGACACATTTTATCTATATAATTCTACTAAGATCCTTTCAATTTTCCTGATAAATGTCTTGGTTTCAGATTGGAATTGGCGGATGAATTTACCAATTCCAACCAGAAACCAAGACACTTATCAGGAAATTTGAAATGATCTTAAAAAATTATATAGACAATGCGTGTCTTTATTATTTAATCAAACATGCTTATATATATATATATATATATATATATATATATATATATATATATATATTTCAAAATGAATAGGTCCACTATCAAATTTATACTTCTTTAAGAATTATTAATTTAAAAAAAATATTTTAAAATTCTTAAAAAATACAAACAATTCAATTTAACATTATTCCTTCAGTCGTAATTTTTTGGAATGTTGTCTTCATTTGTTGTTAGTTGTAACACAACGTTTCAGCCGTTGTATCCTCCGGCCTTTCTCATAAGTCCGTTGTTTATCTGGGCATAGATATTATTCAACCATGGAAATCATTTTTAGAATTTTAAAAATGACTTTTTTAAGTTCAGAAAGTGGAAAAACTTTGAAAATGATTTCCCAGGCGGAATAATTTGTATGTCCAGGTAAACAAGAGACAACTGAGGATGGCCGGAGGATATAAAGGCCGAAATATTGTGCAACAACTAACAACGATAAAGATGACGAAAAAATCCAAATCAAATAATACACATTAAGCCTTTTTTAAAAAATTCAGACAGATAATGTTATTTATCTGTTTGCACGCAGTTAAATGGTTTCAAGTATAGTAAATAATTAAATATATCTCTTTGACTCCTAGATTGGATCGTAAGAAGTACTTTTTTTTTCAAATCGTCGTGGTTGTTTAGAGCCAAAGCTGTTCTTATATAAGAACATAAGTTTAACAAAACACTGACGAACCAACTCACTCGTAAACGTTTGTTAGAGTAGCTTGTTAACCATGACACCATCCGAGGCGCCCAGGTTTACGGTGCTCAGTTATATACTAAGTTTTTGTTTAGATGTGGCATGAATGGAGTACCCACTGATACTCGAACTCACTCGTAAAGATTTGCCAGTCTAGCTTGTTAACCATGACACCATCCGAGGCACCCTGGCTTACGGTGCTCAGTTATCTACTAAGCTTTTTGCTTATATGTGGCATGAATGGGGCACCCACTGAAACTCGAACTCACTCGTAAAGGTTTGCTAGTCTAGCTTGTTAACCATGACACCATCCGAAGCACCCTGGCTTACGGTGCTCAGTTATCTACTAAGCTTTTGTTTAGATGTGGCATGAATGGAGCACCCACTGATACTCGAACTCACTCGCAAAGATTTGCTAGTTTAGCTTGTTAACCATGACACCATCCGAGGCGCCCTGGCTTACGGTGCTCAGTTATATACAAAGCTTTTTACTTAGATGTGGCATGAATGGAGCACCCACTGATACTCGAACCCACTCGTAAAGTTTTACTAGACTAGCTTGTTAACCATTACACCATCTGAGGCGACGATAAGATATCAGTGATATACTAATACTGTTATTACTAGGATAAACCAAATATTTCGCAGTATTTTAGTAGCGTGATGCTCAGTTCAGTTGCTACAAATACGTCGTTCATGAAAGTGACTGACCACATTGGACTATGCAACGTCAAGCTCGTCTGATTTTTTCCAAGTGCTAAAAAAAAAAAAAAAAAAAAAAGAAAAGAAAAAAGAAAAATGAAAAGGTTTATACATCTCAAGTCTGGAAAATAATAGATTTAAATATATTTGTTTAAGGAATGTTTAGCCATAATTTTTGTTGTTGTTTAGCGAGGATAGGTTGTTAACGTATCTGTGTGTGTTGAGTTGTTTCCTCGCTAAGTTTGTAAGGTAATAAAAAAAGGTGAAGAAGTAAGAGGCTGATAGTCGAAATGTTTGTAGGAATAATTTTTATTTCCAGCATGGAATATATAGTTTGAGCTGCAAGTCTCGTAGGAAAGGTTGTGAGTAAGAGACGAAATGGAGATATGATAGAGTTGAGAAAGCAGTGCGTATCGTGGGACGTGCGATAGATTGTGTTCGCCGTAGTTTAGCGAAAGCCATGTTTACCGTTGTAGGAAATGAACTTTGGAGTCACCGTGAGTTTTGTGCGTCTGGTGGATTTTGGGGAGAGGCGTGCGCTGTCTCCATTAAAGTGGCCAAGAGGTGAAATGAGAGCTAGGTGCCGAGAGCGGAATAAAGGCATCGCATCGACATAGCCAATTTTGGTTGATATGCCATTAAACAAAGAAACCAAACCAATCATATATACTTGAACACTATTATGAGGGCGGTGATTTTTGCTAAGTCGTCTTCATGCTACTGGTGAGTATTGTATTTTGTTAATGTTATAAAGATTTCTATTTCATTTCTAACTTTTGTTGTGGTTATTTCTCATTCGGTAACTTTCCACAATAATCTTTTCCAAATTCAGCCAACCTTGGGAGAGTGAAGACCAGCATCGAGAAAATCAAGAAGAGAACAAGTCGTTATATCCCGATTGCGAAGTGGTCATACAAGGCTTACTCACTCTTTCATTTTGAAACAGGAACCACAACCACAGTGTTTGACCAGCCAGACAACTTGCACGGTTAAACACGTTCTTATAGAATGCAGAGCTTTCGCTGTTATCAGAAAGCGATTTTTCAAAGTAAATAGCTTAACCGATCTATTCGAGAAAGTCAAAAGAGATGACATTCTGTCCTTGAGAGAGACAGAGTTGTACCAAAAAATATGACAACTTAAAACTGGTTAATCTTGTGCAAACAAATGAAATCCTGCTAATAGAAAACTTTACCTACCTAAGTATTCGTTTTGAAATCTTTGGTTGAAAATGTATGTATATGTAGACAGAATTTGGCGTTAAATAACCTACAAGGGTTGATATGCCATAAAACCCAAACAACCAACCAACGCTTTCGGTAACCTTTCGTTAGGTTACAACAAATATATAAGTATAAACAGGATTTGACTGTAAATAACCTATAATGGTTGATATGCCACCAAACCAAACCAAACCAAACTAAACAAAAAACAAACCAAAAACAAACCATAGGTTCTTGATATATACAAGTTTTAGGGATGTGCGCTGTAAAAGCGATTAGAATGACGCGACAAGTACTGGAAAAAATAAAGGGGCAGCTTTCAAAAACTTTCGTCTTGTGATTTTATATCCCATCATCTTTTAGCCTAAATGATAATGAGACGAAATGTCGTCTGCGTTCGATTTAATCAACAAAATCGATAGACGAACTGTTAATCGAAATTTTCACATCACTTCGTGGAAATTGCATTATATAAAAGTGATTTAAGTCAATACACTTCCTTTAATACGTTTGCCATCTTCCCTCGATTTCAACATCATCAAGTCATGTTGTTAGCACGGATTTCCCTGACTCACTCTCTCTCTCTCTCTCTCTCTCTCTCTCTCTCTCTCTCTCCTTCCTTTCCTATCATCCATCGCTCTTGACATGCTTTCCAAACTACACCCTGTCTCTGCACAGCGCTGATATAAATAAGTTCTTGCTGGTCAGGCAACACTAATATATCCATGTTTAGGGGCCCATAGGAAAACGTCACTTATGAGTTCGTCCTTGCTTTCCAGCAGTGTGCCGCGTGTCTTGTTCGTCTTATTTGGATGGTTTTGTGAGATGGGATGTAAGTGGCCGTACAGCTATTGTTTTGTTGGTTGGTTGTTTGGCTTTTACGGCATTTCAATCTTTGTAGGTTATTTAACACTAAATCCATTTTTATGAAAATAGTTCTACTTCAAACAATTCAATTGTCAAAAACATTTTTATTTCAAGCTATTCTGTTTGGTCAAACAATTCAATTTAGCATAAGTTATGCCGTTAGTTCTATTAAACCTATAGATAGGGCCTTAGGTGCTACCACGCCGGGCCAGAGTGGACCTGGGAGCAATGGCAATAAAGGGGTGCTCCGCATTCCCCAAAGCACCAGCATTACTGGAACCTCACCATCAGATTGTGTTGTGTCATACACAGGACTCTCATTGAGGGGGGGAGTCTTAACCCTCTGCAGAGGTGCAGTCGGTGTATTCCACAGCCCCAGCCGACTGGGCAATATTGTTTTGTGGGATGTGCTCAAGTTAGCTCGTAGCATTCTCGTGTAGTATGCATCTTGCATTTTCTCTATGCGTTTGGTCAGCGTCCATGTGGTGCATCCATACAGTAGTTTGGTCACAGCCACAGCTTAGAAGAAACACCATTTTATTTTGTCAGATGAATCAGATTTCCATATAATCGATATCCTGTCGATTTAGCTTAATGAAGAAAAATTTTGAGTGTTCCAAGACTTTAATCGTCTTTATATGAACCAACCTCTCCGACCTGCAGGATGTGACACAAGGTCAATTTTTGAGCGGATTTTTACAGGTTTAATTTCAAAGTGTCCCTTCTCCTAGACTGGCTTCCGTGCCAAGGTTGAAGAGCCCTGTCTTCCCTACTATTAACCCATAGCTGGAGGGAGATGTATTTTATGTGTGAATGTCTTAGAATAAATAGACGAGGTTCGTCGTCTGCTAGGAGTCATGCAGGTTTTGAAATACTACTGAAAGCTTGACTTCTTATTTGTCTTTTGTACAATTTGTCTCAGGTCTTTTAAATACGCAACTAACCTCTGGTAAACTCCTGCGTCTTTTCAAAATCAAACTGTATATTCTAAGCTCCACTGACAGACCGAAGGAGCTGAGAATAGTCACAATATAATGAGATTGCATTGAAGAGCTAAATGCGAAGGAACTGTAAGACTGTCCTGCGCCCACTTTGTTTTTCAGCTGGTATATGCATCAACATTGCCGTCGCAAAGGAAGCCATATATATATATATATATATATATATATCTGTGTTTTAAATGGATTCAATCTGACCTCGCAAATTCGTGAATCAGCAACTGGTAGACAGTTGTATATTAAAGGAGGGAAAGAAATGAACGGCTCCGCTTATGAGAGCTCACATCAAATCAATAACTCCGGGATAATTACGTCACGAGGATAATTTTCTTATTACGTGTAAATAAATTGAATGAAGGCAAGAATTATATACAGCAGGCTGATTATCTTAAAATATTCGAACCATCCTTCACTATATTCGTTCGATAAAAGCAGAATCAATATTCGCTCAAACACGAGTGAGGTGGGAGTATTCAATTTTAAAATGAAGTAATCATATATATTCATGTACGAGTCGACCTTTGATTAGCGCTATATCTGATGGCGAGGATCAAGTTATTGAGATCAGGGGTTTGTGGAGTACCTTTTCATTGACATTACTCTTAGGCCCACTCTGACCGGGAGCGGTAGTACGTATTAAGGTCTCATGTATAGATCAAATAGAACTAGTGTCCTGGGTGTGACAGTAAATTGCATCTGATGGTGAGTCCTGGAGTTTTGGAGAAAGTAGAGAACTCCTTCATTGCCATTACTCCCATGTCCACTCCGACCCAGAGAGGTGGTACCTATTAGGGCTCCATTTATGGATCAAAGAGATTTGTTTACAAATTATTTGACATAATCAATCACATATATTCATGTATGAGTCGACTTTTGATTTAGGTTGGTTAGTTGGTTGGTTTTTATGGCATAGGAACCCTTGCAGGTTATTTAATGCGAAACCTCTTTATATATAAACCAAATATATGATTTTTAAATAAATAGTTTGTAGGTAACATTTTTAAACGAGACAGAGCTCATTTGTTTGCACACAGTTAAATGGTTTAAGTATTTCTATTTAATATTCCTCGTCATCATCATGACGTGCGGCAAGCACGGATATCCCTGACCCTCTCTCTCCACGTCTCCCTATCATTCATCGCCTCCGGCCGGTCTTCAGGGTTACATCCCGTATCATCACATAGCTGCTGTATGAATGTTCGTGCTGGTCGTGCTGCTTTTGATTGGCCATATGCGGGGGTCCACAGGAGTACATCACTTACGATCTCGACCTTGCTTTTCCAGCAGTGCCCGGCATGTCTGGTTCGTCTAGCTTGTATAGTTTTCGTGATAGGTGGTAGGTGGCCGTACAGTTGGCGCCGTGTGGGGTGTTGCTGCCAGGACCTGTTCAATATTGCTCTCAACATTCTTGTATAATTGCCGTCGAGCTCCTTCTCCAACCGTTTAGTCAGCGTCCAAGTAGTGCGTCTATACAGCAGTATCGATACGACCGCTGCCTGGAAGAAACTGCGTTTCATTTTATCGGTCAGGTTTGATTTCCATATGATCGAAAGCCTATCGTTAACTGTCCATGCCTTCGTTAGGCGCGTGTCGATGTCTTTTTCGGTTAATGAGACGCTGCTTCTTAATCTAATTTAACATTGGTCAGTTGTTTGCACCCAATTAGATTGATATATATATATATATATATATCATTTGTAAGTAAATAATGTAAATTTTTAATCTTAATTTTGAATGAATTAGAATTAGTTTGTTTGCAAACAGGTATTGCAATTGTCTCACACAGTTGAAAGTTTACAAGATAATAATTGAATTTAAAATAAGTTATTTGTTTACTCTCAGTTAAATGGTATAACACGTGACCTATAGATGGGACTCTATCCGGTACTACTGCTCCACATCAGAGTGGATATGGGAGTAATGGCAATGAAATAGTAACTTACATTCCCTACAGCTCCAGTATTATTGGAGGCTCGCCATCAAATGCTTTAGTGCCATATCTTGGACATTCGTTGATAGAGTCTTACCCCTCAACAGATGTGCTGTCGGTGTATTCTACAGCCCAAGACGAATGGGCCATCACTATCAGATTGTTTAGTGTCATATGCTAGACATTCGTTGGGAGAGTCTTACCCCTCAACAGAGATTCAGTCGGTGTATTCTACAGCCCCAGGCAAATGGACCCTCACCATTAGATTGTTTAGTGTCATACCCTGGACATTCATTGAGAGAATCTTGCCTCTCTACAGAGATGCAGTCGGTGTATTCTACAGCCCCAGGCAAATGGGCCCTCACCATTAGATTGTTTAATGTCATACCCTGGACATTCGTTGAGAGAGTCATATCCCTTTACAGAGATGCAGTCGGTGCATTCTACAGCCCCAGCTGATTGGGCTAAATTATCATGGGTATGACACAAAACTATATCTGATGATGAGGCTCCAGTTCTGGAGATGAGGGGAGTATACAGTAACCCCTCATTGCCAGTAATCCTCAGTTCACTCTGACTTGGAGTGGCAATATTTGTTTGGGCCATATCTATGGCTCAAATTATTGTTTGCAAATTATTTGTATTAGATAGGAATACTTGATATCACACAACCGAAGAAACTGCGCCAAAATGGTTGATGCAAACAAAGTATGCAAATCCCTAACCTTTTGGCATTAAATAACCCCAGGTGAATTGACATGCCGCTAAAATCAATCAATCAATCAACTGATTTATTGTCAAGTTTAGATGCTCCAAGTCTTTTCATATTATGAGAGGATACTCTCAGTTGAGGAAAAAGAGGGGTCCCCATATACAGGGTATCCCAAAAACTTGATATAATTTTAAAAGCAATTATCTTGAAAACTACAGAGTCTAGTTTAATGAAATTGAACAGTTTAGGTGTTGAATACCATAAGTTTATTCTGGGACCGATTCCATAAATGTTCAATATGTGCACTTCCTGTGACATCACACATGTCAAGTCGGTAGTTAAGCTCTTGCCAAACATGCTGTAGCATTCTCCAGTTACATTATCCAGTGCAGAAGTGATTCTCTGTTTGTGCTCATCAAAGCTAGCTGGAAGAGTGGGGACATAGACCAGTCCCTTCACTTATCCCCATAAAAAAATCACACGGGGACAGGTCTGGTGACTGTGGCGGTTTTTAAAACAGAAAACTGTCTTCATCTCCGCCATATCCAGTCCATCTCTCTTACAGATTCCCATTGAGATAAGCACGTATTGTTGTCTTCCATTAAATATAAAATCAATCTCATCTATTGACTGACCCTTGATTTATAGACAAGAAAAAATCAATTTACTAATTTGATCGAAAAAATATAGCCCTGCTTCCAGCATTTTTAAAAGTATGAAGCTGAATAAAACTGAAGTGATATTTCAGTTGGATTTCTTGGTTTAATGGCAAAGCCAAACTTGTAGAAGAATTGTTGGGATAGTATATAACCCATACCTGGGGTAATAAAAGGGCTCATATCTTTCCCAAGGAGATCAGTCCGAAAGTAAACGTTATCGCACGACTGGAGTTCGAATTCACTACGATGTAGCAGGCCAGCACGCTAACCATTGGACCACGGAGTCTCCCTAAAGGTGATAAGTTCATTTTTCAATAGTTGTAAAAATAGTAATTAAAACGTAGTTTTAACCAAGCAGCGGTCGTGTCGATACTGCTATATGGATGCACCTCATGGACCCAAACTAAATGTATGGAGAAAAAGCTCGACGACAATTACACAGCTTGCGAGCTGTATTGAATAAGTCCTAGAAGCAACACTCTACAAAGCAGCAGCAGTACGACCACTTACCTCCCATCACAAAAACTATCCAAGTTAGACGAACTAGACATGCGGGACACTGCTGGAGAAGTAAGGGCGAACTCACAAGCGACATATATGGAGGAAATGGACACGGCGACACGAGTTCAAATCCTGAACGAAACTGATTGCATTTCACATAGAACTAATACCCTTGGGAAAGGTAAAGATCCAATTATTCTCCCTCCAACTATGGTTAAATAGTAGGGCAGACTGAATTCTTCTGCCTTGGTAAGGCAACTAGTCTAGGAGAAGGAAAACCCTGAATTCAAACCTGTTAAACTCCGCTTAAAAATTGACCTTGCGCCTTATCCTACCCGAGCGGAGGGGTTGGTAAATATGATAAGCGACATACTTCTGTGGACCCCTTCACATGAACGAGCAAAGCTTGGACAACCAGCTAGAACCTTTATACTGCAGCTCTGTGCCGATACAGGATGTAGCCTGGAAGACCTCCCGGGAGCGATGGACAATTGAGACGGGTAGCGATAGAGGGTTTGGGAGATCGGTGTTGGCAGCGTGACAGGATGATGATAAATACACTATAAACTGGTTACTGGGTATAGCGAACTTATAATGAGTAGAGAACGTGTATCGCTATGGTATCAGGCGTCCAAAGAAGATTGTACAGATAAGAAAGGATGATCTTCGTTTGAATGTCCAGATTCTTCAATATGAGCAGAAAACATCGGTCGCGTTGAAGCGCTGAGTCATGATTTTAAACGGCATAAACTTCTTGAAATTGATCTTTCGAAGTGGCTCACGAAATCGTCCACGAGAAGTTAGGATATCGGAAAGTTTCAGTGCATTGAGCCCTAAAACTTTTGATTAAAGAATACGTTCTTTATTGCCATTAATCTCAATTTCACTCTGAGCCAGAGTGGCAATACTGGTGTGAGTACTGTCTATGGATCAAATAGCACTGACTGATTTAACGTTTTAAATGATTTTGAACCCTTTTGGCTCTTAAAATATTCAAATTACAACAAAATATAAAATATTTACCGGTATAAAAATATTTGTGAAATTTATTTAAAAATAAGGTATTAAAACATTGATATTGCAACTAAGTATGAAGTGTTTAGCTGTTAAAAATTATTGTAAACTTTATTTATATATTGGCTCTTAATACATTGATATCGGAACAAAAATGTTTTCACCTGTTTAAAACGCTTGTGAATTAATACATTGGCTCTTAAAATATTGATATTACAACTAAGTATAAAGTGTGTCGCTGTTTAAAATGATTGTGAACCTTATCAATACATTGGCTCTTAAAACATTAATATTACAACTAAGTATGAAGTGTTTACCGGTTTAAAATGATTGGGAACTTTATCAATACATTGGCTCTTAAAACATTAATATTACAACTAAGTATGAAGTGTTTACCGGTTTAAAATGATTGGGAACTTTATCAATACATTGGCTCTTAAAACATTAATATTACAACTAAGTATGAAGTGTTTACCGGTTTAAAATGATTGTGAACCTTATCAATACATTGGCTCTTAAAACATTAATATTACAACTAAGTATGAAGTGTTTACCGGTTTAAAATGATTGGGAACTTTATCAATACATTGGCTCTTAAAACATTGATATCGGAACAAAAAAGTGTTCACGTGTTTAAAATGCTTGTGAATATACATGAATTTATTGGCTCTTAAAACATTGCGGCGTTGCTTTGTGTCCTGTGGTGGGACGCTCTTGATCGGCTGTGGATGCGAGCCGCACAGTTCGTTCGGGTGTGTTCCACCACTGGATACATCACCTCTGGCTTCATGGAGCCGTCCCCCCAGGCTTTAACCTTCTTCAGAGGGGTTGGGTTTATCGCCCGACGCCTGAGGCGCCCCGAAAAGGGAATGCCGACGGGGTCCGAGGCATTTTTGGAACTGCCTGTCACGTTGGGCTTCGGCCCTGCGACAGGACCCATTTTAAAAACGGCCTTGTGCCACATTCGTACGCTGGTGGAGCGTGGGATAAATAACGGCTCTTAAAACATTGATATTGCGAGTGTTTATCAGTTTAAATATTTAGTAAATTATTACAGATAATGGCGTCAAGTACGCTGGTTATCCTGGAGATGAGACTAACCTGTATCTGGTGGTGAGGTCTTTCTTCTGGAGCTTTGACTAATGTATAGTTCACTTCTTCGCAACCATTACTCTAAAGTCGACTACAGTCAAAGGTGGTAGTATGTATTAGAGTCCCATACATGGATCAAATAAATCCGATTAAATTTTATTAAAACAGAAATAATGCGACGACTTGAAATCTTGGATTAGATGATAATTGGAGGGTATCTGCAGACCTCCCTGGCTGGCGTAATGATTACCCGAAAATAATATCTAATAAGGGTCGGCAACCAGACATTGTTCTATTTTCGAAGGCGAACTCAAAGGTCATCCTGGCAGAATTAACAATACCATTTGAGAGCCGACTAGAACAAAGCCACGTTTACAAAACAAGCAGATATGAAGATCTCAAAAAAGAACTGGAAACGGAGGGTATAGCGTTACCGTTAAAGTTGTGGAGATTGGAGCAAGAGGTTTCGTTGCAGGCACCCTGTACCAATTTCTGGGACAAATTGGAATCAATCGGCGTAATAGAAGCAAAAGTATGAAACGCCTTACAGAAATAACTGAAAACTGTTCAATGTGGATATGGAATAAAAGAAACGTTCCGTGGAACATTTCAAAATAAACACGTCATTGCATCACCTGCTCGTGAATGCGCAACAATATTCTAATTACGTGAGCAGATTTTAAAATTTTACACTTCGCCGTTAGACGTTGATTTGACAAGATGCTCTAATGGGGCCTCATGTCAGTGAGGGGGGCTGATGTGCAAATAAAACCGTCGAGAGGAAGGCCCCGAAACGGTGCACATTCTCTCCTGGTGACCCCAAAGCAAGCATGGAGTTAAAACTGCTCGGTGGAAATAAGAATCGCTAAAGGAGCATTTTCTACCCGCTCACTTTTTGGTGAATTTCTGTTACTTCGTAAGTAATTCCCTTCTTACAGATAATGGCGTCAAGAACGCTGGTTATCCTGGAGATGAGACTAACCTGTATCTGATCATCATCATCATCATCATGTCGTGCCGCTAGCACGGATATCCCTGACCCTCTCTCGCCACTTCTTATCGTTCATCGCCTGTGGCAGGTCTTCAGTGCTACATCCCGTATCCTCACAGAGCTGCTGTATGTATGTTCGAACTGGTCGTCCTGCTTTTGCCCGGCCATATGTGGGGGTCTATAGGAGTACATCACTTATGAGCTCGTCCCTGCTTCTCCAGCAGTGACCTGCATGTCTGGTTCGTCTAGCTTGGATAGTTTTCGTGACGGGAGGCAGGTGGCCGTGTAGTTGGTGCCTTGTGGTGTGTTGCCGCCAGGAATTGTTCAATATTGCTCTCAACATTCTTGTGTAATTGCCGCCAATTCATATACATATGCATGTATCTATGTATGGATTATTAGGCTGGATCCCTCGCTTAAGAAAATTTGATTAAATGATGTAGACACATGTTGTCTATACAATTTTTAAAGATCCTTTCCAACTTCCTGACAAGGGTTTTAATTTTAGGTTGAACTTGGTAGATAAATTCACCAAAATTTTCCCGAAAACTTTTGAACTCTTCATTGGCCATCATCAGGAGGTATCACAAATGTAAAGAATATTTTCTTAAAAAGTTTTTTTTTAATTGCAAAAATCATTTTATATTTGTATAGGTAAACGGATAATTAAAGTGCGATAGTAATAGGAAGGTTAACATGCCTAATTTTTTAAAAATTCTAATGACCTCAAACAAATTTTAAACCAGACGCTTTCAACGGAAATAGAATATTTTAAAACTTTCTGTTTCCTTTTGTTTAATAACTCACACAATATCTATTTTTGTCATCATACAACGTGTGAAAGCACGTGCGATTCCCTGCCCTCATCAGCCGCCAACCAGGGTGATAACACAGTTTCGGTAGCTCAAGTCGGTATTGCTATTCCTGGCACTACCAGGCATCTTTTGATACCGGACAGGGTATTCAAAAGATATATATATATATATATATATATATATATACATTAAAAAGGGCATAAAAATTATCCATATTGAAAAAATACTCACACGTGCTTACAGTACATTGGAATCTCCAAGCTGCAAGGGTCACTTCGCTTACCTTTAATAAATATCTCTTTGATCCATGTGGATAAATCCCAGATAGTCTTACCGTACAACTAGTACCATTATTATGTGATGTAGAATTTATTCCTGAATTAATGAATCTAAATATTGTTTAAATCAGTCAAAATATGATGCCTGAACACCCATAAATTTCTGCCATCGATTAACTTTTGGTTATTCCCTAAACTCAGAGGCTGTTGTTATGAGACAATTGAGGCAATGAAAGAGGCTGTGACGACGGTCCTTGACACGATCACACAAGAGGACTTTCAGAAGTTGTTGGAACCGTACAACAAGTGCATTGCAGCCGGAGGAGATTACTTCGAAGGGGACTAGAGTTTCATGTGTGTACTATAAATAAATGAGGAGTAAAGAAGTCAATACACCAGAGTTGATTGGCCAAAGGGTTAGGGTTATGGTTAAGGTTACTATGTTGAGGTTTTAAGGGAGTCCAGGAAGAGATTCCTTGGGAAGAGGCCAGCACTCTTCAAATCGGGTCAGTGGCCTTTCCACTAGGACAATGCACCAGTCCACAACTCCATCCTTGTCACAGACTATTTGACCAAGATGGGCATCAAGACAGTTCCTCACCGTCCCTATAGTCCAGACCTTGCTCCCTGTGACTTTTGGTTATTCCCTAAGCTCAGAGACTGTCGTTATGAGACAATTGAGGAGATGAAAGAGGCTGTGCCGAAGTTCATTGACACGCTCACGCAAGAGGACTTCCGTGGGGTCTTCCAGAAGTTGTTAGAACGGTAAACAAGTGCATTACAGCCGGAGGAGATTACTATGAAGGGGACTTGAGTTTCATGTGTATACTATCAATAAAACTGCCCACACGAAAAAAGTCTGGAAACTTATTTAAGGACCCTCGTAAATGTAGTTTCTTTGGAACAGAATCATTCTTTTTTTTTGCATGAAAAATGTCGAGATGCTTTAAAAATAGTAGTTGGTGGGTGAGAGATCAGGAAAAGTCTTGTATCCAGAATCAATGAACTTCTACAAGGTCATCCTGGGAACATGTGGCCAACAATTATCCTGTAACAAAATTATGTCCGAATTTGAACTCATGCATATAAATAAACGCACTTCTTTTTTATTAGGGATATATAACATGTTGTACTCCCTACGTAATGGACTCGCCCTCCTCCAAAAATGCACGTCAATGAGAGCGTCAGAGGGAGTGCACCAATCAGCGTGACACTATCACGTGTGATACCATTTGCGTAGTGGACGGATAGTCACTACCACACTGGTCTCTCAGCTTCTACCAACTAACTAGTGTTTAACCAAGTTCACTTGTATCTTGTTTCTGTTACTTGAATATATATGTTTTTCTATCAAACTTTTTGTGTTCCCTGTGTCTTTCTTTGGTCAGCATCACAACATAACTTTAAAATCAAATTCTGAAAGTGATAGAAATTAACTTTTATATAATTAAGATAGTGATTAGTTATACCAATGATTTTTCGTTGATTATATTTTATTATTTAGTTTGAAAAAGCTTTGAACAACTCGGCGTCTCTTAGTTTCGGTGCCATAGTCAGATGGGCTCTCTTACGCTCGAGCGGAAAGGATATGACAATCATCATCTGTCATAATAAACCCCCAGACAGGAAATAGGGGTGGACGGCTGTTGGAGTGAATTGAGTGGGTGGTTGATGTCATACTCGGAAGAGAGGGTCCTGAGGATTTGAAGATTTGACAAGACTGGTAGTTGAAATTCGACCGTTGAAGCACGCGGTTGAGTTTTTCGGATCTGATCAAACCGGCAGAGATGAGTTAAGATCTTAGACACCACAAGATGCACGATGAGTGGTGGGGTTATCAGATTAGTATGGTTAGCGTAAGCTTTTATGAATTGTGTCTCTCTCCTCGCCAAGGACTGAAATCCGAAAGAAATAAACCCATTCGTATCGCCTGTATTATTATTATTATTATTATTGTTATTAATATTATTATTAGTTTGGTTTTTTTTTGTTTAATGGCATATCAATCTTTGTAGGTTATTTAATGCCAAATCTATTCTTCTAGAAGAACAGCAGTGGTACTATTTAACCCATAGCTGGGAGGATAAGGGAGTTCATACCTTTCCCAATGGTATTACAACGATTCATCGCTTTAACCATTACACCCCTTTTTTTTTACTATTTAACCCATAGCTGGAAGGATTAGGGGGTTCATACCTTTCCTAATGGTATTTGCCCGAAAGTGAACGTTATAGCGCGACTGGAGTTCGAACTCGCTTACTACGATTCCGCAGTCCATCGCGTTATTACACCACGAGGACCCCCTCCTATTATTATTGAGATTATTTTTGAGATTATGGGTTTGTAATATAACAAAAAGAACACGTTAATCCTTATTCCTAAGGATTTTTTGTGCAACTACTTTTAAAACGATATGTTAGAACCGATTTTAAACAGGTTATTCTAAATTCGGAAATTATTTTCGAAACCAACTCAGACCAACCGAGGTTTCAATAATAGAATAAAATAAGGGTAGAGTTGAATAACTTCGGGTACATAGTGAGGTTCAAGCTCACTACTCATTATCAATGAGCCTCCAAGTCTAGTTTATAGAATATAGCACTACGACGCATGCCCAATACTTGTTTGGTTTGGTTTGGTTAGGTTAGGTTTTATGGCATATAACCCCTTGTGGCTTATCTAATGCCAAATCATGATTGTGTCAAATTTACTGTATGGATCCACCACATCGACGCTGACGAAGCCTATAGAGGAAAAGCTCGTGAGTGATGTTCTCCAATGAACCGCTTCACACGGATGTGCCATTGTTGGCCGACCAACAAGAACTTACAACCGCTCTGTACGGACACAGGATGTTGTCTACAATACCTACCGGAAGCGATGGACGATAGGTATGGATGGCGAGAGAGAGACAGAGAGAGAGAGAGAGAGAGAGAGAGAGTTAGAGTCGGGGAAATCTGTGCTGGTGGCGTGATATATATACATATATATATATATGATTTTCAAATGCAGAGTTTGAAGATAACATTTTTAAACGAGCCAGAGCTCATTTGTTTGCACACTGTTAAATAGTTTCAAGTATTTCTATCTAGCACAGAGATAATCGTTTACAAGGAAGAGGATTAAAGCAATTTGAACTGACTGATAATACAGGCTTAAAGAAAGACCCTTTCTCGAGTCCGGTGTTGAGTGGGTTGGAGGAAGAGTTACTTTTTCAATGTAATATAACAAATGGGACATTGAAAAGAGTAGATACTGGCTATCAAATCCGTTTGAGTCTTTTATGAATATCGATTTGTCTGAAAGGTTTCAAGTGTTCGACAGATATTTCAGGGGCTTGTTGATGTGAAGTAGACATCCTGGGGGCGGTAACAGGGGGGTAGGAATGAAGGTCGTGAGTTCGAACGCAGTTATTGATATGAGATGAAAGGAGGTTATTGATTCTTTGCCCGTTTCCCGCCATTCTTGAGTGCTTTGTAATAATATGGCGCGGCTTCCGTTTCTGTTGATCGAGATGTTCCTCCATTTGTGACAAGTAGACAGGAGATTGAGAGAGAGAGAGAGAGAAATAGAGAGAAAGAGATCATGTGAAATAAGGGGAAGATATAGAAAAGAGAGAGAGAGGGGGGAAGAGTCTGAGGAGAAAGAGAAGGACTAGAGAGAGAGAGAGAGAGATAGGAGAGAGAGAGAAAAGAAAGAGAGCAGAGTGGGGGTGCAGAGTGGGAATGAGAAAGGAAGAGGATAAGAAAAAGAGGAATAAAGAAAGAGGGAGAAAAAGAAAGAAAGAGAGAGAAAGAGTAAAAGAGAGGGAGAGAGTGAGAAGAGTGAGCGTAGAGAAAGGGAGAGAATGCCGACGACTTAGTCAAGTCACGCATTAACGAATGACTTGAAACCCTACATAAATGTCTCACCCATATTTTCTTTCTAAGTGATAAGAATCATTTGCTAACATTGCTAATGAAATATATATATATATATATATATATATATATATATATATATATATATATATATATTCAGGGTGCGGAAGCAAAATTAGGAATATTCTAGTATAATAATAAACGACTTCATTATAAAACAAGATCGACTTTAATTTTAAAAATAAACAACAAAATATGAAGATAGACCCCAAACAGTAAATTTACTCAAAATGGCCAAAACATTTTTTTCAGACGCCTTCGAAACGATTTGCATGCCTTCAAAATAAATTCTTCAGACATTTTATTCCATTCATCCTCAATAGCAGTCAAAAGGGAACCAATATTTGGATGGAAAGTTGTATTTATTATGTTTTCTTAATCGCCCGTAATTAAGAGGGTTAAAGGTTTTTACTTTATGGAGGCTATAAAAGAAACTCTAATTATTTCGATTTTTTTTGGGGGGGGCTTGGTTTGGGCGTTAAGCAAATCATAAATTCCTTGTCGTTTCTTTTCTTGCTCACTCATATCGGGCTGAACTTTTATAAAAAAAGGGCCTGAATAATAGAACTAATCATGAAAATCTAGATTTATTGCTTTTTTTTCCCAAAAATTGGACTAATCACACAAAAACAAATGTCTTAAAAATTATTCCATATTTTACTTCCATACCCTATATATATATATATATATATGAAGGTAGCAGGAAAAAATATAATCCAAATAGGTGAATATATCATGATGTGAAGTCGACGTTAACGTTTCGGTTATAATAACCATCATCAGGACATGATATAAAATAGTTCACAATATCGATGGGTGATTGCTGAGATGACAGGAGCAAATGAGAAATATACAATGAAAAGATAGATAAACATGCACATAGCGTTCAAAATTCAAAAGTCATCAGAACGTGTTTGGCACGTGGAAAAATATTTGAAAATGTTGGATTTTTCAAAGAAACGAGACAAAACGTCCCGTTTATTGAGAAATACGCAACAAATAAGTTTTCATATGTATAGATCATTAGGAATCATCCATGTTAAATGTTATGTAAGAATGTATTTGGTATTTGTTTTTTCCGAAAAGACAGTATGAAAGTAAATATGGATAAAATCCGACAGTATGAAGGTAGCAGGAAAAAATATAATCCAAATAGGTGAATATATCATGATGTAAAGTCGACGTTAACGTTTCGGTTTTAATTTTGAACGCTATGTGCATGTTTATGTATCTTTTCGTTGTATATTTCTCATTTGCTCCTGTCATCTCAACAAGCACCCATTGATATGTGAACTATTTCATATCCAAGCCCTGATGATGGTTACTGAAACCGAAACGTTAACGTCGACTTTAAATCATGATATATTCACCTATTTGGATTATATTTTTTCCTACTACCTTCATACTGTCGGATTTTATCCATATTTACTTTCATATATATATATATAATATATATATATATATATATATATATGTGTGTTAGTGTGTTGGGGGGTCTGATTTAGTATAAACTGTTGAAGTTATCTTCTCACATTTAATTTTAAATGTATAAATGATCATAATATATAAAATCGGTCCATTGACCTAGTGAATAGTGTTCGTTAATGGTCCCAGAGACCGGAGTTCAATCCTAGGTCGAGTCATACCAAAGACTCAAAAAAATGATACTTGATGCCGCATTGCTTCGCACTCAGCAACATAAGGTAAGGGTAATCAAGGGTAAAGTAGAGCAATCCAAGGAATGGAGTAGCGCCCTACCCTACACCTCGGTGTGTTAGCTAGAGAGAAAGGAGCCTTCGGGTCACCTCGTGGTGTAATCGTTAAAGCGATGGACTGCGGAATCGTAGTAAGCGAGTTCGTACTCCAGTGGCACTATTACGTTCACTTTCGGGCAAATACCCTTAGGAAAGGCATGAACCCTCTTATCCTTCAAGCTATGGGTTACATAGTACAACGACTGTTCTTCTAAGAAAATGGCTTTGACATTAAATAACCTACAAAGGTTGATATGCCATTAAACAAAGAAACCAAACGAAACGAAGTTGCTCAGTTTAGTAAAGATAGAAACAAAAAATGAATGAAAGTAATGGCTTGCAATTCCAGAAAATTTCTGGAAAAAACAATGATTATCTGTCAGAATTTCAGAAAATAGAATTTTATTTTTATTTTTTACTATGCATGCAGATTTTAGAGCATAGAAATATTTTGATGTTTAAAAAAGAAAAGAAAAAAAATTTTCATTGTATGATGATATGTTGGAAATTTATATAATCCAATTTAAAATATTTCGTTAATTTCTTTTAACCAATGTAATACTTTTTGTGTGTGTGTGTGAAGTTTTATAAGAAAAGTGAACACATAGCTAAGTCAATTTTCAATTGCACATATTGAAGGACTTATACACATTTCTACATATATAAACCCATATAAAAGCACAACTAAATTAATACTTAGCTTAGGTTTCTTTGTTTTCTTTTCAAAGAATAGTTGACTTCGAAGTTTCATTATTTTTTGTGTGTAACGTTGGTTGTTTGAAGCGACGTCATTCCATGTCGAAAAGTTTTTGTTGACTGTGACGTTATTTGTCATACGTGTCTTTTAAACAACGTCTGCTTATTTATAGTTATAAAATTAATATTTACTCAAAGACAGCTTTTTATTCTCAACCAATAAAAAACGTCCTTTTAATTATTCTTAGAAATTAATACTTGTGAGAAGTTATATTTGTTTTATTTATTTTAGATTTTGTAATTTTGTTTTATATTGGAAAATGATATTGAAGGAATATTTATTTCTAACAGATATCCATGCAGTTATTTATCAGATATCATATTTATCAGGTGTTGTATTACAATTAAATCCATTAATTTGGGAATAAATATTAATAGTAAAATCGAACAGCACACACACACACATACACCCCCCATGCGGGACATTGCTGGAGAAGTAAGGACGAAATCATACGAGAGGTTCTCCAATGGACCCTCTTCACAGGGACCAGCAGGTGTTGGCCGACTAATAAGAACCCACCTACAACAGGTCTGTATGGACACAGAATGTTGTCTAGAAGACCAACCGGAAGTGATGGAGGATAGAGACGAATGGTGAGGGAGGGTCAGGGAAATCCGTGCTAGCAGCGTGACATGACGATGATGATATTTGTAAATCTGCTTTTACACTTTTGAGATATAAATATAAAGTAACTTCGAAATTACGTGAAACTGGGAGTAGCGTGAAGGAAAACGTTTGAAAATGAAATCCAGTTTGAATTCTTTTTAACGACTATTCTAACAGGATTGCAAGATTTGAAAATGTATACATGCAGGCCTTTTGCGTACTACTCCTGAACCCCAAGACTGGCGGGAAGCAGCCTTTAGGGTGAGGGTTCGAAAGAACTGCTTTCATATATTTTCTATGAATACAACTTCATGAAAATTGACATCGAGTAAAGTGGAAGTCCCTCATCATAAATTCAGAGTCCTGTTTAATAAGTAAGATAGGACAGAAGACCCTGACACAGACCCTGTATACGTTGCCCTATCTCTTTCAGTTGTATGAAAATACAGCAAGTTGTATATATATATATATATGATCTAATAAAAGAAAGAGGTGTTTCACTATAAAAATCAAAAAAAATATCCAGAAGAACCTTTAATAGACGCAGATTACGCAGATGATCTTGGGCTTCTAACAAATACCCCTGCCCAAGCCGAATCTCTACTGCATAGCCTGGAGCAAGCAGCAAATAGCATTAGTCTCCATGTGAATACAAATTAAACAGAACACATGTGTTTCAAACATCTCTACTCTAAGTGTCAGACCTCTAAAATTAGTCGACAAATCCACATAGCGAGGCAGCAATATCTCATCGACTTAAAGTGATGTCAACATACGCCTATCGAAGGCGTAGACTACTATCAATTGGTTATTGATCAAATGGAAGTCTGATCTATCTGATAAAATAAAACGGGATTTTTTCCAAGTTGTGGCTGTGTCAGTACTACTGCATGGATTCAGCCCCCTTAACACTAATGAAACGTATGGGGAAAAAAAACTAGATGGGAATTGTACAAGAATGCTACATTCTGATTTTAACATGAATCTGCAACTGTATGGCCACTTATCTCCCATTGAGGAGGCAACGATGAATTCATAAGCGACAATTTTATATGGACCCCTACATGACCACTTACCTCCCATCTCAAAAACCATCCAAGTAAGACGAGCAAGACATGAGGGACACTGCTGAGAAGGCAAGGATGAATTCATAAGTGACGTTTTTCTATAGACCCCTACATGACCACTTACCTCCCATCTCAAAAATCATCCAAGTAAAACGAACAAACCATGCTGGACATTGCTGGGGAAGTAAGGGCAAACTCAAAAATGCCTCCTTCAAGGCACCCCTACACATGGACGTGTCAGTGTTGGCCGACCAGCAAGGAATTACATCAGCTCTGGGTGGACAGTGGATGTAGTTTGGAGGACCTGCCTAGAGCGATGGATTATAGGGATGGAAGGAGAGAGAGAGAGAGTCGGGGAAATCAGTGCTAGCAGCGAGACTTAACGATGATATATACGAAAATATACACGCGAAAAAACACAAGGTCTTCAGAGGATAATTTCATTTTTGTCAGCGTTCAATGTTTTGGTTTTTAAATTGGAAAACATGAAACCTTCATTAAAATGTATAAATTTTTAGTTCCAGTTCTCATATATATATATATATATATATATATATATATATATATATATATATATATTGTCATCCACAGACAGACTGTTTCGTTGAATCACAACTCTTCAGTGTGGCTAGACACGTAGGACGCTTGAAGCTGGGATCAAAACCCGCCTAACTTTACGTTAGACTTAGTATCAGACCGCTCGGCCAATAAGCGTACCACATCAGCTAGGGAATTATAAGTTATTTAGTAGTAACAACATCAGCAGCAGCGTTCTTTGTTTACATTTTATACCTTACCGGATACCAGAGTGCTCAATTCGTTCGAAGAGCTTATGCGAGCGTCAGCCGTAAATTTCTTCGCCAGAGTGCTCAACCCCCATGGGGGAGCGTATATATTGTCATCCCAAGACAGACTGTTTCGTTGTATCACAACTCTTTATTGTGGCTAGACACGTACGACTCTTGTATAAGACCGCTCGGCCAACAAACCTACCACATCAACTTGGGAATTATAAGGTCTTAAGCAGCAGCAGCAGCAGCTGCAGCAGCGTTCGTTTGTTTACATTTTGTACCTTACCGGATACCAGAGGGCTCAATTCGTTCGAAGAGCTTTATATATATATATAATGATAATAAAAGATCAGCAAATAAGAAAGCAAATAAGAACTGGCATAAATTTAGAAAAATCTTGGCCCAGCTAGGAGTTAAATAGTACCACTCCTGTTCTTCTATGAGAATGGCTTCGGCATTAAATAACCCACCAAGGTTGATATGCCATTAAACAAAGAATTCAAGCTAAACCATGATTTTATTATTAGTTTGACTCGATCTTAATAAAACTGCTTTTGAGGTGAATCACTTTTGCTAGTACCACTACTGTTCTTCTACAAGGATGGCTTTGGCATTAAATAACCCGCCAAGGTTGATATGCCATTAAACAAAGAAACCAAACCATAGAAAAATCATGAACATTGTAAATCTCTTACTCACGTGAAAAAATTGCTTAACAAAAGAAACGAATACCTAATTATAGACATTTCTCTTGTGTCATCGACCATCTGACCCTTATTGATTCCAAAATTCATTTTCCATTATTTCAGACTGTCATAGATTTTTTAATGTCACACTTGACTCGCCATTTTTATCTCAGTCCTGTCTGAAGATCGTTTGAAACATGAAACTTCGGTAACGGATTTGTACTGTCAATAATTCTTATATATATATACATATATATAATTTTAAAGCTGAAACCTTAATCTATCCAATTTTTAGTTCTGCAAGCAGGCAAAGACCTGTAGAGACGGCCCCATGAGACCAAGTAATCCCAAACCGTCAATCCAACGTTATATATATATATATATATATATATATATATAACGTTGGAGAGACCGTTTTGGGGCCTACAGGTCGGCCACCAGGTAATCGTACCGGATGGTTGGGAAAAATTGGTCTCAGTGGGGGAGGGGGCTCTTCACAAGTCTTTGCCTGCTTGCAGGACTAATTTCATTTATTGGTGTTTGATTCAGCCCATTTAGGGAATGCCGACGGGGTGAAGTTATTTTTGCAACTGCCGCGCGTAAGCCTTGATTTTTGCGTGGTCTCCACAATAAGACGGTATCTTGCCACACTCGACTCGTGTTCCGTTGGAAGCCGGAAAAATACCCTTTTTCGGCGACTTCCGGCTTCTGGTCTATGTAACGTTGGATATACCAAGGTTTCATCGATAAAATTCAATTACTATAAAAGGCATTACTTGCAGATTTTATATATATATATATATATATACATATTACATTCGATCATCATCATCATCATCATCATGTCGCGCTGGTAGCACGGATATCCCTGACCCTCTCTCGCCACTCCTCCCTATCGTTCATCGCCCTAGGCAGGTCTTCAGGACAACATCCCGTATCCTCACATAGCTGCTGAATGTATGTTCGTGCAGGTCGTCCTGCTTTTGCACGGCCATGTGTGGGGGTCCATAAGAGTACATCTCTTATGAGTTCGTCCCTGCTTCTCCAGCAGTGTCCTGCATGTCTGGTTCGTCTAACTTGAATAGTTTTCGTGATAGGAGGCAGGTGGCCGTACAGTTGGTGTCTTGTGGGGTGTTACCGCCAGGACTTGTTCAAGATTGCTCGCAGCATTCTTGTGTTATTGCCGTCCAGCTTCTTCTCCAGCCGTTTTGTTAGAGTCCATGTAGTGCACCCATGTAGCAGTATCGATATGACCGCTGCCTGGAAGAAACTGCGTTTCATTTTATCGGTTAGGTCTCATGCTATTTTTTCCAAATTATCACGACTGTTGCCTATGTATTTTAACACATGATGGAGAAGTTCTATATCAAGCTAATTTACAAGCAATGCTTTTTTATTATAACATCCATATATACCAGATCAGATGTTGGTGATATGGCAGAAGAGATTCAACCTTCCTGCCAATAACAAGTCATTGTTCAGTAGTCCCCATACACAATTTAAATGCACCATTAAAATGAGAAAAAAACAGTACCATCTGTTAATTATCGATGCTTGTGAACTTTACGGAGACCGAACGGCAGAGGAGATCACAGTTAGGCGTTCGTTGGTGCGTATACATATATAACTGAATTTATGTATTCATTTATTCTTTTTATAGTTTTTCTTTCTATGGGTATTAATTTAGTAAGGACTTGTTATATAAAAACTTTTGACAACATGTTAAGTGTGAATTTCTAAACAGGATATTCCACCTGAGTAAACAAAGAGACTGCTGAAACGAATCACGTGACTTGGGAACCGGAAGAGAAATGCATGGGCGTTATGAATATTATACAGGCACACAGTTTCAGCCCCCATGATACTGGTGGTTAGTCAGGAGAAGTGGGCAGTCAGAGCAGAAGTCGCCTTGAGCATTGCCCTGAGGGCCACTGGCCTCGCGTTAAGAAGCAGAAGCACTAAGTAGGGGGTTTAAACATAGTATCACGACCTGGGTTCTGAAGATATGGTATCAAATATAGCTATCCTGTGTTCGTCTCTCCCCTCTCTCTCTCTCTCTCTCTCTCTCTCGCTCTCTCACGCTCTTTCTCTCGCTCTCTCTCTCTCTCTCTCGCTCTCTCTCTCTCTCCCGCCCTCTCTCGCTCTTTCTCTAGTCTCTCTCCCTCACCCTCTCTCTCTCTCGCTCTCTCTCTCTCTCTCTCCCGCCCTCTCTCGCTATTTCTCTCGCTCTCTCTCCCTCACCCTCTCTCTCTCCCGCCCTCTCTCGCTCTTTCTCTCGTCTCTCTCTCTCACCCTCTCTCTCTCTCTCGCTCTTTCTCTCGCTCTCTCTCTCTCTCTCTCTCGCTCTCTCTCGTCTTCTCTCTCTCTCTCTATAGCAGCGTTTCGACCCTTTCGAGTTAGAGAGAACAAAGACATTTTTATGGAGATTTTTGTTATAGTCTCTTTATTCCTTCATTGGTATACACCAATTGTTACAGCTGGCGTAACACAAAAAGAAAACTATGATAAAAGAGCATATAATACAAATAGCCAAACGTCAGGGCCAAATTGGTTGACCTGATGGTGGGTTGGTTGTTTGGGTTTTATGGCATATCAACCAATATAGGTTATTTAAATCCAAATCCATTTTTATACCAATAATCACTTCTATTTTAAACAATGCAATTTAGCATGACAGTTTAAATGTCAAAAACATTTCTATTTCTAGCTATTCATTTTGATCAAACAGTTCTAATTCACCTAATTCGGTTTAGTTTAAGTACAGATTTTGTCTACATTGTTAAATGTCGAAACAGATCCATATTAAAGAAATCAGTTTAGTGTAAGTACAGTCTCAATGTCAAAAATAGTTCCATTTCAAACAATTCAGTCTAGCAAAAGCACGCAGTTTAAATGTAAATACACAGTTTAATTGTCAAAAACATTTGTATTTTAAGCTATTCCGTTTAGTCAAACAGTTCTAATTCAAACAATTCAGTTTAGCATAAATAAGCCGTTACTTCTATTCAACCCATAGATAAGGCCCTTATCAGGTGCTACCATTCCGGGGCAGAGTGCACCTGGGAGCAATGGCAATAAAGAAGTGCTCCGCATTCCCCAAAGCTCCAGTATTACTGGAGCCTCATCACCATATTTTTTAGTGTCATATCCAGTATACTCATTGTGGTGGGAGGTATTACCCCTCTGCAGAGTTACAGACGGTATATTCTACATCCCCAGCCAACTGGGCAATGTTTAACCCGAGTGTTAAATCTAAAGACAGAGAAGAACAAAAAATCTATTGTCAAACTTTTCAAAAGTGACAGACGAGCCTTCAGTAGTAACCATAAAATTACAATGAGTTCGTAAAGAAAATATAAATATACAAACATGTAATTCACTTAACAATGAAATTACCGACAAACTAATCTCTTACATAAGTGGTGCCTTCAATAAGTTTCCAGACTTTTTTTGTACGGGCATTTAAAATTGTCATCGACTCTTCAAAATTCAGTATCTTATTGCTATCCATTTTATGGAGGTGCCCGTGGTGTAGTCGTTATCGTCGTAGGAAATGAACACGGCGACACGAGTTCAAATTCTGGACGAGACTGATTGCATTTCACATAGCACTAATACCCTTGGGAAAGGTATGATTCCAATTATTCTCCCTCCAGCTATGGGTAAATAGTAGGACAGACTAGGTTCTTCAGCCTTGGTTAGGCAACTAGTCTAAAAGAAGGAAAACTCTGAATTCAAACCTGTTAAACTCCGCTTAAAAAAAAAATTGACCTTGTCTCATATCCTTCCCGAGCGGAGGGGTTGGGTGAATAGTATCTTATTGCTATCCATCTTATGAGATGACTGACTAATTTTTATGATTTCAGCTTCAAATGAACAGCTACAGCAGCAATTAGAATACACCCAACTAAAGCCTCATTGTCTCAGCTGGTGAATTTCAAAAATGCAATCTGGAGGTGAGGACACTTTAGAAGCACGATATGCAATAAAATTCTGTTTTAAACTTGGAAAAAATACCGCCACAGAAACGTATGGAATGCTTCAGACTGCTTTTGGAGCATCTTGCATGAATCGAGCATCTGTTTTTGGGTGGCATAAGAGATTCAAGGAAGGCAGGGATCTGTGAGGGATAATGAGAGGTGTGGGAGGAGTAAGGAAGTCAATAGACCAGAGTTGATTGGCCAAAGGGTTAGGGTTAGGGTTACTGTTTTGAGGTTTTAAGGGAATTCAGGAAGAGATTGGGCCTTCGAGAAGTTGTTGGAACGGTACAACTTGGGGAATGTGGAGTGCTCTTCACTGCCATCGCTTCCAGGTCCACTCAGTCCTGAAGCAGTAACATTTGATAGGGTTATATCTATGGGGAAAATAGAATTAAACTGTGTACTTATGCTAAACTGAACTGTTTGAAATAGAACTGTTTTTGACATTTAAACTATGTATTTATGCTAAACTGAATAGTTTGAAAGAAACCTGTTTATATGTATAAAACTGGATTTGTCATTAAGTAAGCTCCAATGCCATAAAAGCAAACCAAAATAATTTGCACGCAGCTAAATGGTTTCAAGTATTTTTATGTAATACTAATAACTTACAGTTCTATGCTATGTGATATTCCTAACTAAAATAAATCATTTTCAAACATCAATTTGAACCAGAAATGAGAACCTAACAGATACAACAACTTCAGATCAGAGTGGACCTGGAAGTAATGGCAATGAAGGGGTACTTCTCTCCACTCCATAACTCCAGATCTTGAACTTCACCCTCAGATGCAATTTCCTGATATAACCCAGTACACCTCTTTTTGGGCGGAGGTTATCGTACCCCTCTATATGGGATTCTGTCAGCGTTTCAGTGTAATCACAAGTTCCTGTCATTTCATATGTTGCAATTTTTTTTTCTGTCAGAGCAATTTTTAACCTAAAAGGTAAGCGCTGAAAAACAGCGATCAGTTATTTTTCTTTTTTTTTCTTCTGACATTAATGGAAATATTCGTCCGCCGATTAAAGGCTGATCGAGTTTTGACAAGAACCCGATTAAACAATGCATTCTGGGATTGCTTAATCATGACGTCATTCCGATTATTTTTGACGTTGGAGAAGAGATGATGGCTTGATGACTATCAAATCAAATATGCATTTGTTTTGCGTGAGTGTGAATGTGTGTGTGTGTGTGTGTGTGTAATGTACAAAAATGGGCTGAGAAAGAAAATCAACAGCAATAAAACAAAACAAACAAAAAAACCCAAAGAGATAAACGATTATCTTCATTCCGAAACACTTAAACAGACAATAAATCGATAGATTCGTGTTTCGATCACATAGGGTCGCTCCGAAAGTAATGCACCTCATTTATTCCCACAGAAACTATATGAAGACGAAACTGGAAAAATAGTCTTACTTATCTATGCATAAGTACTGCTTCCAATTTTCGGATTTTTGACGGGTAGTAAGCCTCTCTTACTTATTCGGTTCTCTAAACTAGTTCGATGCACTTATTGAGCAATATAGAATATTTTTATTCGATTCATTCGATTTTATTCCTGTTTTTTCCGAAATCTGTATTATAACTCGTGGAGTTTTTTCTTTTTCTTCTCCCGACGAGTCATATATATATATATATATATATATATCGTCATCTACGGACAGATCTGTTTCGTTCTATCAGAACTCATCAGTGTGGCTGGACATATTAGCTTCCTGTTGCCGGGATCGAAACCCGGTTGACTCAAACGCCAATCCAAGCTTCCAACCCTTCAGCCACGAGGAGCCAGTAACATCGAAGTAAATTCTAAATGGTTATGAATCACAATTACCATTGTTTACATACATCCGTTTAACGGCTACCGAGACCTCAATTCATATATGAAGAGGCTTGCAATAAACGCTAATGGCAACACGATTACTTCATTCACCGGAGAACTCAACCCTACGGTGTAGGGGAGTATATATCTCAATAGTATATATCTCTATAACCATCCACAATTATATATATATATATATATATATATATATATAGGGTGACACAATATACATGGGACCCATGTGACTGCTAATAACTCTACTAATAATAATGTTGAGTTCGTTTTTGTTTCATCTATCTTTCTTTGTTTTAATGGCATATTAACCATTGTTGGTTATTTAATGCCAAATATATCCTTCTAGCAGAACAGTAGGGGTACTATTTGACCCATAGCTTGAAGGATAAGGTGGTTCATGCCTTTCCCAAGAGTATTTGTCCGAAAGTGAACATAATAGCGCGACTGGAGTTCGAACTCGCTAACAACGATTCCGCAGTCCATCGCTTTAACCATTACACCACGTTTTTGTTTCAGATATCAAAATAGTACACAATAACAACTATTAATCCTTGATCACAATACCTTGGACAAGAGAGGAAAAAATATTTGCCTCACTACTTATTTCGAGACAAAATCATTCAAAACTATGCAAGCTAAATTTCGCAGGAAGTTCAACTTAGAAAATTATCCCCAGAAAAGCAAAATTTATCGCTGGGTATATAAATTTAAAGCCACAAGTCCAGCAAACAATATCGTCATGAAGGCAGAAAACCCAAGATCTGGCAGAAAGATGACTGCAAGGTGTTCTGACAATGTGGATGCAGTAAGAGATTCTGTTGGATGGAGTCTGAAAAAGTCCCTCTGAAGACATTCCCAAGAACTTGGTCTTTAACGTGCATAATTGCAAAGAATCTTAAAGAAGGGTTACTAATTAGTGCCTACTCACTTAACAATGAAATTACCGACAAACTAATCTCTTACATACGTGGTGCCTTCAATAAGTTTCCAGACTTTTTTGCACAGGCATTTAAAATTGTCATAGACTCTTCAAAATTCAGTATCTTATTGCTATACATCTTATGAGATGACTGACCAATTTTTATGATTTCTGCTTCAAATGAACAGCTACAGCAGGAATTGGAATACACCCTATTAAAGCCTCATTGTCACCGCTGGTGAATTCAAAAATACAATCTGGAAGTGAGGACACTTTAGAAGACCGATATGCAATAAAATTCTGTTTTAAACTTGGAAAAAATACCGCCACAGAAAAGTATGGAATGCTTCAGACTGCTTTTGGAGCATCTTGCATGAATCGAGCATCAGTTTTTGAGGGGAATAAGAGATTCAGGGATCTTTGAGGGATAATGAGAGGTGTGGGAGGAGTTAGGAAGTCAGTAGACCAGAGTTGATTGGCCAAAGGGTTAGGGTTAGGGTTACTATGTTGAGGTTTTAAGAGAGTTCAGGAAGAGATTCCTTGGGAAGAGGCCAGCAATCTTCAAATCGGCTCAGTGACATTTCCACCAGGATAATGCATAAGTCCACAACACCATCCTTTTCACAGGCTATTTGACCAAGATGGGCATCAAGGCAGTACCTCACCGTCCCTATAGTCCAACCCTTGCTCCCTGTGACTTTTGGTTATTCCCTAAGCTCAGAGGCTGTCGTTATGAGACAATTGAGGAGATGAAAGAGGCTGTGAAGACATTGACACGCTCACACAAGAGGACTTCGATAGAGCCTTCCAGAAGTTGTTGGAACGGCAAAACAAGTGCATTGCAGCCGGAGTAGATTACGTCGAAGGGGACTAGAGTTTCATGAGTGTACTATCAATAAAAGTGCCCATACGAAAAAAGTCTGGAAATTTATTTAATGATCCTCGTATCAGGTATATTCATTTAAATGTGTACAAAGAAGTGCCTGATATTAAATTGTTATTGCTTCATAACAATATTGATACCATTTAACTATGGGCTCACAAATGATTTATAGTAAATAGAATTATTTGTATTAGATAAAAATACTTGAAACCATTCAACTCAGTGCAAAAGAATGAGGTTAGGCTCGTTTTAAAATCTCATCAACAAACTGTATTTACAAATCATACATATTTAATATATATGAATAAACAGGATTTGGCATTAGATAACTTATAATGGTTGATATGCCATAAAATCCAACCAAACCAAATCATACATATTTAATATATATGTATAAAGATGATTTGGCATTAAATAACCTACAATGGTTGATATGCCATAAAACCCAACCAAACCAAATCATATATATTTAATATATATGTATAAAGAGGGTTTGGAATTAAATAACCTCCAATGGTTGATATGCCAAAAAGCACAACGAAACCAAATCACACACGCACACACACAGATATATATATATATATATATATATATATATATATATACATATATATATATATATATATATATATAAAGAGGATATGCTATTAAATAACCTCGAATGATTGATATGCCATAAAAGCAAACCCAACCAGACACTCATATATATATATATATATATATGTGTGTGTGTGTGCTTGCACATGTGATAGAATTATTGCTTAATAATAGGATTTTTAATGCCTTTTCGTAATCAAAGATTTTCTTTCTTTTTCATAAATACATATCTTTTTTTTTTTACTGAAGATCACAATTTATATATATATATATAAATTTATATATATATATATATATATATATATATATATATATATATGTATTTATGTATGTATGTAATTTAGACACAGAGACACACAAATACACAAAAATACACACAGACACATACACACAAATACGCACTCACAACCACTCACACGCTTACAAAAACAAAGACGCACCCAAAATCACACTGACACACACTCACAAAAACTCACCCACACAAACATTCTCCGAAACACACGCACACACACTTACGAACAGACAGACAGACAGACAGACAGACACACACACACTTACGAACAGACACACACACACACACACACAAACACACTTACGAATAGACACACACACACTTATGAACAGACACACAAACACACACAAACACACTTACGAACAGACACACACACACACACACACATACACACACACACACACACACACACACACACACACACTTACGAACAGACACACACACACACACACACAAAAGCACTAACTCACAAACGCGCACACATTGCTGGAAAGAAGTTACATTTTACAAATGTATTTTGCCTCCCTTTTTTGTTTCATCACATGTCAGTTCGAAAACTGCATATTCTCTTAACCGCCTTCTCAGATATAAAATTATTTTCTTTTAAATTACACAAAACAGAAGAACAAAAAAGATTCCATTGATTGAAATTGATTGGCTTACTTTGCCAGTTGTGAAATCTACTGATAAACAGAATATATATATATATATATATATATATATATATATATATATAATCTGATCTAATATAAATATCATTGTCGAAAGATATTCACACAGTTTAGTGAAACCGCGATTAAGATTGATTTCTTTGTTTTCTTTCATTAACGGTGCGCTCGCATTTATCTTCAAGAAACAAAAAAAAGTAAGCACCAAATATCTATGTACTAGTTGAAGTAGTCGTATTCGACATGTTAAAGATTCGGATTGCATATTCGCTCTGTGAGTGGGGATTACAATACATTCGCTGTATCTCTTGCAAAAGACCCCAGCACAAAAATGTCTTCTGGATATGACGCTAGATTGCATATGATAGTGAGGCTCCAGTCTTGAAGCTTTGGGGAATGTGTAATTACTATAACTCCCAGGTCCACTCTAACCAGGATTCGCAGTAACTGTTTCGTCTCTTTCCAAGGGTAAAAGAGCCCAGGTATCCAGGGTATGACACGAAACAGTCTGATGGTGAGACTGAACTCCTGGAGCTTTGAGGCCGTAAATAAAATCAACAAAGTGATTACCGGAAAACAAGCATTGTGTGTGGTATTGTCATGACTCCCAAGTCCACTAATAAATATAAATAATTTGTTTGTTAACAATTTAATTGGTTTCTCGTATTGCTATCAAGTATTAACCGGCACATTGGCTTAGTGGTAGAGTGTTCGCCAATGGCCCAGGAGACTGGGGTTCAATCCCAGGTTGAATCATACCAAAGACTCAAAAATGGTACTTGATACCTCCTTCATTAACACTCAGCATTATAAGGTATGGATCAAGGGTAATGTGGAGCAATGCGGGGAAATGAGGAACGCCCTTACACCTCGGTGTAGTAGCTATTGAAAAAGGAGCTTTAGGGTAGCCCTCGACTATGGTCGCCAACTTTACTTTATTGCAATCTCAGCATCATTGACCCTCAGCCACTGAGTTCTAGCACTTTAAAATAGGTTTGGGTACTCGTTTACTGCTTGAGCAATTTGAAGAATAAGATCGCGACCATAATGTGTAATATATTGCCTTGACCTGCGTTGAACAGGATGTTGATGATAAATACAATGAACAAAGTAATTACCGGAAAGCAGGCACTGCGTAGGGGGTGTCCTCGTGGTGTAATGGTTAAAGCGATGGACTGCGAAATCGTAGTACGCGAGTTCGTACTCCAGTCGCGCTATTACGTTCACTTTCGGGCAAATACCATTGGGAAACGTATGAACCCCCTTATCCTCCCAGCTATGGGTTAAATAGTACCACTACTGTTCTTCTAGGAGAATGGCTTTGGCATTAAATAACCTAAAAAGAGTTGATATGCCATTAAACAAAGAAACCAAACCAGGCACTACGTGGTTCTAAGATTTAACCAATCAAAAACATGCATCACGTGCGGGTAAGCCGCTGTGACCAATGAAAAACGAGCATTGTATGTAGGTCGCGTGACTATATAAGGTCGAGAAGGGAATTTGTCCGAAAGTGAACGTAATAGCGTGAACTCACCTAATAAGATTCCACAGTCCACTGCTTTAACTATTATACTACGGAGGGGTTGGTAAATATGAATATATGGCAACCACATTGTCGGTTGGGCCTGTAGTATACGCAGACTGTAAGAAGCCTCCACCCCTAACGAAATCATTTGTTGACTGTGGGTAGCAATCCGCCTCGAAATTGTTTGAAGGATTGCTATAAAATACTAATAATTCAGTATAACATTAATCATTTATTTGCACCGTTTAGTTCCTCCTGGCTGTTCCGATTCCCAACTGCGCGAACTCTCCCTCTCTCTCTCTCTGATTGTTCTCCTGCTCCACACAGGCGTCACTATCTTCCTCGTTATTTCTGAAGATCCAGCGTTTGTATACTACACATGTAGTAGGATTTAATATGATCAACCTGTTGATCGGATGGGGCCTCTTTGACTTCCTGACTAGCCGAGTAAGGGCCAAAGTAGAGCGTTGCAAGTCACGGTTGCCGGTTCAAGGACTACTAACCCATTACGGATTGCTACCCACGGTCAACAGATGATTTTGTTAGGGGTGGAGGCTTCTTATAGTCTGCGTATACTACAGGCCCAACCGACAATGTGGTTGCCATATATTCATATTTACCAACCTCTCCGCTCGGGCAGGATATGACACAAGGTCAATTTTTTAAGCGGAGTTTAACAGGTTTGAATTCACAGTTTTCCTTCTCCTAGACTAGTTGCCTCACCAAGGCTGAAGAACCCAGTCTGCTCTACTATTTACCCAGGGAGAATAATTGGATTCATACCTTTCCCAAGGGTATTAGTGCTATATGAAATGCAATCGGTCTCGGATTTGAACTCGTGTCGCCGTGTCCATTTCCTACGACGATAACCATTTCACCACGTTACACTTGCACTGGATTGGATATTCTAAACTACATAAACATGTACAGATCAGTTGTATTAGATAAGAACAATTTTTCGGTCTCAAAAAGAAGTGTAAATTATTGGTATTAGGTGGAAATTATTGAAATCGTAAGAACTGAGTACAGAAAAATTAGTATTACTGAATAAATATTTAACTGTGCACAAACAAATTTGGTCTGACAATCATAACACATTGGTTGTTGTTTTCCTTCGAGTAAATATGAGTGTGTTATCCTTGTATGACCTATTCGGAGTCTGGACAATGTAACCTCCTCTTTTCAGATTTTTAAGCGTTGCTTCTATTCCCCCGAGTGTGGTTTTAATTTCTAATAACTAATTATTTTCATACACCGTGAAGCACAATCTCATCGAATGTACCGACCTGATCCATATAAGAACCTTCTATAGAGCAAACAATATAAATGAACTCTTCCAAAACACTGAAATAAATAATGTGATATCATTTCTAAAAACAGTGAAGTTATTGACAAAAATCTAAAGAAATTTACAATAAGACCAAATTACTTCTATAAACCTTTTCTTTACTAGATATTTTCTAACAAAACGATCTATTCCCCAACCTTTTTCACAGGTTTTTTTTATGATCATGATTTGTTGTATTGCTGTGATACAACTATACACATATACATGCGGAAACAAAATCAACAATAATGACGAACGAACACACTTCTTTAGAAAAATATACCTCTCACACTTTATTCGAAATGGTTGCGAAAGGGTTGTGTATGAGAGGTGAGTTGGAGACTGAACAGACTGAAACATATTTATCCCAAGTTCCTCTGTCCTTAGCAGCACTTCTTTTCTCATTCTGCTGGGCTGCTCAACCGGGGGTCCTGAGGGCCCATCCCTCTGCTGGGCGCTTGTTCTCACTGCCTCGAACTGCTACTTGAACTCCAACAAACTGATTCCAACTAACTCAACTCTCTGTGGCACCGGATTAAATAATTTGTTGTCGTCCACCTACTTCCTGCAAGCGTCGCATATGCACCGAATTCAACCCGTCCACGGTCAAGGCTATATCTTGATGTCTTCCACCAGATGCACCTGTTGCTCGATTGACAGCTTGGTCGAGGGACAATATATTACAGATTCTCTACAAATAAACTCCTAATAAAAAAGAAATGGAGGTGCCCGTGGTGTACTGGTTATCGTCGCAGGAAATGGACTTGGCGATTCGAGTTCAAATCCTGGGTGAGACTAATTGCATTTCACATAGCACTAATACCCTTGGGAAAGGTATGAATCCAATTATTCTCCCTCCAGCTATGGGTAAATAGTAGGACAGACTAGGTTTTTCAGCCTTGGTGAGGCAATTAGTCTAGGAGAAGGAAAACTCTGAATTCAAACCTGTTAAACTCTGCTTAAAAATTGACCTTGTGTCATATCCTGCCCGAGCGGAGGGGTTGGTAAATATGATATAGACTGAAGAAATGAATAACTAAGTGAAATTCAAAACCACTCCAACACACACACACACACACACACAACCTATCAAATATCAAAAGCAAATCCTATTTACCAAACCCTCCGTTTACAGTTTCGAAACTTATTGAAGGCACCACGTATATATATATATATATATCGTGCTCAGTTGTTATCGTGCTGTGAAGTAAACACTAAAAATGTAGGGGCACTGTCATATCCTGCTCGAGCGGAGGGGTTGGGTAAATAGGATAAAAAAGAAATAACAAACTGATCATCATTAATTCCAAAGACCTCTCCTTTGAATTTCTTTTCAGATTTATTTTCCTTAATTGATTCGGCATTAAACCGTAAAATCGTAAAACAAAACAAACAAAAAGCAAACAAAAAAGCAAATCATCATCATCATCATCATGTCACACCACCAGACGGATCTCCCAGACCCTCTCTCGCCACCCGTCTCTATCATCCATCGCTCCCGGGGGGTCTTCGAGGCTATATCCTTTATCAGCACCGAGCTGTTGTATATAGGTTCTAGCTGGTCGTCCTGCCTTTGAGCGTCCATGTAAAGGGGTCCACAGGAGTATATCGCTTATGAGTTCGTCCTTACTTCTCCAGTAGTGCCCTGCATGTCTGGTTCGTCAAACTTGGATCGTTTTCGTGATGGGAGGTTGGTGGCCGTATAGCTGCTGTTTCGTAGGGTGTTGCTCCCAGGATTTGTTCAATATTGCTCACAGCATTCTTGTGTAATTGCCGTCAAGCTTTTTCTCTATACGTTTAGTTAGCGTCCATGTAGTTCTTCCATATAGCGGTATCGACACGACCGTTGCTTGGAAAAGAGTGTGTTTTATTTTATCGGTCAGTTCTGACTTCCATATGACCAATAGACTACAGATAGCTGTCCATGCCTTTGCTAGTCGTGTATTGATGTCTTTCTCGGTTGATGAAACACTGCTTCTTAGGTAGGTGAACTTGTCAACTAGTTTCACAGAACTACCGTTTAGTGTGGAGTTGTCGCATCTTTGATTAAAGCACATGTATTCCGTCTTGTGTGTCTATGCCAGCAGCTGCTCGTTCCAGCGTACGTAGCAGGGTTTCGGCTTGTGTGGATGTATTTACCTGAAGCACTATGTCATCGGCGTAGTCTGCGTCTGTAATTGTTTGTGCGGGGTATCTTCTACTTCTTTTCTTTGCCAGTTTGAACCCGTTTTCTTTCATTAAATCAATAGACGTTCTAAACTCATAGTCTAGGCAGAAGATAAACAGGTATGGGGGTAATGTGTCTCTTTGTAGCACACCTACTACAATGTCAAAGTAGTCCAGGACTCTTCTCAGTATTCTGGGTGATCTTAAGAATCCTGTAGTTTAGATGGTCTCCATTTACCCTCTTATTTCCAAGCAATGGAGTCTTTAGTGACAGGAAGTCTCCTCAAGTCTCCAGAACTCTTCTCAGTATTCTAACCGATCTCAACAATGCTGTAGTTTGGGTGGTCTCCACTCATCCTTTTATTTCCAAGCACTGGAGTCTTGAGTGACAGCGAGTCTCCTCAAGTCTCCAGGACTCTTCTCAGCATTCTTGCCGATCTCAATAATCCTGGAGTTTGGATGGTCTCCACTCGCCCTCTTATTTCCAAGTTCTCTAATCCCTTTCATGTTCCACAGTTTTTTCCGTTCTCTAGCAAGGTTTAGGTATTCGTCTCTCTTTTCGATTTCTATCAGTTTTAGTTTGTGGTCAGAAGGAACAGCAGGTTATCTTTTATTTTTATTATTGCCTATCACTCGGTCTGGTCATCTGGCTGAGATTAAGTGATCCGTTTTTATCTCAAAATCCCAGAGAACTTGATATTAAATGTTATTCACTATCGTTTAATAAAGGTTGGGTGGTTGGTTGTGTTTTATGGCATATCAACTCCTGTAGGTTATTCAATGCTAAAATCTGCTTATATAGGGTGTCTCAATATTTGTGGTTTTTATGTAACAGCTAATAACTCTACAAATAATAATGTTGTGTTCTTTTTGTTTTAGATTTCAAAACAGTATACTATTACAACTATTAATTTTCGGTCACAATGTTTTGGACAAGAGAGTCAAAAATGCTTGGCCCTATTTATTTCGAGCCAAAATCATTCAAAACTATGCAAGCAAAATTTCGCAAGAAGTTTAAAAACTATCACCAGAAAAACCAAATTTCAAGCTATGCACTCAATAAACAGCCTGTTGTGGCCCAGGAAGGGGTCACAAAGAGAACAGAACATCACAGTTATGGCCCTGGAAGGGGTCACAAAGAGAACAGAACATCACGGTTATAGTATAGATATATATTTACAAGAGCAAAGAATGATTACAAGAACATAGGACGGTAAGCTAGTTCGCATAACCGTGCGGGGGCGAGGTTATCTTCCGGATCTAGACTAACCTTGTATTGCTGCGTCTTCCAGTATTATGAAGAGTGGTTGAGTCCATTAATAGGTGATTCCGCCACAACACAACCTCAACAAAAAAGGCGGAAAATCCCAGATTTTGCAGAAAATTAATTGCAAGATGTCCTGACAGTGTGGATGCGGTGAGAGATTCTGTCGAAAGGAGTCTGAAAAAGTCCCACCGAAAACGTTCCCAAGAATTTGGTCTTTAACGTGCACTGTAGAATAAAGTCAATCAATTTTTGTCCTTGTCATCTGGTTTGACCTTTCTAAAGTGATATAATTGCTTTTTAAGACTCAGATGAAAGATGACGTGATGCAATATGAATTATCATATTAATGGGACGCATTGCAATCAAAATCTAATTGTTCTATTCAAAATTATTCATTCGTTTGTCTTCAGTTAAATGGTTTGATTGGTTTCTTTTGTTTAATGGCATACCAACCTTTGTTGGTTATTTAATGCCAAGGCCATACTTCAAGAAGAACAGTAGTGGTACTATTTAACCCAAAGCTGGGATGATAAGAGGGTTCATATTTTTCCCAAGGGAATTTGTCCGAAAGTGAACGTAATAGTGCGAACTCACCAAATACGATTCCACAGTCCACTGCTTTAACTATTATACTACGAGCCCCCCCCCCCCCCTACCGCCTCGAAATTGTTTGAAGGATTGCTATAAAATACTAATAATTCAGTATAACGTTAATCATTTATTTGCTCACTGTTAAATGCTTCCAAGTATTGTAAATGATTAAACAGTTCTATTTAACACATAGATGGAACCCTATCAGTTGCTACCACTCCGGGTCAAACAGTTCTATTTATAGCAATTCAGTTTATCATGAGTCCTTTATTTGCACACAGTTTAAATGTCAAACAGTTCTATTTGATCCATAGATAGGACTCTATCAGGTACTCCCACCCTGGGTCAGAGTGAACCAGGGAGTAATGGCAACGAAGAGGTACTCTATATTCCCAAAAGCTCCATAACTGCAGCCTCAGATAATTTAGTGTCATACGCAGAACACTAGTTCCATTTGACCCTTAGATTGGTCTTCATCAGATGATACCACTCCGAGTTGACCTGGGAGTAATGAAAATAAAAGGAGGCAATAAAGAAGTACTCTATATTCCCCAAAGCCCCAAGACTGGAGCCTCATTATCAGATAGGTTAGAGTCATATCAGGAGACTCGTTATGTGGGATGAGTCTTAACCTCTGCAGAGAAACAGTCGGCGTATTCTACAGATGTTCCCCTGTCCACCCGACTGAATTTGTTTTTAACAGAGAGACACCTTATACTTTGTGGTAATATCAATGTTTCAAAATCACTTTAAACAATCTCTAAGCAAATAAATTTAACCGATACATGGGACCCTAACAAGTTCTATAATTCCAATCCAGGGGAAATAATTTCAGTAAGGTACTTCTTGTGCCGGAATTGAAGCCTTGTCACTGGACGCAGATTGGTGTCATATGTAGAACACCCCTATTTGGAGATGGTCTTAACCCTCTGCTGAGAATGGAGCTGACGTATATTAATCCCCACCGACAGGGCTGACTTTACATGTGAGATGCCCTTTGAACTTATAATTAAAAAACACAGGGAGACACTCGTAGTATAACAGTTATCGTCGGAGGAAATGGATACGGTGACCTGAGTTCAAACCTGGACGAGGCTGTTTGCAATTCAGATACCGCTATATTTTTTCTTTTTTTTTTTGGAAAGGTAAGAATTGTTGGGCAAACTGCTTATTTACTCTTGGTTAGGTAATCAGTCTACATTTGGTTGGGTTTTATAGCATATCAACCTTTGTAGGTTATTTAATGCCAAATCCTCTTTATACATAGATATTAAATATATATGATTTGGTTTGATTGGGTTTTATGGCATATCAACCATTGTAGGTTATTTAATGCCAAACCCTCTTTATACATATATATTAAGTATATATGATTTGGTTTGGTTGGGTTTTATGGCATATCAACCATTGTATGTTATTTAATGCCAAATTCTCTTTATACATATCTTTTAAATATATATGATTTGTAAACACATTTTGTTGATACCAATTTTAAACGAGCTTAAGCTCATTATTTTACACACAGTTAAATGGTTCCAAGTATTGTCATATATCACTAACAATTCAATTAAACTTCAGTCATTTTTTTACACGCAGTTTGATGATCAAACAGTTCTATTTCAAACAATTCAGTTTAGCATAAATCATTTGTTTGCAATCAGTTTACATGTCATACAGTTCTATTTGATCCATAGATAGGACTATCAGGTGCTAATACTTCAGATCAAAGTGGATCTGGGAGTGATGGTAATCAAGGGGTACTCCGCATTCCCTGAAGCTCCAGCATAACCGAAGCCTCAGTATCAGTTAGTTTAATGTCATATAGTAAAGTTGTAAAGTCTTCCTGGATTGCTCCAATTTACCCTTGATACGTACTTTATATTGCTGAGTGTTAAGCAAAGAGGTATCAAGTACCATTTTTAAAGTCTTTGGTATGACTCGACCTTGGATTGAACCCAGGTCTTCCGGACCATTGGCAAACACTCAACTCACTTGGCCAATGAGCCGGTTAAATGGGAGTTAACCCTCAGCGGAGATGCTGCCGGTATATTCTACAGCCCAAACCTAGGAGAAGGAAACTTCTGAATTTAAACTCCGCAGTGAATTTTGACCTTGCGTGGTGGGATTGGTAAGTATATATTATGATAAAAACAGCAAGGAAACGGATACTCGTCAAAACAAACCACGAAATCCTACAGACATGATTTGAGAGAATGGTCTTACTTGGTGCATCAAGCGAACGCTGTGAGAATAAAGCCTGAACTAATATTGTTAACAGGGAAGCAAAATTGCCTTTAGGAAATTCATTTAAACATTTATCTGATCTTTTTTCTTTCTTTCGTTCTTTCTTTCTTTTTAAACATGAGAAAAAGTGGTTATTTGATTTGAAAGCTTTCAAATAACTATTTTCGGAAGAGTGGGTTTTTTGTTTCAGAAATTTGAAGCTTAAATTAGTTTAGCTGTTCGTGAAAGTCAATGATGCATAAAACTGGAAATATCCAATATACAAAATGATTCTACTTCCGTGCACATCAAACCGGAAGGAATATTTAAGACAGTTAAGTAATGAGTGGTTTGTAAGCTGAAACGACATTGAATAATCTCTGAATTTCAGCGAACAGTAATTCATTAAATAACTAGAATAGTTCCCGCCATTTCTGACGGGATTATTTACGCATAGGATACAAAATGTACTCAGCTGGAATAAGTGTATCGAATACCAACGTGAGGGAGTGGGCTATTTGGAAGAATTAATGTTTCTTTCGTTGTTCATTTCTCTCTTGGTAAATACAGCTTCAGTCTCGATACTTTTTCAACACAGTTCGTATTTTGAAGAAAATCAAAAGAGACAATAAGTGCAGTTTAATGTCAGTGTGGGAACTGTGCACACAATTATTCACGAGGAACTGAAGATGCAGAAGATTTGCACGAAGTTTGTCCCAAGGGTGCTCAGAGAAGATCAGAAAGAAAGACGTTGTTATGACATCAGGGAGATGGTCGAGCTTATCAATTCAGATCCCGCAGTTCTTGATGCTCTGGTGACCTGCAATGTAAGCTGGATCTACTGCTATGATCCAGAAACCAAGAGACAGAGTTCCCAGTGGAAGCATACTGGCTCTCCCAGACCCAAGAATTCAGAGTTTTCCTTCTCGTAGATTAGTTGCCTCACCAAGTCTGAAGAACTCAGTCTGTCCCACTATTTACCCATAGCTGAAGGGAGAATAATATTAATCAACTTTATATCAACTTGTGAATCAAGTTATTTGTCGCACACTCCACCAAACAGGCGAGTACGGCACAAGGCCTTTTTAAGTTGGGTCCAAGAGCTTTGGGGAATGTGGAGTACTCCTTTATTATCATCATTCCCAAGTGGTAGCACCTGATTGACTCCTATCAATAGGTCAAACAGAATTGCTTGACATTTAAACTATGAAAACAAATGACATTTGATAAACTGAACTGTTTTATCATTTAACTGAATGTAAACAAATGACGAATGTTAAACTGAAGTATACGTAATACACAGCAATACTTAAAACCATTTCATTTTAACTTATGCTAAATTGAATTGCTAGAAATAGAAAGGTTTTGATTTTTAATTATGTATTGTTGCCACTGATCCCACTTCCACTCTGGATTCTATCTGTGGGTTAAATAGAACCAAACTGCGTATTTATTCTAAACTGAATTGCTTGAAATAGAACTGTTTTTACATTTAACTGTGTGTAAACAAAAAACTGTACTTATGCTAAGCTGAATTGTTTGAAATTGAACTGTTAGATCATTTGACTGTGTAAACAAATGACTGCTGTTTAATTGAGTTGTTAGTGATGCATACCAATACTTGGAACCATTCATGCTAAATTGAATTGTTTGAAATAGAACTGTTTGATCATTTAACTATGTGTAAACAAATAACTGGTGTTTATTTGAAGTGTGAGAAAAACAAAGTAATACTTAAAACCATATAACTTATGATGAATTGAATTGTTTGAAATAGAACTGTTTCGATATTTAACAATGTATTGCCCAGTCAGCTGGGGTTGCAGAATACACAGACTGTATCATATGACATTAAACAATCTGCTGCTGAGACACCAGGAATGCTGGATCTTTGGGGAATGCGGAGTACCCCTTTGTTACCACCGCTCCCATGACCACTCTGGCCCAAAGGATTCTATGTGTAGGTTAAATAGAACCAAACTGCGTACTTATTCTAAATTGAATTGCTGTACTTATGCTAAGCTGAATTGTTTGAAATAGAACTGTTTGATCATTTGACTGTGTAAACAAATGACCGATGTTTAATTGAGTTATTAGTGATACATAGCAATATTTGGAATCATGTAACGTTGTTGATTTATGCTAAATTGAATTGTTTGAAATTGAACTGTTTGATCATTTAACTGTGTATAAACAAATGACTGATGTTTAATTGAGTTATTAGTGATACATTGCAATACTTGGAATCATGTAACTTTGTTGATTTATGCTAAATTGAATTGTTTGAAATAGAACTGTTTGATCATTTAACTGTGTATAAACCAATGACTAATGTTTAATTGAGTTGTTAGTGTTATATAGAAATACTTGAAACCATTTAACTGTGTGACATTGAATGAGTTTAGTCTCGTTTAAAAACGTTATCTACAAAATGTATACTACTCATATTTAATATGTACAAAAAGGATTTGGCATTAAATAACCTACAGGGGTTGATATGCCATAAAACTGAACCACACTAAATCAAACTTGATAAGTAATCTTATTTACCAACCGCTCGGGCAGGATATGACACAAGGTCAATTTTTAAGCGGAGTTTAACAGGTTTCAATTCAGAGTTTTCCGTCTCCTAGACTAGTTGCCTCACCAAGGCTGAAGAACCTAGTCTGCCCTACAATTTACCCATAGCTGGAGGGAGAATAATTGGATTCATACCTTTCCCAAGGATATTAGTGCTATGTGAAATGCAATTAGTCTCGTTCAGGATTTGAATTCGTGTCGCTGTGTCCATTTCCTACGACGATAACCATTACACCACGGGCACCTCCACAAACAAACTTGATAAGCAATAGACAGTGAACACCACCCACGTTAATCCAACATGATATTGATTTGACATTTATTGTTCTGAGTTGGGACTTCGATCGAGATGTCATGCACAATGACAAATTATTCCCCATTAGAAATTAAAATTGACAGAGATTTCCGACATTTTCTCGCATCAATAGACTACACCTTTTGGAAAAGTTTATTTACAGGGAGGATTAAATTGTTTTGTGTAACGACCAAGATACACCTGATATGGGTATGACATCCGTGGGTGAATATTCAGTTTGGTGGGGTTTTTTTGGTTAGTTGGGTTTTCCTTGTATATCAATTCTTGGAGTTTATTTAATGCAGAACCCTATTTATAAAAATATATTCAATATACGAGGATCATTAAATTAGTTTCCTGACTTATTTCGTATGGGGACTTTTATTGATAGTACACACATGAAACTCTAGTCCCCTTCGAAGTAATCTCCTCCGGCTGCAATGCACTTGCTGTTCCAACAACTTCTGGAAGGTCTTATGGAAGTCCTCTTGTGTGGGCGTGTTAATGACCTTCGTCACAGCCTCTTTCATCTCCTCAATTGTCTCATAACGACAGACTCTGAGCTTAGGGAATAACCAAAAGTCACAGGGAGCAAGGTCTGGCCAATAGGGAGGAGGAGGAACTGTCTTGATGCCCATCTTGGTTAAATAGTCTGTGACAAGGATGGAGTTGTGGACTGGTGTATTGTCCTGGTGGAAATACCACTGACCCGATTTGAAGAGTGCTGGCCTCCCTTAAAACCTCAACGTAGTAACCCTAACCCTTTGGCCAATCACCTCTGGTCTATTGACTTCCTTACTGACCCCTACACCTCTCATCATCCCTCACAGACTCCCTGCCTTCCTTGAATCTCCTATGCCACTCAAAAACTGATGCTCGATACATGCAAGATGGTCGAAAAGCCGTCTCAAGCATTCCATACGTTTCTGTGGCATTTTTTCCGAGTTTAAAACAGAATTTTATTGCATATCGTTCTTCTAAAGTGCCAGATTGCATTTTTGAAATTCACCAGCTGTGACAATCAGGCTTTAGTAGGGTGTATTCCAATTGCTGTTGTAGCTGTTGATTTGAACCTGAAATCATAAAAATTGGTCAGTCATCTCATAAGATGTATAGCAATAACATACTGAATTTTCAAGAGTCTACAATAATTTTAGATGCCTGTACAAAAATAGTCTGGAAACTTAATGAAGGCTCCACGTATATAATTTCTAAAGGAAAGGTTTCTTTGTTTAATGACATATCAACCTTTGTTGATTATTCAATGCCAACGCCATTCTCCTAGAATAACAGTTGTGGTACTATTTAACCCACAGCTGGGAGGATAAGGGGGGGGGTCATACCTTCCCAAGGGTATTTGCCCGAATGTGAACGTAATAGCGCGACTGGAGTTCGAACTCGCTAACTACCAATCCGCAGTCCATCGCTTTAATCATTTCATCACGAGGACACCCCTCCTCTAAAGGAAAGTTTGTAGGTTAGATTATTAAACGAACCAAAGCTTGCACACAGTTAAATGGTTTCAAGACTTGCAATGAAATACTTATAATTTAACTTAATATCAGTAGCCTCTTTTAACAAACCATACATATGTGTAAACAAACTTTGGCTTTAAATAACCTATAGAAGTTGATATGCCATTAAACCCAACCAACCAACCAGTAGACTCTTTGCAAACAGTTAAATAGTTTCAAGTTTAGAAAATGGTTGCAGATTTCCGTTGGACCCATAGGTGGAACTCTCTCAGGCACTTCCACTCCAATTCAGACTGAATATGTTATGGCAATGAAGAGGTACTCTGCATTTCCCAAAGCTCCAGTACTAGAATCTCACCACCAGATTCTTTAGAGTCATATCCAGGACATTTTTTTCGGTGGGACTTAATCCTTTGCAAGGACGCAATCGGCCTATTCTATATCCTCAGCTGATTTGGCTGGATACAGTTTAGGAGCTCAGGAAAGCGTTGAGACTTCACTTCGTTAACATCACCCTAAAGTCCACTCTGAACCGGTATGGTAAGATTAGTTAGGGCTCCATATATTTAATATATATAGAATCATTTTGAACTACACAGACTTATTAATTTACAAAGCTTTTTGCTTAGATGTGGTACATGGCCATATGTATGGGACACCCAATGAGACTTGAACTCTCTCGTGTAGGTTTGCTAGTCTAGCTTGCTAACCATTACACCAGCCGAGGTCCCCAGAACTACACTTATTACCTCTTAAAACATTGATATTGTAACCAAGTATGAACGCTGTGTCGGCTGATAGTGTAGAATTCTCCGACTGCCCTTCTGCAAAGGGGTAAGAACTCCCCCCTCAGAATATCCTGGGTATGTCAACATGATGGTGAGGCTCTAGTGCTAGGGCTTTGTAGAATGTAGAGTACACTTTCCTTACCATTACTCCCAGACCCACTGTAATATAATGGCCGAGGAATTTTCTTGAAGATTCTAGAGAGTCCTTTGACCTTTGACCCCGTTGATAGATGTAGAAGTTGGTCCCGTTCAAAAAAGTGGAGTAGTTTTCGGCTTGGGTTTTTGGGTCGGCTATCAGGAATTCGTACCGGGTGGTTATTTTTGTCCGACGAAACTTGGTCTTAGGCAGCCGTCTCCGGGGCTTTACCGACATGCAAGACTAAGTTTAATGCTCTGTATCTGAGACACCCCAAAAGAGGAATACCGACGGGGTCAAGTCCGTTTTGCACCTGCTGTGTGTGAGTCTCGATTTGTGTGCACGGTCGCCACTATAAAACGGCCTTGTACCATATTCTGACACGGTGTGATATTTGTTTAATACCAGAGCAGGTTCTGGAGGGCTGAGTAGAGTTTTGATCTACCCAGTAAGTAAAGTAATTCAAAACCAAAAGAACGGGTGCCCAGTCGGCTGGGGGGCTGCAGAATACACCAACTGCATTTCTGCAGTGGGGTAAAACTCCTTCAACAAGTGTCCAGCATATGACGCCAAACAATTTTATGATAAAGTTCCAGGAATGCAGGACCTTTCGAGAATGCGGAGTATCCCTTCATAGGGTACTATCTTTGGGTTAAATAAAACTAAACTGCAACCTTATGTTAAACTGAATTGTTTGAAATAGAACAGTTTTGATATTTAACTGTGTGTAAACAAAATCTATATTTATACTAAACTGAATTGTTTGAATTAGAACTGTTTGAATAACCTGAATCGCTTAAAATAGGAATGTTTTTGACAATTAAACTGTGTACTTATGTTAAACTGAATTATTTGAAATGGAACTGATTATGTGTATAAAGATGGATTTGGCATTAAATAATCTACCAAGGTTGATATGCCGTAAAACACAACCAACCAAGAACGGAATAAGAACTTTTACTGGCTGAATTCGAAAAAATGAGAACCAATCATTTCTACCTTTGAAAGATTTTCAAGTTTCTTCATTCTGTCTTTTGCCCAGTCGGCTTCGTGGGGGGGAAGGGCTGCAGAAAATACCGACTGCTTCACTGCAGAGGGGTAAGACGCACCCTCCAACGCGTGTCCAGGATATGACACTTAACAATCTGATAGTGAGTTTCCAGTAATGCTGGAGCTTTGGGGAATGCAGAGTACTCCTTCATTGACCCGGAGTAGTAGCACCTGACAGGGTCCTATCTATGGGTCAAATAGAACTAAACTGTATACTTATGCGAAACTGAATCACTTGAAATAGACCTGCTTTAACTATTAAACTGTGTACTTATGCTAAACTGAATTGTTTGAAATGGAACCGTTTTTGTATGCTGAACTGAATTGTTTGGAATAGAACTGCTATATGTATAAAAATGGATTTGGTATTAATGATCTACAATGGCTGATGAGCTATAAAGTTAAATCATTCTGTTTATTATTTCCAGCTGGTTGAGGAAAGCAACGAACGGCATTAAAACATTGACGTTGGGAACTGTTTGGTTGTGTTTCGTTCGGAAGTCAGCGACGTGAGATATCAGCACCTTTGAACAGAGACCATTGGTAACGAAGAAGAATGCATTGAATCAACTCCATCTATGGGTAAGGCCCATTCCATAGACATTTTTTCAGTGCCCCTACATTTTTAGTTCTTACTTCACAGCACGATAACAACTGAGCACGATATATATATATATATATATATATATATATAAGTGGTGCCTTCAATAAGTTTCGAGACTTTAAACGGAGGGTTTGGTATATAGGATTTGCTTTTGATATTTGATATGTTGTATGTGTGTGTTTGTGTGTGTGCGTTGGAGTGGTTTTGAATTTCACTTAGTTATTCATTTCTTCAGTGTATATCATATTTACCAACCCCTCCGCTCGGGCAGGATATGACACAAGGTCAATTTTTTAAGCGGAGTTTAAGAGGTTTGAATTCAGAGTTTTCCGTCTCCGAGAATAGTTGCCTCACCTAGGCTGAAGAACCTAGTCTGCCCTACTATTTACTCATAGCTGGAGGGAGAATAATTGGATTCATACCTTCCCCAAGGGTATTAGTGCTATGTGAAATGCAATCAGTCTCGTCCAGGATTTGAACTCGTCTCACCGTGTTCATTTCCTCAGACGATAACCATTACACCACGGGCACCTCTTTCTTCAGTGTATATGTAAATTTGTGTCTTGAGATCTTTTTCCTCTGTGCGAGTGTGTGTGTTGGAGTGTGGTTTGAAATATACTGGTAATTATTTCTTACAAATAACTTGGAGATATGTGTGTGTGTGTGTGTGTGTGTGTGTGTGTGTGTGTGTGTGTGTGTGTGTTTACATTTGTGTGTGCCTATGATTCCTGTTTTATTCAAATTTGGTTTGAATCTAACTATGATTTTTTTTTTTTTTTCAAAGTAGCGTGTAGTCGTTAGTTTGGTATATGGGCATTATTTTAAATCACCCTGACTACATTTGTATAGGTGTTTTGATACATTTAATTTTCTGTTTTCTGTTATTTTGATATTGCTCCTTTGAAGTGATGTCCTTGTATTAAGGGCCTGTGTTGACCCTATGGATATTTCTTTGCACTTGCTACATTCAACGATGTGGACTGTTTTATATAATACTGGACTGCGACATCGGAGTAATCTTGGTTTAAATTCATGTCGCGCTATAACGGTTACTTTCGGACTAATGCCCTTGAGAAAGGTATACAATCTCTTTTTATCCCCCCGTCTATGAATTAAATAGCCCCACAACTGTTCTTCTACGAGGATAGCTTTTGCATTGAATAACCAACGAAATTTGATATGCCATTAGTTAAAGAAACCAAAGCATGGTACAATTTGTACGAATGCAGAGATGTATTTCTAAACTGATTTGATAAAACCTGAGATAGATAGATAGATAGATAGATAGAGAAAGGTGAATAGATAGATAGATAGATATATATATAGAGAGAGAGAAAGGTGAATAGATAGATAGATATGGACATGGCCATATACATACATACATACATACATACATACATATGGACAGGGCCAAATAGATAGATAGATAGATAGATAGATATGAAGAGACTGAGATTAACATAGATAGATAGATAGATAGAGAGATAGATATGAAGAGACTGAGATTAACATAGATAGATAGATAGATTGAGAAAGGTGAATACATAGATAGAAAGATAGATAGATAGGAATAGGCATAGATAGATAGATAGATAGATAGGAATAGGCAAAGATAGATAGATAGATAGATAGATAGATAGATAGATAGGAATAGGCAAAGATAGATAGATAGATAGATAGATAGATAGATAGATAGGAATAGGCATAGATAGATAGATAGATAGATAGATAGATAGAAAGGAACAGTGTGAGATAGATAGATAGATAGATAGATGGGAATAGGCAAAGATAGATAGATAGATATTGTATTTCCACTTGTTTTAAGTTAGATAGATAGATAGATAGAGAGAGAGAGAGAGAGAAAGGTGAATAAATAGATAGATAGATAGATAGATAGATATGGACATGGCCAGATACATACATACATACATATTGACATGGCCAGATCGATAGATAGATTGATAGATAGATAGATTCTATCACGCTTTTATTTCTTTATTTCTTTATTTCTTTATTTATTTTCAGTTTTAATTTTCTTTTCTCTACTTTTTTCTCTTTGGCATATATTAAGTTAAAAACGACATTTACCATCTTCTAACGTAGATCTTGTCCTCACACAATCGACCTGACGAGTGTATCATCGCTATTTATACAAGAAACAAATTTACACCCCCACCCCACCCCGGGAAAAATAGAAACTGTATTGTTTGTGTGCGAAAAAATCGATACAAAGTGCTTTTCTGTCTTTCGTAGTAAAATCTCTTCGATTTGAAGTGGACTTGATTTTGTTTTACTCAGCGGAATACAATGGTAGCGCCTTTCAGATGATGGGGAAATGTCATTTAGATAGATAGATAGATAGATAGATAGAGAGAGAGAGAGAGAGAGAGAGAGAGAGAGATGAAGGTTCTTAAAAAGACAGATAGATAGATAGATAGAGATAGATAGAGAGAGAGATGAAGATTCTGAAATAGATAGATAGAAGGAGACAGAGACAGAGAGAGAGAGAGAGAGAGAGAGAGAGAGAGAGATGAAGTTTCTGAAAAAGACAGACAGATAGATAGATAGATAGATAGAGAGAGAGATGAAGATTCTGAAAAACATAGATAGATAGATAGATAGATAGATAGATAGATAGATAGATAGAATAATTTAGATATATATTAATAGTCGAAAATAAATATTAATGGACCTTGAATAATAGATAAATAGATAGATAGATGTGAAAAAACTTACATCGCTAGATATATATATATATATATAGAGAGAGAGAGAGAGAGAGAGAGAGAGTGACATCGAAAGATAAATAGTTATGAAGATTCTAAAATAGATAGATAGATAGATAGAGAGAGAGAGAGAGAGAGAGAGAGAGAGAGAGAGAGAGAGATGAAGATTCTGAAATAGATAGATAGATAGAAGGAGACAGACAGACAGATGAAGATTCTGAAAAACATAGATAGATAGATAGATAGATAGATAGATAGATAGAATAATTTAGATATATATTAATAGTCGAAAATAAATATTAATGGACCTTGAATGATAGATAAATAGATAGATAGATATGAAAAAACTTAGATCGATATATATATATATATATATAGAGAGAGAGAGAGAGAGACAGTGACATCGAAAGATAAATAGTTATGAAGATTCTAAAATAGATAGATAGATAGATATTGACAGACACAAATAGATAGATAGATAGATAGATAGATATTAATGGAATACCGTTGGAAAAGATATGAATCCGATATAACCCACAAGATATAGGTTAGTTCTATTACTGTTGTTCTACGGGGATGACTTTGGCATCAAATAACCCACAAAGGTTGATATGCCATTAAACTCAGAAACCAAAGCTATTGACGGAGTTTAGAATACTTCTGCAGTGGGAACACTACCACTACTACTTTTAAAAAAGATGGTGTCCTGTGTATGACACTAAACTGTATCTGTCTGTGAGGCTTCGATCTGGAGATCGGAAGAGAGCTGAATCACACCTTCATTGTCAATACTTCCAGTTCATCACTGAACCAGAGTGTTCAGCAACTCCGGAGTCCGTTCTGGACTTTGGTTCAGAGCGATGCTCCGAAAAAGAACAGATTTGAGGGGGTAAGGCTGCCAATTTCGGCTGGGCTACCTCCGGGTGGGCGAGCTGCAATATTGAGTCCTCTGTAACCTATTTATAGCACTAGACCTTGCTTTCTAGTTCAAGCCATAACCCGGCATACGTGCCCGCACCCACATTTGGGTTCGTGAAACTACTTCGCTCATCAGGCTCACATTGCACTAAGTGAGCCGATGAGCAACATAGACCAGCAGGGTTCGATCTCGGCTCGTTCCTGACATTTCCCTCCCCTTTATCCCCACTTTAATCAGCCTTCGGGCTTTTGACCCTGTGTCAAGCCTTGTCTAGTGGGAGACATTGGCAAATAGGCAGAGTGTTATAAACAGTTGGTGTCTAATCTATGGATTAAATTAATCTGCTTGACACAATATTTAAAAAGATTCTAATCTGGTTATGTTTTATGACCAATCAACCTTTGCTAGTCATTTAAAGCCAAACCTTACACACACATATATATATATATATATATAGTTTACATCACAATTTCGAAACTCCTATAAAACCTTTAAATGCTTATTTTTATATTTTTTGGTTGATAAATTTTTCTTCTTTTTTTACAAAAATTCCTGTCATTTTTTTACTAATATTATCATAAGAAACTAATCTAAATTCTTTAAGATTGGATCTATCTGACTTGAAAAGAGGTCAAATTGTTGGTGCTCGTCGGCAGGCGCTAGTGTAACAAAAACCTATGAATTGTTTGTTGTAGCAAGGAGTGCTGTCTCGAGAGTAATGACAGCATTTGAGAAAGAAGAAAAAACCTCGTCATTGAAGCAAAACTCAGGAAGAAAACGAAAGTTGTCTGATAGGGACCGTTGGACTCCAACGCGGATTCTTAGGAAGGTTAATAAGAACACAGCTCCGAAAAAATTCAGCAGAGCTTAATGACCATTTCGAGAACCAAGTCTCATCAAAAACTGTTAGAAGGGAGTTGCATAGCGGTGGATTTCATTTGAGGGCTGCAATCATATTAGAATAAATTTGTTTGAAATTTCAAGGTGTTTCAAACATTTTGTCCAACCCCTATATATATATATATATATATCAAGTAGGTTCAGAGTGCTACGGTTTAGTTGACAAGTTCACCTACCTAGGGAGCAGTGTCTCATCAACCGAGACAGACATCAACATGTGACTAGCAAAGGCATGGACAGCTATCAATAAGCAATCGGTCATATGGAAGTCAGACCTGAATGATAAAATGAAGCGCAGTTTCTTCCAAGCAGCGGTCGTGTCGATACTGCTATATGGATGCACTACATGGGCGCTAACAAAACGGATGGAGAAAAAGCTTGACGGTAACTACACAAGAACGTTGCGAGCAATATTGAAAAGGTCCCGGAGACAACTCCCCGCAAAGCAGCAACTGTACGGCCACCTACATCCCATCACGAAAAATATCAAAATTAGACGAACCAGACAAGTGGGACACTGTTGAAGAAGTAGGGACGAGCGCATAAGATATATTCTCCTGTCTAGTCCTTCACTTGGGTGAGCAAAAGCAGGATGTCCAGCTCAAACCTACATACAGCAGCTCTGTGCTGATATGGGATGTAGCCCTGAGGATCTATCAAAAGCAATGGACGATAGGGAGGTATGGCGAGAGAGTATCAGGAAGATCGTGCAGATATCGTGACATGATGATAATGATGATATATATATCGCTAGATATTTATCTATTTAGATCGAGAGCTAGATAAATCATACGATTTATTATGTTCCCGATTTTCTACTGGATTTTATAAGCACTTAAAAAATTATAGGCAAAACAAATTCATTATTTGTAATTTTTTTACAAAACCTTTAAGAAACATTCCACGAAACAACAGATGTAAGGCTACTAACCTTCCATCATAAAAACCATCCAGCTGAGATAACCCCAGTTCGCAGGACCCAACTGGAGAAGCTAGGACAAACTGCTGAATGAGGTTCTTCTATTGACCCCTAAACATGGACGTGCCAGTTTTGGTCGACCATCAAGGAATAACTTACATCAGCTCAGTGCGGACACTGGATGTCGTTTAGAAGACCTGCCGGGAGCGATGGATGATAGAGACGGATGGGGAGAGAGAGAGAGAGAGAGAGTCAGCGAAGACCAAATGATGATTATTATTATTGCTGTTGTTGTTCTTGTTGCTATTTATATTCATTTTACATTTTTTTTGATAATTACACACATGTGTGCTTGTACATGTCAATGAGACCGCAACCCACCGACACACAATTATATGAATATGTGTGCGCGTGAGTGTGTGTGTGTGTGTGTGTGTGTGTGTGTGTGTGTGTGTGTTCGAATGTGTGATAGGGACCCTAGTGAGTTTCATTCACACGGGTTTCTGTGTTATTTTGGTCATTAGACAACCGTCTAAAAATCTAAATCCGTTTTTAAAGATATTTCACACTTTCGTTCATCAAAATATTCCAATTAAAAATATTAGGCTGACTTGTTTTGAATTGAAAACTAATTAGAAAGTAATTGTTTTTAATTAGTGAATGTTAAGGTTTTCCACTTGGATTTTGCATAATTGAGTTTTGGTTTAGAGAAAAGAAATAAAAGAAATAAGAGGCTCAAGCCAAAGGAAAAGAAAGAAAGAAAAAAGAAAGAAAGAAAGAAAGAAAGAAGACACTAATAGAAAGAAAGAAAGAAGGAGGAGGAGGAGGACACTAATAAAAAGAAAGAAAGAAAGAGAAAAGAAAGAAAGAAAGAAAGAAGACACTAATAGAAAGAAAGAAAGAAGGAGGAGGAGGAGGACACTAATAAAAAGAAAGAAAGAAAGAAAGAGAAAAGAAAGAAAGAAAGAAAGAAGACACTAATAGAAAGAAAGAAAGAAGGAGGACACTAATAGAAAGAAAGAAAGAAAGAAAGAAAGAAAGAAAGAAAGAAAGAAAGAAGGAGGAGGACACTAATAGAAAGAAAGAAAGAAAGAAAGAAAGAAAGAAAGAAAGAAAAAAGGACACTACTAGAAAGATATAAAGAAAGAAAGAAAGAAAGAAGACACTATAACAAAGAAAGAAAGAAAGAAGGAGGACACTAAAACAGAGAAAGAAACAAAGAAACAAAGAAAGAGGAAATTAAAAGAAAGAAACAAAGAAAGAAAGAGGACACTTAAAGAAAGAAAGAACGAAAGATAGAAAGAAAGAAAGAAAGTTTAGGTAGAGTGTAACGTGTCCAAAAATTTAAAGAGGGAGACTGGAAGAAAAGAAACAGAAAATAGGGGAAAAAAACTCTAAAGAAAGAATGAATGAAAATGTTTTAAAAAAGAATGAAAGAAAGAAAGAAAAACCAAAATCTAGCAGAAGTAGCCGGACAAAGAAAGAAAGAAAGAAAGAAAGAAAGGGGGGATAATTAGAAAGAAAGAAAGAAAGAAAGAAAGAAAGAAAAATAAGAAGAAGAAGAAAGAAAAATAAGGAGAAGAAGAAAGAAAGAAAGAAAGAAAGAAAGAAAGAAAGAGGGAGATAAGTTCAATAAAAGCCATCAAAATTATCATCTTCATCATCATCATCGAGTCACGCAGACAGGCTGTAGTTCCCTGACACTCTCTCACAATTCGTCCCTATCATCCGTCACTCCCAACCGGTACTCCAAACTTCATCCGCTATAGGTTAAATAATACCACAACTGTTCTTCTACAAGGATGCCTTTGGCATTAAATAACCCACAAAGGTTGATATACCATTAAACAAAGAAACCAAAGCCGAAAATATCTAGTCACCCATTTAAGTTCACTTTCGATCTAATAACCCTGGAAAAAGTATGACCCCACTTATCCCCTAGCTAGAGGTTAAATAGTAACACTACTGTTCTTCAAGGATGATTCTGGCTTTGAATCATTTCCCCGACGTTTTATATGCCATTAAAACAAAGAGACTAATTATTCTTAACGAAAGGGATCTGATGACAAACATCTGTATACAAAACGACCGACTAAACGGTCCCTGTCTCCTACAACTAACCCCTATATCACGGGCTTCCCACTTCATTAGAGTATTAGTCACAGTAGGTTTTTTAAACTATACTTCCGGCGATCGTGATCTTCGAAAGTGTGTCACGGTTCTTCAGCCTCGGGCTGAACATTCCAGATTCTTCCTGGACATACACATTCCCTTGGATGACGTCAAACACTCTTTGTGACGCACACAGCTGGTCAACCAAAGATGGCCGATAATGCTCAAAAAAAAATATATAGATAAGAATAGATAAGATGACTTGGTTTGTTTAATGGCATATCAACCCTTGTATGTTATATAAATCCAAATCTTATTTATACATACATATTGAATATATACCATTTGTAAACATATTTTTTGATAATTTTAAACGAACCTGACTTCATTTTTTGCACACTTAAATGGTTTCAAGTATTCCTAACACGAATAATTCTATTTACAATTAATCATTTGTTTGCACACAGTTAAATTGTTTCAAGTATTTCTATCTAACACTAACAATCTAACATCAGGAATTTCTTTGCGCACATTTAAAGATATATACATGTAAAGGATTTTTTTTGTCGGTAATTTCATTTTTAAATGAGTTACAACTAATTTGTTCGATATTGTTTCTACAAAATTAAATGGTTCCAATTATTGCTAACACATAATTCAATTAAATATTAATCATTTCTTTACACTCAGTGAAGTGGTTCCAAGTATTTCTATGAATAACTAACAATTCAATTAAACATCAGTAATTTGTTTACACACCGTTAAATGATCAAATAGTTGTCTTTCTAACAATTCAATTAAGCATAAGTCAACAAAGTTAAATGGTTCCAAGTATTGCTATGAATAACTAACAATTCAATTAAACATCAGTCATTTGTTTACACACAGTTAAATGATCAAACAGTTCTATTTGAAACAATTCAATTTAGCCTAAGTCATTTGTTTGAACTCGGATTAAATATCAAACCCATAGAGTGGGCACTATCAGTTGCTCCCACTCCTGGTAAGAGTAGACCTGGAAGCAATTGCAATGAAAGGATACTCCGCATTTTCCAAAGCTCCAGTATTGCTGGAGTCTCATTATCAGATTGTTTTAGTGTCGTATCTAGGACACTCGTTATGGGTAGGTGTCTTTCCCCTCTGCAGAGATGCTGTCGGTGTATTCTACAGCCCCAACTGACTGGGCTGAAATATAGATAAGAGACAAAATTTTCTCAGGAAAATATACAGATCTATATCTTACCATCGAGACCAATGCCTTTTGCTGACTGCTCCAGACTATTATATAAACTTCTCTGACTGATTATCTCTTCTCGACGCCATCTTGTTCTCGAGACAGAAAAGTACGAACCCCCTTATCCCCACAACTAAATAATATCACTGCAGTTTAACTACAAGGATAACTTTTACATTAAATTGCCTACGAAGCTTGATATGCCATTAAACAGAAAAATCTCCTATAGGCCTTCATGAGGTTCCCGTTGTGTAATAGTTATCGTCGTAGGAAATGGACTCGGCGACACGATTTCAAATCCTGGACGAGACTGATTGCATTTCACATAGCACTAATACCATTGGGAAAGGTATGATTCCAATTATTCTCCCTCCAGCTATGGGTAAATAGTAGAGCAGTCTGGGTTACTTCAGTCTTGGTGAGGCAACTTGTCTAGGAGAAGGAAAACTCTGAATTCAAACCTGTTAAACTCCGTTTAAAAATTGACCTTTTGTCATATCCTGCCTGAGCGGAACGGTTGGTAAATATGTAAACGCCTTCTTGAAAATAACGATTATTTTTATGAGAATTATATGATCAAATATCTTCTGATCCATTGGTCGAAGCAAAGCAGAATCTTTTTTAAATATCCTCTTCGTCCTCAAATTTTAATGATATTTTTATAGAAAACAATATACGAGGATCATTAAATAAGTTTCCTGACTTTTTTCGTATGGGCACTTTTATTGATAGTACACACATGAAACTCTAGTCCCCTTACAAGTAATCTCCTCCGGCAGAAATGCACTTGTTGTACCGTTCCAACAACTTCTGCAAGGCCCCATGGAACTCCTCTTGTGTGAGCATGTCAATCACCTTCGTCACTTTCATCTCCTCAATTGTCTCATAACAACAGGCTGTGAGCTTAGGGAATAACCAAAAGTCAAAGGGAGCAAGGTCTGTATTATAGGGAGGCTGAGGAACTGTCTTGGTCAAATAGTCTGTGACAAGGATGGAGTTGTGGACTGGTGCATTGTCCTGGTGGAAATGCCACTGACCCGATTTGAAGAGTACTGGCCTCTCCCCTAGGAATCTCCTGCTGAACTCCCTTAAAACCTCAACATAGTAACCCTAACCCTAACCCTTTGGCCATTGAACTGGGGTGTATTGACTTTCTTACTCCTCTTACACCTCTTATCATCCCTCACTGACTCCCTGCCTTCCTTGAATCTCTTATGCCACCAAAAACTGATGCTCAATTCATGCAATATGGTCCAAAAGCAGTCTGTTTTGGTATGACAATAAACAGGACTTGATGGCGAGGCTACTGTTCTGAAGATTTAAGGAATGTGGAATATCTCAGGACTTTCCTGGTATGCTCAGGAAAACGTTGACACCACTGCATCGTCTCTTTCTCTCTCTTTTTCTTTCTCATTCCCTCTCATTCTCTCTCTCTCTCTCTCTCACCCACTCACTCACAGACTCCCCCACTCACCCTCTCTTTCTCGCTCTCTCACTCTAACTCACTCTCTCGCTGTCTCTCACTCCCTATCTTGCTCTCTCTCTCTCTCTCACTCACTTTCTCACTCACGTTCTCTTTCACTCTCTCTTCTTCTTACTCACTCCCTCTCAATCTCTCTCTCTCTCTCTTTCTCTCTCACTTACTCCCTCATTCACTCTATGTTTCTCTCATTTGCGCTCTCTCTCTCTCTCTCTCTCACTCTTACTCACCCTCTCTCGCTGTCTCTTACCTACTCTATTGCTCTCTCTTTCACTCTCTCACTGATTCCTTTACTCGCTCACTCTTTTCACTTTCTCTCTCTCTCTCTCTCTCACTCTCTCTCTCACACAAACTTTCTTTCTGTTATTTTCCTTCCTTATTTTTTCTATTCTTTTCCTTTCTTGCTGTAAATACGATACCTTTTCTTTCTTTCTTTCTTTCTTTCTTTCTTTCTTTCTTTCTTTCTTTCTTTTATCTACCGCTCGTTTTTCACTCTGTCACTTTTCTTTTTTCTTTAAAATCTTCTTTCTCTTAAAAAGCTGTACTTTTACTTGTTCTGAGTATGACATTAATTTGCATCGAATGGTGAGGCTCCATTCCTGAAAACAAATAAGCCCTGTGTCTTTTGGGCATAATGCTATCTGCAAACTATTCGCTTACTAATAATTTATATATATATGAAAATTCTCCCCCACCCCGTAGTTTGAGCATTCGATGCGGGAATTTGCCGGCGGCCACATACACTGACATGTAATAGTTCTTCTCATGTATTGAGAACTGTAGTAGCCGATGATGTATACTTAAAAAGGTATACGTAAAAATTTCCTTCTCAGTTGCTGATTATAACGATGGGTCTCAGGTAAGATATCAGACTGACAGACATAGAGTCAGTCGGGTTCAAAGCATCTCGCAGATCTAGCCACAATGAAGAGTTGTGATTCAACGAGACAGTCTGTCTATGAATGACAATATATATATATATATATATATATATATATATATATGTGTGTGTGTGTATGCATGTATATATATATATATATATATATATATATATAAAGACAGGATTTGCTATAGCATAATACACAAGCAAACCAAACCAATCTACTTTTTCTCTCTCCCGTACACACACATACACACGCACACACATACTCATACCCATGCTCACACACATACTCATATGCACGCTCTCACATACACATACGCACACACACACATACCCATGCTTACACACACACACACATACGCACGCTCACACACACACACATACCCATGCTTACACACACACATGCGCACACACACACACACATACGCACGCTCACACACACACACATACCAATGCTCACACACACACATACGCGCGCTCACACACACACATATCCACGCTCACACACACACACATACACACACACACTATTCGGTCAGTTTTCTTTCTTTCTTTTGCTTTGAATTTTTTTTTTCTTTAAGCTCATATTTAAACTCTTTTTTCCCTTTAAAAACCCTGCCCTCACTTCTTCTCACGTGGTTTTCCGAGAGATGGGGGGCTGCAAACCATTGCGCCAGGAAGGGTGTTGTTAATTTGATCACTCATTCCCAGGGAGTTTATTCTGCTTGGAAGGGCAGATTTTATGGCTTTGCGCCTGAGATTCCGCAAAATGGGGAACACCAAGGAGATCAGGCATTTTTAATTATTGCCACGAATGAGTCTCTATTTGTACGTGTCCCCCATCCAACTATAGAATAATTTCATGTCAATTCTGATAATCATCCCTCAACTCTCTTTCTTTTCTTTATTTATTTGAGTAATTTAGACGGATTTCCGTCGACTGATGCCACTCCGTTCTCACAACTCTTCCAACCAGTGGGATATCATACACTACCAGGAATACAATTCCACACGTAAATAATTCAATATCCTTGACGGGAATTTTGCAAGGTCTGAAAGAGAAAGAGTTGGTAAACAAACTGTTAAGATCTTTTTAGACAACTTCCTTTTCTTAAAATATCTTTTTAAAAATGATGATTCTGATAGACACGTATCGTGAAAGTCCCATCCCTAACGACCAAACTGGCTTTTGTCAAGTTTGGTTGACACTCGTCTTATCGGGGTTGGGATGGGGGCATAGAACAGGTTGGTTAAGGGTTGGTATTATATATATATATATATATATACATTGTAAAAAGAAGAAAACTGAGAGAAAAAATTGTATAAATTGATGAGAAAATTTATTAATAAATATTATTTCAGGTCCACCGACGCGTTTCACGAAATTATCTAAAATATGAAATTACTAAAATTTCAAGTAGAAGGTGTTTCAACTAAATACACTGGCTCCATCAGCCCACAATATTTCTCCTTTACTTCTCGCTATTTCTTTTTTCCCCTCTTTTCTTCCCTCTTATTTCTTTCTTTCTTTTTCCTCTTATTTCTTTTTTCTTTCATTCTCTACCAATACAAACTGACCTTTAATAGACTCTGTGTTTCTCTTTAACTTCTTTAAAATTTTAAAAATATTTTAAAACCTTTTCGAATATTTTTCGAATAGTTTTCTGTATTGTTTAAACCAAATTCTAAATCCATTATTCCCACCTTAAAGATGACCTAAAATATTTTCCATCGGAAATTTTCGGAATTTCATATCTTAGATAATTTCATTCATATTGGTCGAAACGCGTCTTCCATTAATACGTATTTTTCTTTCCGTTTTCTTCTTTTTACAACATACCTGTCTGATTAAACTTCGTATCTTTTTTATATATATATATATAAACATTCATGCCCAACAACAGAATTACGAAAAATTCTCAACAACAACACAACAATATTAGTGTTATATTGTTATAATCATAACAACACAAGGAAGAAGAAAGACAAGCGAAAACTTCTTAATAAATATATGTACCTCTCACTTTATTGCAAGGATTCGAAAAGGGTTACTCAAGGTTTGCGTGTGAGAGGGAGCTGGAGACCGAACAGAAACTGTAATATTTTGATCCCATTGTTATGACCGTCAACGTTGTGTCTTTATTGTTCTCCTAATGCTGGGGTTCACTCTGCTGGGTGCTGGCTTTCTTTACTGCATCTAATCAGCATCTTCTCTGGACCCCAACTCATCAGGGCCACAAGCCCCTTCGGTCTGGTGTGGCTTTCCCTACCACATCTCGCCTCCAACTCTACTGCAACTCAACTGGCTTGAATTCTGTCTTGACTGAGCTATATAATAGTTCAACGCCCACTCGATCGCCCACTTGATCTTTGAAATCGCATGTTTAATCGTCATCAAGCAGAAATAACTGTCATGCAGTTCAGAGGTCACTCTCTTCCGGTGCGTCAGTCTATGAGAGTATCGTGGGATTTTTTAGCTTGTCCCATTTTGTTAGCCAATTTCCGCCCACCCGATTTCCTCTCCTTAACTGCCATTGGAATGTGTCACTTCCTTCCGGTTCATCACCTTGAATGGCATTTTGGACCGGGTCGAAGGTCAAAATATAACATTAGTACATCAAAATAACAAACAAAAACTACAGATTCTTGAAGCACTACATATTAGAAACATGCAACCCACACTTAACAGAATTAATTTTCAAACCAGTGCTAATGTACTTAAATGTCTTTAGGTACTTACACTATTTATAGAAACACATTTAAAAGCAAACGCTACACACTCCAGCGGTATAGACGCTCTTACATAGTAGTAATGCAAAAACAGAAGTTACATCGCTTTTGTAATAGATCCTCCCCTGATGATGGACCAAAGTCGGGCAGAAAGTACTTGGGATATATACAATTATAGAAAATACATCAATCAATTCCCGCCGAATACGATAAAAGCAATATGAACGGATCAACAAGAAAATATGTTGACAGAAAATGATTATTAGGTTCAACGAAATTTGTATTAATGAAGAGATACTGCCTATATATATATATATACATTTTTTTTGGTCAAACGAGAGAAAATATTTAAAAATGAATTGGTCCTCAAATGAATTAAGGTTTTTATTTCATATAATTATGCTCTACCCGTATGTCAGACTTCATAATCTTATTCAGGTGACTAATAATGGTTAAGGCAGTTATTTTTTTTTTTCTGGCTTTTATTGTGAAGACTGTTTTAATAATGTTGAGATTCTTTATAATTCCAGGATTTGTGTCTGTGAAATCACAATTGGGCAACATTAAGAACTTGTTCCAAAACCTATACCCTAAAATAGAGTTATCCATTGAATACAACTTTTTAAAAATATTATTTTTTGATATCTTTATGAAAAACCAAAATAGCCAGTTTATCACTAACCCACAGACAACCAACAATACCCCAAGTAAGTAAAGTTGTCTCCCTTTAGTCGAAGGCGACCGGAAGGCTCTCTTTTCAACAGCGACTACACCGAGGTGTAGGGGAGGGCGCTACTCCTTTCCCTGGATTGCTCCAATCTACCCTTGATACGTACCTTATATTGCTGAGTGTTAAGCAAGGAGGTATCAAGTACCATTTTTTAAGTCATTGGAATGACGCGAACTAGGATTGAACCCAAGTCTCCCGGACCATTAGCGAACACTCTATCCTCCGGGCCAATGAGCCGGTATAAAGTACTACATTCAAATTCATTTGAAAACCTATTCATTCTAACTCCCCCACACAGATATCTATATGTGTGAACGTGTGTATGTGTGTGTATGTGATGTGTGAGCGAATAGTTGGTTGGTAAATTTGTTCTTAAAAACGTGTTTGCATACTGTTAAATGGTTTCAAGTATTCCGTTCTAACACGAATAGTTCTATTCAATATAAAGCGTTTATTTACACGCAGTTAAATACAGGGTGGAACGATAAAATTGTTGTCCTAAAGAAAACAACACTACAACTTAATTTTAAAACTTTTATTGAAAAAATCAACTCAACTAACTTGATTATCTAGTAGAGCTGACATCTATAGGGTGGAACGATAAAATTGTTGTCCTAAAGAAAACAACACTACAGCTTTATTGTTGGATCGGTAGAGAGCATGAGTTGTACAGCGGCACATCTCCGATTTCGCTCGTTGAACATTGTGTCACTTTCAGAGATGATAGAAGGCTCCTATTGCTCCTGGGATTTGTACACAACTGGCCAACTAGTTGAATGTCTGCAACAAAAAAAGAAAATCGGTTTTCATTAAACGGAAATGGAATCATGTCGTCTTTTCTAGGGTGACAATTTTATCGTTCCACCCTGTAGTATCAAGTATTGCTAACACTAATGGGGGGGGTCCTCGTGGTGTAATGGTTAAAACGATGGACTGCGGAATCGTAGTAAGCAAGTTCGTACTCCAGTCGCGCTATTACGTTCACTTTCGGGCAAATACTCTTGGGGAAACGTATGAACCCCCTTATCCTCCCAGCTATGGCTTAAATAGTACCGCTACTGTTCTTCTAGGAGAATAGCTTTGGCATTAAATAACCTACAAAGGTTGATATGCCATTACCCAAACCACTAATAATTTTATGTATTAGGATTTGTTTTGTTTTTTTGTTTAATCATACATCAGTCTTCGTAGGTTATTTAATGCCAAACCATTCTTTGTTGAAGAACAGCAATGATAAACCCATAACTGAAGAATATACCGTATGGTGTTCGAACCTGTTTACTTCGAGAACACAACCGAGTACGTTAGCCACTTCCCTGCGGGAACTCCCTCGACAAGATATTAACATCCTGAAACCGGATAACGTATTAGTCATGGGATTCACATGGTTCTTTTCATTTTTGTGGTAGGAATATTTAATTAAATACTGAGGAGTGCCAGTGGTTTGCGAATTGAGGTGTAAAAATAAACAGAACGCGGAAAACACACACACACACACACACACACACACACACACATATATATATATATATATATATATATATATATATATATATATATATATGATGCAATTAGAAGAAAACTCAAACCGGCTTAAATTGTCATTATGAATTTATTTCAGCGAAGGATCTATATATATATATATATATCCTGAGTGTTTTACAATTGTTGGAATAAAGCAGCGGTCTCTTAGATCTTTGTAGTTGATTTTCATTCTCTTTCTCTGTTTCGATTTTGCTGGGAAATAATTAACATTTTCATATATTTTATATAGAAAATTTTTGCTAATTGACCGGGAGACCGGAGTTCAATTCCAGGTCGACTCAAACGAAGGACTCAAAAAATGGTACTTAATGCCGCCTTGCCTAACACTCAGCATTATAAGGTACTTTTTTTTGTTAGGTTGGTTTGTTTGGTTTTATGGCATATCAACCATTGTAGGTTATTTAATGCCAAATCCATTTTATACATATAAACAGTTCTAGTTCAAACAATTCAGTTTAGTATGAGAACAGTTTTTGTTAATGCATAGTTAATTAAAAAACAATCCTATTTCAAATAATTCAGTTAAGCATATGTACGCAGTTTAAATGTCAAAATAGTTCCATTTCAAGCAATTAAGTTTAGCGTAAGTACAACGTTTAGTTCTATTTAACCCATAGATAGGACCCTATCAGGTGCTACCACTCCGAGCCAGAGTGGACCTGGTAGTAATGGAAATGAAGGAGTACTCTGCATTCACCAAAGCTCCAACATTACTGGAACCTCATCATCAGATTTTTTAGTGACATATACAGGACACTTATTGGGGGGGGATCTTAACCCTTTGCAGAGATGCAGTCAGTGTATTGTACAGCCCAAGCAGACTGTGCCATATGTTACGGATCAAGGGTAAGTGAAGCAACCCTGGGAAAGAAGTAGCTCAGGCCCCTCCACCTCGGTATAGTAGCTATTGAAAACTGGGCTTTCGAGTTTCCCTTGTCTACACTCGGCCAACAACCTTTTACGAAACTAGGATCTTGACGGACTCTGGTCGACTTATACTTAACCCCAGGATATTCTTGGGAGTTTGGATCATCATCGGATGTTCAGATAGTGAGGAACTCGTTACCCAATGATCTTCTCAAGTACGATTAGTTTCAGAATTTTAGACCTTCTTGTATGTAAGGCTGATAAAAAACTCATGGCTCTGAGCTTCACGGTCACGATTGGCAGGGGAGCTGTTAATCCATACATCTGACGTGAGTTTTTTCCCCCTGCTGTTATATTTTGACCCCCGATCGAGCCGTCAATCAAGAGATGCATCTGTGTAAATAAGCCGAAGAAGAGCGGAAGCAGGTGGGAGTTAAGAAAGAATATAGACAGGGTGCCCGCGGCCGTCAGTGAATCGGAGACAGGAATGCCAAAGTAAGAACCAGCTTGCAGAAGACTGGGCCCTCAGTGACCCTCGGTTGAGCAAATCAAGCCAAGATCCGAAAGAAGTGCAGCTATGATCAAGAGAAGAACTTGGGTCAATATGGCAGTCTGTCACTGTCTCCACTCATCTCTCACACACAACAGAACATCACCCTTTCGAAAATAAAATGTGAGAGATTTATATTTTTGTAAAGAAGTGTATTCGTTCGTTATTGAAGTCGTCATTATTGTTGACGATGTTTCCCGCTATATATTTGTTTATGAATACGTACAGTTGTATTATGGGAATACAAAACTGCCTCTTGTGATATTGCTCTTTTTCATTTTCGCGTATCGTAAAAAAATTACGAATTACAGGTGCTTTTAGAGTAAGTCTTATATATATATATTTCGTTAGTCCAGCTGGGAAAAAGGTAAATACTTTAAAACATATAGGTCCGCAAGTGAATTTGCTTTTAGGTAATTTATTCTTCTTCAACATGTGTTTCTGACGTTTTAAGTCGTCTTTAGGAAGTATATGGTTTATTTTAATGTTCGCTTTTGGGGTTTTTTTTTTGTTTTTTGTTTGTTTGTTTGTTTGTTTGTTTATTTTGTTTGTTTTTTGTTTTTTTTTTGTTTTGTTTTTTTGTGGTGGTGACTGTTTTGATAAGAGTATGGTTCTTTTCCATTTCAGGATTTGGGTCTGTGAATATCCAGCTCGAGTAAATTGTCGGTAAGATACTTTCCTGTCTCCCTCACACACACACACACACACACACACACACACACACACTCTCTCTCTCTCTCTCTCTCTCTCTCCCTCACACACACACACACACTCTCTCTCTCTCTTTCTTTTAAACAATGTATTCTGTGTGCTTATGTGTCTGTGTGGGTGTTCTTATCCATATATGTGTATATACTTTCGTTTTGGGTTATTGGGGGAGGTTCCTTTATTACTCTTCTCCCCTTTGATAATCTATGATAGTTGATATGCTATAAACTTCAACTGACTACTAATCTTCCTCCCTGAGTGATTGTGCGCGCGTTTGTGTGTGCATGTGTCGTTTTTTGTTTTTTCTTTTTTTTTCGTTGAGCACTTTGGTGACGGAATTAACGGCTGCCACCAATGTAATGGAAAGTTCTTCTAACGAATTGGACACTCTGGTATCTGATAGTACGAAATGAAAACAAAAGAAACCCAATACAAATACCTTATAATTCCTGAGCTGACGTATGTCGCCGAAATGGCTAGGCAGTTAGATTCTAAGTCTCGCGTAATATTAGGCGGGTTTCGATCCCAGCTTGAAACATTCTGCGTGTCAAGCCACACTAAAGAGTCTGTTTGTGGACGATATATATATATATTGTCCAGGTTTTTATAACATTTCTCCGTACTTGAGCAAATCCATTTTAAATGCAATAATCCCTAATAAGTCAAATTACGTAATTTGAATACAAAGGCAGATTTACTGATTGAATGACTATCTAATTCTTGATATATAAATTTTCCCTGTTTTTTTTTTTTTTTTTTTGTATTCTTGTATTTTTAAAAATCTATCATTGATTTAACATCACCAATAATGCACACAAAACAGAATATATGTGCTTTAATCAAAGAAGCGTCATGTCCACACTAAACGGTAGCTCTCTGAAACTAGTAGACAAGTTCACCTACCTAGGAAGCAGTTTTTCATTGCCCGAGACAGACATCGACATGCTACTAACAAAGGCATGGATAGCAATCAATAGGCTATCGGTCATATGGAAATCACACCTGACCGATAAAATGAAACGCTGTTTCTTCCATGCAGCGATCGTGTCGATACTGCTATATGGATGCACAACATGGACGCTAACTAAACGGATGGAGAAAAAGCTTGATGACAACTACACAAGAATGCTGCGAGCAATATTGAACAGGTCCCGGGGGCAACACCTCACAAAGAAGCAGCTGTACGGCCACCTATCACTCATCGCGAAAGCTATCCAAATTAGACGAACCAGACATGCTGGGCACTGCTGGAGAAGTAGGGACAAGCTCATAAGAGATGTACTCCTATGGACCCCTTCACATGGTCAAGCAGGGCGATCAGCTTGAACCTACATACAGCAGCTCTGTGAGAATACGGCGTGTAGCCATGAGGACCTGCCGGAAGCAGGGAAAGGGTTTGGGATATCCTTGTTGATGGCACGACAAGATGATGAATATCGTCCCCCCCAGACCTGATGATGGTTCATTAGAACCTAAACGCTATAGTGTCGACTTGATTCTCAATAAATTTCTCCTTCGACTTGGATTGCCTTATTATCTCTCTCTCTCTCTCTCTCTCTCTCTCTCTCTCTCTCTCTCTCTCTCTCTTTATCTATCTATCTATATATATATATATTGATTATATCCTTGAAAATTAATAACGATGTTGAAGAGCGCCCGGAAAGAAATATTTATATTAATTTAAACCATTTTTGTAGGGTGTGTTAAGGTTAGTGGACATATCAAAAAATCCCGCTGTTATTAACTCATATTTAATATTGACAATGTCGGTCTGTGTGTCTCTCTGTGTGTCTGTGACAGTCTGTGAGTATTTGTGAGTGTATCTGTCCGCCATTCTGTGTGAGTTCTCTGTCTGTCTGTCTATTTCTGTGTATCTGAGTGTGTCTGTGTGATTGTCTGTCGGTCTATCACACACACACACACACACAGACACACACACACACTCTCTCTCTCTCTCCCTCTCTCTCTCTCTCTCTCTTTCTGCGTGTGTGTGTTCGCCAGTCTGACTGTCTGTATGTTGTAGTGCCTGTGTGTCCGTGTGCGTATGTCTGTGTATCTGTGTTTGTCTGACTGTCTTTGCATGTCTCTGTGTTGGTTTGGTTAGGTTAGGTTTTATGACACCTCAAGCCTTGTGGGTTATTTAATGCCAAATCCTCTTTATACATATATATCAAATATATATGAATTAGTTTGGTTGGGTTTTATGTCATATCAGTCATTCTATATTATTTAATGCCAAATCCTCTTCATACATATATATGAAATATATAATATTTGGCTTGGTTGGGTTTTATGGCATATCAACCATTGTAGGTTATGTAATGCCAAATCCTCTTTATACATATATATTAAATATTTATGACTTGTAAATACATGACTGGAATATGCTCGTCAATATCAAACCATGGGTGCTAAAGAATGGCGAAAAGTTGTTTTATCGGACGGAAAGAAATTCAAACGAGACGGTCCAGATGACTTTCACGAGTACTGAAACGCAAAAAATTTTCTAGAAGAGAAATCATTTTACTCAACCGACTCCATTTTCAGTCAATAAAAGTCAATAATTTTTCAAGTCCAAGTATTCTAGGAGGTAAGAAATCATCATCATATCGTGCTGGTAGCACGGATATCCCTGACCCTCTCTTGCCACTCCTCCCTATCGTTCATCGCCCTAGGCAGGTCTTCAGGACAACATCCCGTATCCTTACATAGCTGCTGAATGTATGTTCGTGTTGGTCGTCCTGCTTTTGCACGGCCATGTGTGGGGGTTCATAAGAGTACATCTCTTATGAGTTAGTCCCTGCTTCTTCAGCAGTGTCCTGCATGTCTGGTTCGTTTAACTTGAATAGTTTTCATGATAGGAGGCAGGTGGCCGTACAGTTGGTGTCTTGTGGGGTGTTGCCGCCAGGACTTGTTCAAGATTGCACGCAGCATTCTTGTGTAATTGCCATCTAGCTTCTCCAGCCGTTTTGTTAGAGTCCATGTAGTGCACCCATATAGCAGTATCGATGTGACCGCTGCCTGGAAGAAACTGCGTTTCATTTTATCGGTTAGGTCTGATTTCCATATAATCGATAGCCTATTGATAGCTGTCCATGCTTTCGTTAACCTCGTGTCGATGTCCTTTTTCGGTTGATTCGACGCTGCTTCCTAGGTAAGTGAATTTGTCTACTAGTTTAAGAGGGGTTCCGTCTAGAGTGGAGATGTACCCCGTTTGATTATAGCACATATATTCCGTTTTGTGTGCATTAACATAGAGGCCTATGCCTGCGGCTGCTCGTTCCAAACTATACCGTAGTGTTTCGTTACTGATATAATTTGTTTGTTTTTTTTTCGCCTTTCTTTCAAATGTTCGTTTTTTACTTTTCGTAAGCGGGGAGCGAATATAGATGTTGAGTGAAGGATATCTTTTTCCAAATGACTTTCTAAAATATCAGTGAGCGTCTTCAATCTAGACAATAAAGATATTTTTGCTCCACTGTGGAAGCATTAATTATACCAATGTTTACAATGATCGGACGTCCAAGAGAGAGAGAGAGAGGGAGAGACTGAGGGTGCTGGTCATTCTAAATTACATTTTTCAGATCTTCTTTTAATGATTGCGGTATATTGTGGGGATGCGACTTCCTTTTCTTTAACCAGACATTTCGACGGTCATCAGGCGCCAGTCACAAGACCAAAGAATTCACTAATGTCATTGTAGGTCATTCTAATTAACTTTTGAATCTTCAATGGAATACTTTTCGGTTGTAAAAAGAATAAGGTTTTCTATATCTAAAGAGGCACGTTTCATTGCGATTTTTGATAGACCACCGGGTTACTGTGAGAATAACTTTAATCGCCCGGATAAGTTTTTACTCCACAGAGTCGATTGGGCGAGCAGAATCTCAAAGGCTATATATATATATATATATATGGAGAAAAATTGAAAAACGAAGTAATTCAAAGTGAAGTGTTTAAAATGAAAGAAAGTCGACGCTGTGACGTTTCGATTTAAATAAACGATCATCAGGTCGATTTTTATGATTTAGTTATATCCAGTTTCTTGCCTCTTTTTCTTTTCTTTTCGATCCTTCCAATTTTTCTTCTTTTTCTTTCCTTCCCTTCTCTTCTCCCTTCTCTTCCTTTCTCTCTCTTTTTTCTTTTCTTTTCTTTCCTTTCTCCTCTTCTCTCTCTTCCCTCTTTTATCTTTCTTTCCCCTTTCTTCTTTTTCTCTTTCTTTAATCTTCTACTTCTCGTTCTTTGTTTCTTTGTTTCTTTTTTCTTTCTTTTTCTTTTTAATCCGTTATATCTCTTGATGATACCATTTTTTTTACAACATTGCCTTACACAGTCACGATATTTTTATAAATATGAACACTGACTTATTGATCAGACGATTAACGCCCAACCCCTTTCTCTGCATACATAATTTCCTCCCTTGTTTTATATTTCATCAAACATCCATCGGTGATCAAACGACACTCAATAAGATCTTTTCTAGGTCCTAATGGTGGTTTATTAAAACCAAACTGTTAGAGTGTCAACTTTCTTTCATATCAAATTCTTCACTTGGGATTATTTTGATTTTCCGTTGTTCTCTACATTGTCGGATTTTTTTCATTATTCACTTCCATATATATATATATATATATATATTGTTCGTCAGACGAGAGAAAAGTAAATATAATACAAAGAACATCTACAGAAACCAGAAGTCTTCAGGGAGTATGAACTCTAATGGGACATTCACAGACACAAATCTTGTAATTAAAAAAAGATCACATCCAATCAAAGCAATCTTTACAATAAAAACAACGACTGAAACTTAACCTAGCCATTCAAAATCTCCTGCAGAATTTGCAAAATCTAAAACTCGAATACAGCACAGCACAAGTATATGAAATAAAAAATCTAAATACAAAGTCTGGAATCCATTTTAATATCTGTATAGCTATAACCGGTAGCCCTCTGAAACTAGCTGACAAGTTCACTAACCAGGAAGCAGTGTCTCATCAACCGAGACAGACATCTGTACGCGACTAACAAAGGCATGGATAGCTATCGGTAGACTATCGGTCATATGGAAGTCACACCTGACCGGCAAAATAAAACGCAGTTTCTTCCAAGAAGCGATCGTGTCGATACTGTTATATGGATGCACTACATGGACGTTAACTAAACGTCTGGAGAAAAAGCTGGACGGCAACTACACAAGAATGCTGCGAGAAATATTGTACAAATCATGGAGACAGCACTCCACAAAGCAACAGCAGTACGGCCATTACCACCCATCACCAAAACTATTAAAATTAGACGAACCAGACATGCAGGACACTGCTGGAGAAGTATGGACGAGCTCATTAGGGTCAGGGATATCCTTGCTGATGGCGTGACATGATGCATGATGATATATATATATGCGAAATAATAATTACACTGGTTTACAAAGAAATTGAGGCAAGCACAAAAATACCAGTTTTTACCTAATTTGAGAGTGCTGAATTCAAATTTGAAATCCGTTTTTACTCATTACCTCTAGTTTTTTAGATATGCATAGGATGCATTTTGTGCATATACGGTACATAAAGGCGTATATGAATTCAGGGTTAATTCTAATATTGTGAGACTTATGGCTTATTTTTTAGTTATTATGCACTAAATGTAAGTGATAGCATTACATTATATATATATATATATATATATATATATATATATATATATATATATATTGATTCAATCAGTGTTCTTTATATATCCTGTTTAATATGTTATAAGCTGCTGCAACTCTTGAAATATGCACATATATTCTCTGTTTATATTAAAATGAGACTATTTAAAAGCCAGAAAACTAGAGGTGATAGAGCAAAACTATTTATAAATTTGAATTCAGCACACCCAAATTAACAAAAAACACCTATCCCCATTCTTGTCTCAGACCAAAAATTTATTTTTGTAAACCAGTGTTATTTGAGTGTAATAAAAATAAAAAAATTCAACGTTTGAGACTTTCTTTAAAATGAATACGGTGTTGGATGTTCAATTTAAAGAAGAAAACGATGTTTTCAATGCTGATTTGTCAGACCTCTCGGGAATTCCTGAACTAAAGCAGCGTCAAATAATGAAACTCTCAGAAGAACACGACTGCAATAGCAGATCTTCAGCAGGAAGCAATGCTGGATTATGAGCCAAATCTTGATGTTGTTGTCGCAGACTATAAAAACAAGATCTTTGAAAATTATGCGAATAAATCATTAGTTAAAACACAAAGAGAGTAATTGATTTGGTTTCTTTGTTTAATGGCATATCAACCTTTGTAGATTATTTAATGCCTGAGCCATTCTCCAAGAAGAACAGTAGTGGTACTATTTAACCCATAGCTTGGATGATAAGCGGGTTCATACGTTTCCCAAAGGTATTTGTCCGAAAGTGAACGTTATAGCGCGACTGGAGTACGAACTCGCGTACTATGATTCCGCAGTCCATCGCTTTAACCATTACACCACGAGGACACCCCAAGAGAGCAATTGAAGAACGGAGAGAAAATGTGGAACGAGAATATGAGAGGGTCATTTCAGAACGTCGAGAAGAACATGATACTAATGGTAATGCCTTGAAGAATGGGTTTGAAACCCAGTTGTCCGCTGAGTGTGTTGCAAAGGAAGATGACCAAGAAAAAAATAAATGAAAAAAATATATAGTAAAAAAAAAAAAAAAAAAAAAAAAAAAAAAAAATGAACATCCAACATCGTGTTCATTTTTAAAAAGTCTCTGGTGATGAAGTTTTTACTTTGAAATTAATTAGACTGAAATAATTATAATTTGTCATAAATAAAATACAAATGAAAAAAATAATTTGTGCAATGCTTCAAGCAAATTACAAAATACTTTTATATATGTAAAACACACACGCACACTCACACACACACACACACACACATATATATATATATATATTGAATAAAAATGAGAAAGTCTAGCTTATAAGAAGCTCGGAAATCTTTATCTATCTATGTGTGTGTGTTTGCGAATATATATATATATATATTGTACTCCACAGACAGACTGTTTCGTTGTATCACAACTCCTCAGTGTGGCTAGACCTGTAGAGCACTTGAAGCTGGGATCGAAACCCGCCCAACTTTACGTTTGACTTAGTATTAGACCGCTCAGCCAACAAGCGTACCACGTCAGCTAGGGAATTATAAGGTATTAAGTTGTAGTGTTCGTAGCGTTTGTTTGTTAACATTTTATACCTTACCGGATACCAGAGTGCTCAATTCGTTCGAAGAGCTTTGCATTATGCGAGCAGCAGCCATAAATTCCTTCGCCAGAATGCTCAACTCCCATGGGGGAGCGTATATATTGTCATCCACAGACAGACTGTTTCGTTATATCACAACTCATCAGTGTGGCTAGACAGAGAGAGAGAGAGAGAGAGAGAGTGAGAGAGAGAGAGGGAGTGGAATAAAAAGGATCAAGTATGGCTTATTAGAAGCACGGAAATTCAAGTTAAATACTCTTTTTAGCCATTTTGGCTTTAAGGGGAAAAGTATTCTAAAATGACATTATTCCCATATTTGAATTATTAATATTCTTACAGCAAAAGGCTTTATATCAAATAAAAAATATATCAAAAGACATATATATATATATATATATATATGTGTGTGTGTGTGTGTGTGTGTGTGTGTGTGTGTGTGTGTGTGTGTGTACCTGTAAGAAAAACAAAAACCGGTCACATTAGGATTATAAATTTATTTCCATCCTGTTATGGGTATTGATATGAATCAATAACACCAAAAATAACAGGACTTCTTCAGATCTAATGGATAAAATAATTACAGTCAGAATAGACGCAGGAGGAAGAGTGGGAGGGGGTAGAAGAGGGGTGAAGAGTTTCCTCCCCATTTACCAACTTCCGGTGTTTCTTTTTATTACCGGTTGGAATCACAATAATGTAACTGGACTTATATTCAAAACTCACTGTCTACAGTAAATTAATTTTTTTTTTAATTTTTAAATTTTAAATACATTTCAACGTAAAACTCCAGATTTAATTATAATTTAGGGAAGTACAACATTCCTTAATAACTTTACGGAAAGATTACAGTAATACTTATCTTAAATTAAATTCAAAATTTAAAATTATAATTTTAAGTTTTAAATTTGTATTCATGCCCATTAATTCAGTTATCTTTATTTTGAAAAGTACGTACGCATCACATGGTATCTTCCCATTTTTTAAAATTTTATTCATTACACCTCAAATCTCAAATTAATCCTATTTTTTGGTTAATTAAACATTAATATGATATTTGTCTATAGTTTAAATTTATTCCTATGTCTACATCTACACATTAATTCACATCGCTGATTTAATAATTTTTCAGGGTCTGGGTATATCATTATTTGTATTTTTTCTTCTAGCCACAGATTACATTTACAATCAAAGCATTTTGGAGTATTCGACTTTTTCAATATGGTCCATTGAATCTCAGGAGTCAAACCTTTATTTTTCAAACTCCAAAAATGCTTAGATAGGGCTGTTTGGTTTTTCAGATGTTCATGGGAGAAAGAAAAAATATGATGATAGTATCTAAACTTCCCGGTGCCCGTGGTGTAATGGTTATCGCCGTAGGAAATGGACACGGCGACGCGAGTTCAAATCCTGGACGAGACTGATTGCATTTCACATAGCACTAATACCCTCGGGAAAGGTATGAATCAAATTATTCTCCTTCCAGCTATGGGTAAATAGTTGGACCGACTTGGTTTTTCAGACTTGGTGAGGCAACTAGTTTAGGAGAAGGACAACTCTGAATTCAAACCTGTTTAACTCCGCTTAAAAACTGACCTTGCGTCCTATCCTGCCCGAGCGGAGGGGTTGGTAAATATGATAATATCTAAACTTCCATTTCGTTGAAGAAATGCCAATATAATTTTTTCCTATCCTTAACATTTTCTTTCGGGTAAATGATTCCTTGGTATACTACATTATCTAAATTACATAATCCATTCAAGGGACAATTCTTTCGAGTTTTTCAATGACATTCGTTTTGTTTACTAGTATTATTATTATTATTATTATTCGTTCGGTCATGAAATTCCTTAATTATCTCTTTATTATGATTATTGATTATTTGAAAAATATTTTTCGTACAGAAGTAACTAAATTTAATGTTTTTCTATTAAATATTTTATGTAGTATATTATCATGTTTAAAGTGCTTATCTATCAATTTCAAAAAATATTTACCGACATTTATATTTGCAAGTCTACAAAAAAGAGTGGTTAAACTATATAATTTTTCTTTTTCTGTTTTTTTTTTTGTTTTTTTTTTACTGTACTTCTTATTTTCTTTATTAATATCATTTGGTATATTTACTTCTTGGTCGGTAAACTCTTCCCTAAAACCGCTATTTTTAAGGGCTTACATATATATCTTACTACTTTCATGGAATATTTTCTCGTTAGCGGATAAATTCCTTATTCTCAACTTTACTGCTTTGGGGACTTACTTAATTATGGTCTTAATTATGTTTAAATATATATATATATACATATATATATATATATATATCGAAAAATATTCAAATTTGTAAAAAGCATGAGCATCAGCCAAGGTAGCTTTTATATCATTCGACTTTTATGCTTCTAAAATTCAGAATTACTTATTTTTTATACTATAATCTTTATACCTACAGGGAGCATACGTGGAAACACTATCTTAAAACTATATACGTAAGTTTGGGTGTAGGTGTGGGTGTGTGCACGAGTTTTGTAAAAAAATAAGGTCACGCTGAAAACTACCCTTTGTGACATTCGATTCAAATGAGCTCCCCATTATCTTGTATACTTCAATGCCGAAAGTAAAAGTCAGATTGCTGGAAACAGAACGCTCCCTTACATCTAATTGTCGATATGTTTTTTAATGGGATTTCTATTCGAAGGAAAAAAAAATGGAAACGAATTAATATTGATTGTCAATAACTCAGAAATCAAGAAAAAAAGAAATAAAAAGGTTTAAATTTGAAATTGACTCAGTTTTTTTTTTCCTTTTTTGTTAAAAGAATGCGTTTAATCTTTCTGTTTTTGTTTTTCCTATTATTTTTTAAGTGCTTATAAAATCCAGTAGAAAATCGGGAACATAATAAATCGTATAATTTAACTAGCTATCGATCAAAAATGATGAATATCAAGTGATATACACATATATATATATATATAGAGAGAGAGAGAGAGAGAGAGAGAGCAGTCTTTCATTCATGCAAGTTTGCTCAAAGTATACCGATATTTTTTTTCATATCCCCTCGCTTATGATTTGGTTTGATTTGGTTTTATGGCATGTCATCCATTATAGGTTATTTAATGCCAAATCATTTTTATACTTATACGTGGTGCATTCTATAAGTTTACAGACGTTTTTGTACAGGCATTTAAAATATGCTTAGACTCTTAAAAATTTAGTATGTTATTGCTATACATCTTATGAGATGACTGACCAATTTTTATGGTTTCGCGTTCAAATGAACAGCTACAACAGGAATTGGAATACACCCTACTAAAGCCTGATTGTCACAGCTGATGAATTTCAAAAATGCAATCTGGACGTGAGGACACTTTAGAAGAACAATATGCAATAAAATTCTGTTTTAAACTTGGAAAAAATGCATCAGAAACGTATGGAATGCTTCAGACTGCTTTTCGACCATCTTGCATGAATCGAGCCTGAGTTTTTGAGTGGCATAAGAGATTCAAGGAAGGCAGGGAGTCTGTGATGGATGATGAGAGGTGTGGGAGGAGTAAGGAAGTCAATACACCACAGTTGATTGGTCGAAGGGTTAGGGTTACTATGTTGAGGTTTTAAGGGAGTTCAGGAAGAGACTCCGTCGGAAGAGGCCAGCACAATAGACCAGTCCACAACTCCATCCTTGTCACAGACTATTTGACCAAGATGGGCATCAAGTCAGTTCCTCAGCCTCCCTTTAGTCCAGACTTTGCTCCCTGTGACTTTTGCTTATTCCCTAAGCCCAGAGGCTGTCGTTATGAGACAATTAAGGAGATGAAAAAGGCTGTGACGAAGGTCATTGACACGCTCACACAAGAGGACTTCCATGGGGCCTTCCAGAAGTTGTTGGGACGGTACAAGAAGTGCATTGCAGCCGGAGGAGATTACTTCGTAGGGGACTAGAGTTTCATGTGTGTAGTATCAATAAAAGTGCCCATACGAAAAAAGTCTGGAAACTTATTTAATGATCCTCGTATGTTAAAGATATGATTTCCAAATACATTTTGTCGATAACATTTTAAAACAAACCTGAGATCATTTTTTTTCGAACAGTTAAATGTTTCCAATCATTTCTATCTAATAGGAATAATTCAGTTTACTATTAATCATTCGTTCACACAAACATTTAATATCTTCAAGTATTGCTATATATCACTAACAATTCAATTAAACATCAGTCATTTGTTTCGACACAGATAAATGATCAAACAGTTCTATTTCAATCAATTCAGTTCAGTATAAGTACGCAGTTTCGTTGGATTTTTTTACACAGTTAAATGATCAAACAGTTCTATTTCAATCAATTCAGTTCACTATAAGTACGCAGTTTCGTTGTTTTTTTACACAGTAAAATGATCAAACAGTTCTATTTCAATCAATTCAGTTTAGCATACATACATAGTTTAAATGTCAAGCAGTTATATTTGACCAAAAGATAGGACCCTCTCAGATGCTACCACTCTGGACCAGAGTGGACCTGGAAGCGATGGCAATAAAGGGGTACTCAGCATTCCCCAAAGCTCCTGCCTCACCATCATGGCATTTCAATTAAACATCAGTCATTTGTTTACAAAGAATTAAATTGTTCTACATATGATTTGTAAGCCAGTAGTTTTACGGAAATAAACGAGTCAGTACTAATTTGTTTGGGCACAAAGATAATTACTGTTGCTCACAGTTAAATGGTTCCAAATATTGCTATCCAGCATAAATATTTTTGTTTGCGCACAGTTAAATGGTTTCAAGCATCGCTATTTAAAACTCACAATTAAATTTAGACACATAGTTTAAGATATTTCTAATCAACACTAATAATTCTGTTCAACATTACTCATTTGTCCGTATACAGTTAAATGGTTTTAAGTATTGCTATGGATCACTAACAATTCAGTTAAACATCAGTTTACAAAGAATTAAATGATCAAACGGTTCTATTTCTAACAATTCAATTTAGCATAACTAATTTGTTTGCACTCAGTTTAAATGTTCTATTTGACTCATAGACCTATCAGGTGCTTCCTCTCCCGGCCAGGAGCGATGGCAATAAAGGGGTACTCCGCATTCCCCAAAGCTCCAGCATTACTGGAGCCTAACAATCAGATTGTTTAGTGTTATATCCAGGACACTTGTTGGCCGGTGAAGGGGTCTTAGCCCATCTGCAGAGATGCAGTCGGTGTATTCTACAGCCCCAACTGACTTTGCCAAAAGAAATAAAGAAACGGAAGAAAAAAGAAAGCTTGACTACTCAAAGACTTTTTTCCCGCCAAACGATCACTACAAGATCGTTATAGCTAACGCTTCTTTCTCCCAAGTTTTTGGAGTTGACTTATCTAAGAAAGGTAACCTTTACCGAGGTTTTGACAAAAGACTGAAGATCTTTCACCAAAAAAATGAATATATGATGCTTTATATAAACAATCAAAACGGATAGTATTAGGAAGCATATATGACCAAACTCTACCCCAGGTTTTGGTTGCAGATTGTCATATATCAATGTATTTTAAAATCCCATTGAAGACGAATGTTAAATGATTTTTCTTTATTGCAACTGTTCACACTGATGACAGTTACGCAGCAAATATAGCCAACAATACAAACCAATAAAAAAAAACTGACAATAAGAATCTCTGCAATAGTGAGTAAGGGTCACTTTCCTCACTTTCCTTCCATTGATCGTTGTTGAGTTTTCACGCTAAACCAAATCTCCGAGATGTTCCCATAAAGATGTTCGGTGACATGACATCCGATGAATGAAAGGTTTATTCAGTATCGCCTTGCTTGCTATTTCTCCTCCACGGTCGATTTTCATCAAGATAGGCCTTAGCATCAACGACGGTCAAAATCCTCATTAAAAGCTTCGCCTAATACTGGAAGAAATCCTTTCCACTGGGCTTGCATCTTGAATCTTGAAAAGATAACCTCACAAACTATTCGCGGTATTGATTTTCTTCGAGATTGGTCATAAGTCTCCAACAGTTTTTCTGCTGAAATTTGTTAATGTCTGTGACTTTCTCAAATAATTCTTGTGAATCAATTGAACAATTCCTTATTACAAACGCATATTTAATGAGAAATCACACACACACACACACACACACACATATATATATATATATATATAAATGCCAACAGAGTCAGAAAGAATCTGCCTAGGTTTCACTTAACCGGATCATCGGAACCATTTTGTATGTCTTCTTTTGTTTGTTTGTCTTCTTTTGTTAGTTTTTTGTAACATTATTCATATTTTTAGTTTCTGTAATAGCATTTTATTTACACATTGTATCATCTATTTTTTCCACACCATCAGAATTATAGAATAGTAATAAAAATCAATGAAATAATAAGATAATATATAAATATATATATATATATATATATATATATATATATATATATATCCTCGGGAATGGAAGAAAGATAAGTTGTGAAAAGCAATTTGGTAGAATTATAATATTTTTATAATGACGTTTCTCCCAATACCAGCTTCGTAAGATAATCATATAGAAAAATAAAATTTTATAAAAAAATAAGGGGAATCTTACAACTGTCGATTTCTCGAACCTATTTACGAACACAGATCTTTGTGAGACATTATATATATATATATATATATATATATATGTGTGTGTGTGTGTGTGTGTGTGTGTGAGAGAGAGTGAAATAAATTTCCATACTAAAAAAAAAGGGTTCATTTTTGTGAAAAAAATCGGCTCAAGAAACTGTAATTTCCGTATCTATATTCTTATATTTATTAACCAATCGGCGCTTTCAGTGTCTTTATAAAATTTCTCCAAGATTTCGTAGACAACAATATTTGACTTGCCGCAAAAAATTGTTAAAAATACATCTTTAACTGATTAGAATCGTAGATAAATTAATATTTTTATCTAATTTCGAAACGACGTCAATCTAAGCGAAATAATTGGTTTCTCTTTTGTAGGTTTATAAGTTTTTTCTATAAATCTACTCTAAACTTTCAAATTTATTTCTTTTTAGTGAAAATCTAAAATTTTCTTCCTTCAAGCTCCTTTTAATTTCAACAATGCTTGATTATTTCTAAATTGAATAAAGATAGTATGTTTATTATTTATAGTGGAACGGATGTCATTAGGAATTAATCATAACCAAACTCTTCAGCACTGAAATTTGTCAACCGTATATATATATATATATATATATATATATAAGGTTGATACGAGGTGTTGAACCAGAATTAGGAATATTCTAGTATAATAATAAACTACTCTGTTATAAGACAAGATTAATTTTAATTCTAAAGAATAAACAACAAAATAAGAAGATAGATTTAAAAAAAAAAATATTTACTCAATATGGCCGTTAATTTTTTTTTTTTTTTTTCAGTTATTTTATCAGCACTCCTTCGAAACGATTTACATGCCTTCAAAATAAATTCTTCAGATATTTTATTCCATTCCTCCTCAAGAGCAGTCTTAAGCGAACCAATATTTGGATGGGGAGTTGCATTTGTTTTGATTTTTAAAACGCTCCATATAGCGTAATCGAAGGGGGTTAAATTCTGGGCTTAAATTCTGGGCTTAAATCTTATTTAATTGCTGTCCTCACAGTTTTCTCGTGGTCTTTTAATTCATTAGCGTGCTTTCTTATTGACGATGTGGGGCCCCTCTGAATCACCGTAACGAGAGCTGGTAAAGAATTCTTTTCATTTTTTTGTTCAATCATCTACTCCCTTTTTTTCTTTAAAAAACTCTTTTGCGGTAAAAAAAAAAAAAAAAAAAAAAGAAGATTTTTTTCTTTGTTTTGTAGACAGGGAAACTTTGGCTTGGTTTCAGCGTCAAGCAAATCATAGATTCTCTGTCGTTTCTTTTCTTGTTTACTGATAGTGGGCTGAATTTTAATTTTAAACATTTTGCTTGAATATTAGAGCTAATCAAGTAAATTTAGATTTATTGTTGTTTTTTTTTTTTTTGTCAAAAATTTAACACAGCAGACTAAAAAAAATTTTTTTTTAATTATTCCATCATTTGTTTCTGATTCATGTAAATGTACTAATACCTCCATTACAATCTTCCCTTGCTGATGTATTTTTCTAGATGTATCTGCTTACATGTTAGCGCATAAATAAACTTTCTCCTCTACATGGTAATACACTCACAGATCTTTAATACACAAAAAATATATCAACTAGATTTAGACAATTGCAAACTGCTACATTTAATTTCGGCGAAATCGATCCATGACATAACATATTTTGACTATCCGTCGAATTCTAGAAAGTGTACGTGGAAAAAACCTAGGGGCTATGATATTATTCGTCGACTTCTCCATACACAGAGGGAAGATGGAGCAAATACTACTCGCCAACGGCCTACCCAAAGAAACTGTCGTAGCCATGATGATACTATATAAAAACACGAAAGTAAAGTCCGCTCGCCGGATGGAGACACAGACTACTTCGACATTGTATCATGTGTACTGCAAAGAGACACATTAGCCCCATACCTTTTTATCATCTGCCTAGACTACGTACTCAGAAAGTCTATTGATATAATGAAAGATAATGATTTCAAAGTGGCAAAGAAAAGAAGCAGAAGATACTCCGCACAAACAATTACGGATCGGGACTACGCCGATGACATAGCGCTTCTGGCAAATATACCCGCCCAAGCCGAAACCCTGCAAGATAGAGTGGAATGAACAGCTGCTGGCATAGGCCTCCATATCAACGTAGAAAAGACGGAATACATGTGCTTTAATCAAAGAGGCGTAATTTCCACACTAAATGATAGTTCTTGGAAACTAGTAGATAAGTTCACCTACCTAGAAAACAGGGTCTCATCAACCGAGAATGACATCAACACGCGACTAGCAAAAGCATGGACAGCTAACGATAATCTATCGGTCTTATGGAAGTCAGACATGACTAATAAAATAAAACGCAGTTTTTTCCCAAGCAGCGGTTGTATCGATACTACAATAAGGATGCACTACGTGGACGCTAACTAAACATATGGAGAAAAAGCTTGACTGCAACTACACAAGAATGCTGCGAGCAACATTGAACAAGCCATGGAGGCAGCATTCTAAAAAGCAGTAGCTGTAAGGCCACCCACCACCCATCACGAAAACTATCCAAATTAGACGAACCAGTCATGCCGGACACTGTTTAAGAAATATGGACAAACTGATAAGCGTCACACTCCTGTGGACCCCTTAGTGTGGACGACCAAAAATAGAACGATCAGCAAAAGCCTATATATAACAGCTCTGTGCCGATACAGGATTTAATGGTTATCGTCGTAGGAAATGGACACGGTGACACGAGTTCAAATCCTGGACAAGACTGATTGCATTTCTCATAGCACTAATACCCTCAGGAAAGGTATGAATCCAATTATTCTCCATCCAGCTATGGGTAAATCGTAAGGCAGACAGTGTTCTTCAGCTTTGGTGAGGCAACTAGTCTAGGAGAAGGAAAACTCTGAATTCAAACCACTTAAACACCGCTTAAAATTGACCTGGTGTCATATTCTGCCTAAGCGATGGAGTTGGTAAATATGGATACAGGATGTAGCCTTGAAGACCTACCGGGAGCGATGGACGATAGGGACGGGTGGCAGGGAGGGTCAGGTAGATTTTTGCTACTGGAGCAGCATGATGATGATGATATTCAATACTTGAACCTTTCTTTTTGGCAATGTAAATATTGGAGAATATTTATGCAGCAGCCAATATTATCTTTTCTTACGGGAAAAAACTTTGTAACTTTTGTTTCTCAATTAAATTTTTCTCAAGTTAAAGAAATAAAATTTATTAAATTTGAATATCGATTCTTTATTAAATCACACACACACACACACACACACACACGCACACACACACACACACATATATATATATATATATATATATATATTATAAGAGTGTTGATTGTAACTAAATCACTTTGTGGTTATGTGTCGAACCAAGTGCAATATAATATAGAGATTGCTCAAATAGAGAGTGGGATAGAGCTATTATATAATAATAAATAATATATATATATATATATATATATATATAAAACACGCATCTATACGTAACTATAACACATACACACATACGCACACTCCTACATACACTCACACACTTACAACCACACACAAACAATATCCCAACGGTTTTTTGTCGGTATTTTTTCGTATTTTCGATTTTCAATTCATTCCATCTTCTTAACTGCCTGATGATTATTGTTTTGCCAAAAACTCCATGAAACCCAGGGTCGCAGACTATTTTCCATGGATTAAATATATATATATCTATCTAATATATATTCATTATTTATTATATATATATATATATATATATATATATATATATATATATATATATATATATATAAGCTTTCGTTCTTGTGACATCTCGTTTTATATCGGTGAATATTCTCAGTAGAAACATCTCTACGATTTCATTGATAATTTCCCGCGACCAAATAAAAGAACAAGTATGTTGAATCTCCTCTTCAACAGAAAAATCGGCGTCTATCTCTTCAAAAACCTGAAAACAACTCGACAAGAAGGAAAAACGAAATTGACAAAGACAAAAATAGAAAGAAAATCGATAATGAATGAAAAAGATGGTGACGAAATGACAGAAGAAGAAGAAGAAGAAGAAGAAGAAGAAGAAGAAGAAGAAGAAAATAACTAAAGGCAGTAAAAAAGGAAGAAAATACAAAGAAAGAAAGTAGAAAGAAAGAAAGAAGAAGAAGAAGAAGAAGAAATTTCAGATCAAAAAGAAGAAGGAATGGCAAGAAGAAATTGATTGACACGAAGAAGGAAAGGAAAAAGGAATGAAATAAAGAAGAAGAAGAAGAAGAAGAAGAAGAAGAAGAAGAAGAAGAAGAAGAAGAACAACAACAACAACAACAACAACAACAACAACAAGAGGTAGAGAGATAGAAGAAAATGAAAAAAATGTTCAGAAGGAAAAAAATGATTAACACAATGATGAAAAGGAAAAAAGAAGAAATAAATCATGAAGAAGAAGAAGAAGAAGAAGAAGAAGAAGAAGAAGAAGAAGAAGAAGAAGAAGAAGAAGAAATACTGGAAAGATCTAACAGATAGGAAAGAACGGATTTAGAAAAAAAAAAGAAAAAGGAAATGAATCGATTAAACTCTCGAAGAATAAAAAGAAGAAGAAAAAGCTTCCAGAGGAAAATGAAATCAAGCAATAATAATAAAAAAAACGGAAAAACATAAAAGAGAAAAATGAAGGAATTTTAAAATGATTTTTTTTTTTCACTTTGGGTTTCAAGTATTGTTATCTAACATTAATAATTCTATTTAATATTAATCAATTATTTGCACACTTGTGCAGCATGTTTTGATCAGCCCATCCCTTTCCAGGTCTATAACAGGTTTCAATTCAGAATTTACCTCCCGGTTGCCACATCAAAGTTGAAGATCAAGTCTACCCTACTACTTACCCATAACTTGGAGAATAGTTAGACGGATACTTTTTCTCAATAATGTTCGTGCGCTGCGAAATGCAAATTGTCTAGTCTAGGACTGGAACTGGGGTAGCTAGGTCCTCTTATAATAACCGTTACGCTACCAGCGTCTCCTTTCTTTTTCTTACCCAATCGGCTGGGGCTGTAGAATACACCGACTGCATCTCTAAAGGTGTAAAACTTCCAACCAACGAGTGTCCTGGAATGACACTAAACAATCTGATAGTGAGGTTCCAGTAATGCTGGAGCTTTGGGGAATGCAGAGTACACCTTTGTTGTCATCGCTCCAAGGTCCACTCTTGTCCGGAGTAGTAGCACCTGAGAGGGTCCTATTTATGGGACAAATCGAACTAAACTGTATGTTTATGCTAGATTGAATTGTTTGAAATAGAACTGTTTATATGTATAAAATGGATCTGGAATTAAATAACCTACAATGGTTAATATACCATAAAACCAAACCATACTGATTGTTACATAGCAATACTTGAAACCCATTACCTGTGTGCAAACAAATGATTAATATTAAATAGAATTATTAGTGTTAGATAGAAATACTTGAAACCATTTAACTATGTGCAAACAAATGATTAATATTAAATAGAATTATTAGTGTGAGATAGAAATACCTGAAACCATTTAACTGTGTGCAAACAAAGGATTAATATTAAATAGAATTATTAGTGTTAGATAGAAATACTTGAAACCATTTAACTGTGTGCAAACAAATGATTAATATCAAATAGAATTATTAGTGTTAGATAGAAATACTTGAAACCATTTAACTGTGTGCAAACAAAGGATTAATATTAAATAGAATTATTAGTGTTAGATAGAAATACTTGAAACCATTTAACTGTGTGCAAACAAAGGATTAATATTAAATAGAATTATTAGTGTTAGATAGAAATACTTGAAACTATTTAACTGTCTGCAGAAATGAGCAGTGGCTTGTTTAAAAATGATATTTCAAAATGTGAATACAAATCATATATTTTTTTTTGTAAATGTATGAATAGGATTTAGTATTAAATAACCTACAAGGGTTGGTATGCCATAAAACCCGGCGAAACTACATCCTTCATCCTTAAATAAAGCGTACATCTTCTCGAAAATTTGGATGAAAAAAAAAATAAATAAATGAATGAATGAATAAATGTAAAAATGAATGAATGAAACTTTCGGAAAGACATTAATTTTAATTTAACATCATCAAAAATATCTATTCATTTTTTTTTTCCCAATAAAAATTGAATAAAAAAAAACAGTGAATGTGAAAAAAAGGGAAGAGGTTAATCAAAACGCAGTTGGTTTTTGTATTTTTTTGTTTTTTGCTTTTGTGTGTGTGTGTGTGTGTGTGTGTGTGTGTGTGTGTGTGTGTTTTCGGGAAGACGAATCAGAAAAATGCGAGAAAATTTTGGATGGAAAATAGAGAAGTCACCAAGAAACAGATTTAGATTTGGGATGCCGAAGTAAATTAAAAGAATAAGATCGTTAGATATAACCAAAATGATAGGAAGAAAATGATCTTCTTTTTTAAAGAAGAAAAAAAAAGCTATCCAAAAATAAACCACTCTCTCTTTTTCTTTCTTTCTTTCTTTTTTTTCTTTTTAATTCATTTTTCAGACAGAGCCTACTAGAAAAAAAATCCGTCCAAAGTCTGCCATTTACTGCTAATCGGAAAGCAACGAATTTATTTTTATTCCATTCATTGACAGAAAAAAAAATTTCTTCTCCTTTTTCTTTCTTTTGCGCATGCGCAAAGATGGCGACCCTCTGATCTAAATTATTTGATTTGGGTATTGTCGATTTTTCTTTTTTTTTTCTTTTTTCTTTTTCTTTTTATTTATTTATTTTTTTAATTTTATCCAGGTTGTTTTCTCTGTTGGGAAACAGAATCTGTAATGTCCTGCCACACGAAGGAGGTTCGTATTTTTCCTCTTGACATCATAATTCGGACGAACAGGTAATATCGACAGCTGCGTGCATCACCCACAGGTTAGAAGGATTGACTCCAGTAGAGCCCCCCACTATCCGCAAAAAAATATTGATTAATCACGGCATACACTTTCAAAAAAACCAAAACTCGACACTTACGATTCATTTCCAGTAGGGCGCATACCGTGGTGATCATCTCGCAGTTGTATTGAGATATATACACTCTTACGAGAATTCTTGCAAAACTGTATCCGTGTCAGAACTACTGTATAGTTGTACCACGTGGACGTTAATAAAACGTCTGGTGAGAAAGCAAGAACGCTGAGTGTCGTTTTGAACTAATCCTAGAAGTAGCACTTACAAAAGAGCACATGTACGGCCACTTACTTCCCATCTCACAGACCATTCAACTAAGATATGCTTGGCACTGCTAGAGAAGTGAGGAAAGGATGGACTACTACATATGGACATACCAGTGTCGACCGACTGGCGAAAACTTGAATTCACCAGTTCTGTGCAGAATCTAGATGCGATTTGCAAAGTGTGATAGGGACGAATAGCGAGCGAGGGTTAAGGGAATCTGTGTTGTCGGCATCCCTTGATGATGATACTGCTGATAGTAGCTGGTTGGTTTTTTGACATCAACTGTAGAGCCAAGTTAGCTTGGGCTGCAGAGGGATAAGACCCACCCACCAAAGAGTGCCATGGATCTTATACAAAATAATCTGATGGCGAGATTTCAATCCTGGAGCTTTGGGAAATGTAGAGTACCCTTTCATTGCCATCATTCCCAGGTCCACTTTGACCCTGAATGATAACACCTGATGGGGTTCTATATATGGGTCAAATAGAACTATCCAACACTTAACTTTGTACCACAACAACCACAATAAACTCTTCCAAATTCAGCCAACCTTGGGAGAATGGAGACCAGCATCGAGAAAATCAAGAAGAGAACAAGTCGTTATATCCCGATTGCGAATTGGTATAACCAGGCTTACTCACTCTTTCATACTGAAACAGGAACCACAACCACAGTGTTTGACCTGCCAGACAACTTGCACGATTAAACACATTCTTATAGAATGCAGAGCTTTCGCTGTTATCAGAAAGCGACTTTTAAAGTAAAGAGCTTAACCGATCTGTTCGAGAACGTCAAAATAGATGACATTCTGTCCTTCTTGAGAGAGACAGAGTTGTACCAAAAAATATGACGAATTAAAACTAGTTAATCTTGTGCAACCAAATGAAATCCTGCTTATAGAAAATTTTACTTACCTAAGTATTCGTTTAGAAATCTTTGGTTGGATGTATATATATATATATATAGAGAGAGAGAGAGAGAGAGAGAGAATTTGGCGTTAAATAACCTACGAGGGTTGATACGCCATAAAACCCAAACGACCAAACAACCAACCAACTGTGTACCAACAAAAGACTTACGCTTAGTTGAATGGTTAGAAATAGAACTGTTTGATCATTTAACTGCGTGTAAAGAAATGATTGATGTTTAATTGAATTGTTAGTGATGCATAGCAATACTTGAAACAATTTATCTGTGTGCTAACGAAAGAGTAACGTTGAATAGAATTATTAGTGTTGATTAGAAATACTTGAAACTCTTTAACTATGTGCCGAAATTGAATGGTTTGTGTTTAAAACATTTAATAGTGAACAAATAAAACTATTTATACTAGATAGCAATATGTGAAAACATTTCAGTGAGTGCAAACAAATATTTAATCCTAAATAGAACTATTTGTGTTAGAATATTTGGAACCATTTAACTGTGTGCAAACAATAGTAATCTTTGCCAGAATGAATTTTAAAATAAACTTACTTACAAACTATGGAATTACAAATCATATGTAGAACCATTTAACTGTTTGTAAACAAATTGTACCATAGCCATGATATGGCTATGTGTGAAACGTACATCGAATGTCCATAAAGATAGAACATAGGAATCTCGAAACACGAAAAACACTTGACGACTTCTTTGTTCAGGTACGAAAGTTTTTATCACCTTTGAGTTTAAAGGTTCTTCGACATAAGGAGAGAGAGGGACAATCTTTCTATTCTGGCTCTTTCATCTGCACCCCGCGCAACACGTGTGGCACCCGCCACAAAGGTCCCCGCGAGCAAGACCAACCGTCTTCTCCCGAGGCAGGTCTCATCTCAACTCACTGACTTTTTCAAAATCTCCAAAAATCCTCCGCGCGCTTCCGGTGCGTGACGTCATTCGCACTCGCTAGCCTCCGTTTCCCATCTAGGCTATTGTGACATCTCTGAGTGACACGTCCGCTCCGCCCGCGCACGTCCGAACACCTATGTCAAAGTTGCACCTAAGTAACCTATGCATTGAGCCGAAAGGTTCTCTGCTTAACTAAACCCAAAGGCATAAAACCGAAATCCCTCGGCCATTATATTACAAAATAAGCTCCGACTCGTTTTAAAATGTTATCTACAAACTATGCTGTTACAAAATCATATATCGTAATATGTATAAAGAGTTTTGCCATTAAATAATGCATCATTAAGGGTTGATATGTCATAAAACCCAAGCAGACCAAACTAAACTTCAACAGAAATTATATGTTCATTATCTGATACTTATTTTGGTCCTGTAAGAAAAGATAAAATCTTACCTTTGAAAGCGCGTTTACAGAAGAGACAAAAAGTGACAGGACAGAAGTTAAGCAGAGCCGTGTCTGCTTAGTTGTTAGATGGGTGACCACTTTGAAATAGCAGGTACTGCTTGCTACCTGTGTGACAGGAAAAGTAAATGACGAATAAAAATCGAATAGATGACTTTCTTGTCCCGAAAAAAGCCTTCTTTTTCTAATGTGTCATTGAAATGAGCCAATTACCCACTGAATTATCACATAATCATACTTTCGTTTTGGTTCCATTAATTCCTGATAAGGTAAATGATACGCAGGAAATGGTTTTTCCTCTAAAAGACTTCTTTTTATGGATGCACTACTTGGACGCTGACTAAACGGTTGGAGAAGAAGCTCGACGACAATTATACAAGAATGTTGCGAGTAATATTGAACAGGTCCTGGCAGCAACATCCCACACGGCGCCAACTGTACGGCCACCTACCACCTATCACGAAAACTATACAAGCTAGACGAACCAGACATGCCGGACACTGCTGGAGAATCAAAGACGAGATCGTAAGTGATGTGCTCCTGTGGACCCCCGCATATGGCCAATCAAAAGCAGGACGACCAGCTCGAACATTCATACAGCAGCTCTGTGATGATACGGGATGTAACCCCGAAGACCTGCCGAAGGCGATGAATGATAGGGAGACGTGGAGAGAGAGGGTCAAGGACATCCGTGCTAGCCGCACGTCATGATGATGATGATTGAGAGATATTGAAGGTTCCTCAGGATCTAACAACGATTTTCGGACCACAGAGTAGAACTAAAAAGATAGCCTTTCAAGACCAGCAAATACATGAATTTTCCAAGGAATTAAAAAAAAAAACTTCCGAAAAATGTAGATAATGGTGATATCAGTTGCGATGCTTGTACATAGAACGGTCGCCAAAGATTTAGAAAAAAGAATTGAATAATTGGTAATCAGAGGAAGAATCGAGACCATCCTGACCACAACATTGTTAAAACCAACAAGAACACTCAGGAAAGTCCTGGAGACCTGAGGAGACTAGTTGTCACTCCGTCTATCGAGAAAGACGACCTGATAACAGTGATAAGAAAGACTCGTAAAGAGGAAAAAAACATGAAAACTTGAAGAGTGGAATTGGCAGCAGGAGGAACAAGCTTAGCTGAAGCAAAGATCCAAAGAGGTATATTCCAAGGAGATGCACTATCACCATTACTATTTATAATTTCCATGATGCTACTTAACTACATACTCAGAAAATGCACAGCTGAGTATAAACTTGATAAATCACAGGAAAAGATCAATCACCTAATGTACATGGATTTACATCAGGCTTTGGTATTAAATAACCTATAAGGGTTAATATGCCATTAAACAAAGAAACCAAACCAATCATTTGTTTGCACACAGTTGAATGGTTTCAAGCATTGCAATATAGTATTAGTCACAATTTAACATCAGTTATTTGTTTTCACAGTTTAGAGGTAATTTCATTTTAAATAAACTAGAACTCCTTTCTTCGCAAAGTGGTATTGTTATTGTTTCTACACAGTTAAATGGTTTTAATTATTGTTATCTAACACTAATAATTCTATTCAATATTAATCATTTGTTTGCAGACAGTGAAGTGGTTACAAGTATTGCTATTCAACACTAATTATTTCATTGAAGACTATTTATTTGTACCAAGTCAAATGATTCCATGTATTGCTATATTATACCAATATTTCAATTTAGGCACACAGTTAAAGAGTTTCAAGTATTTCTAATCAACACTAATAATTCTATTCAATATGACTCATTCATTTGCACTCACTAAAATGTTTCCAAGTATTGCTAGGTATTACGAACAATTTAATTAAATATCTGTCATTCTTTTACACACAGTTAAATGATCAAACAGTTCTATTTCTAACAAATAAATTTAGTATAAGTCATTTGTTTGCAATTTAAATAACCGACAGTTGTATTTGACGCATAGATAGGACGCTATCTAGTGCTACCACTGCAAGCCTGAGTGGACTTTGGAGAAATCGCAATGAAGGGATATTCCACATTCCTCAGTGCTCTTGGACTGGAGCGTCGCCATTAGATTTTTTTCTGTCATATCCGACTTGTGCAAGGACATTCGTCGAAGGAAGTGGACACGGTGACTGAAGTTCAAAATCTGGACGAGTCTGTTTACATTTCAAATAGCACTAATACTTTTGGGAAAGGCATGAATCCAACGATTCTCTTTCCAACTATGGGGATATAGCACGTTAAAATTGGACATTTTACTTTGGTTCGGCAACCAATCATGGAGAAGAAAAACCCTGAATTCAACCAGTTAAACTCCGATGAAAAATTAACCTTGTGTCACATTCTGCTCGTACGGAGGGATATATATATATATGTATATATATATATATATATATATATATCCCTCCGTACTCTGGTGAATGAATTTTCGGCTGCTGCTCGCATATTGCAAAGCTCTTCGAAAAAATTGAGCACTCTGGTAGCCGACAGGGTATAAAAATGTAAACAAACGGCTGCTGCTGTTGCTACATAAATACCTTAACAATTCCCTTGGCCAAACGTAGTACGCTTGTTGGCCGAGCGGTCTGAGACTTAGTCTAACGTAAAGTTGGATGGGTTTCGATCCCGGCTTCGAGCGTCCTACGTGTCTAGCCACACTGAAGAGTTCAGATAGAACGAAACAGTTTGTCTGTGGATGACAATATATATATATATATATATATATATATCCCTCCGTACGTGCAGAATGCGACACTGAAGAGTTCTGATAGAACGAAACAGGTCTGTCTGTGGATGACAATATATATATATAAGGAACTGTTTTCACTAAAACCCGGGTTCTAATCTTTGGTCACTGCTTGACTTCTTTAAAACGGTTCTACGTATTAAACACTTATATTAGGACTCACTCTATCGTCCTTTTTTCTTTTTGCTTTTTCCGACGACTTTTTTTTTCTCAATATTTATAAGGAAAAATGCGTTATCGATGGAGCAAACACTTCTAGCTTATGATCTACCTAAAGAAACTGTTACCGCCATATTGATTGATGCTTTATAGAAACACGAAAATAAAGGTCCGCTCACCTGATGGAGACGCCGACTTCTTCGACATTGTTGCTGGGGTCCTTCAAGGAGATACATTAGCATTCTATCTATTTATAATCTGCCTAAACTACGCACTTCGAACGTCGATAGATTTAATTAAAGAAAATGGCTTTACACTTTAAAAAAAAGCAAGAAGCAGACGATACCCCGCTGAAACTATAATAGATGCAAACTATACAGATATCATACTGCTTCTTGTAAACACACTTGCCTAATCTGAATCCCTGCACCATTACCTGAAAATGTCAGCAGGAGACTATGGTCTCTACGTGAACGCAAACAAAATATAGTATATCTGTTTTAATCTAAATGGTGATTCACGTTCTTAAGTAGCAGCTTCTCATCTACTGAAAGTGATGTCAGTGTTCGTCTATTAAAGGCGTGGACAGCTATCAATAGGCTATCGATCATACAGAAGTCAGATCTATGCAATTGAATAAAGCGGGATTTCTTCAAAGCAAAGGTTGTGTCAATACTACTGCAAGGATGCACCACATGGACGCTGAATAAACGCCTTGAGAAAAAGCTTGATAGGAATTGCACTATGAATGTTAAGAGTAATATTAAACAAATGCTGGAAGCAACATCCCACGAAATAAGAGGTGTAAAGCCACTTAACGTCTTGACACTAAAACATCCAAGACAAACAAGACATGCTGGAAACTGCTGGAGAAGCAAAGACGAACTCATAAACGACATTCTTCAGTAGAACCCTACAGATCGATGTGCCAGTGTAAAGCCACTTAACGTCTTGACACTAAAACATCCAAGACAAACAAGACATGCTGGAAACTGCTGGAGAAGCAAAGACGAACTCATAAACGACATTCTTCAGTAGAACCCTACAGATCGATGTGCCAGTGTAAAGCCACTTAACGTCTTGACACTAAAACATCCAAGACAAACAAGACATGCTGGAAACTGCTGGAGAAGCAAAGACGAACTCATAAACGACATTCTTCAGTAGAACCCTACAGATCGATGTGCCAGTGTAAAGCCACTTAACGTCTTGACACTAAAACATCCAAGACAAACAAGACATGCTGGAAACTGCTGGAGAAGCAAGGACGAACTCATAAACGACGTTCTTCTATGGACCCCTACATGACCACTTACCTCCCATCTCACAAAAACCATCTATGTAAGAGGAACACGGCATACGGACAACTGCCGGAGAAGCAAAGACGAACTCATAAACGACATTCTTCAGTAGAACCCTACAGATCGATGTGCCAGTGTAAAGCCACTTAACGTCTTGACACTAAAACATCCAAGACAAACAAGACATGCTGGAAACTGCTGGAGAAGCAAGGACGAACTCATAAACGACGTTCTTCTATGGACCCCTACATGACCACTTACCTCCCATCTCACAAAAACCATCTATGTAAGAGGAACACGGCATACGGACAACTGCCGGAGAAGCAAAGACGAACTCATAAACGACATTCTTCAGTAGAACCCTACAGATCGATGTGCCAGTGTAAAGCCACTTAACGTCTTGACACTAAAACATCCAAGACAAACAAGACATGCTGGAAACTGCTGGAGAAGCAAGGACGAACTCATAAACGACGTTCTTCTATGGACCCCTACATGACCACTTACCTCCCATCTCACAAAAACCATCTATGTAAGAGGAACACGGCATACGGACAACTGCCGGAGAAGTAAAGACGAACTCATAAACGACATTCTTCAGTAGAACCCTACAGATCGATGTGCCAGTGTCGGTCGACTAGCAAGAACTCACCAACAACAGTTCTGCGCAGACACTGGGTGCAGACTATAAGACCTATCGGGACCGATGGATGATTGGAACGGATGAAAAAAGAGGGAACCAGGGAAATCAGTGTTTGATGTATGACTTGATAATATATATATATATATATATATTGTCATCTAGACAGACTATTTCGTTGTGTCACAACTCTTCAGTGTGGCTAGACACGCAGGACGCTTCAAGCTGGGATCGAAGCCCGTCTAACGTTACACTAGACAGTATCTTACCGCTCAGACACACACACACAAACACACACACACAAACACATATATATATATATATATAAGTAAAGTTGCCGACCGTAGTCGAGGGTGACCCGAAGGCTCCTTTTCGATAGCTACTACACCGAGGCGTAGGGGAGGGCGCTACTCCTTTCACTGGATTTCTCCACTTTACCCTTGATCCTTACCTTATAATGCTGAGTGCTAAGCAAGGTATCATCAAGTACCATTTTTTGAGTCTTTGGTATGACTTGACGTGGGATTGAACCCAGGTCTCCCAGGCCATTGGCGAACACTCTAACCATTATGCCAATGTCTATATATATATATATTAGAGATATATATTTAATTCATGGAATTTAGACTACGTCCCCTGGGTTTCATGTATTTTTTTGTTAAACAACAATCAAAAGGCAGTTTAAAAAAATGAAATAAATCGAAAATCGAAAAAATACAGTAAAAAATCCGTTCGGATTTTGTAGGAATCTTTACGAGTGATTGTAAGAGTGTGAGTATGTGTGCGGATGCTTGAGTGGGTTATAGTTGCGTAATATTGTCTGTATGTGTGGGTGTAAGTGAAGGTACAAACGCAGCGCGTTGTTTTAACCGGATATAAATTCGTCGGTGTATCTTATTTTTTGCTACATTATTTTATTATATATATATATATATATATATATATATATATATATATATATATAGAGAGAGAGAGAGAGAGGAGTGTAGAGTCACCGGTGTGTTGCAAAATTCCTTTCATCACAACACAGACATCCATTAAACGACCATTAATTAAAAATCATTAAATCTTTACAAATTGAAGCATTGTCAATCATCATTAATAGTTGATTAGTGTTTTCAGGGTAAGAAACTATAGGCTCCAGTTCTTAAGATCTTGAGGCTATAAAGTCACCTATTCATTGCCATTACACCCAGATTATGTCTGACCCAAAATGGCAGCACTTATTAAGAGCTAATCCCGTGGTCTAAGAAGATCCATTTAAAGATAATGTTTAAAATCATTGTGGATTTTATTATTATATAAGAACTTATAGCATTGATATTGCAACTAAGTATGAAGTGTTTATTTGTTTAAAAAGATTTTGGACTTTATTAATATATTAACTCTTTGGTTATCAATTTAAAATGGTCGTGAACTTCATTTATAAGTAGACTTTATTGATATAATGTTTAAATTTATAGTGAACTCTATTCATACAATGTTTAAATCTAATGTGAACTTTATTCATACAATGTTTAAATTTATTGCGAACTTTATTCATACAATATTCAAATCGATTGTGAACTTTATTCATACAATGTTTAAATTTATTGCAAACTTTATTGATGCAATGTTTAAATTTATTGCGAACTTTATTCATACAATGCTTTAATTCACTGCGAACTTTATTCATACAATGTTTAACTGTGTCCTCTGGAAAGAGTACGGATGTAACTTGCAAAACACATTTAGGTTTTTGGCCTCGCAATTACCATGACTAGTTGATTTGGCGTCACTTGTTTGCAATATGAACTGGTCGAGTTATACCAAAGACTCAAAAGATGGTTCTTGCTAAACACTCAGCTTTATAAGGTAAGGATCAAGGGTAAAGTGGAGCAATCAAGGGAAAGGAGTAGAGCCCTCCAACACACGTTGGTGTAGTAGCTATAGAAAAAGGAGCCTTCGGGTCACCAAATGTACTTTACTTACTTATTATAATTTCCTGACGACAAACAATCCCTTTCTTCTTTATTTTAGCAAGGTCCGCTGAGGCTGGAGAATACGACGACTGCATCTCAGCAAAGCAGTAAGACCCCTTCCCACAAACAAACTAGTTTAGCATAAGAACACTGTTTAATTCTAATTGACCCATAAATAGGACCCTATCAGGTGCTACCACTCCGAGCCAGAGTGGACATGGGAGTGATGGCAATAAAGAGGTACTCCGCATTCCTCAAAGCCTCAGCATTACTGGAGCCTCGCCATCAGATTGTTTTAGTGCCATATCTAGGACACTCATAGACGAAGCCTTACTTCTCCACAAAGATACAGTCGGTATATTCTAGAGCCCCCAACCGACTGGGCAAATATTATATATTGGAAAATTGCTTTTAATAGTGTACTCATATTGAAATATTTCAAAACTGATATAAAATATTAAAAAGAAAGCCTTTTATTCGATTATGTTTTATCAGAGAATTTTGTCCATAATAATTTTTCCCCTTCCCACCTCTTTGTATCCCCACCGGCTACTATTCAAATCTTGAATTCTTCACAGATATTAGCGACTAAATTCTCTGATGAGACGTAATCGAAATAAAGGGTCCCGTTTTAAGACATCTTTAAAAATTTTAGATCGTTTTAAAAAAAATTTAATATAAAAACGCTATTAAAAGAATTTCCCAATTTTGTACGTATCGCAATATATATATATATATATATATATATATATATATATATATTGTCTTCCACAGACAGACTGTTTCGTTGTATTATAACTCTTCAGAGTGGCTAGACACGCAGAACGATTCAAGCTGGGATCAAACTTTACATTAGACATGGTACCTAACCGCTCAGCCATTTTGACGGCACACGTCAGCTCAGGAATTATAACGCATTTGTATTAGCTTTCGATTGTTTACATTTTGCGCAATCGGATAGCAGAGTGCTCAATTCGTTAGAAGAGCTCATTCATGAGTGTGTAATGTTTGGATCTGTATCAAAACATTTGACGTCGGCAAATAATTCAACTATAAACACGATCATCCTCTCGGAGTCCTTGCCTTTATCGTATTTGTAAATATATAAAAGAGTGTAAGGTTATCACAATCTTGCTTAGTGGGTTAGTAGCGGACCAAATGCCGTTTAAGTTGAAAAGTGCCCAATATCTGTGATAGAGCTATCATATAATAATGAATATATATACATATATATATATATATATATATGCAGTAGCGAACATAAAGATCAGAACGATTTTAAGAAAAAGTCTAAACTTTTTATTTTAAAGCTTCATAGAACATTTTATCAATATAAAATTTATTATATATAATAAATATAATATAATATTTATTATATATAATAATGAATATATATATATATATATATATATATATATATATGCAGTAGCGAAAATAAAGATCAGAACGATGTGAAGAAAAAGTCTAAACTTTTTATTTTAAAGCTTCATTGAACATTTTATCAAGGAAAAATAAGGATATAAAAGGTATTATATATTTCCTAAATATAAAACTCATTAAAATTATTTTGATAAAGTTATAAGAATAATCATATTACATTCGAAAAAATAGATGATCAAAAATATCAGAAGGATTAATAAATCCGATTTCTTCGCCATGTTTGCAATGCAAAAGCCGGTGAAGAGCCGATGTAATTTAGTAAAAAATCCTATTTTATATTCTTACTATAAAAAATTTTCAATTACACAAAATAACTATTAAATTTTACGGATTTATTTAATCGTTATGATTTTTTAATATATTAAAATACATGTATAAAAATTAATATATTTATTTATCTATTACATATATATATATATATATATATATATATATAATTATATGTCATTCAATAAATTAGTTGAGGAGTTGGCAATAGGAAACACTATTTTAATCGTAACTTTTCCAAGGACACCAATAATGAAGAATCTTTTCATGCCCCAGAAAACTGTTAGCTGTACCTATTTTGTTGACCCCTGCATCATGAACCTTTTCTTTGCCGGAGAGTCATTGTGTTTCCACTCCATGGCTGTTTGGTTTTCTTACATAAGTTTGTTGTGGTAAACCCATGTCTACACCATTTGTAAGGATTTGAGTGGAAGGAAACATATTTCTCCGGATATATCACACATATTTCGGTAAATCTCACATGGTTTGCAGTTCTCAGCTACCAAAGAAAAAAAAATTATGACTCAGCTCCGATGATGAGTGAAACATTTCTTTTAATTTGCAAGCATTTTGAATAGCCTTAAAATGTACTTATTTGAGAATAAAAAACGATTTGCTAAAAATCTACAACAAATTTTACATTTATGGAAAAAATATGAAAATTTTAAAAAATTATTTTCCTTTATTTTAAAAAAGAATTCTCTTTTTTAAAGAATGACTCTTATATATATATATATAAGGTGTCCAATATTTGGATATAGAATATATAAAGGATTTCATATAAATCTATTGGAGTACTCGAATGTACTGACTGATACAGGTTGGAACGATAAAATTGTCGCCCTAGAGAAGACGACATGATTCCATTTTCGTTTAATGAAAACCGGTTTTCTTTTTTTGTTGCAGATCATCTACTAGTTGGCCAGTTGTGTACAAATCCCAAGAGCGATAGAAGCCTTCTATCATGTCTGAGAGTGACACAATGTTCAACGAGCGAGATCGGAGATGTGCCGCTGTACCACTCATGCCCTCTACCAATCCAAGTTATGACAACAAGACCATTGCCAGCACCCTCAAAATGCAAATCTGGATTGCCACGAATAACAGGAACGTGCCCGGGGTGATGAAAACAAAGTTTCCAGCTACGGTTAGGGTCTTTTGTGTAGTTTCAAGTGAGGGCCATATCATGCCACCTCACATCTTCGAAGTCGGCTTGAAAGTCAACACCAAAGTGCACCTGGATGTGCTGAAGAGTGTGGGGAACCCCAGGTGCAATTAGGTAGCCTGTCCCAGACCCTGGGTGTGGCAGCAGGACTCGGCGCCGGCCCACAAGTCCAAAGAGACCCAAGCTTGGTTTCAGAAGGAGTGCTACCACTTTGTACCCTTTTCTCACTGGCTCCCCTCCTTCCCCGACCTGAACCCACCGGACTACTTCGTTTGGTCATACGTTGAGAACAACACCAACATGACCTCCCAGAGCACCAAAGCCAGCCTGATCACCGCCATCCGCCGAGTGTTCGCCGAGCTCCCTTCGGCGCTTGTGGAAAAGGCATGTACCCAGTTCCGGATCCGTATCGAGGCGTATCGAGGCGGCGATTGAGGCTGAAGACGGCTTCATTGAATAGATGTCAGCTTTACTACATAATCAAGTTACCTGAATTGATTTTTTCGATAAAAGTTTTAAAATAAAGCTGTAGTGTTGTTTTCTTTAGGACGACCATTTTATCGTTCCACCCTGTATAAGAAGACTTACATACAGAGCGTGTATGTCATCTGATGCGGTGATTCTTTGTTGAAATAAATTTATGGTGGTTGTCCATCGGATCCGATGATGTTTGTGTTCTACAACTCATCTATGAACACGGAGGTGGCCCCGAGCCCCAGCCCAGAGGCACAGAGTCTTGAACTGTGGGGTCACTTGAAGTCAGTTTTTTGTGATCACTGCCGAGGCTGCTCTGTGGTGTCTCTCTCTGGCAGCAGTGAGTTTTTGGCATCGAGCCTCTTCAAAGTTGGCAGCAGCTCTGTGAACCGAGCCTGACCCAAATTTTAGATTCGTCACACATCTCTCACCGTTACATGGGCCTTAACTTCTATTTCTTATATATATATATATATATATATATATATAAAATTGAAGTTAGAAATGAAAAAAATCCTCCAAATACTAATTTCATAAATATTTTTTTCATATTTCTACATTTACACTCACACACACACACACACACACACACACATATATATATATAGAGAGAGAGTGAGAGAAAGATCAAATGACTGATAGAAATAGATACGGACAGACTGAGATAAATATTTTCCGTTCTGGTTCTCTTGTTTAATGGTATATCAACCGTCGAGGTTTATTTAACGCTAAAGAACAACAATGATACTATTTAACCCATTGCTTGGGGGATGAGAAGGTTCATGCCTTTCCCAAGACTATTAGTCCGAAAGTGAACGTAAAAGCGTAACAGGCGTTCGAACTCGCTTACTATTTAATTTTTTGCCTTCTTTCTTCGGTTTGTTTAATAGCATATTAACCTCTATGGGTTTTCTTCTAGAAAAACAGGAGAGCTAGAAGGAAAAGGGGTTCATGCCTTTTTCAAGGGTAATTGTCCGAAAGCGAAGTGTAGACATTTTATCGGTATATGGGTTTATTGAATAGGGCGCCGACATTTCGGGGTCAATATTGGGCCAATTTTGTATTGTCTTTCTTTTACTGCTGGTTAGCTTTTGTGTTCGGTAAAAATCTGTGTGTGGCAGAGGAGCTTTGATCTGATTAGCTGGAGTCTATGGAGGGCGGTGCTGTTACCCTTGGTGTTACCCGCCGAAATCAACCGTAGTCAGTTGTAAACAGGAGGCTTTAGAATTAGGCCACAAGAATTTAGTCTACTTGAAGGATTTAAGGGGGTGTCCACGTGGTGTAATGGTTAAAGCGACGGACTGCGGAATCGTAGTAAGCGAGTTCGTATTCCAGTCGCGCTACTACGTTCACTCTCGGACAAATACCCCAGGGAAAGGTATGAACCCCATCATCTTCCCTTATGGGTTAGATAGTACCACTACTGTTCTTCTAGGAGAATGGCTTTGGCGTTAAATAACCTACTAAAGTTGATATTCCATTAAACAAAGAAACCAATCCAAACCTAAAAGGATTTAGTGTGTCTTTTAGAATTCCAGAAGGGAATTCAAAAAGGGATTGAGAGCCAAAAAAAAAAAAAAGAAAAAACCTGAGAAGAATTTAAATCCACTTGAAGGATTTTCTATTACATTCAGAATTCCAAAAAGAAGTTCAAATTTAGCACAAGCTGAAAAAGAAGGGAAAAGAAAGAAAGAAATCGAAGGAAATAGTTTTCTACATCTCAAGCCCAAAAGGTGAGAAAAGAAAGAAAGAAGCCGAAAAAAGTAAGTTTCTACCACATAGATTTATATCTTAGAGGAATTGTTTCTCTAAGAAAAAAAATCAACGATTTCAGTTGACTCCAACAACTGCACGAGTCTTAGACTCCATTACTTGCACTATCGAGAGGGAAGACGACCGACAAAAAAAAAGGAAAAGAACATCATTTGAGACATTGTTTCTCCCTCCAGCTATGGGTAAATAGTAGGGCAGACTAGGTTCTTCAGCCTTGGTGTGGCATCTAGTCTAGGAAAAGGAAAACTCTGAATTCAAACCTGTTAAACTCTGCTTGAAAATTGACCTTGTGTCATATCCTGCCCGAGCGGAGGGGTTGGTAAATATGGTCTCGCAGAAGAAAGAAGAAAGAAAAATAGATGGTAGCTTTTTTATAAAAGAAAAAATAAAAGGTCATTTTTAAGGACTTGGTCTCTAAGAAAAAAAAGATACGCGTGTGAACTCTTGTTTAGCAGGAGGGAAGAAGTAGTGACTCCTTTCCCTGTTTTGTGAGAGTATCAGTTGGCGAAAGATTTTTTATATTATTTTTTACTTCTTTTTTGAATTTATAAGTTACTTGTCATATTTGCATTGGGGCACATATGCAACTAACTGGAGTGACATTCCTTTTATCATAATAAACTACTTTGAATTGTAAACAAGAATCTCTCGCCCCCTTATTTTATTTTATTTTTGGCTTCATCCTTTTTCCAATGTTATTAGGGGGTGTCTTCCTGTAATGGTTAAAGCGATGGACTGCGAAATCGTAGTACGCGAGTTCGTATTCCAGTCGCGCTATTATGTTCGCTTTCGGACAAATACCCTTGGGAAAGGTATGAACCACCTTATCCTCCCAGCTATGGATTAAATAGTACCACTACTGTTCTTCTAGGAGAATGGCTTTGGCATTAAATAACTTACAATGGCATATCAACCATTGTAAGTTATTTAATGCCAAATCCTATTTATACCTAAATATCAAATATATGATTTGTAAACACATTTTATACAAAAAGAATTTTAAACCAGCCTAAAGTAATTTTTGCACGCTACAACATGCTTCCAAATATTTCACTTTACGATTAATCGTTTGTGGGGGTGTCCTCGTGGTGTAATGGCTAAAGCGATGGACTGCGGAATCGTAGTAAGCGAGTTCGTACTCCAGTCGCGCGATTACATTCACTTTCGGGCAAATACCCTTGGGAAAGGTATGAACCCCCGTATCCTCCCAGCTATTGGTTAAATTGTTCCACTACTGTATTTTGGTATTAAATAACCTATAAGGCTTGATATGCCATTAAACAAAGAAACCAAACCAAACCATCCAATATTATTATCATTCTTACTAGTGTTCAATTTTGTGGACTAAAAAAATTGTGATAGATCGAAATAGCACGACTGGAGTTCGAACTTGCTTACTATGACTCAGCAGTCCTGTGCTTTAATCATTACAACACGAGGACACGCCCCGTAAGTTTTTGTACCAATATGTCATATCCTTTTACTGTCCAAAAGGATTTCCGTGAAATTCACGCGCGATGTGCTTATACAAGATCCCAATAATTAATTATTAATTCGGCGATGTTAATTTGAATTATATGACAAGATTATAACGTCACTTGAAAGTCGAGACAACGTTCGCCGTAGTTCAATTTCAAATAATAAATTTTTGAACAAGTACTGCATACTGATAAACAATAGAATCCTCTACAGTATGGGGTAATTCATGATGTTCTTGGCTCATTCCGCTGGGACTGTTGAATACACCGACTGCATCTCTGCAGAGGGGTAAGACCCCCAACACACGCACACACTCCACCAGCAATGCCTGGATATGACACAAGGCAATTTGATGGTGAGGTTCCAGTAATGCTGGAGCTTTGGGGAATGCGGAGTAGCCCTTCTTTGCTACTGCCCCCAGGTCTGCACTGGATCCTATCTATGGGTCAAATAGAACTAAACAGTATACTTATCATATTTACCAACCCCTCCGCTCGGGCAGGATATGACACAAGGTCAATTTTTAAGCGGAGTTTAACAGGTTTGAATTCAGAGCTGTCCTTCTCCGAGACTAGTTACCTTACCAAGGCTGAAGAACCTAGTCTTTCCTACTATTTACCCATAGCTGGAGGGAGAATAATTGGATTCATACCTTTCACTAAACAGTGTACTTATGCTAAACTGAATTGCTTCAAATAGAACAGTTTTTGACATTTAAACAGCGTGCTTATGCTGAACTGAATAGTTTGAAATAGAACTGTTTTGAAATTTAACTGTGTGTCTACAAAATCTATTTTTATACCAAACTGAATTGGTTGAATTAAAACTGTTTGACTAAAATGTATTGCTTGAAATAGAAATGTTTTGAGAATTAAATTGTTTATTCATGCAAAACTGAATTGTTATAAATAGAACTGATTATTTGTATAAAAATGGATTCGGCATTAAATAACCTATAAAGGTAGATATGCCATAAAACCCAACCAGCCGACCAACCAACCATGATGCATTTATTCTTTTGCCGATTCATCTGTTTTGAACTTTCACTGTTATCGACACAGGTGCCCAGTACTGTTTTTCAAACATTTACCTGCAGATTTTCAATAAATCAGGGTTGCCAACCTGAAAGATAAACAAATAAAAACAATCAGTCACATTAGGTTTTTCGCCAGTGATGCCTTTTTCCAGTGGCTTCAACGCAAAAGTGACAGCCACGTGAGCATTTAATAAAAAAGCGAAATCGTTAAACAGAAAAGCGAATAATGAAACCCATAAAGAAGAAAGTTCTCAATCAGGTTGGCAAAGAGAATATCCTGAGGCATTCCTCAAACGTATTTGTTTACTTACACGATTATCTATTTATTTATTCATGGTATTGTATGGTGATTTTTTTTTTATCCATTAATACCCGGATTAAAAAAAAATATATCTTTCTTAACTTTGCTTCGTTTTTCATTCAAATTTTTTTTTTTTTTTTTTTTGTATTTTAATTTTTTTTTTTTTTTCAATTTCGTATCGACACAGTCTTTTCAGCTGCGATCTTTATCCATTTTTTTCTCTTTTTGAACTTTCTCGTTACAATCCAGTTTTTACAAAATATCTTGAAGAAAGTACAAGAAGATGATTGTTACATTGTTGCAGATGAATATATATATATATATATATATATATATATATACTCCACACACACACCCACGCACATACACACACACACACACGCATACATATATGTATATATATATATATATATATATATATGGACAGGTGCTATTCAAATTTAACAAGCTATAAACAAATGATGCTATAAATACATAGAAACATATGAACAGACCGTGTTAGACAGACAGACAGATAGATAGATAGATAGATAGATAGATAGATAGATAGAACAAAACCTAGATAGATGATGAAGAGAACATATATATATGTATATTTAGAGAGAGAGAGAGAGAGAGAGAGAGAGAGAGAGAGAAAGGGAATAGATGAACAGATGAAGATAGATTCTTAGATAGATGGATAGAAACATAGATAAATAGTTGCATAGATAGATAGATAGATAGATAGATAGGAAGGAACAGTGTGAAGTAGATAGATAGATAGATAGATAGATAGATAGATAGATAGATAGATAGATAGATAGATATGAATACACTGACATAGATAGATAGATAGATAGATAGATATACAAGAAAAATAGATAGATAGATAGATAGATAGATAGATACATAGATAGATACATACATACATACATACATAGAAAGAGACGAAAAAAGCAGCAGATAGATAGATAGATAGATAGATAGATATGAACAAAGAGTAATATATACAGCATCACCCATAAATCACCCATAAATGAGTACAAACCTACGAATATTTCTTCTATATATATATATATATATATATATATATGAATATATATATAAGAAATATTTCTTATACATATATATATATATATATATATATATACACATATATAAGATATATATATATAAATATATATATAAGAAATATTTCTTATATATATATATATATAAGATATATATATATATATATATATATATATATATATATATATATATATATATATGCGTGCGTGTGGTGAGAGCGTGAGATATTAGGGAGATGTACATTTTTTTGTGACTTGCCCAAAAAATTTCCAAAATACAAAAAACATTCCTATTGATTCACACGACGATTTGTCAAGTTTTATTGAAAGCAAATGATAAGCTGTAGAATTTTTAAGCTACGCAATTTGCCTTTCTGAGAATCAAACACACAAAGATTTTTCAGCCATGTTGTTTTTGCGCGATGGATGACTTTTCACTCAATAACGGCAAATCGTTTCCAAAATGAAACGGAGGCTGATGAGCAGAATTATGTAAATATTCTTTACTGATGCCATTTACCTCTCAGGGGTTAGGCTTAGGGTCGGGTCAGGTTGGGTTTGGTTGATAAAAGATACTTTATAAATTGTTGAACGATGTTAGACCTCACAGATTCTCTCTCTCTCTCTCCCCCCAACTCTATTTCCTTATCTCTTTGACCTTCTCTCCTTTCCCTCACTTTCTTTCTCTTCTTTCTGTCTTTCTTTCTCTCTCTTTCCCCCTCATTCTTTCCCCCTATCTTTCTGTTTTCCTTCTCTCTCTCTCTCTCTCTCTCTCTCCTACTCTCTTTCCTTTTCATTTTAACCATCTCTCTCTTTCCCTCACTTTCTTTCTCTTCTTTCTGTCTTTCTTTCTCTCTCTTTCCCCCTCATTCTTTCCCCCTATCTTTCTGTTTTCTTCTCTCTCTCTCTCTCTCTCTCTCCCCCCAACTCTATTTCCTTTTCTCTTTAACCATCTTTCTCTTTCCCTCACTTTCTTTCTCTTCTTTCTGTCTTTATTTCTCTCTCTTTCCCACTCATTCCTTCACCCTCTCTGTTTTCTTCTCTCTCTCTCTCTCTCTCTCTCTCTCTCCTACTCTCTTTCCTTTTCATTTTAACCATCTCTCTCTTTCCCTCACTTTCTTTCTCTTCTTTCTTTCTCTCTCTTTCCCCCTCATTCTTTCCCCCTCTCTTTCTGTTTTCTTCTCTCTCTCTCTCTCTCTGTCTGTCCTACTCTCTTTCCTTTTCTCTTTAACCATCTCTCTCTTTCCCCCACTTTCTTTCTCTTCTTTTTGTCTTTCTTTCTCTCTCTTCCCCCCTCATTCTCTCTCCTACTCTCTTTCTTTTTTCTTTTCTCTCTCTCTCTCTCTCTCTCTCTCTCTCTCTCTCTCTCTCTGTGTGTCTTTATTTCGTCATTTCTTTCTTCCTTGAAATTTTTTTAGTCTTTCTCCCTTTCTTTCTCTCTCTCTCTCTCTATATATATATTATATATATATACCACTCTCTCACTCTTTCTTTCGCCTTCTCTTACTTCTTTTTTTCTCACTCTCTTCCTCTTTCTCTCTCTCTCTCTCTTCCACTCTCTCTCTCTTTCTTACTTTCTTTCTCTCTGTCTTTCTTTCACTATTTTTTTATTCTCTCTCTAAATCTCACTAAATCTCTGTCTCTCTAAATCTCTCCAAAGTAGTAAGACCCCACTTACAAGTGGTCTGGATATGATACTAAACAATCTGATGGTAAATCTCCAGTAATACTGTAGCTTTGGGGAATGCTGAGTACCCCTTCGTTACCATCGATCCCAGGTTCATCTCTGGCTTGGAGAGTAGTACCTGATAGGGTCCTATCTATAGGTCAAATAGAACTAAACTGCGTACTTATGCTAAACTAAATTACTTGAAACTGATTGACGTTTAAACTGTGTGCAAAACAAATTACTTATGTTAGATCAAATTGTTAGAAATAGAACCCTTTCACCATTTAACTATGTGTAAACAAAAGACTGATGTTTAATTGAATTGTTAGTGATACATAACAATACTTAGAACCATTTAACTGTGTGCAAATGAATGAATAGTGTTGACAAGAATAATTAGTGTTAAATAGCAATACTTGTAACCACTTCATTGTCTGTCAACATATAATTAATATTGAACAGATTCATTAGTGTTAATAATAATTGAAACCTTTGAATAGAAAACAATAGGAATATTAGTCAAACTCTTTTGAAAATTAAATTACCCTCCAAACTATTTCCCTTAGAAATCATATATGTTTATCCATTTTAATGTGTGCAAAGAAGTGACTGATGCTAAATAGTTACCGTTACATAGTAATAATTGAAACCATTTACCTTTGTGTAAACCAAAAGATTAATAGAGAATGAAATTATTCGTATTAGATAGGAAATACTTGAGACCATTTAACTGTGTGCAAAAAATAAGCATTGGCTCGTTTTAGAGCTATCAATAAAATGTGTTTACAGTTCAAAATTCAGTATATGTATAAAGAAGATTTGGCATTAAATAACCTACGATGGTTGATATTCCATAAAACCCAACCAAACCAAATCATATATATTTAATATATATGTTTAAAGAGGGTTCGGCATTGAATAACCTACAATAGGTGAAAGGCCATAAAACCCACCAAACCAAATCATACATATTTAATATATATGTATAAACAGGAATTTGCATTAAATAACGTACAAAGGTTGACATGCCATCAAATTCAACCAAAGCAAATTATATATATATATATATATATATATATATATATATATATATATATATATATATATGTTATATATGTATATATATATGTGTGTGTGTGTGTGTGCGCGCGTGTGTCTTAGTGTGTGTGAAAGTGTGCGCGTGTGTCAAGATGATTTGGCATTAAATAACCTACAAGGGTTAATATGCCATAAAACCCAACCCAACATATTTAGGGGGTGTCCTCGTGGTGTAATGGTTAAAGCGATGGACTGCGGAATCGTAGTAAGCGACTTCGTCCTCCAGTCGAGCTATTACGTTCACTTTCGGGCAAATAACCTCTGGAAAGGTATGAACCCCCTTGTTCTCCCAGCTATGGGTTAAATAGTACCACTACTGTCCTTCTAGGAGAATGGCTTTGGCATTAAATAACCTACAAAGAGTGATATTCCATTAAACAAATAAACCAAACCAAACCAAACCAAACCAACATATTCAATATATAAGTATAAACAGGAATTGGCATTAAATACCCTACAAGGGTTGATATTCAATAAACCCCATCCAAACTAAATCATATATATTTAATATATATGTATAAAAAGGATTTGGCATTAAATAACCTACAAGAGTTGATATGCCATAAAACCCAACCAAACCAAATCCTATATATTTAATATATATGTATAAAGAGGATTTGGCATTAAATAACCTACAAATGTTGATATGCCATGAAATTCAACCAAAGCAAATTATATATATATATATATATATATATGTGTGTGTGTGTGTGTGTGTGTGTGTGTGTGTGTGTGTGTTTGTGTAAAGAGGATTTGGCATTAAATAACCTACAATGGTTGATATGCCATAAAACCCAACTAAACCAAATCCTATATACTTAATATATATGTATGAAGACGATTATATGTGTGTGTGTGTGTTAATGAAGAGGATTTGGCATTAAATAACCAACAAGGGTTGATATGCCATAAAACCCAACTAAATCTAATGAAACTATTATTTTTTTCTAATGTCTCAACTAAAAACACATAAGCCATGTTTTCTTCTATGAGTTTCATGCAAGTACAGCAGACCAATTCATTCATAGAATTTATTGTGATATTTTCAATGAACGAAAGAAGTTGCCGGAGGTAGTCTTCCTGTTTTCAGGGCGGCAATTACAGTTTAAAAGAGGAACCAGAGGAGAGTCATCAAAAAAAAAAAAAAAAATGATTCCGCACAGTTAGAAGTTCTTGTCACAGCAAATTCTGCTTCGACTGCTGTAGAACTCGTTAAGAAATCTAAAGTTTGCTTCATCCTCCATATTTTCCTGTCCTTTTCTCTTTCCGATTATCAATTATTAAATAGATCCCAGAATCATTTGGATGAACTTAGGTTGATATCTAGCCGGGAAGACCCCCGGGAGCGATAGACGATAGAGACGGATGTCGAGAAAGGGTCAGGGAGATCCGTGCCGGCAGCGTGACATGATGATATCTATAAAAATGATTTGGCATTAAATAACCTACAATGCTTGATATGCCTTAAATCCCAACCAACCAAACCACTTTTCGAGAACGTCACAATACAGAACTATTTATGACAATAAAATACGAGCGGATGCCTTAATCGGAATTGAAACATAGACAAAAAATAACAAGTCCAGAGAATACGGGGTGCCAAAAGAGTATAGAGTAGAATTTAGGGAAGAATACGTATATTCTTGGAGACAACATTGCTCAGTCGGCTGGGGCTGTACAATACACCGACTGCACCTCTAAATAAGTGTCCTGTATATGACACTAAACTATCTGATGGTGAGGTTCCAATATTGCTGGGGCCTTGGGGAATACGGAGTACCCCTTCATTGCCATTACTCCCAGGTCCACTCTGACTCGGCGTGGTAACACCTGATAGGGTTAAATAGAACTAACGGCATACTTTTGCTAAACGGAATTGTTTGACTAAACTAAATAGTTTGAAATAGAAATGTTTTTGATAATTAAACCGTACTGCGTGTTTATGGTAAACTGAATTATTTGAAATCGAACTTTTTTTGACATGGAAACTGTATTTACACTAAAGTGAATTGTTTAACATAGAACTGTTTTGAGATTTAACTGTGTGTAAACAAAATCTGTACTTATACTTAGCTGAATTAGAACTGCTTGACTAAACTGAATAGCTAGAAATAAAAATGCTTTTCACAATAAAACTGTACTGACATTTAAACTGAGTGCTCATGCTAAACTGAAATTGAACTCTACTTATTTCTTGATAATATTCTATATATGTTGGTAGCGTTCTGTTTTTTAAATTCATCAGCATCTCAGTTTTATCCAACTCTGAGTTTACGTAATCTAGTTATGCTATACAAACCCCAAAAAAAAGTATTTCTAAAAACTCCTTTTAGGAACACTCTTTACACATGAAAACAACCTCTGATGATGGCCTATGAAAGGTCCGAAAGCGCTCGGGACAATTTTGGTAAATTCATCCACCAATTCCAATCTGAAACCAAGACACTTATCAGGAAACTTGAAAGGATCTTAAGAAAATTATATACACAAAATTCGTATTTATTATTTAATCAAACATGCATAAGTATATATATATATATATGAAAGATGTTGATAGTATTAGTCTTGATAAAAGGGGATGTCCGATTTTTGTAATGGTAAAAGCGATGGACTGCGGATAAGTAGTTAACGAGTTCGAATTCCAGTTGCGGTATTACGTCTACTTTCGTACAGACACCCTTGGTAAAGGCATGAACCCCACATCTTACCAGCTAATGATTAAATTGTATCACTATTATTCTCCCAGAAGTGTGGCTTTGGCATTAAATAACCAACAAATGTTTTTGCATTTTTAAACATTCATCGTTGACTTAACATCGCTAATATAACCCCTCATGGCCCTGATGATGGTTCAGTAGAACCGAAACGTTATAGTATCGACTTCTTAATAAATCTCTTCTTCAACTTGGATTACCTTGTTATCAATTTTTCTTCATATTGTCGGATTGCAATTCTTCATTTACTTTCATATATATATATATATATATATATATGATTGGTCAACACATTTTGTTGATAACATTTTAAAACGAGCCTGGGCTCTTTTTTCACACAGTTAAATGGTTTCACTTCTATCTAATACGAACAATTCCATTTACTATTAATCATTTGTTTGCTCACAGTTTAGTGTTTTCAAGTATTGCTATGTATCACTAACAATTCAATTAACATCAGTCATTTGTTTACAAAAAATTAAATGATCAAACAGTTCAATTTCAAACACTTCAGTTTAGCATAAGTACAATTTTAGTTTGCACATAGTTGAATATAAAAACAGTTCTATTTGACCCATAAATAGGACCTTCTCAGGTGCTACCACTCTGGGCCTGAGTGGACCTGGGAGCAATGGCAATGAAGGGGTATCCTGCATTCCCTAAAGCTCCAGCATTACTGGAGCCTCACCATCGGATTGCTTTTGTGTCATATCCAGGACATTCATTGGGGAAGGGGGTCTTATTCCTCTGCAGAGATGCAGTTGGTGTATTCTACTCTGTATATATATATATATATATATATATATATATATATAAATGAGACGCTATATATATATATATATATATATATATATATATATAAATGAGACGCTAATTTTTGTCTAACACTATTTTAACTTAACACAAAAGGGTTTGGTTTGGTTTGGTTTTATGACATATCAACCATTGTTCGTTATTTAATGACAAATCCTGTTTATACATATATATATATAATTTTTGTAGATAACATTCTTACACCAGCCTGGGCTCATTTTTAGCCCACAATCAAATAGTTTCAAGTATTGCTATATAAGTAAAGCAAAGTTGGCGACCAGAAGGCTCCCTTATCAATAGCTACTACACCGAGGTGTAGGTGAGGGCGCTACTCCTTTCCCTGGATTGCTCCACTTTATACGTACCTTATAATGCTTAGTGTTAAGCAAGGCGGTCTCAAAAACCATTTTAAAGGCCAACTATCACAATTCTAAAATCAGACATTTGTTTGCACACAGTTTGTTCTAGAGAACGCATAGATAGGACCCAATCAGGTACTACCACTTCTGATCTGAGTGGGCCTTGGAATGATGGCAATGAAGTGGTACTCCACATTATTCGCCATCTAATTGTTTGATGTCAAATCCAGGACATTCCTTAGAAAGCAATGGAGGTTATGTTAATGATTAAATTTCCTTCTGGGAACAAGGATGGCAGGGAGAAGTTTATCAAATACAGATCTGATTCTTCTTGCAAACATGCTTTCTGCAGGTGATAGAGTTGATGGTGCCGACTTATTCAGAGTTATCCGATATACTTGAAGAAAAAGTTGAAGGGCTTTTTTAGTCGGAGTTCCTATTGCTTTCTTTAACGCTCTTTTTAGCGTATCCACAAATCTTTCGGCTTGGCCGTTTGATTGTGGGTGGTAAGGAGGTATTCTTATGTGTTCAACTTGGAATGTTGCACAGAAATGTTCAAACTCCTTAGATGTAAATTGCGTCCCGTTGTCACTAACTATTGAATCTACTACACCGTATCTTGCGAACAGTTCATGTGACCTGTTTACTGTGTTTGTTGATGTTGGTCTTTTTATTTGGAAGACTTTATTTATAATACACTCACTAAAATCGGACTTCACATTCTTTTCAAACTGATACAATTCTGAGAACTTGAAAGGTTAGAACTGTTGCGTTTAGACATAATGACATAAATTTAAATGCGTTACATTTGAACAGATTTGTTGTCCATCTTTACAAATACCACTGTACCTCTCCCCAAAAAGGAACATTTAGATCTCGCAATCGATTGAGAGGATGTCAATCAATTTTTCACGATCTTTCTGTGTAGGAATATTGATTTTGATTTCAACTTGACAAGCTTTCTTGAATGACGGACATTGGTCAGTCATTGGTTTTGATGTCCCTTGCCAAAGTAATATTTATTTGACAGCCAAGACCCTTGAACGGGAATATAGTTAAGTTGTGCTATATACAAGGAGTGGACAAAAAGTATGGTCGGTTGGTTGATGGCCTGGTTTAACGATATATTAATACTTGCTGGAGTAGCTTATGCTGGCCAGTTTAAGAATTATGATCTTCAATTATATAAGACACACTATCGGTGAGGTTAGGAATATGCTGACAGTAAACTCGGCCCAAAATAGAGTTACTTGGATATGACCCTGATAGTAAGGCTCCAATTCTCTAGTTCAGTGTAGTGTACAGTATCCTTTCATTGCCATTACTCCCAGGTCTACTGTGACCTGAAATATACGTGGAGAAGTTCATTAGACTTGGGTTAAGGCGGCTCTGCATGAGGATTCATAAGACTTTTCTCGAGGATTGGAGTCCGAAGTTGGTCTCTTGCCGAATAATAAGGCGCAGGTACTCGTTGTAGTTAAAAATGACTCGGAAGGATTAGAGGTCCGATGATCGTTTGCGCATGTGCACTGTAAATGGATATGGTTCTGCTTCCGACACGACGGGCGGAAGTGAGGGAGCAATTTGGTTAATGTTAAGACATCAGTAGAACACCTGCCACGAATATGTAAGGGACTAAAGTTTACAATCTCTAAACTTTGGGGCACCCCAAAGGGGGAGTGAAACAAAATTGCCAAGCATGTTAGGACCAGAAAAAAATTTAATGTCTGTGACTGCTCTTTCCTTTTCATTGTGGTATGTTGCTTATTTTTTGGTCTAGCTGACGGTCGTGTCATGTTTCGATACTTTTATTATTTCACCATGTGACTGTTTACGACGTACGAGGATCATTAAATAAGTTTCCAAACTTTTTTCGTATGGGCACTTTTATTGATAGTACACACTAAACTCTAGTCCCCTTCAAAGTACTCTCCTCCGGCTGCAATGCACTTGTTGTACCGTTCCAACAACTTCTGGAACGCCCCATGGAAGTCCTCTAGTGTAAGCGTATCAATGACATTCGTCACAGCCTCTTTCACCTCCTCAATTGTCTCATAACGACAGCCTCTGAGCTTAGGGAATAACCAAAAGTCACAGGGAGCAAGGTCTGGACTATAGGGAGGCTGAGGAACTGTCTTGATGCCCATCTTGGTCAAAATTCTGTGACAAGGATGGAGCTGTGGACTGGTGTATTGTCCAGGTGGAAATGTCACTGAGCCGATTTGAATAGTGCTGGGTCTTCCGACGGGATCTCTTCCTGAACTCCCTTAAAACCTCAACATAGTAACCCGAACCCTAACCGTTGGGCCAATCATCTTTGGTGTATTGACTTCCTTACTCCTCCCACACCTCTCATCATCCCTCGCAGACTCCCTGCCTTCCTTATGCCACTCAAAAACTGATGCTCGATTCATGCAAGATGCTCCAAAAGCAGTCTGAAGCATTCCATGCGTTTCTGTGGCATTCTTTCCAAGTGTCCTCACATCGAGATTTTTTTTTAAAATTCACCAGCTGTGACAATCAGACTTTCGTAGGGTGTATTCCAATTGCTACTGTAGCTGTTCATTTGAACCTGAAGTCATAAAAATTGGTCAGTCATCTCATAATATGTATAGCAATAACATACTGAATTTTCAAACCTCTACAGCAATTATAAATGTACAAAAAAGGCTGGAAACTTATTGAATGCACCATATAAATTTAAACGTACAATTAACACGATTTCCAAACCTTTAGCTATGAGACAGCCGTAGACGGTTGACATAACGTTAAAATTAATCATAAGTATTATTCTAATTTTTTTTCTGGCAGCAACACCCCACAAGACACCAACTGTACGGCCACCTGCCTCCTATCACGAAAACTATTCAAGTTAGACGAACCAGACATGCAGGACACTGCTGGAGAAGAAGAAACGAACTCATAAGTGATGTACTCTTATGGACCCCCCACACATGGCCGTGCAAAAGCAGGACGACCAGCACGAACATATATTCAGCAACTGTGTGAGGATACGGGATGCTGTCCAGAAGACCTGCCTGAGGCGATGAACGAAGGGAAAAGTGGCGAGAGAGGGTCAGGGATATCCGTGCTACCAGCACGATATGATGATGATGATTATTATTTTAAATCACTATGTGAATCTCTGGTTTTAATCAACATTCGAACATAATCAATGGAGATAAAAGTGCAACTGCAACAGCCATCAGGTCACGAAACCATTGTAATTATTGTCATGACTGACAATGAGATTATTACTTGATTTATTATCATTATATTTGTAAAGATAATGTTTCTTGAAACTTATTAAATACACCACATAGTCGTTAATAAGCATTGGTGTATGCATAATAGTTTCGCGTTCGTCAATTTTGTTACCACTGTGTAATACAGTTGCCGTTATGGGTAATTATTTTATTACCCGGCTTTGTTAGGCCGTGAGTTTTTTTGTTTTTTTTTTTGTTTTTTTTTTGTTCGTTATTAACTTAGCTAAAATCGTTGATTGGTTTGGTTTGGTTTGGTTTGATAGGTTTTATGGCATATCAACCTTTGTAGGTTATTTAACGCTAAATCCATTTTTATGTAAATAATCAGTTCAATTTCAAACAATTCAATTTAGCATAAGTACGCAGTTTAAATGTAAGTATAGTTTAATTGTGAAAAACATTTCTATTTCTCGCGATTCAGTTTAGACAAGCAGATCGAATTCAGCTAATTCAGTTAAGTATGAGTACAGATTTTGTTTACACACAGTTACGTGTCAAAACAGTTCTAAGTTAAACAATTCAATTTAGTGTCAATACAGTTTCAATGTCAAAAAACAGTTCTATTTTAAATAATTCAATTTAGCATAAGCACGCAGTTTAAATGTAAGTACGGTTTAATTGTCAAAAACTTTTCTATTTCAAGCTATTCAGTTTAATCAAACAGTTCAGTTTAGCATAAGTATACCGTTAATACTATTTAACACATAGATAGGGCCCTATCAGGTACTACCACTCCGGGCCAGAGTGGACCTGGGAGCAATGGCAATGAAGGGGTACTCCGTATTCCCCAAAGCCCCAGCATTACTGGAACCTCACCATCAGACTGTTTAGTGTCATATCCAGGACACGCATTGGGGGGTCTTACCCCTCTGCAGAGGTGCAGTCGGTGTATTCTACAGCCCCAGCTGACTGGGCAATAAAATTGTTGTACAGAAATGTAAGTCAAAGGGGAAAGTTTAAGCGAATACCTAACGATCAACGTAGGACGGCTAAAATGTAAACAAAATGGATTCATCTCTTGTCTGTGACAGGTTTGACTGAATTCGCTCAAAGAAATTTCTTCAAAAGCATAATTTTGCTTGCGATATTATATACAGGAGAAATGTGGGCCATCACAAAGAAGGGAGTTTAGAGACTGATTTCGATGCAGAGGATTTTGTAAAGATCCATTCTGGGAATAATATTGCGTGTGCACACCCGAAGCGAGGTATTTCGAGTGCGGAAAGGAGAGAAGGACGGGCTCGTGGAGTACCGAAGACACGTGGCAAGGTTTACATAGAACAGGTGGACCTGATTTTAAACAGCTAAATACTTCATACTTAGTTGCAATTAATTATTTATTGCAACTAAGTATGTGGCTTGGGGTCCAGCACATAATTATTGTGTGCTGGACCCCAAGCCACATTGGAGTGAGAGGGAATGAAAGAGCAGATTCAGCTGCCAAATCGGCCTTAGATCTGATACCCGATAAATCCAGGATCCCATATACTGGCCTGAAACAAACTATTCATAAATTCCTTCACACGAAATGGCAGCAACAATGGAGCAATAACATCCACAATAAACTCTTCTAAATTTTAGCCCACCTTAGGAGAGTGGAGACCAGCATCGAGAAAATCAAGAACAGAACAAGTTGTTATATCCCGATTGCGAATTGGTCATACAAGACTTACTCACTCTTTCATTTTGAAACAGGAACCACAACTACAGTGTTTGACCTGCCAGACAACTTGCACGGTTAAACACATTCTTATAGAATGCAGAATTTTCGCTGTTATCAAAAAGCGATTTTTCAAAGTAAATAACTTAACCGATCTGTTCGAGAACGTCAAAAGAGATGACATTCTGTCCTTCTTGAGAGAGACAGAGCTGTACCAAAAAATATGACAACTTAAAACTGGTTAATCTTGTGCAAACAAATGAAATCCTGCTAATAGAAAATTCTACCTACCTTAATATTCGTTTTGAAATCTTTGGTTGAATATGTATGTATATATAGACAGAATTTGGCGTTGAATGACCTACAAAGGTTGATATGCCATAAAACCCAAACCAACCAACCAACTTAGTTGCAATATCAATGTTTTAAGAGCCGATATTTATCCGACGCCCCACCAGCGTAAGAATGTAGCACAAGACCGTTTTTAAGGTGGGTCCGGTCACAGGGCCGCAGCCCAACACGACAGGCAGTTCCAAAAATGCCTCGGGCCCCGTCGCTATTCCCCTTCTCGGGGCGCTTCAGGCGCCAGGCGATAAACCCAACCCCTTCGAAGAGGGTTAAAGCCCGGGAGACAGCCCCCTGAGGCCAGAGGTATGTATCCAGTACTGCGCCCCACCAACTGGACACAGTGTACCACTTTAGAAAAATGTTTTAAGAGCCAATGAATTAGTCAACTTCACTATGATTTTAAACATATACTCTATACTTAATTGCAATATCAATGTTTTAAGAGCCAATGTATTAATAAAGTTCACAATCATTTTAAGCAGCTAAACACTTCATACTTAGTTGTAATATCAATGTTAAAAGAGCCAATCTATTAAGTAAGTTCATCTATAATCATTATATTAAAAAGATGCCATTATTTTAGTGAAGGGAGGCGCTACAGGTTATTAAGTCATTACCCTTTTCTCTCACACTGTCACTCTGTCTCTGTCTCTGAATCTCTCTTCGTATGCATTTAATCTTCACCCGTAACGAAAACTGGTTTCTTGTGATGTGGGGTTCAACTAGTTTATTTCAGATTTGATTTCAATAATTTTTTTTCTTATTGAATCGGATTAATTTATCGGATGAAAAAAATGACAATATGTTATATTACTTTTTTTCACGTCTCTGCAGTGCTGATACACTCGTACTTCTAAAATCTTCAAGCAAAGACATGCAAAGAATTTCCTTTTGAACTCCTTGCCGATTAAAATAAAAGTTTAGAAAATTCCTTTGATACAGGTTAATAGATAGATAGATAGATAGATAGATATGGAGAGGCACAGATAGATAGATAGATAGATAGATAGATAGATAGATATGAAGAGACCGAGATAGATAGATAGATAGATAGATAGATAGATATCAAAAACTTAGATAGATAGATAGATAGATAGATAGATAGATATGGAGAAGCACAGATAGATATATAGATATGAAGAAACCAAGATAGATAGATAGATAGATAGATATTAAAAACTTAGATAGATAGATAGATAGATAGATAGATATTTAAAACTTAGATAGATAGATAGATAGATAGATAGATATTTAAAACTTAGATAGATAGATACATAGATAGATAGATATGGCGAGACATAGATAGATAGATAGATAGGAAGGAAGGGAGGAAGGAAGGAACAGTACGAGATAGATAGATAGATAGATAGATAGATAGATAGATATCCAACGCAGTGCATAAATATTCTTATAATCTCGCGAGATTTCTTCTGAACTCTCACTTTTTAAAAAACCGAAAACACTTTTGATACCCGCTCACATATAAGCTTAAATACAAGGTGCTGCTCGCAAATGTACCCGATAATTTCAATCATTTTTCGCTTTTATATCAACCTAGATTACCTCATTATAAGGTTAAATGTGTGGAAATGAGCGCCAATAAATAACGTACGTCATTATTTACATTTTGGCCGTTGTACGCCCCGGCCTTCTTCAGGTGGTTGGTATATTGAACTTAACCCTTTATTTCGCTTACCGGGGTAGACTGTTCTATTTCCACGGGCCATGTTTAATGGATATAAGTTATCAGTTATCTCCTGTTAATTTCCCCTCTGAAAGTTCTCCACTGCCTTCACTGGGTATTGAACTCACACTCTTTGGGTATGTCACTGGAGCTAACGAACGCCTTTATCAACTGTGCCGTGTGTCCTTATGGGTTAAGTTCGACCTTCCAACCACCTAAAGAAGGACGGAGCGTGCAACGGCCGAAACGTTGTGATAAACATGGCGACAAAGTTGAGAAAAATTGTCTGAAAAATGTAAATAATGGACATACCTCATCTTAGAAATACGAACCTACGTCATGTTTTTTTTATCTTGTCCTGGTGGCACTAAACTACATCTGATGGTGAGACTAGTCCCGAAGTTTCGACGAGTACGTACTACCTCCTTATTGACATTACTCCCAGGTCCACTCTGACTTGGAGTGGTTGTGCTGTATACTCATAAGGAACGAATATACACTGAGGCTTCTTTTTAAAAATATAATTCTCTTTATTTTTTCTTGGGGTCAAAGCTTCAGTGGTGTGAGAGAGACTGACGGACGGACGCAGGGAGACAAATTTAGACTACCATATTGACCGATAACTTCTTCTTGTCTTGGTCATATCACGCTGTGTTATTTTTAAAGCCATACTTCTGCTTCTCAACTGGAGGCCTGTTGTGGGACCCTGCTCCATGAGGCACCCAACCACTCGCTGGAGCTCCCGTAACTGACTCAAGACTGAATCTCACACTGCCCGACGACCCGTATCTCACGTGGGCATCATATCATATCACCTGGAAGTGCCCGTGGTGTAGTCGTTATCGTCGTAGGAAATGGACACGGCGACACGAGTTCAAATCCTGGACGAGACTGATTGCATTTCACATAGCACTAATACCCTTGGGGAAGGTATTAATCCAATTATTCTCCCTCCAGCTATGGATAAATAGTAGGACTGGCTGGATTCTTCAGCCTTGGTGAGGCAACTAGTCTAGGAGAAGGAAAACTCTGAATTGAAACCTGTTAAACTCCGCTTAAAAATTGACCTTGTGTCATATTCTGCCCGAGCGGAGGGGTTGGTAAATAGTATAATTTCATATCACCTAAACATTTCTGCTCAACCACGTGACTACTTCCGTTTATTTTGACAGATGCCTCCTGTGCAGAGAATCTCTGACGAACAGCTCGGTCAAGGATCAATATACAACAGCTGTATTCGTGGGAGCAAAGCCCATCCCTTTCCTGGTCTACAACTAGCTTGAATTCAGTGTTTTCCTTCGCCTTGACAGGTTTCCAACCAAGGTTAAAGAGCTCAGTCTGCCCTATTACTTACCAATCTTTGGAGGGAGACCTTTCCTAAAGGTATTAGCTCAATGGGAAATGCCAACAGCCTGGTCTAGGATTTGAACTCGGATCGCTGAGTCCCTTTCCCATGATGATGACCTTTATTATGGGTCAAATAGATCTCTTTCAAAATAATTCATTTTTAATTGAACCGTGTACAAAAAAGGCTCTTTAGATGCAATTACAAGGTGTCTCAAAATAAATGCAATCCATTTATATGATAAGGATTTATTACTGAGACGTTTTTCCATGTCAGCTGGTGTGAGTTTATGCTTGACCTGGATTCTGTATGGGTACACCTAATGACCCTTCTTTAAGATTCTTTGCAACGATGAAAGACCAAGTCCTTTGGAATGTCTTCGGGGGAACATTTTCAGACTCCTTCCGACAGAATCTCTCACAGCATCCACATTGTCAGAACATCTTGCAGTCATCTTCCTGCCAGATTTAGGATTTTCTGCCTTCTTGTTCAGGTTGTTTACTGACCCTGAAGCTTAAAATGTGTGTACCAACAATAAATTTGGCTTTTTTGGCGGGGATAATTGTTAAAGTTGAACTTCCTGTGAAATTTTGCTTGCAGTTTTGAATGATTTCGTCTCGAAATAAGTAGTGAGGCAAAATATTTTTCCTCTGTTGTCTTAGACATTGCGACAGTTAATAGTTGTTATAGCATATTATTTTCCAATCTGAAACAAAAAAGAACAGAACGTTACAAGTAGTAGAGATATTAGCTGTCATATCGGTCCCGTGTATATTGAGACACCCTGTATATAAAACTTACGAGAATCATTAAATAAGTTTCCAGACTTTTTTCGTATGGGCACTTTTATTGATAGTACACACACGAAACTCTAGTCCCCTTCGAAGTAATCTCCTCCGGCTGGAATGCACTTGCTGTACCGTTCCAACAACTTCTGGAACGCCCTATAGAAGTCCTCTTGTGTGAGCGTGTCAATGACCTTCGTCACAGCCTCTTTCATCTCCTCAATTGTCTCATAACGACAGCCGCTGAGCTTAGGGAATAACCAAAAGTCCCTGGGAACAAGGTCTGGACTATAGGGAAGCTGAGAAACTGTCTTGATGCCTATCTTGATAAGGATGGAGTTGTGGTCTGGCGCATTGTCCTGGTGGAAATGCCACTGACCCCATTTGAAAAGTGCTGGCCTCTTCCGACGGAATCTCTTCTTGAACCCCTTTAAAACCACAACATAGTATTCCTTGTTGACTGTCTGTCCAGTGGGAACCCAGTGCATGTAGATCATGCCAGTGCTGTCAAAAAAAAGGGATCATCAAAAGTTTGTGGGTGGATTTGTCTGTCTGGCCTTCATGGGTCTGGGAGAGCCAGCATGCTTCCACTGGAAACTCTGTCTCTTGGTTTCTGGGTCATAACGATAGATCCAGCTTTCATCGAATGACATTTTTCCAAGTTTAAAACAGAATTTTATTGCATATTGTTCTTCTAAAGTCCAGATTGCATTTTTGAAATTCACCAGCTGTGACAATCAGGTTTTAGTAGGGTGTATTCAAATTCCCGCTGTAACTGTTCATTTGAACCTGAAATCATAAAAATTGGTCAGTCATCTCATAAGATGTATAGCAATAACATACTGAATTTTCAAACCTCTACACCAATTTTAAATATACAAAAAAAGGCTGGAAACTTATTGAATGCACCATGTAAATTTAAACGTACAATTAACACGATTTCCAAACCTTTAGCTATGAGACAGCCGTAGACGGTTGACATAACGTTAAAATTAATCATAAGTATTATTTAAAAATTTCTTTTTCTGGCAGCAACACCCCACAAGACAACAACTGTACGGCCACCTGCCTCCTATCACGAAAACTATTCAAGTTAGACGAACCAGACATGCAGGACACTGCTGGAGAAGCAGAGACGAACTCATAAGTGATGTACTCTTATGGACCCCTACACATGGCCGTGCGAAAGCAGGAGGACCAGAACGAACATACATTCAGCAACTATGTGAGGATTCATTCTGTAGTCCAGAAGACCTGCCTGAGGCGATGAACGATAGGGAAAAGTGGCGAGATAGGGTCAGGGATATCCGTGCTACCAGCACGACATGATGATGATGATGATGATGATTTTAAATCACTATGTGAATCTCTGGTTTTAATCAAGGTTCGAACATTAATCAATGGAGATAAAAGTGCAACTGCAACAGCCATCAGGTCACGAAACCATTGTAATTATAGTCATGACTGACAATGAGATTATTATTTGATTTATTATCATTGTATTTGTAAAGATAATGTTTCTGGGTTGGTTTTTTTTTTCCACCAATCAACTCCTTTGCCGTTATTTTGTGGCTCGTATTTTACAGCCAATCAATATGCCTCTGTTGTACGGGCATAATTTCTTCTTAATTGATTCAAAAGATTGGCCACTGCAGCCACCTGTCTATCTGTTGTCGCTAACATCACTCTAGATGGGAGTCCGTATAGACGTGTACGTGTGTGTATGTGTGAGAGCGTTTACGCATCTGAAGTGTATGCACTTGCGTGGATCACGTGTTCCGGTTCGCATTTGTATTTTGAGCTTCCATCTTGGTTTTATTCGTGGCATTCATGAAACATAGTGAATAGAGACATTTACTAAATCGGCTATGAGCTAAGTGAACTAGTATCAAGACTGCGTTGCGTCTACTTAAAAAAAAAATGAAGTCACTGTCCAAAAATAAAGTCACAATTTTTTTTTAAATTACATGTACAAGATTTTCTATATGAAAGGTACCTTTATATTAATTCCTGACCACTGACAATTCCTTTTTTCTTCATTTGCAATGCATTTCTACAGTAAATGTTTATTACACATATAATAGCCCTATTCTGTCAGTAACACTTGCATTAATTGCTGACCATTGACAATCCATTTCTTTCTCATTTGCAATGAATTTCTATTATAGATCTATGTATGTATCTATTGCATACATACATATATAAATACATGCTTGCATGCATATGAAGATAGATAGATAGATAGATACGAGGGGCATACGATAAGTTTCCAGACTTTTTTCGTATGGGCATTTAAGATTGTCGTAGACACTTGAAAATTCAGTATGTTATTGCTATACATCTTATAATATGACTGACCAATTTTTATGATATCAGCTTTTAATGAACAGCTACAGCAGCAATTGGAATACACCCTATTAATGCCTGATTGTCACAGCTGGTGAATTTCAAAAATGCAATCTGACGCTTTAGAAGAACGATATGCAATAAAATTCTGTTTTAAACTTGGAAAAAATACTACAGAAACATATGGAATGCTTCAGACTGCTTTTGGAGCATCCTGCACAAATTGAGCATCAGTTTTTGAGTGGTATAAGTGATTCAAGGAAGGCAGGGAGTCTGCGAGGGATGATGAGAGGCATGGGAGGAGTAAGGAAGTCAGAAGACCAGAGTTGATTAGCCAAAGGGTTAGGGATGGGGTTACTATGTTGAGGTTTTAAGGGAGTTCAGGAAAAGATTCCTAGGGAAGAGGCCAGCACTCTTCAAATCGGTTCAGTGACATTTCCACCAGGACAATACACCAGTCCACAGCTCCATCCTTGTCACTGACTATTTGACCAAGATGGGCATCAAGACAGGTTCTCTGGAGGAGCCCGTGGTGTAATTGTTATCGTCGTAGGAAATGAACTCTGCGACACGAGTTCAAATCCTGGACGAAACTCATTGCATTTCACATAGCACTAATACCCTTGGGAAAGGTATGAATCTAATTATTCTCCCTCCAGCTATGGGTAAATAGCAGGACAGACTAGGTTCTTCAGACTTGGTTAGGCAACTAGTCTAGGAGAAGGAAAACTCTGAATTGAAACCTGTTAAACTCCGCTTAAAAATTGACCTTGTGTTACATCCTGCCCGAGCGGAGGGGTTGGTAAATAGGATCAAGACAGTTTCTCAGCCTCCCTATATTCCAGACCTTGCTCCTGTGACTTTTGGTTATTCTCTAAGCTCACAGGCTGTTGTTATGAGACAATTGAGGAGATGAAAGAGACTGTGACGAAGGTCATTGACACGCTCACACAAGAGGACTTCCATGGGGCGTTCCAGAAGTTGTTGGAACGGTACAACAAGTGCATTCCAGCCGGAGGAGATCACTTCGAAGGGGACTAGAGTTTCATGTGTGTACTATCAATAAAAGTGCCCATACGAAAAAGTCTGGTAACTTATCGTATGCACCTCGTAGATAGATAGATAGATAGATAGATAGATATTATTGTTAGCTAATCAATGTTCTGTCATCGTTCGTGGATATTGTGAGGCTTTTGGCTTCACTTGTGTGTGACCGCTAAAAATCACTAATTGGTCAATTAAATACATTGATTTGTATATTTGTTATTGTTCATCTTGATTGGATTCTACGAATTCAGGTTATTAAACGTTTCCCTTCCTATGTAATCAATCATGATCAATGTTAATGATTGAATTTTTTACCCTTTGGGCCAGAGGATAATCGTTCGTGATGTTTATTGTTACGGGAAATTTTATTTCTGAATGGTTTGGTAAGAAATTTGCTTCTGGCCAATTGATTATTATTAAGATAAGGTTTTTGTATTTTGTAAATGGAAATATTTAATGAATAAATGGAGTATTTTCCTGGTAAGTGCGTGTACATGTTTGTGTGTGGGTGCATGTATTTGTGTGTGTATGTGTGTGTGTTTGCGTGTATGTGTGTATGCTTGCATGTGTGTGAGAGTGTATGTGTATGAATATGCAGGTGTTTGTGTGTGTGTGCATACATGTGTTTGTATGAGTGTGTGTGTACGTGTGTGTGTTTGTGGGAATATGTGAGTGGTTGCGTGTGTCTGTGAGGGTGTATGTGTATGACTACGCATGTGTTTGTGTGTGTATGAGTGTATGTGTTTGTGTGAGTGTGTGTGTACGTGTGTGTGTTTGCGGGAATATGTGAGTGGTTGTGTGTGTGTGAGAATTTATGTGTATGAATATGCATGTGTTTGTGTGTGTGTGTGTGTGTGTGTGTGTGCATGTGTTTGTGTGTGTGTGAGTGAATGTGTTTAGGTGAGTGTGTGTGTATGTGTGTGTGTTTGCGTGTATGTGTGTATGCTTGCGTGTGTGTGAGAGTGTATGTGTATGACTATGCATGTGTGTGTGTGTGTGTGTGTAAGTGTAAGTACGTATATATGTTTGTGTGTGTGTGTGTTTGTGTATGTGTGCGTGTATGTATGTATGACCATATGTTTTTGCTTTGTCTGTGTGTGAGAGAGAGTGTGTTTGTTTGTATGTGAATGCATCCATGTATGTATGTATGTGTGTATGTATGTATGTGTGTGATTGTATGCGTTTTTTTTTGTGAGTGTGCTTGAGTATGTGTGTGTCTTTGTGCGTATGTGTGTGTGTCGAGTGCGTTCGAGATTGTCTGTGTATGAATGTGTATGTGTTTGTGTGTGTGTGTATGAATGTATATATGTTCGTGTGTGTGTGTTTTGTGTGTGCGTGTCTGTTTGTGAGTGTGCGTAAGAGTGTGTGTGTCTTAGAGTATATGTGTGTGTGTGTATTGTGTGCGTTCGAGAGTGTCTGTGTATGAATGTGTTTGTGTGTGAGTGTATGTACGTATATATGTTCGTGTGTGTGTGTGTATGTGCGCGCGCGCGTCTGTTTTTGAGTGTGCGTAAGAGTGTGTGTGTCTTTGAGTGTATGTGTGAGTGTTTGTGTGTGTGCTTGAGTGTATGTATGACCATATGTTTTTGTTTGTGTGTGAGAGTGTGTGTGTGTGTTTGTGTTTGTGTTTGTGTGTGAGTATACGTGTGTGAGCGTATGTATGTGTGTTTGTGAGTGTTTTAATGTATATACGTGTGTGTGTTTGTGTTTATGGGAGTGAAAGCACGTGTTTATGTTTGTGTGTAAGTATCTGACTTGGTTTATGTATATGTGTGTGTGTGTGTGTGTGTGTGTGTGTGTGTGTGTGTGTGTGTGTGTGTGTGAGTTTTATTTTCTGATTCGTAAAAACGTTTTGCTTCCTTCATCACCAGATAAAAAGAGACATAAGTTTCCATTTCGGTTTCTTTGTTTAAGAGCTTACAAACCTTTGTGCCAAGATTAATTCCTTTAAAGGTACATTAATGATACAATTTAACCCATAGCTCAGATAATAAAGACGTCCATATCGTGAGATAGATAGATAGATAGAACGCTGATTCATCAATCACTATTTTGCCATATGAGCGAAAAGAGAATTTATCATTTTCTTTTTATCAACTGTAACAATCTCATCGTCTTTCGAGAATTCTAAATTTCGTAAAATTCTTTTTCTTCATTAAAATTAAATTAAAGGATCACCAACGGTGAATTTTATGGAATAATTTATTTATTTCTTATAACGATTCACTTATCACATATATATATATATATATATATATATATATATATATATATATATATATATATTTACTAATCAATTATCTACCAGTATCCACGGTACCAGAAAAAAACAAAAAACCCCTGGCCAGGAACAAGAGATAAAAATAAAAATATCTCGAATCCCGGTCTAGAGGAAAAAGAAAAAGTTTTTTGGGTAAAAAAGAAAGAAAAGACCAACCTCGTCCTACTCCTTGAAAAAAATCAAGGGGTACTAAGTCAGTGGCCAAAAGAAAACCAAAAAACCCTCCGCGAATACTGCAATGCTATAATTACTAAAGTGCTCAACATTAACCAATGGAGCCAATTATAGAATTAACTTAAATCGCTAGTCGAAAATCTTCTACTAAAGTTTCACCTTAACGGATCATCAGGAAGTTTCGCCGAAACTTCCTGATGATCCGTTAAGGTGAAACTTTAGTAGAAGATTTTCGACTAGCGATTTAAGTTAATTCTATATATATATATATATGCGAACGTGTACTTATGAAATATATATATATATATATATATATATATATATATATATATAATCTATTTTTTTATGCCATATTGTTTTCTGTTTTCTATCCTGACGCTTTCAGGTACTTCTTAATCTACCAGTGTGCTTCCATTTTTCAACCACTCCATTTTATTTTAAATTTGCTCAAAATTCGAATCTTAGTTGATCAGAAACTTACGTCACACTTCACTGAGGTATTTCTACTTGAATAAGTGAAAATTATTTACTAAAGATTATTATGTTACTCCTTGAGAGTTTTTCACGTCAGCGTCTTTCACTTGAGTTTGAGTGACAGCAAGTCTCCTCAAGTCTCCGGGACTCTTCTCAGTATTCTGGCCGTTCTCAATAATGTTGTAGTTTGGATGGTGTTCACAGGTCCTCTTATTTCCAAGCCCCCCAGTCCCTTTCATGGTCCTTCAGTGACTGTACCGAAACCACCAATTACGATTGGTATAATTGTCAACTTCATCTCCCATAGTTTTTTCAATTCCCTAGCAAGGTCGAGGTACTTATCCTTCTTTTCAGTTACTTCCAGTTTTATTCAGTGGTCAGCCGGGACCCCAAAGTCGACAATTTTGCAGATTCTCTTTTTTTGTTGTTGGTTATTAAAAGGTCTGGTCTTCTGGTCGAAATTAGGAGATCTGTGTGTATGTCAAAGTCCCATAGGAGTTTATGTGTGTCATTTTCTAGAACAGCTGCTGGGTTGTGCATATACCATTTGTTCGTATGGTCAAATTTTAACTTCTTGCACAATTCCTAATGAATCACCTCGCCTACCCAGGCAAGTCTTATATTATAATTTGCTGCATTCGATTATTATGTGGTTGATGGTTTCGTCTCTATCACTACAAAGCCAACATTTGCTATTTTGTTGCGTTTTATCTATTCTCGCTTTGATTTGATTGGTTCTTAAGACGTTGTCCTGTGCTGCTATTAGAGATTCTGTTTCTCTCTGAAAATTTCATAATTATTATTTATTCATTTATTTAAATCATAAAGTTGTATGCCAACTATATTTCATTTGTTTGTTTGTTTGTTTGGCTTTTATAGCATATCAACCTTTGCAGATTATTTAATGCCAAATCCATTTTTATGCAAGTAAACAGTGCACAGTTTAATAGTCAAAAACACTTCTATTTCAAGCTATTCAGTTTAGTCAAACAGTTCTAATTCAAACGATTTAGTTTAGGGTAAGTACAGTTTCAATGTCAAAGACAATTATATTTCAAACAATTTAGTTTAGCATACAAAAACGGTTCTATTTCAAGCAATCCAGTTTAGCAAAAGTACGCAGTTTAAATGTTAAAACAGTTCTATTTTAAGCAATTCAGCTTAGAAAAAGTACTGAAACCATTTAACTGTGTGCAAACAAAAGAGTAATATTAAATAGAATTATTAGTGTTAGATAGAAATACTTAAAACCATTTAACTGTGTACAAACAAAAGATTAATATTAAATAGAATTATTAGTGTTAGATAAAAATACTTAAAACCATTTAACTGTGTGCAAACAAAAGTTTAATATTAGATTGAATTATTAGTGTTAAATAGAAATACTTAAAACCATTTAACTGAGGGCAAACAAAAGATTAATATTAAATAGAATTATTAGTGGTAGATTGCAATACTTAAAACCATTTAACTGTGTGCAAACAAATGATTAATATTGAATAGAATTATTAGTGTTAGTTAACAATACTTGAAACCATTTAACTGTGTGCAAACAAATGATTAATATAGTATAGAACTATTAGTGTTAGATAGCAATACTTGAAACCTCTTAACTGTGTGCAAAAAATGATTGATATTGAATAGAATTATTAGTGTTAGATAGGAATACTTGAAACCTTTTAACTGTGTGCAAGCAAATGATTAATATTAGGTAGAATTATAAGTATTAATTAGCAATAGCTCAAGTAATTTAATTGTATAATAAATAAAACAATAACTAGCAAAACTTGAAACAATTTAACTGTGTGCAAGCAATAAATAGCAATACTTGAAGCCATTTAACTGTGTGCATACAATAAATCGTAAAACCTGAAACCATTTAACTGTGTTAAAGCTGGGCATTTGATGCACCCTAAGATATATATATATATATATATATATACGAAGAAGAGCATTTGAACTCAGGAGCCGAGTGGAAGAAATGTCAATATTGGTCAGTATGTCTTTAATTCCAATTTAAAATGCTGAATTTTACAAAATGTTATGCTGTATTTTGTTTGTGAAATAATGCTTAAACTATGCGTTTTAAATGTAAAGGCACGCTTACTCTACTATAAAGCCAATTTGATATTAAGCCTATCCACATGTCAGCGAACAAGGCAGAATGTTTTTGAATATCTTCTATCGAATAATTTAAAAATTCGTAAAAGTATAAGTCAGTACTAGTGAAAGTCTTAAGAAAGTACCTTAATGTTGGACTTTAACTAAGTTAAAACTTAAAACAAATTCCCCCACCCTTTTTTTTTTTTTTTTCTATTTTTTTTTTCTATTTTTTTTTTTTTTTAAATGTACACATGGGAAGCAGCATGATGTACGTAAAGGTATTTGAATAAAACAATGGACGACCAAACTCAATACCCAAATGGGTCCTGGACGTGAGTCTGAAGACTTTTCGCTCAGGATTGACAGTTCGATCGGGGAACTACTGCTGCTCCTCTATAAGAGTGGCTTCTATAGAAGAGAATAAAACAGCCATCGAAAGATAACCATGACCCACACTCAAACCACTTACACAAACCGCATCGCTCTTCGCGCGGGTAAAAAAGGGGCGCGTCCTGCTGAGGTTGGAGCCCTGGCCTCGGTGTTCGAAAAATCAGCTACAGAGCTCAAACAATCAAAACTACTAAAATGCAAGCAAACACTACAAATAGCCACATTTAACGTAAGAACCTTAAATAGAATAGGACAACTCCCAGAGCTAATCGCATCGGCCGAAGAACATAAAATAGACATAATATGCACACAAGAACACAGATACACGCACACAGAAGATATCAAATATCACGAAACTGGCAATGGATGGTCGCTCGCCACTGTATCCGCATGGAAAAACTCTGTCAACGCCGCAGTAGGAGGGGTAGGTTTGCTTATAGGACCTAGAGCACTAAAAACGCTTAATTGCATAGAGAAAATACAACCTAGAATGATGGTAGCTACATTTAACGGAAACCCCAGAGCAACAATCGTCTCATGCTACAGCCCCACCAATGTTAGTGAAGAAAATGAAATAGTCACCTTCTACGATGAGTTATCCTCATTAGTGCGTAGCATCCCGAAACACAACATGTTAGTCATTGGCGGAGACATGAATGCACAAATCGGGAAAAACGGAAACAACAAATACAGCCTCCACAACACGTCAAATAGAAATGGGCAACATCTAACAGATTTCATGATAGAAAATAGATTAGCATGCCTCAATACAAACTACCAAAAAAGAGAGGGCAAACTATGGACATACACGTACGCAAACAATACTAAAGCTCAGATAGACTACGTCCTTATAAACAAGAAATGGAAGAATAGTGCATTGAATTGCGAGGCATACTCCTCTTTTGAGGGTGTGTCCACCGATCACCGAATAGTCACGGCGAAAATACGGTTAAGCCTACGAAAAAACGACAAACGAACAGCGACCACCAAACACTATGACTGGGCCCTATTAAACAACAAAGATTTAAGAGATAAATACGTATTAGAATTAAGAAACAGATTCGAAACACTACAAGAAAAGACGGAAAAAAGTACACCAAACGACGAATACGAAAATTTCGTCAATGCACACCTTGAGGCAGCAGCAAAATACATTCCAACAAAAATTAAAACTAAATATAGAGTCCCATGGGAAACTTTAGCGGTGAGAGAAAAACGTGCACTAGTGAAAACAGCCTCCAAAAACTATCGAAAAAACCCAACAAACACAAATGCCTTAAAACTAAAAACGGCACAATATCAATTAGCAGGCATATATATAAAGGAACAGACAGAATACATACAAAATCAGATAGATAAGATTAGAGACTCGGTGGAAGATAGACAATCTAGACTTGCCTGGCAAACAATAAACGAAGTGAGCAGAAGAAAGAACACGGCCAAAGCAAAACTTAAAGCAGCAAACCAACAAGAAAGAATAAAACTGTGGAAACAGCACTTCGAAAACTTACTTGGAAACCCACCAAAAATAACGCCTGAACCAATCACCAGAATAATTAGCAAACAATTAGACATTAAACTTGGACCGTTCACACAAGAAGAACTCGACTCGGTTCTCAGAAAAATTAAAAATAGAAAAGCTGCAGGACTGGACGAAATTCCCCCGGAAGTATGGAAGACCAGACAATTCGACGACATACTGCTCCGACACTGCAACGCAGTATACAATCAAAATCCGATAGATAGATGGACGAAGGGATGCATACTCCCCTTCCCTAAAAAGGGGGACCTCGGATTAGCCAAAAACTACCGAGGCATAACACTTACATCCATAGCTGCCAAAATCTACAATGCCCTACTACGAAACCGAATAGAACCCAAAATCGACAACATACTTAGAAAAAACCAAAATGGCTTCCGAAGAAATAGATCTACGACCTCACAAATATTAACCATCCGCAGAATCCTTGAAGGTGTACGGGCAAAGAACCTACAAGCGACATTAATATTTGTCGACTTTACCAAGGCTTTCGACTCCATTCACAGAGGAAAGATGGAACAAATCCTACTAGCGTACGGCATACCTAAAGAAACCGTAGCGGCAATAACGATTCTCTATAGAAACACTAAAGTAAAAGTACGATCACCAGATGGAGACACAGAATACTTCGACATAGTAGCAGGAGTACTACAAGGAGACACGCTGGCTCCGTATCTCTTTATCATTTGTCTAGACTACGTACTTAGAACATCGATTGACAAAATCAAAGAGAATGGCTTCGAACTGACGAAGAAAAGAAGCAGAAGATACACCGCAACAACAATTACCGACGCCGACTACGCCGATGACATAGCGATACTGGCAAATACACCTGACCAAGCCGAAACACTTCTGCATAGTTTGGAACGAGCAGCAGCAAGCATAGGCCTCCATGTTAATGCACATAAAACGGAATATATGTGCTATAACCAAACGGGGGACATCTCCACTCTAGAAGGAACCCCTCTTAAACTAGTAGACAAATTCACGTACCTAGGAAGCAGCGTCGAATCAACCGAAAAGGACATCGAAACGAGGTTAACGAAAGCATGGACAGCTATCAATAGGCTATCGACTATATGGAAATCAGACCTAACCGATAAAATGAAACGCAGTTTCTTCCAGGCAGCGGTCACATCGATACTGCTATATGGATGCACTACATGGACGCTAACAAAACGGCTGGAGAAGAAACTAGATGGCAATTACACAAGAATGCTGCGTGCAATCCTCAACAAGTCCTGGCGGCAACACCCAACAAGACACCAACTGTACGGCCACCTGCCCCCTATCACGAAAACTATTCAAGTTAGGCGAACCAGACATGCAGGACATTGCTGGAGAAGCAGAGATGAACTCATAAGAGATGTACTCTTATGGATCCCCACACACGGCCGCGCAAAAGCAGGACGACCAGCACGAACGTACATTCAGCAGCTATGTGAGGATACGGGATGTTGTCCTGAAGACCTACCTAGGGCGATGAACGATAGGGAGGAGTGGCGAAAGAGGGTCAGGGATATCCGTGCTGCCAGCACGATATGATGATGATGATGATGATATATATATATATATTCAGTCCAGCTAAACCGGAGTCGGGAATAATTCCGTCAAGACCAAAAAAAATCATTCAACTATGAACATTTAGATTTTCATGGTAGAAATGTTGTACTTCCCTAAATTATTATTTAATCTGGAGTTTTACGTTAAAATGAATTTAAAATTTTAAAATTCTAAAAGTTAATTTACTGTTGAAAGTCAGTTCTTAGGGTACATCAAATGCCCAGCTTTAACACAGTTAAATGGTCTCAGGTTTTGCTATCTATTGTTTGCACACAGTTTAATGGTTTCAAGTATTACTATTTATTGTTTGCACACAGTTACATCATTGTGATTCCAACCGGTAATAAAACGAAATACCGGAAGTGGGCAAATGGGGAGGAAATTCTTCATCTCTCTCCCTTCTACTCCTTCCCGCTCGCATACTGCAAAGCTCTTCGAAAGAATTGAGCACTCTGGTAGCCGATAGGGTATAAAAAATGTAAACAAACGGCTGCTACTGCTGCTGCGGCTACATAAAGACCTTATAATTCCCTTAGCCAACGTGGTACGCTTGTTGGCCGAGAGGTCTAATACTAAGTCTAACGTAAACGTTGGTGGGTTTCGATCCCGGCTTCAAGCATCCTACGTGTCTAGACACACTGAAGAATTGTGATGCAACGAAACAGTCTGTCTCTGGTTGACAATATATATATATATATATATATATAGTATTTGGTATTAGATAACGCACAGGGCTTGATACACCTAAAAACATTGATATACTAGAAACAAACAAACCAACAAAGCAACCGAAAACATTGCAAGGAAAACATGTGTGGTACAAAACAAAGAAAATTAGAGTCCTGGACTTAAATCCAATTGAAAATCTATAGGAGTTTAAAAGAGTTCATTGGAGAACTTAACTTTAGAAATCTAAAAGTGATTTCTTAATTCTAAACAAGTGACAGCTAGCTGTGCAAATAATGAACAATCCTAGTAAATGTTGAAAACTGTTTATTGATTTCTGTCAAAAACTTGTGCGTGTTGATCATTTGTCAAATTTGTCAATAAAATTAGATGGACACAAACATTTCCTTTTTTCTTTTTTTTTTCTTTTTTTTTTGGTCATTGATATTATCGCTTCATTATCTGCAATATTACAATATTCAGTTTGAAGTTCATTGCAAAAATAGAAATAATTTTCTAGATAAATACAGCTTCAGTCTGGATACTTTTTCAACACAGCTCGTATTTTGAAGAAAATCAACGTTTCATTCATTGTTCATTTCTCTCTTGGTAAATACAGCTTCAGTCTCGATATTTTTTCAACACAGCTAGTATTTTCAAGAAAATCAACGTTTCGTTCATTGTTAATTTCTCTCTTGATAAATACAGCTTCAGTCTGGATACTTTTTCAACACAGCTCGTATTTTGAAGAAAATCAACGTTTCATTCATTGTTCATTTCTCTCTTGGTAAATACAGCTTCAGTCTCGATACTTTTTCAACACAGCTCGTATTTTGAAGAAGAAAATCAACGTTTCATTCATTGTTCATTTCTCTCTTAGTAAGTACAGCTTCAGTCTGGATACTTTTTCAACACAGCTCGTATTTTGAAGAAAATCAACGTTTCATTCATTGTTCATTTCTCTCTTGGTAAATACAGCTTCAGTCTCGATACTTTTTCAACACAGCTCGTATTTTGAAGAAGAAAATCAACGGAAAATAAAGAACACAAAAAGCATCCGAAAACTAATTCTGCTTGATCTCAACACATTCCTATCAACACTGCTGTTACTTAAAACGATAGGAAAAGTGAGCAATTTAGGCGTTTGTTTTCCTCATACTCTTAGTGAGAAAATATGGAATATGACATATCCATGGCAACAAATCTTCTTTCAAGGCAAAGAAATGGCCCCTTTATCTTGACATTACAGATGATGAAAAATAGATCTTTTATGACAATGTTAATGCAAAATGCAGTGGACTGACAACGATAAACCTTCATAGTCTACTTCAACAGTGGAGCTTTAGGGAAGAAATTTTATGCTGTGTGTATGGTGGGATCACTGCGATATTTTTTATTTGGAATTTTTAAACTGCAATAAGACACACAATGCAAACTTATACTCTCAGCAGTTGCAATGTGTGCATGGAAATCTATGAAAATGCTCCGCCTTTGTCAATAGGAGAAACGTTGTGCTTCTCTCTAACACAAGGCAACATTCAGCAAGATTCACCCAGGAAAAATAATGGATTTCGGCTGGTCTCTTCTGCCCCATCCACCCTATTCACCAGACTTTGCACAAAGTGATTTTCATCTCTTTCCTTCAGAACAAAATGCTCTGAATGCAAAAAAAAAAAAAAAGAACAGAGAGAGAGAGAGGGAGAGAAAGGTTCAAAGACAAGATAATCCAAGAAGAATTTAATGTAAAAGAAAGTCAGCGCTACAACGTTTCGGTTCTAGTGAACCATCATCAGGACAAAGAAGGGTAATATCTAGTGACGTTAAATCACCCATGGATGTTAAATAAGTCAGTAAAGTTGGCGACCTTAGTCGAGGGTGACCCGAAGGTTCCTTTTTCAATAGTAACAACACCGAGGTGTAGGGGAGGGCGCTACTCCATTCTCAAGATTGCTCCCCTTTACCCTTGATCCTTACCTTATAGTGCTGAATGCTTTTTTGAGTCTTTGGTATGACTCGATCTGGGACTGAACCCCGGTCTCCCGGGCCATTGGCGAACACTCTACTCTTTAGGCAAAAAACAAGGATGGAAATTCTATATATATTCTGTTCATGGGGTCGCTCTTGGTGTAAAGGTTACCATTCTAGGAAATGGACACGTAAGCCGAATTCAAATCCCGAACGAGGCTGTAATTATTCTCCTTCGCTCTATGGGCAAATAGTACAGCAGATAAGGCTCTTTAACCTAGGTATGGCAACCAGTCTAGGAGAAGGAAAACTCAGAATTCAAACCTGTTAAACTCTGCTTAAAAACAGACCTTGTGTCGCAACCTACTCGTGATGGGGTGAGTAAATATTTTATTTTTCAGGTCTCTAGAAAGATCTAAGTATTTGTCAAGTTTTTTCTTTCTTTCTTTTAGTAAATAGAAAGAGGCAATGGCCACTCCGTGAACTCTGAAAAAAGAGTTCAGATTCTTGATAGTCCATCTCCATATTAAAAGGCAAGCTTCTAAAATTAGTACCTAAGTTCACATAACTCGGTAGCAACATCTCATCTACTGAAAGCGATGTCAACATATGCATAAGAAAAGGCATGGACTGCTACTGACAAGTTATCAATCATGTGGAAATCTGATTTCTCTGATAAAATATTTTTTTTCACGCAGCAGATGTGTCAGTAATACTGTTTGGTTGCACCCGCTGCACTCAAACGGAACGCTTAGAGGAAAAACTAGACGGAAACTGCACAAGAATTCTTTGTATCGTTTTGAACAATTCCAGGAAGCAACCCCCCCCCAAATCAGCAGTTGTACGGCTACTTACCTCCCATCTCACAAACTATCCAAATATGAGGAACAAGATGTACATTACACAGCTGGAGAAGTAAAGACAACTCATTAGTGACGTTCTACTATGGACTCATGGACACACTAATTTCGATCGACCAGCATAAGATACGTCTAGCGGACTTGCCAGGGGCGGTGGATGATAGGGACGTAGGGTGAGAGAGAATCAAGGTACTTCGTGCTATCAGTACGACTTGATTGTGTTGATTAAAAGAGATAGTTTCTCTCTTCTGGTTTTTCTCTTCGTAGCTAAGACTGATTATAATCATTATTATACTTTTTTAGAGTTTTTCAAACTAACGTTATCTGATGGAGTTTGAGTGACAGCAAGTCTCCTCAAGTCTCCAGGACTCTTCTCAGTATTCTGGCTGATCTTAAAGCTGATGTCTGGATGGTCTAGATTCTTCCTCTGATTTCCAAGTCCTTGTACCAATCCTTTATATGACAGCACCGAGTGCACCGATTACCATTGGTATCACTGTCATTTTCATGTTCCCTAGCTTTTTTTCAATTTCCGGGCAAGGTCCTGGCATTTATCTTTCATTTTGCTTTCTTTCAATTCTATTCCGTGGTCAGCTGGGACGGCAAAGTCCACAATTCGGCAAGTTCTCTCGTTTTTTTTGTTGACTTTCGGCAAGCTCTCTGCTATTATTATTATTATTATTATTATTATTATTATTATTATTATTATTATTTCCCTATTCGCAGTGGCTTGATGGTCTTTCACTGGATTCTGAGTGACAGCAAGTCTCCTCAGGTCTCCAGGACTCTTCTCAGTATTCTAGCCGATCTTAAGAATGGTGCAGTTTGGATAGTCTCAGCTCGTCCTCCAATTTCCAGTTCTTCTTTACAAGCCTCAAGGGACAGTTCCAAGTGCACTATCTACAATTGGTATCACCGTCACCATCATGTTCCTCAGGAGGTGCCCGTGGTGTAATGGTAATCGTCGTAGGAAATAGACACGGCGACACGAGTTCAAATCCTGGACGAGGCTGATTCCGTTTCACATAGCACTAATACCCTTTGGAAAGGTATGAATCCAATTATTCTCCCTCCAGCTATGGGTAAATAGTAGGGCAGACTAGGTTCTACAGCCTTGGTGAGGCAACTAATCTAGGAGAAGGAAAACTCTGAATTCGGACCTGTTAAACTCCGCTTAAGAATTGACCATGTGTCATATCCTGCCCGAGCGGAGGGGCTGGGTAAATAGGATCATATTCCTCAGCTTGTTCAGCTCTCAGCCAAAGTCCATGTAATTTTCCTCTTTTACCATTTTCTTTGATCTTCCCTCTATGGTCCGCTGGGATGGTAAAGTCCTCTATTCGGCATCTTCGGTTTTTTTTTTGTTGGTTTTTTTTACTATCTGGTCTTCTGGCCGGGAATAGATGATTTAGTTGTATCTGCGTCTCATTTTCTAAGACGGATTCTGGTTTGTGATATACCATGTGGTAGTATGGTCATACTTCTTGAACAATTCCCAGTGGATCATCTTCTCCACCCAGTCATGTCTGGTCTTACACTCGCTCTTCCGTTACGTCTTATCTATTATTATTATTATACTCATTTGGAGTTTTGCCCACCAGCGTTAGTTGAAGGGTTCTCATAGAAATTTGAGTGGTAGCAAGTCTCCTTAAGTCTCCAGGACTCTTCCTAGTATTCTGGCTAATCGCAATAACGCTGTAGTTTGGATGGTCTCGACTTATCCTCCAATTATTATTATTATTATTATTATTAAAGATTTTCACCCCCGTAGAGACTAGTGGGCTTTACTGGAGTCTGTGTGATAGTAAGTGTTTTCAACTCTCCAGGACTCTCCAAAGTATTCAAGCGGGGGTCTGAAGATTCACAATTGTTCCTCTTATCTCCAGTTTGTCCTAATGTCTTTTCCATGACTTTGGGGACCGTTCCAAGTCCACCAATTACACCACGGTTTGCTTGTTTTTTGTTGTTGTTTTTTTTTTTTTTTTTTTTTTTGCTTTCTGGCAAAACCCAAATATTTGCCTTATCTTTTTGTTTTCTTTCATTTTCACTCAATGGTCTGGTAGATTCAAACAAACTGACATTGATAGATTGATAGATAGATAAATCAAAAGTTATGATATATTGAGAGAGAGAGAGGGGAGGAAGAAAGATAGATCTGAACAGACTATGATAGATAGATAGATTAGACTTACTGATATGTTAAGAAAGAAAGAAAGAAAGAAAGAAAGTAAGGAAGAAACGAAGATCGTTAGATCTGAACTGAGATAGATAGATAGATAGATAGATAGATAGATAGGAATAGGCATAGATAGATAGATAGATAGATAGATAGATAGGAATAGGCAAAGATAGATAGATAGATATTGTATTTCCACTTGTTTTAAGTTGTGTTGTTTTGCTCCTTCGTCGCCTCAAGTGAGCAACTTATTGCGCATGCGCCTTCCTGTTATTTTTTGACGTATACATCTTGATGACAATGCGTGTATAGGTCTTTTGACTTGCCCGTGGAGTAGGGATTTTTGTTGCGTTTTTTGTTTTGTTTTGTTTTTATTATTTTTTTTAAGGGAAGAGATTCTTTTTTTCTTCTTTTTTTTTTTTTTTTTTTTTTTGTTTTCTTTAATGTTATGAAAATACAAACGACCAAAATAAAAAACCGGAACAGAAAACAAAAGAGAAACAAACGAAAAACGAAAAACCAGGTCACGCATCCTTTTTTCGAGTTTGTTCAAGTCAATTCTTCATTATCAAGTGACTTGCATCGCGTAACCATGGTTACAATTCATTACCGAAGGAATATTATTCGCTCAAAGGGTTAGTCCTTGGAAACCCGTTTTTCTCCAGTTGGAAGCAGAGATCATCGAACCAACCTTTTTGAAATCATTGCTTAATATATTTCTTGATTTGGATTTTTTAGGTTAATGATCAGAGACGATCATAAATAAACATAACACGTAGTTACATTCATAATCTAAATTGTATTTCCTTAATTTTTACTTACTCACAAAAGTCTGGTGAGTATGGATGGGAGCAGCACACGCACAATCCAGTGTTTCACATCATCATCATTATCATGTCGTGCCACAGGCACAGATATCCCTGACTCTCTCTCGCCACTTCTCCCTATCGTTCATTGACTCTGGCAGGTCTTCAGGGCTACATCCCGTGTCCTCACATAGCTGCTGTATGTATGTTCGAGCAGATTGTCCTACTTTTGTCCGGCCATATGTGGGGGTCCATAGGAGTACATCACTTATGAGCTCGTCCCTGCTTCTCCAGCAGTGACCTGCATGTCTGGTTCGTCTAACTTGGATAGTTTTCGTGATAGGAGGCAGGTGGCCGTATAGTTGGTGTCTAGTGGGGTGTTGCCACCAGGACTTGTTCAAGATTGCTCACAGCATTCTTGTGTAATTGCCGTCTAGCTTCTTCTCCCGCCGTTTTGTTAGCGTCCAAGTAGTGCATCCATACAGCAGTATCGATACGACCGCTGCCTGGAAGAAACTGCGTTTTACAAAGATTATGCCAATTAGAAAGTAAAGACAACACTGATTTCGCTTGACTAAGTTTCAAAATCGAGACACCTTCTCATCATTGTACCCGTCAACAATAAATAAATAAACAGCCAGCCATTGTTTGTTTGTTTGTTTGTTTGTTTTTTGTTTTTACTTTACTTAAAGATACTATCAGCATTTCTGTTCTCCTTCATTCAACTCATTTTATTCGCAGGAAGTCTCTGTGGCATAGTGGCTAACGTTCTGGACTGTGACATCATAGTAAACGGGTTCGAATTCAACCCACGCTATTGAGCTCACTTTCGGACAACAAGTATAACTTAGGGTTTAAATAATCCACGGAGGTTGATATGCCATTAAACAAAGAGACCAAACCAAGCCATCGTTATTATTTTATTACTAATTTGACTCCGTCTTAATAAAACTGCTTTGGAGGTGAATCGCGTTTGCTAGTCCCACTTCTCTTCTTCAACAAGGATGAGTTTGGCATTAGATAACCCATGGAAGTTGATATGCTATTTAAACAAAGAGACCAAATAAGGGATTAAAATGTAGTATCTGTTTTGTTGTGTCAACAAAACATAGCATTACTTTATGATTCGTGTGTCAAGTACCTTCACCATGGATTGATAAAATGAGAAGATCAGATTCAAAAACCGATGTTATTAGGTTTTATTCATGACCAAATAATTTACAACCTCAAAACACTCTAAGAATCAGAAAAACTATGTTTGGTTTTGAAATATATTTATACATTGAATTTTGAATTAAAGTATCATTGTTTTTCTGCTTCAACGCACACACACACACACACACACATATATATATATATGTATATATATAAACGGAAGTCATTCAATAATTAGGGTGAAAATTGACTAAGGAGTTGGCAATAGGTAGCGTTTTTAATTTTTTTTTTTTTTTTTTTTGAGGAAATCAATTGTCAAGGGCTCGTTCATATCCTAGTACACTATCAGCGTCTTCTTTGCTAATTGCTGCGCCCGTTACTTTTTGTTACTGTCGAGTCTGTGTGTTTTCATTGGGGTCTTGGGGCGGGGATACACGGGCTTGCCGTCTAGCCCATTCATAAAGATTTTTTCTTCATAAATTCTGCTTCACTGTGCCTATTTTCCATTCTTCTGTGAATTTCACTAAAAGAATTTGATGACACTGAAACACTCTCATAAGTTTGCCACCATTTTGAATAGCCTCAAAACAAGAGTGAAAAAAAAATTGTGCTATAGACCAATTCCAAACAATTCAGTTTGGTTAGTTTTTATGCCGTATCAACCATTGTAGGTTATTTAATGCCAAATTCTCTTTATACATATATATTAAATATATATGATTTCGTTTGGTTGGGTTTTATGGCATATCAACTATTGTAGGTTATTTAATGCCAAAACTTCTTTATATATATATATATATATATATATATATTGAATATATATGATTTGTAAACACATTTTATCGATAATTTTTTAAAGGCACCAACGTTCATTTTTTAGCATAGTGTTAAATGGCTCCAAGTATTGTTATGTAACACTAACGATTCAATTAAACATCAGTCATTTGTTTACACACTGTTAAGTCATCAAACAGTTCTTTTTCTAACAATTCAGTTCATCATAAGTCACTTGTTTGCACTCAGTTTAAATATCAAACAGTTCTATTTGACCCATTGATAGGATCCCATCAGCAATAACTCCCGGCTAGATTGCACCCGGGAGCGATGGCAATGAAATGGTACTCTGCATTCCCAAAAGTTCCAGCCTTACTGGTGCCTCACCATCAGATATTTTAATGTCATATCCAGAACACTCGTTGGCGGGGGGTCTTACCCCTCTGCAGAGATGCAGTCGGTGTATTCTACAGCCAAAGTCGAGGGAGCTAAAACAATTCAGTGTTTATACTCATGGAAAATGATTTTTTTAAATTCTGCTAGTTTCAACAACTTTTCCTTATTTATTAAATAATCTTTATATATATATATATATATATATATATATATATATACAAAGATTATTATTATATACTCCCCTACCCCAGTGGGGTTGAGTTCTCCGGCGAACAAAGTAATCGTGTTGCCATTAGCGTTTATTGCAAGCCTCTTCATACATATGAATTGAGGTCTCGGCAGCCGTTGAATGGATGTATGTAAACAATAGTAATTGTGATTGATAACCGTTTAAAATTTACTTCGCAGCTAATGACTCCTCGTGGCTGAATGGGTTAGAGGCTTGGCTTGGCGTTTGAGTCAACCAGGTTTCGATCCCGGCTACGGGAATCTAATATGTCTAGCCACATTGATGAGTTCTGATAGAACGAAACAGATCTGTTTGTAGATGACTATATATATATATATATATATATATCTTGTGAAACAAGGAGAAAAAGATTATAAATTCATGTTGACAATATCTGTAATATTTGCTACGACTTTGACAAGGTAAACGTCACTGTTCTTTCTTCTTCACACATCGTTATGTGATCGTACTACATCTGATCACATTTATAAGGTATTACATCTCCAACTATTTGTGTCAATAGAAATCAAAAAGGAAATATTTTTATTTATTTTGAGCTAACCCTGTGGAATTTCTATCAACTGATGCAAAACTAATTTGCCTTTTTCCATTCAAGGATTGCGCGAATCAAATTTTCTTTCAGTCGTGAATCGTTATTGGAAAATAATTGTCTGCCCTGAACTCTGTGTAGGGCGCTAATTCTGTAAAATTCACTTTATTCAACCCCAGAAAACAAAGCAAAAAGACAGTCAATTTTCGATTTGTTTTGTCGATTAATTTTTTTTATTTAAAAGTCTTTTAAATCAGTTTTACTTGTTTTGAATCCAACACTGGATTCACTAATCTCCTGCAAAAAACAACAAAAAAAAAAAACACAAAAAAAAAAACAAGATAATACTGTCTATAATTAGGAACAAAAATATCCTCATTGTGCCATTTTCCCAGACAATTGAACTCTTTTTTTTTTAAGTAATTCCACAAAGATCTTCCATATGAAGAATGGTCGAGAATGAATCAGTCGAACGAAAAATTATGGTCTCCTCAAAAGTGACAAAAAGAATGACTTCAATATCATCAACAACTCATAGATTGATAATTTCTCAAAATTATTGGAGGCATTACTTAAAATTCATTTCTATAGTAAAATTGTTTAAAATGCACTTCTATAGTAATATAATTTGCAATACCTTTCTAAAGAAAATTCATTTACACTGTATCTCTATTTTAATATGATTTGCAATGTATATCAGTAGTAAAATTATTTACTGCATATTTCTATAGTAATAATATGCAAAATATATTTCTCTAGTAAAATTATTTAAAATGTATTTCTATTTTAACATTATCTTCAATTTATTTCTAGAATAACATTGTTTGCAGTATGTTTCTGCTGTAGAATTATCCAAGAATTATTTTTATGGTAAAATTATTTACTGTACATTTCTACGGCAGAATTCTTTGCAATGTTTTTCTATAGTAATATTTTTAAACATATTTCTGTAGTAACATTATTTGCAATGTATTCTCGTTGTATCATCATTCGCAAATACATTTCTATAGTAATATTATTTGCAGTATATTTCTATAGTAATATCACTAGCAATGTATTTGTATAGTTACACATTTGCAATTTAAATCTATCTTGTCATCATTTGCAATGTTTTTCTAGAGTAATACTGTTTGCAATATATTTCTATAGTAAGATTATTTATTGCAATATATTTCTATAGTAATATTATTTAGGCAATATATTTCTATAGTAAGATTATTGCAATAGTAAAATTATTGCAATATAGTAGCTAAACAATATATTTCTATAGTAAAATTACTTGCAATTTAAATCTATAGTGTCATCATTTGCGATGTATTTCTATAGTAATATTATTCATTGCAATATATTTCTATAGTACGATTATTTATTGCAATAAATTTCTATAGTATGATTATTTATACAATATATTTCAATAGTAAGATTATTTGTTGCAATATATTTCTATAGTATGATTATTTATACAATATATTTCTATAGTAAGATTATTTATACAATATATTTCTATAGTAATATTATTTATTGCAATATAGTATTTATTGCAATATATTTCTATAGTAAGATTATTGCAATAATAAAATTATTGCAATATAGTAGCGAAACAATATATTTCTATAGTAAAATTACTTGCAATTTAAATCTATAGTGTCATTATTTGCAATGTATTTCTATAGTAAGATTATCTATTGCAATATATTTTTATAGTAAGATTATTTATACAATATATTTCTATAGTAAGATTATCTATTGCAATATATTTCTATAGTAAGATTATCTATTGTAATATATTTCTATAGTAAGATTATTTATACAATATATTTCTATAGTAAAATTATTTATTGCAATATATTTCTATAGTAAGATTATTTATACAATATATTTCTATAATAAAATTATTTATACAATATATTTCTATAGTAAGATTATTTATATAATATATTTCTATAGTAAGATTATCTATTGCAATATATTTCTATAGTAAGACTATTTATACAATATATTTATATAATAAGATTATTTATACAATATATTTCTATAGTAAGATTATCTATTGCAATATATTTCTATAGTAAGATTATTTATACAATATATTTCTATAGTAAGATTATTTATTGCAATATATTTCTATAATAAGATTATTTATAGAATTTTTTTCTATAGTAAGATTATTTATACATTAATATAATTAAGAAAGTCTCTCTATACTAAGATTACCTCTTCGTTGCCATTACTCCCAGGTCGAATCTGATATGGAGAAGTAGTACCTGTTAGGTGTAACGTGATTGAACTGTTCATAGAACACTGGAATTGAAAAATAAATAAATAGATAAGCAGAAAATCTCCGAACGGCCAGGCCAAAGCACTCGTTGTAATTAAAAATTGACTCAGAAAAAGACCCGGGGTTTCGAAACCTGCGCATGTGTTGATCCAGCGGAAATAGATGTTCATCCCGCCGACACCAAGCGAACAGAAGGGGGCGACTCGTTTTGAAGAAGCTGTCTGCGAGACAAGATGAGGTATAGACAGCTAGTTGGACACTAGCCACGAAGATGAAAGAAAAATTTTATAAGCCCCATTTTAGGGGGTGGGCTTCGCAAAAGGGCTTTACACTAGACGCGACCAAGTAGACAAGAGAGAACTACAACAGAAAACCAGGAAGGAAATTCAAGGTCTGTGTCTGCTCTCTCTTTCTTAATATGACATGTCGTTTCTCCTTGTCCAGCTAACGCCGTCGACTTAACTTTATACTCTCTTTCTTTCTCCCGACGACTATTTACAAATTGTAGTTGTAAATAAACCTTTGAGTTGTTAACTAAAACAGAGTTTCGGGAGTTCATCGACTTTTTTTATGGTAGGGTCACAACAGGGCCGTGGAGGTACGAATATCTATTTAGTAGCGTTATGTCACAACTGTTTATTCGGCACCGTAAGGGTAAAGGGTCCCATCTATGAATCAAAGAGAACTGTTCAATCATATATAATACTTGGAATTTTTCAACTGTGCGCAAACAAATGATTAATTTTAAATTGAATTATTCGTATTAGATAGCAATTCTTGAAATCATTTAACTGTGTGCAAACAATAAATAGCAAAATCTGAAACCATTTAACTGTGTGCAAACAAAAGATTAATGTTAAATAAAATTATGAGTATTAGATAGCAATACTTGAAACCATTTAGCTGTGTGCAAACAAATTATTAGTATTAAACAGAATTATTAGTATTTGACAGCAATAGTTCATGTTATTTAACTCTGTGCAAACAATAAATAGCAAAACTTGAAACCATTTAACTGTGTGCCAACAAATGAGCTCTGTTTTGTTTAAACAAAAATGTTACAAACTAACTCTTCTCAGAAAAAAATATATGTATAAAGAGAATTTGGCATTAAGTAAGCCACTTGGGTTGATATGTCATTAAGTCAAATAACCCACCTTAAACAATCACATCCACTATAAGATATATTAAAACACATACAATAATCGTTAGTAGTAATATGCTTACATGTGGCACAAGTTCGTATGAATGGGGTACCCAATGAGACTCGAACTCACTCGTGAAGGTTTGCTAGTCTAGCTCGTTAACCATTACAGCACCCGAAGAGCCCACACATTGTTAGACCTAAATCAATCTCAATACTTCTATGGCAAAATTGGCGCTGTTTAGAATACACTGATTGTATCCACAGTAAAAGGGGTTAAACCACACCCCAGGAAGGCCAGAGTGAGGGCCAGCTTGCATACTGAGGGCTGTGGCCCTAAGTGACCCCCGGTTTGGTTTGGTTTTATGGCATATCAACCTTTGTAGGTTATTTAACGCCAAATCCATTTTTATGTAAATAATCTATTCTATTGAAAACAGTTCAGTTTAGCATAAGTACACAGTTTAATTGTCAAAAATATTTCCATTTCAAACTATTCAAGCAGTTATATGTAATAATTCAGTTAAGTGTAAATACAGTTTTAATGAAGAAAAACAGTTCTATTTGAAATAATTCAATTAAGCATAAGCACGCAGTTTAAGTGTAAGTAGGGTTTAATTATCAAAAACGTTTCTATTTCAAGCTATTCAGTTTACTCAATTCATTTTAGCATAAGTATGCTGTTAGTTCTATTTAACCCATAGATAGGGCCCTATCAGGTGCTACCACTCCGGGCCAGAGTGGAACTGGGAGCGGTTGCAATGAAGGGGTACTCCGCATTCCCAAAAGCTCCAGCACTGCTGGAACCTCACCATCAGATTGTTTAGTGTCATATCCAGGACACTCGTTATGGGAGGGGTCTTACCCCTCTGCAGAGGTGCAGTCAGCTTATTCTACAGCCCCAGCTGACTGGGCAAAAAGTGACCCCCGGTTGAGCAACCCCAGCCAAGATGCGGAAGAAGTGCTGCTATGGTCAGGAGATGGTCAATATAGCTGTCTGTCCCTGTTTCCACTCATCTCTCACATACAACAGAAACATCAACCCTCTCGAGAATAAAGTGTGAGAGATATATTTTTATAAAGAAGTGTGTTCATTCGTTCATTGAAGTTCGTCATTATCTTTGATAATGTTTCCGCTTATATTTATATTTGTATATGTATACGCGTAGTATACAACAGTCACTATTGTTTCTGGTGGCTGTAATCAGTCTTTCTTCGCGCTTTTCTATGTAGTCTTCGAGTCTCTGTATCAATGCGTCAACGTTGTCTTCATTGCAGGTAAGTCCTCTTCCTCCTTCTTTTGTTGACACATAGAGTCTGTCAACGTCACCTCCGGGATGTAGTGCCTTATGCTTGGCCATTCGTTTTCTTGTTCTCTGGTTAATTTATTAAAGTTCTCTGGTCAACTTCAGAAATGGTCCCGAATTTTTTACGAGGTGGACAGCCTAGGTATTTATCTCTTTGATAAGGTTCCTTTTATTATTATATTATTATTATTATTTCTTTTCATTATTTCCTCCTCCTCCTCCTCCTTGTTCTTCTCCTTCTTACGCCCCTTAGCTCATTGAACTTAAAACACAAGCCTTGGCCCCGTAGACATCTCTGACATTTACACAACAACAAGTACTTCGAACGATTAAAGATACAATACTTGATACAAAATATCTACATTTTGGAGGTTTTATTTATTTATTTTCCGTCTTTTTTTTGGGGGGGGGGTCTTTATTTTTTTTGCTAATCAACAACTTGATATTCTCTGGATCTTTTCTTTTTTTTTTTTTTTTTTTTTTTTTTTTTTACTGGTCTTTGTCATAGACGCAAAATAACAGCAAATTCAATTCTGTCTTCTTTTTCATTTATTCTTTTTTTTGTATTTTTTTATTTTTTATTTTATCATTTTTACTTATTTTCGGTTGTTGTTTTTATCTATCCTTTCTCTGTTTATAACTCTTGTCTTGGCTCAAAATCATCTCAAGTTGATAAGCACTCTGAAAGTCTTCGAATAATTTTTAACTTGTTGTCCCCAAGAAGGTTTTAACTTATTGGTTTGGTTTGGTTTGGTTGGGTTTTATGGCATATCAACTTTTGTAGGTCATTTAACGCCAAATCCATTTTTATGTAAATAATCACTTATATTTAAAACAATTCAGTTTAGCATAAGTACACAGTTTAATTGTCAAAAACATTTCCATTTCAAATTATTCAAGAAGTTATATATAACAATTCAATTTAGTTTAAATACAGTTTCAATGTCAAAAACGGTTCAATTTCAAACAATTCAGTTTAGCATAAGTACGCAGTTTAAATATAAGTACAGTTTAATTGTGAAAAACATTTCTAGCTATTCAGTTTAGTCAAGCAGTTCTAATTCAGCTAATTCAGTTTAGTATAAGTACAGATTTTGTTTACACACGGTTAATATTCAAAACAGTTCTATGTTAAACAATTCAGTTTAGTGCAAATACAGTTTCAATGTCAAAAAAACAATTCTATTTCAAATATTTCAGTTTAGCATTGGCACGCAGTTTAAATGTAAGTATAGTTTAATTGTCAAAAACATTTCTATTCAGTTTAGTCAAACAATTCAGTTTAGCATAAATATACCGTTGGTTCTATTTAACCCATAAATAGGGCACTATCAGGTGCCACCACGCTAGGCCAGAGTGGACCTGGGAGCAATGGCAATGAAGGGGTGCTCCATATTCCCCAAGGCGCCAGCATTACTGGGACCTCACCATCAGATTGTTTAGTGTCATATCTAGGACACTCATTGGGGGTGTCTTACCCCTCTGCAGAGGTGCAGTCACTGTATTCTACAGCCCCAGCCGTTGTTGTCTCCAAGAATATACATATTCTTCCCTAAATTCTACTCTATACTCTTTTGGCACCCCATATTCTCTGAACTTGTTATATTTTTGTCTATGTTTCAATTCCGATTAAGCATCCGCCCGTATTTTATTGTCATAAATATTTCTGTATTGTGACGTTCCCGAAATGTGGTTCGTTTGGTTGGGTTTTAAGGTATATCAAACATTGTAGGTTATTTAATGCCAAATCCTCTTTATACATATCATCATGTCACGCTGCCAGCACGGATCTCCCTGACCCTCTCTCGCACCCGTCTCTATCGTCTATCACTCCCGGGAGGTCTTCCAGGCTATATACTGTATCGGCACCGAGTTGTTTATTGTAGATAGATTCTAGCAGGTCGTTCAACCTTTGCTCGTCCAAGTGTAGGAGTCCACCGGAGTATATCACTTATGAGTTCGTCCTTACTTCTCCAGCGGTGCCCTGCATGTCTGGTTCGTCTAACTTGGATAGTTTTCGTGATGGGTGGTAGGTGTCCGTCCAGCTGCTGCTTTGTGGGGTGCAACTCTAAGACTTATTCAGTATTGCTCGCTGCACTCTAGTGTAATTACCGTCAAGCTTTTTGTCTCCATACGTTTAGTTAGCGTCCCCGTAGTATATCCACATAGCAGTATCGATATGACAACTGCTTGGAAAAAAACTGCGTTTTATTTTATCAGTCATATGACCGATAGCCTACCGAGAGCTGTCCATGCCTTTCTCTAGTCACATGTTGATGTCACCCGCGGTTGATGTGGCACTGCTTTCTTGATAGGTGAACGTGTCCACTTGTTTTAGAGGACCAACTTTTAGTGTGGAGATGTCGCCTCTTTGATTAAAACACGTGTTCTGTTTTGTCTGCGTTGACATGTAGGCCTATGCCAACTGCAGCTCGTTCCAGGCTATGTAGCAGGGATTTGGCTTGGGCGAGTGAATTTACCGATATGGTTGGGTTTTATGGCATATCAACCCTTGAAGGTTATTCACGTATATATAAAAAATAGTTGATTTGTAAACGAATAGTTTGCAGTTAACATTTTAAAATTAGTCAGAGATCATTTGTTTGCACATGGTTTCAAGTATTTCTATCTAACATTAAAAATTTGATTTGGCATCTCTCATTTGTTGGCACAGTTATATCGTTATTCATAAATCATTGAAAAATGGATGATTTGTGGGTAATCTTATTTTATACAAATAACCAATTTTATTTCAAATAATTCAGTTAAGCATGAGTACACAGTTTAATTGCCAAAAACATTTCTATTTCAAGCTATTCAGTTTATTCAAACAATTCTAATTCGGCTAATTCAGTTTAGTATAAGTACAAATTTTGTTTACACACAGTTAAATGTCAAAACAGTTCTATATAAAACAATTCAGTTTAGTGTAAGTACAATTTCAATGTCAAAAACAGTTCCATTTCAAACAATTCATTCCAGCATAAGCACGCAGTTTAAATATAAGTACACAGTTTAATTATGAAAAATATTTCTACTTCAAGCTACTCAGTTTAGTCAAACAGTTCTAATTCAAACAATTCAGTTTAGCACAAGTATGCTTCTATTTAACCCATAGTTAGGGACCAATCAGGCGCAACCATTCCGGGCCAGAGTAGACCTGGTGAGCAATGGCAATGAAGGGGTACTCCGCGTTCCCCAAAGCTCCAGCATCACTGGAACCTGACTATCAGCTTGTTTAGTGAGATATCAAGGTCTCATTGAGGAGTTCTTACCCTTCGGCAGAGAAGTAGTTGGTGTTTTCTACATCCCCAACCGACTGGACAATTTAAATGAAGAAGAGCTAATCTGTGTGCACACAATTAAGTATATCGTTATAATTTTAATAACCCGTGAAAAACGTAGTAACTTTTAATACTCTTTAAAAACAAAATTTGAACCCCCCCCCATAAATATTATCGATACAGTTTAATATAATTGGGCACCTCGGGTGGTGTAATGGTTAGCAAGCTAGACTAGCAAACCTTCACGAGTGAGTTCGAGTCTCATTGGGTGCCCTCTTCATACGGTCTTGTGCCACATCTGAGCAAAATGTTCTGTAAATTACTACAGTTTAATATAATTGTTTTGAAAAAATACCTGACCATACTTTTCTTAAAGTTTAAAATGATTGATAATAAGCAGTACTTGCCCATATTACATCCGGGTTGCAAGGTGGCCATTATCAAAAATATTTTATTCAAAACTATTGCTTAAGTATTGTTTAAAACGTAAGAACATTTGTTGTACTATTTTGAAATATTTTTAATTTGTTAAAATACTAGAAGATGGCCATTCCTGCCCAATCAATTCTATTTTATTCTTGTGATTTTACTCGTGTTCCCATAACAGCAAAATTTATCCAGGGAGATAAAAGTCTAGTATGAAAACATTCTTAGTTGTATTTTAATTTTTATAAGATTTTTTTATATTTTTATTTTCCTAAATTTTTTGTTTTAGAAATAAAATATTTTTAATAATGGCCATCTTATAACCCATGTGTAATATGGACAAGTACTGCGTATTGATAATTATCCTAGATATTAATAAAAACAAATCTACATCCTTTATTTTTAATAATGACCGGGCCAAGTCGGCTGGATTTATAGAAAACACCGACTGCATCTCTCTAGAGAGGTGAGAACCCCCAATGAATGTCTTTGATATGACGCTAAAGAATCTGATGGTGAGGCTCCAGTAATGCTGGAGCTTTGAGGAAAGAAAAGTATCTTTTCATTGCTATCGCTCCCAGGTCCTCAGTGGTCCGGAGCAGTTGTACCTGATAGGGTCCATTTTATGGGTCCAATAAAACAGTTTTTACATTAAACTGCGTGTAAATAAATAAGTAATAGTTAGTAGAATTATTTGTATTTAAAAGAAATTAGTGAAACCATTGAATTGTGTGAAGAAAATGTTATCAACAAAATTTACTTTGAAATCATATTTATTTGATATATATGTAAAAAAGGATTTGGCATTAAATAACCTACATCGGTTGATATGCCATAAAACTGAACCAAACCAAATCATATATATTTGATATATATGTATAAAAATGATTTGGCATTAAATAACCTATATCGGTTGATATGCCATAAAACTGAACCAAACCAAATCATATATATTTGATATATATGTATAAAAAGGATTTGGCATTAAATAACCTACATCGGTTGATATGCCATAAAACTGAACCAAACCAAATCATATATATTTAATATATATGTATAAAAAGGATCTGGCATTAAATAACCTAAAATGGTTGATATACCATAAAACCCAACCAAACCAAATTATATATTTTTAATATATATGTATAAAAAGGATTTGGCATTAAATAACTTACAATAGTTGAAATGCCATAAAACCCAACCAAACCAAACCATATATATTTAATATATACGAGGTGCATACGATATGTTTCCAGACTTTTTTCGTATGGGCATTTAAAATTGTCCTACACTCTTGAAAATTCACTATGTTATTGCTATACATCTTATGATATGACTGACCAATTTTTATGATTTCAGCTTCAAATAAACAGCTACAGCAGGAATTGGAAAACACCCTGATAATGCTGATTGTCACTGCTGGTGAATTTCAAAAATGCAATCTGAAACTTTAAAAGAACGATATGCAATAAAATTGTGTTTTAAACTTGGAAAAAATACCACAGAAACGTATGGAAAGCTTCAGACTGCTTTTCGACCATCTTGCATGAATCGAGCATCTGTTTTTGAGTGGCATAAGAAATTCAAGGAAGGCAGGGAGTCTGTGAGAGATGATGAGAGGTGTGGGAGGAGAAAGGAAGTCAATACACCAGAGTGGATTGGCTAAAGGGTAAGGGTTAGGGTTACTATGTTGAGGTTTTAAGAGAGTTCAGGAAGAGATTTCGTCGGAAGAGGCCAACACTCTTCAAATCGGCTCAGTGGCATTTCCACCAGGACAATGCACCAGTCCACAACTCCATCCTTGTCACACACTATTTGAGCAATATGGGCATCAAGACAGTTCCTCACCGTCCCTATAATACAGACCATGCTCCCTGTGACTTTTGGTTATTCCCAAAGCTCAGAGGCTGTCGTTATGAGACAATTGACGAGATGAAAGAAGCTGTGATGAGGGTCATTGACACGCTCACACAAGAGGACATTGATGGGGCGTTCCAGAAGTTGTTTGAACGGTACAAGTACATTGCAGCCGTAGGAGATTACTTCGAAGGGGACTTCAGTTTCGTGTGTATTATCAATAAAAGTGCTCATACAAAAGAAGTCTGGAAATTTATTTAATGAACATCGTATATATATATATATATATATATATATATATATATATATATATATATATATATATACGTGTATGTGAGTGTTTGTGCGTTTGCGTATATATATATAGTTTCATGTGTGTGCTATCAATAAAAGTGCCCATACGTAAAAAGTCTGGAAACTTATCGTATGCACCTAGTGTGTATAAAGAGGATTTGGCATTAAATAACCTTCAGTGGTTGATATGCCATAAAACCTAACCAAACCAAATCATATATATTTAATATATATGTATAAAAAGGATTTGGCATTAAATAACCCACAATGGTTGATATGCAATAAAACTTAACCAAACCAATTAATGACGATCTTACAAACCGTATCTAATTAGGCTAAGTACTGTTAGTTTTGATATTACATAATAGAAAGAATTAACATTGGGATAAACATATATATATATATATATAATTTCTCTGATTACTGTGCTGGTTTGCGAGTACAAAGCTAATGGGAGTTCGATTTATCGATCTGTTTGACAGGCATCGTTGTCCTAGCTTCTAAAAGTCAATCATCCTAAAAATATAATCTTAATCAGAAGAGATTTTCATGATTGAAAAAAAAAATTTCACATGTATTCTCGAGTCTTTCGGATGTGCGGAAAAGAAGAGTTTTTATTATTCCATATAATTTTCCGGCCAGTATCTTCATCGGTGCTGTTGTTAAAACAAGGTTTCCGCCGATATATTCTCCGGCCTTCCTCTTTTTTATTGGAGTCTCCAAATAAAGTATTTTCATTATTCTATATAATTTTCAGGCAAATCTTTCCCCTGTGCTATTGCTAAAATAAGGTTTCAGCAAATATCTTCTCAGGCGTTCTTTTATCGCATTCGAGGCTAAAATGGAAGAAGCTTTTTTATTCTATATAAGTCAAATGTTTTCAGCTGTGTGATTGTTAAAACAAGGTTTCAGCCGATATGTTCTCTGGCCTTCCTTTTTTTTATTGGAGTCTTCAATTGAAGTTTTTTTTTTTTATTATTCTATATAATTTTTTGGGTCATCATTTCCAATGTGTAATTGTTAAAACAAGGTTTCAGCCGATATCTTCTTAGGCCTTCTTGTATGGCCTTGAATAGTACAAATGATATATATTTGAAAACTAGGTTTAAGTCTATAAATTTGTATGTATGCTCACACGTGGATGTGTTGGGTGGGGTTCATATTTTGAACAAGGCTATTTCAGGGGGGGTGCAGAATGAGCTCTCGTGCTTTGATAGTGAAAAGAAAGACTAAATTCAAAACGAAGACCTTTAGGCCCCAATGCATAACAAAAGACTAAAAAAATGACACAGAAGTGCTTCGACGAATTCAAAACTCGCTGGAGTTTTGGTGTCCAATGTAACATAGCCAAATACGAATAGGTGAAATATACGGATATGTAAAACGTTCATATGCATAGGAATCCCGAAACACTGACGACTTTCTTTGGCTCAGGTACGAAAAGTTTATTGACTTCTTCAGTTTAGTCTTTCGACACGAGGAGAGAGAGACACACAATTTTTACTATGCTGACTGTTCCATCTGATCCCACAACGTGCGGCGCATCCCGTAGTCCACAACTGGACTCCCCTCGTCCAGCTTCAAATCTCAACTAACTGCTTTTTTTCAAAATCACCAAGAATCCCAGCCCTTCGCTTCCGGGCATGACGTCATTCACACCTCAGTCCCATTTCTTATCGGGTTTTTTATTATGACCTCTGTCATTGTCACATCCTCCGCGCACGAGCGTGAACACCTACGCTCAATGTGTGTACCTGCACGTGCACTAAACCGAATAGTTCTAAGCCTAACTAAACCGAATGATAAGATATAACCAACGAAAAATGATAATATAAAAAAAGTCATTCTGCAATTATATAAAACCCATACCAAAGAGACTATTTAGATGAAGTTTAGCGTTTCATGCACAGTTAATTTCTTTCTTGATGAATACAGTTCAGTCTGAAAACTTTTTGAACTCATCGAGAATAATACTACCTCTGTAGCATAATCTATGATACATTTAGTATCAGATATCTGTATTAAATTGCACCGACTATTATGGGACAAAGATTGAAGTACTATTGAACATGAAGTTAAAAATATCTATCTCACTCCGTTCCTATCTATTTATGTATTCTTATGTAATTCATCACCATCATCATCATCATCATCATGTCGCTCTATCAGCACGGATATTTCTGATCCTCTCTCGCCACCCCTCCCTATCGTCCATTGCCCCTGACAGGTCTTCCGGGCTACATCCAGTATCGTCACAGAGCTGCTGTATGTGTGTTCAAGCCGGATGTCCTGCCTTTGCTCGTCCATGTGAAGGGGTCCACAGGAGTACATCAGTTATGAGTTCTCCAGCAGTGTCCCGCATGTCTGGTTCGTCTACTTATATGTCAAATCAAAAATTCATTTTCTTCAAAATGCAATGATGATATATATATATATCAACTAACGTTTATCTATCGAAATCAAATCATATCTCTTTGTCCCTTAGTTAAAGTCAACACTACACGCAATGTTATATAATTGCAGAAGGATTTTTTTTATATTATCATTTTTCGATTTGTATATCTTACCTTTCGGTTTAGTTAGTCTGAGAACCTTTCGGCTTAGTGCATGGGTTAGCTAGGTGCACACATTGAGTGCAGGTGTTCACGCGCACGCGGGGCGGATGTGACAATCACAGATGTCACAATAAAAACCCCAGATAGGAAATGTGACAGGGGACGTGAATGACTTCATGCCCGGAAACGACGAGCTGATGATTTGGGGATTTGAAAAAAAGCAGTTAGTTGAGATTCGAGTCTAGAGGAAGGTAGTCCATTTTTAGGCTCGCTGAGACCAGACCAGTAGTTTGCGGCGGGGGTCGCACGTGGTGGGGCTGATGGAAAAATCAGCATGATTAGAAATTGTGTCTCTCTCTCTCTCTCTCTCTCCTCATGTCGAAAAACCAAAAAGGTAATAAAAAGTTTCGTACCTGAACCCAAAAAAAGAAAGTCGTCAATTGTTTCGCGTGTTTTCGGATTCCTATATGTTTATGAACATTCTATGAACATATGTACATTTCACGTATTCGTAGATTATGGCTATGTAACAACAATAGAAAAAAAAAACTTTTCTTCGGCCAAATCACCAACTGTCCCCCGACTTCTACACATCGCTACACATATATTCATAAGACACCCTCAAATCTGCCACGGGACACTTGTATCATCATACAACCATACATAATAACAATCACATATACAACCACACATAACAATACGCAAATATAATTCACATACACACACACACACACACACACACGAATAGTTATACGCAATTATAACGTAAACATTTTTTACAGCATTTTTTCGATTATTTTCTATTTCTCCAAAATCTTCCTTTTTCTGCCCGATGATTACTATGTAAAGAGGGCATGAACACAGTGGCTGCAGATAAGCATCTATGCTATCAAATATATATAAAAACTAGTATATATTCATTTATTATTATTTTTTATGATAGCTCTATCACAGATATTGAGCACTCTTCAAATAATACTGCATTTGGTCTTCCACAAATCCACCAAGTGAGAAAGTGACAACCATTCATTGTTGTAATATATATATATATATATATATATATATATTAGCACAGTCTGTTCATCTTTATTTATATAAGGCTATATATATCATCATCATCATGTCGTGCCGCTAGAACATATATCCCCGACCCTCTCTCGCCACTTCTCCCTATCGTTCATCGCCCCCGGCAGGTCTTCAGGGCTACATCCCGTATCCTCGCATAGCTGCTGAATGTATGTTCGAGCTGGTCGTCCTGTTTTGCCCGGCCATATGTGGGGGTCCATAGGAGTACATCACTTATGAGCTCGTCCCTGCTTCTGCAGCAGTGTCCTGCATGTCTGGTTCGTCTAACTTGGATAGTTTTCATAATGGGAAGCAGGTGGCCGTATAGTTGGTGTCTTGTGGGGTGTTGCCGCCAGGACTTGTTCAATATTGCTCGCAGCATTCTTGTGTAATTGCCGTCTAGCTTTTTATCCAGCCGTTTAGTTAGCATCCAAGTAGTGCATCCATACAGCAGTGTCGATACGACCGCTGCTTGGAAGAAACTACGTTTCATTTTATCGGTCAGGTCTGATTTCCGTATGATCGATAGCTTATTGAAAGCTGTCCATGCCTTCGTTAGCCACGTGTCGATGTCCTTAGCGTCTCATATATATATATATATATATATATATATATATATATATCAACTAACGTTTATCTATCGAAATCAAATCATATCTCTTTTTTTTTACATTTATCTCTACGACATTTTCATCGCCCCCTTTCTCTCTCTGTCTCTCTCTCTCTCTCTATCTATCTATCTATCTATCTTATTTTTCTCATTCATTTTTCTTTGCTGTCCCATAGTTGATGTGACATTTAGTATCGGAAATGTGTTTTAAAATGTACTGACCATTATGGGACATAACTAGTCTCATTTCTGTACCATAATCGATGTTACATTTCGAATTAGAAATATGTACAGAAATCGACCAACTATTATGGGACAGAAATGGTTTTAATCAATATTAATTTCTGTACCATAGTCGATGTTGCATTTACTATCCGGAACTTGAATTGAAATGTACCAATTATTATGGGACAAAAATATCTCCATTCATTGTTCGTTTCCGTCTTGGTAAATACAGCTTTAGTCTCGTTACTTCTTGATCTATCATGGAGAAAAATTACCATGCGAATTATTATCTGTAGACTTTGCCCACGTCCAAGTGACTGTAAACAGTTCTGTCCAAAGAAACATTTCTCTAAGTGGTGAAAAGAGGAGAAACAGTCCGTATATATATATATATATTGGAAATAACGCACTTGCTTTAATGTAGTTGTTGTTTCAGGAAAAATAGTTGGATTCTTTTTGCACAGACAGAGTCTCGCTAAACAATTGCATCGGGTTTTGTAATTTAGTTTTTAGGATTGAGTCACTAAATAAATGTAAGTTTTCTCTCTTCTTGCGTCTTTATTCACTTGATTTTAGTTCGTTGATCGAAGCACCAACAACAAAAAAATCCAATAAAATTACAACACTCACTTTTCTCCTGTTTTTTATATTGTTTTACAAGTTCGAACAAGATTGTTGGTGCGTAGCGTTGTGGCTAATGTGCTTGACTGCGAACTTTTAGTAAGCAAGTTCGAACTCAAGTGGCTCTATTATTATCATTTTCAGTCGAATACCCTTGAGAAGTTTTGAAACCTTTTATCACCTCCACTGCACAGGTTGTTTAATGCCAAATCGTCTTTATACATATATATTAAATATATATGATTTGGTTTGTTTGGGTTTTATGGCATATCAACCATTGTAGGTTATGTAATGCCAAATCCTCTTTATACATATATATTAAATATATATGATTTGGTTTGTTTGGGTTTTATGGCATATCAACCATTGTAGGTTATTTAATGCCAAATCCTCTTTATACATATATATTAAATATATATGATTTGGTTTGGTTGGGTTTTATGGCATATCAACCATTGTAGGTTATTTAATGCCAAATCCTCTTTATACATATATATTAAATATATATGATTTGGTTTGTTTGGGTTTTATGGCATATCAACCATTGTAGGTTATGTAATGACAAATCCTCTTTATACATATATATTAAATGTATACAATTTGGTTTGGCTGGGTTTCATGGCATATCAACGATTGTGGGTTATTTAATGCCAAATCCTCTTTATACGTATATATTAAATATATATGATTTGGTTTGGTTGGGTCTTATGGCATATCAACCATTGTAGGTTATTTAATGCCAAATCCTCTTTATACGTATATATTAAATATATGTGATTTGATTTAGTTGGGTTTTATAACGGTCTTTCGAAAAAGATTGTATTGGTATTAAATAACCCATTAAGGTTTATGTACCATTAAACAAAAAGCGTCAAATATCCGTTAATTTCAACGGACTCTTATATAATTCTTTCAAATATCATCATCATCATGTCACGCTATCATCACAGATATGACCTGACCCTCTCTCGCCACCCCTCCCCATCGTCCATTTCTTCCGGCAGGTCTTCAGAGCTACATTCCGTATCGGCACAGAGCTGCTGTATGTAGGTTCTAGCAAGTCGTCCTTGCCTTTGTTTGTCTATGGGAACGGGTCCACCGGAGTACATCCCTTATGAACTCGTCCATACTTCTCCAGCAGTGTTCCACATGTCTGGTTCGTCTAATTTTGATAGTTTTACAGATGGGGGGGGGTAGGATGCTGTATAACAGCTTCTTTGTGAGGTGCTACCTCAAGGACCTGTTCAGTATTGCTCACAGCATTCTTGTGTAGTTGCCGTCAAGCTTTTTCTCCATACGTTTAGTTAGCGTCCATGTAGTGCATCAATATAGCAGTATTGACACGATCGCTGTTTGGAAGAAACTGAGCTTCATTTTTAGGAAGCAGTGACTCATCAACCGAGCCAGACATCGACACGTGACTAGCAAAAGCATGGACAGCTACCCAGGCTATCGGTCATATGAAAGGCTTTCAAATTTATATATATATATATATATATATAGTTCTTATCTTAGTATGTTCATCTCTGTTCATGTAAGGCTATATATATATATATATATATATATATATATATATATACATTATATTATGAGTGTGTTGGTCGTCAGTAAATCACAATGTGGTTATTTTAACTGCCTGACGAATGTTGTTATAAACTTCAAGAAACCTTAGGTTGCAGAACAATATTTTCCATGGATTAAATATATATATAATATATATTTATTTATTATCATTATTATATATATATATATATATATATATCAGTTGATGTTTATATATCGAAGTCAAATCATATCTCTTTCTTTTTACATTTAGCTCAACGACATTTTTCATGGCCTCTCTCTCTCTCTCTCTCTCTGTTGCTGTCTGTCTGTCTGTCTCTGTCTGTCTGTCTCTATCTATCTATATTATTTTTCTCATTCAATTTTCTTTCCTGTCCCATAGTCGATGTGACATTCAGTATCAGAAATGTGTTTTGAAATGTACTGACTATTATGGGACATAACTAGTCTCATTTCTGTACCATAATCGATGTTACATTTCGATTTAGAAATATGTACTGAAATCGACCAACTATTATGGGACAAAAATATCTCCATTCATTGTTCGTTTCTGTCTTGGTAAATACAGTTTTAGTCTCTTGATCTATCATGGAGAAAAATTACCATGCGAATTATTATCTGTAGACTTTGCCCACGTCCAAGTGACTGTAAACAGTTCTGTCCAAAGAAGCATTTCTCTAAGTGGAGAAAAGAGGAGAAACGGTCTATGTTTTTGGTAAATAATGCACTTGCTTTATTGTCGTTGTTCTTTTAGGAAAAATAGTTGGATTCTTTTTGCACAGACAGAGTCTCGCTAAACAATTGCATCGGGTTTAGTAATTCGGTTTTCAGGATTGTGTCACTAAATAAATGCAAGTTTTCTCTCTTTTTACGTTTTTATTTACTTGATTTTTGTACGTTGATCAAAGCACCACCGACAACAAAAAATCCAATTAAATTACAGCAGTCACTTTTCTTTTTGTTGTTATTGTTTTACAAGTCCGAATTGCTAACAAGATTGTTTGTACGTAGCGTTGTGGCTAATGTGTTTGTCTACGACGTTTTAGTAAGCAAGTTCGAATCCAGTCGTGCTATTACGTTCAAAATCTGACAAATACCCATGGGAAATGTTTGAAACCCCGACAAAAGAGTAAATAGTATACCCATTGTCCTTCGACAATGATAGCGTTGGCATTAAATAACCCACAAAGCTTGATGTACCATATAACAAAAAAAATAAACGAAAAGGAAACATGTAAATGGTCTATCTCTTTAACCTACCAACATTAATTATTTCATATCAAGTTTAGGGCATTCCTATGTAATTCTTTCACACACACATACACACACACACACATATATATATATATATATATATATATATATATATATATATATATATATATATATATATATATATATCAGGGGCAGAGACGGGACGAGTGCTACTCGTGCCCGGCACGACCAATAACTCGGTCAATGTTATTCAAAATGGATTAAAAATCATCCATTAATTTCAAGCAAACATACTTAGTCTGATCTCAATTAAATTACGTATCTATTCAAGTTTCGATAACTAAGTAGCCAAAAGTTCATAAATATATCTGGGAATAATACAACGATGCTGTTTTGAACGGATGGTCTTTGTCCGGCCACCGTCAGATTCATTGAACATCCCATAAAATCGGCTATAATGTTGAACACGCGCAAATCCGTGCCGAGCACTAGACCCTTATAATAACAGTAATGTTAGAGAAATCCGCCAATAGCAAGAGCAACCCAAACACCGTGCTAAAAAATCTTAGCACATTCTGACTGCTGACAGCTGTCTTGGGAAGAGGGAGAGGGACCGAGAGAAAGAGAGAGGGAGAGAGGGGGGGATAGCAGATTATAGCCGTCGCCGACGTCATCATCATCGCTATGGTAAATGTTGGTTAAACGGCGTGTTTTAATTCGTTTTTTCACTAACAAATGTCTATTTCTTTAATGAATGTTGCATATATTACATTCTGTAACTAAAATTTGTTTATTTGAATACATTTTCAACAAATAATCTTTATTTTAAGCGAAATTGAAACTACTAGCTGTGTCTGTGTATATTGTCATCGGTTTCTTTATTCTAATAAACATATTTTTCTCGTCATAGTAATGAACATCTTCTCTTTTCTTCTATACTTTTGAAAGGAAAAAAATTATCTTATCTACTGTATTAACAAGATTACAAATTATATAGTATCTTGATTGTTTACAAAAAAAAACACCATGCAAGGTACGTTTGTCAATCTGTGCTATACAATGGAGAATCACGCAATAGCAACTATGATGACTTACTTTGGGTCCACGGACCACGGGTTGGGAACAGAAATTGACAGAGGGCGGGGGGGGAGCACGAGTAGCAAACATAGGCTAGAGTCGCCACTGATATATATATATATATATTATAAGAGTGTTAGTCGTCAGTAAATCACTTTGTGGTTATGTGTCGAACCAAGTGCAACATTATATGGAGAGTGCTCAATATTTAGGATAGAGCTATTATATGATAATAATGATAATAAGTAAAAATGTATTAGATATACGTGGTGCATTCAATAGGTTTCCAGACTTCTTTTGTAATGGCATTTAAAATTGTCATAAACTCTTGAAAATTCAGTATGTTATTGCTATACATCTTACGAGATGATTGACTAATTTTTATGATTTCGGGTTCAAATAAACACCTACAACAGCAATTGGAATACACCCTACTAAAGCCTGATCGTCACAGCTGGTGAATTTCAAAAATGCAATCTGGACGTCAGGACACTTTAGAAGAACGATATGCAATAAAATTCTGTTTTAAACTTGGAAAGAATGTCACAGAAACGTATGGAATGCTCTTCGACCATCTTGCATGAATCGAGCATGAGTTTTTGAGTGGCATAAGAGATTCAAGGAAGGCAGGGAGTCTGTGAGAGATGATGAGAGGTGTGGGAAGAGTTAGGAAGTCAACAGAGCAGAGTTTATTGGCCAAAGGGTTAGGGTTAGGGTTACTATGTTGTGGTTTTAAGGGAGTTCAGGAAGAGATTCCTAGGGAAGAGGCCAGCACTCTTCAAATCGGGTCAGTGGCATTTCCACCAGGACAATGCACCAGTCTACAACTCCATCCTTATCACTGACTATTTGACCAAGATGAGCATCAAGACAGTTGCTCACCGTCCCTATAATCCAGACGTTGCTCCCTGTGACTTTTGGTTATTCCCTTACCTCAGAGGCTGTCGTTATGAGAAAATTGAAGAGATGAAAGAGGCTGTGACGAAGGTCATTGACATGCTCACACAAGAGGAATTCGATGGAGCCTTCGAGGAGTTATTGGAACGGTACAACAAGTGTATTGCAGCCGGAGGAGATTACTTCGAAGGGGACAAGAGTGTCATGTGTCTACTATTCACAAAAGTACCCATACAAAAAATGTCTGGAAACTTATTTAATTATCCTTGTATATATATGTATATATATATATATATATATATATATCCGTGTATGTGAGTGTTTGTTTGTTTGTGCGTTTGCGTATATATATATATATATATATATATATATTAGTTAGTGTATATATTTAATTCTATGGAAGCTTACCTTCGGCGACTGGTTTCATGCACGTTATTAAATTACAACAAAAATATATCTATTTAATTAATATCGTTTACTCTTTGAGAGTTTTTCACATCAGCTAACGCTGATGGTCTCTCCATGGAGTTTGAGTGACAGCAAGTCTCCTCAAGTCTCCGGGACTCTTCTCAGTATTCTGGTCGTTTTTAATAACCCAGTAGTTTGAATGGTCTCCGCTCGTCCTCCAACTTCCAAGTCCTTCAGTCCTTTGATTAATCCTTTGATGACTGTACCAAAAGCACCAATCACGATTTGGTATAATCGTCACTTTCATGTTCCAAAGCTTTTTCAGTTCCCGAGCAAAGTCCATGTACTTATCCTTCTTTTCACTTTCTTTCAATTTTACTCTAATTTTGTCATACACAGATATTGAGCACTCTCCACTGATAGTGATAAGAAAAATATTCAAAGAAAAATCAAGCCCATACTGGATAAAATATAAACTATGCACAAACACAGACAAAAATACACACACATACAGAGACACACATAGAGACACTCATACAGACATACACACACATACAGAGACACACATACAGATACACAGATACAGAGACACAGATACAGAGACACACCAATAGACACACACATACAAATACAGAGGCACACTGACGGCACACACATACAGACACACACATACAGACACACACACAACAACAGATACATAAGTACACACACAACGACACACAAAAACCTTTATAACAAATCAAATATCAAAGACTAATTAGGGAAATGGATAAATAAATAAATAAATATATACACCCACATGGGATAACGGGAAGCACATTCTGAGAAAGAGAAAGAGAGGAACAAAGAAAACGAATAGGTTTGGTTAGGTTTAGTTTGGTTTCATGGTACACCAGCCATTGTACCATGTTTGTTGGGTATCACCCACCTTTCTCCACACAATGAACTAGTCCATCTGTCATGTACAGCAGTAGCTACTAATACCAGGGCAGACTAGAAGGTGAAGAGCAGCTTCTTATAGGAATAGTATTAGAGCGTTGGAGAGTGCAGATCGCACTGGATCACTTTACTTGATACCGTAATAACTGAAGCCAATACTATCGTTGGACTATATCTTTATTCTGTATTCACTAATCCTATGTTCTTGTCTACTAATAGTCTCTCCATTGTATATACTTTTTCCTGAGAATATATCTCTATTTCCTCTCATATCGTGGTTTGTCCTTTATTTAATATTACAAGCGTTCACTAATCCTATGTTCTTGTCTACTAATAGTCTCTCTACTGTATATACTTTTTCCTGAGAATATATCTCTATTTCCTCTCATATCGTGGTTTGTCCTTTATTTAATATTACAAGCGTTCACTAATCCTATGTTCTTGTCTACTAATAGTCTCTCTATTGTATATACTTTTTCCTGAGAATATATCTCTATTTCATCTCATATCGTGGTTTGTCCTTTATTTAATATTACAAGCGTTCACTAATCCTATGTTCTTGTCTACTAATAGTCTCTCTACTGTATATACTTTTTCCTGAGAATATATCTCTATTTCCTCTCATATCGTGGTTTGTCCTTTATTTAATATTACAAGCGTTCACTAATCCTATGTTCTTGTCTACTAATAGTCTCTCTATTGTATATACTTTTTCCTGAGAATATATCTCTATTTCCTCTCATATCGTGGTTTGTCCTTTATTTAATATTACAAGCGTTCACTAATCCTATGTTCTTGTCTACTAATAGTCTCTCTATTGTATATACTTTTTCCTGAGAATATATCTCTATTTCATCTCATATCGTGGTTTGTCCTTTATTTAATATTACAAGCGTTCACTAATCCTATGTTCTTGTCTACTAATAGTCTCTCTACTGTATATACTTTTTCCTGAGAATATATCTCTATTTCCTCTCATATCGTGGTTTGTCCTTTATTTAATATTACAAGCGTTCACTAATCCTATGTTCTTGTCTACTAATAGTCTCTCTATTGTATATACTTTTTCCTGAGAATATATCTCTATTTCCTCTCATATCGTGGTTTGTCCTTTATTTAATATTACAAGCGTTCACTAATCCTATGTTCTTGTCTACTAATAGTCTCTCTATTGTATATACTTTTTCCTGAGAATATATCTCTATTTCATCTCATATCGTGGTTTGTCCTTTATTTAATATTACAAGCGTTCACTAATCCTATGTTCTTGTCTACTAATAGTCTCTCTACTGTATATACTTTTTCCTGAGAATATATCTCTATTTCCTCTCATATCGTGGTTTGTCCTTTATTTAATATTACAAGCGTTCACTAATCCTATGTTCTTGTCTACAAATAGTCTTTCTATTGTACATACTTTTTCCTGAGAATATATCTCTATTTCCTCTCATATCGTGGTTTGTCCTTTATTTAGTATTACAAGCGTTCACTAATCCTATGTTCTTGTCTACTAATAGTCTCTCTATTGTATATACTTTTTCCTGAGAATATATCTCTATTTCCTCTCATATCGTGGTTTGTCCTTTATTTAATATTACAAGCGTTCACCAACCAGAACGCAACATTTGTTAATGCCAAATCCATTTTTATATATACCAACAAAAATTTCAAACAATTCAGTTTAGTATAAGTATAATTCTTATTTACGCAGTTAAATGAAAAAACAGTTCTATTTCAAGCAATTCAGTCTAGCATAAGTACGCGGATTCAATATCAAAAACAGATCTATTTCAAACAACTCAGTTTAGCATAAGTACACAGTTTCAAAGTCAAAGATAGTTCTATTTCAAGCAATTCAGTTTAGCATAAGTACACAGTTTCAATTTCTAAAAACAGTTCTATTCCAAATAATTCTGTTTAGTATAAGTACATAGTTAATTTCCGTTTGACACATACAGGGTGACCAAAAAAAAAAAAAAAAAAAAACAGAACCCATAAACTTTTTTATTACTTCTACCAAAATAAATCGAAATAATTCTAATTCTTTTCCTTGATAAACCAGGACATGTTGGTGAATACTATGGTCGCAATTTTTCATGAACAGAATATACTTCATATCATGAAAAAAAAGAAAAGACTATGAATTTCTATGAATTTCAGTCAAAAATATATGGGTTCTGCTTTTTTTTTTTTGCGGGGAGTGGGGTCGCTCTTTACATAGGATCTTATCAGGTGCTACCACTCTGGGCCATAGGATTGCTTGCATGTGTAAGGGCGTTTTTTAAAGAGTTTTGAAAGAGTTTTTATTTAGTTTTTTTTATGACATTACAAAATTACGTAAACGCAGAGTCGGATAAAACCGAGACGCTGATGAATTTAAAAAACAGAACGCTCTCAACGGAAATAGAATATTATCAAGAAATATTGAATATTTAAAAAAAAATAAAGACATTTCAAGACATTGTCGCCATTTTCAGAATTAATTCTATCGATTTTTTTTTTTTTGTTTTTATATGTAGGGATTTTAGAATTTATTGTCATAGCTTATTTATTTCGTGTGCTGGTATTTTCAAGCAGAATTTTTCGAAATTTGGATTTGGGAAGAGAATTGGTTTTAAGATGTAAGACAATGGAGCTAGAATCATTAAGGTGCATCGTAAGCCATCTTGAAAGAGTTGTAGTAATAAGTGTGATGTTGCATAAATAATTATCCCAGGACGAGAGTCCATTTTATGCGCATGTGACGTCGAGGGCAGTCTGGCACTTGACCCTCCGCAAAATAAGTCCCTGTCAAGACTCCTATTTCGGGCATATGGTAAACCGGCAAATAATGTGGAGGTTAATTTGGGGCTAGACTGATCTCAGACGCTGGTAAGGGGGTACCAATTCACTTTCACATACACCACCAAGTCCTTTGTCTTCGTACCCCCTCACATAGCGGAAAAACGGACTTCGAGGTTAGAAAATATTAACTATAGTCAAATTACCCAAATTCCCTTATAATGTTTTAAGTTGGCAATAAGACGTTTAGCGAGAATTAATGAAAGCGATACGAAGCTGAAACAGATACGTGCAAAAGAAGACGAATCGATAGAGGAAATAACACAACCAAAAGATTTCAACACATGGTGGCATTTAAGATACAACAAACTTTTAACAGGCGACGACCAGACAAATAAGATTTCAGAAACAGTTCTTTTTCCTTTCTCTTTTCTTTTTACAATATAACAAAATGTTTAGTCAACAAGAAAGCATCAAACGGAAATGTCTTTCAACAGTCCTTTCTTCTTCTTTCTCTTTTTTTCTTTCTTTCTTTTTTTCTTTTACTTTGGAAAATGTCGAAGTCACCCGACTGAAGCATGAAACAAAGTTCATTCACTAATTTAACTATTGATGAAACAGAATCTTTTCAGTTTCTCTCTTTCTTTTTTTGAATACATATAACTTTCCAATATTTAGGAATTGTAGAAGGAAAACAGTTTAAATTGTACTTATCTTTGACGTGTTTTCAATGTTCAGATATCTTTCTCTCTTTTTTTACGGGTGAGTGACCTTCCCAGAGCCGGCGGAGATCAGCGTGTTTCTCTCGCTGACTTATGTCCAAAAACTGAAGATTCTTCTTCATATTTCTCCAACGGCAATGGCACTTTGGCGCTAAGAGTCTGTGGACCAATCATTCGATTTTTCCTTCTTCCACTTCTCCGTCAGGTCACGCTGCTCGAGTGACCTAGACTCCTTCTTTTGTTCAACCGACTACAGGTCACAGAGTGTGGGTAGCTTGTCTTTCTTTCTCCTACCGTTTTAAAGGTCAATCCTAATGCCTATTAATTCAAATAAAGAAGGGTAAGGGAATTGATCTCATCTTCCCTCTCTCTGTAGCATACCACGACACATAAGACAGACATATTATTTTCTTTGGAGACACAATCTCCCAAGGGACATTTGAACATATATACAATGTTTATCCAATCGAGAAGTTCAGTGGAGTGGGGAAGAGTTATTGGAAATAATTAGGTTGGAGGTTTTTAATTTGTTGAAGTAAATGATAAGTCTTACTTTTTTGGAATGCAAGGTCCAAAAGCCCTCGGGACAATTTCGGTAAATTAATCCACCAATGCCACTCCGAAAACAAGACACTTATCAGGAAACTTGAAGGATCTTAATAAAATTATACAGACAAAATGCGTCTTTATTATTCAATCAAACATGCTCAAATGAAAGACTGCTGTCCACACACACACACACACACACACACACATATATATATATATATATATATATATATATATATATATATATATATTTGAAAGTAAATAAAGGATTCTAATCCGACAATATGTAGAAAAATTGATAACAAGGTAATCCAACTGGAAGGAGAGATTTATCAAGATGACTTCTTAAAAATTCTCTCCTACTTGGATTACCTTGTTATCAATTTTTCTATATATGTATATATATATATTATAGATTTAATAAAAAAAATCAATTCACTCGTTCTATTATTAATTTATTTCAGGTCTACAAAATGACCTTCATCAGATGCAATTAAATACATTTATGCTTTGAATACCATGTAGACACTTCTAACTTGCTTCCGGCGAGAAGAAAATTTAAGACTTTTAAATTTCTTAAAAAAAGCATATATATAATTATATCCGTGGGAAATATCATTATATGTTAATAAATATAATGTCTATGCTTTTTTCTTTTTTTTCTTTTAAAGAACCCGTTTCATAACCCTCGGATTATATATATATATATATATATAATGAAAATAATTCCTACATGGCCTAGACGTATCCAATTTAAATATAAGATCTATGCAAAATTTGTTTTTGACTTCCCATGTGTAATTGAACAAACTAGTTTTATGTCTATATATTTCATGTGTGAAGCTACTTTTATGATCGTAATACCTTTGTCTGAAAGGACCTTGCGTAAAAAATCACATACACTTTTTATCATTGTTATTGTTACTCCTTACTGGTTAGGTCGAGTCCTTCACCCTTATACACTACACGCTTTTTTTGACATCACCCCTTGAGGGGCCAGTTTTCTTTCTTAATACAGTTATACTTTGGGGGTTCAGTATTTTTATTTCTCTTAAGTTTTTTTGAGTTGCCTCAAATAACTTGTTGTGTTCTGGTTAGTGAACACAAGTAGTAGTAATAATAAGACAAACCACGATACGCGAGGAAAATAGTTATATTTACAGGAAAGAGTATTCACAAGAGAGAGACTGTTAGAAAGAAGAACATAGGATTAGTAATAGAGTAAGAATATACTTCAACAATAGGAACGGCTCTTCTGGTCTGACTCGTAGGCTTATTCCATTCCAGACTGATCTCCGCTACTGCCATATATGGTAGATGGAACAGCTCATTATGCTGAAAAGGTAGGTGATACCCAACATAAGTAATAGGGAAATATTAGGCATACAGCTGTAACTTAATTTCACGGAGTTTTTATTAAATATTTTTGATAAATTACTCGTCTTAGGAAAATTTTTTCCTAATATTTTTTAAAAAATTCTCTTTCTATTTTTGTGGCTACAGCTATTATATATGGAGGTGGGAACCATAAGATCTTCCCTTTTCTATTATTACTCCCCTTCTGTAAATTTGTATTGTCTTCTCTACTTATATATGTGAGTTTTTTTTATATTCACTATTTTTTAGAGCTATTTCATAATATTGCTTATTTTGAGCAAAGGTATCCTCGTTTGATAAATTTGTTGATAACCCTATCATAATGCTATTAGAGATTTATTCAAAGACTTTCTTGGGGTGATTAGATTCTACATTCATGTAGTATGGATTTTGATCGTTTTTTCTAACAGGGAACACCGTCCCATCGTATAAGTTAAACGTAACATCTAAAGAATCGGTAATCTTCACATTAGCTTGGATGTCTAACTTAAATCCGAATTTGTGAGATAATCCACGTAGTTTTTTTCCTAATAATATCAACTTTCTTAAGTGTGCAGTTATCTATTATAATCAGTCCGCCATCCCGAAAAAGTCCATAGCATCCGGGGTCGATTATATCATTAAGCACCTGACCAATTCTGATTTTACGAGGTGCCTTCAATAAGTTTTCAGACATTTTTCGTATGGGCATTTTTATTGATAGTACACACATGAGACTTTAGTCCCCTTCGAAGTAATCTCTTTCGCCAGCAATGACCTTATTGTACCGTTCCAGAAACTTCTGGAAGGCCCGATGGAAGTCCTCTTGCGTGAACGTCTCAATGACCTTCGTCACAGCCTCTTTCATCTCTTCAATTGTCTCATAACGACAGCCTCTGAGCTTAGGGAATAACCAAAAGTCACAGGGAGCAAGGTCTGGACAATAGGGAGGCTGAGGAAATGTCTTGATGCCCACCTTGGTTAAATTGTCTGTGACAAGGATGGAGTTGTAGACTGGTGTATTGTCCTGGTGGAAATGCCACTAACCCGATTTGAAGAGTGCTGGCCTCCTCCCAAGGAATTTCTTCCTGAACTCCCTTAAAACCACAACATAGTAACCCTAACCCTAACCCTTTGGCCAATCAACTCTGGTGTATTGATTTCCTTACTCCTTCCACACCTCTCATCATCACTCACAGACTCACTGCCATTCTTGAATCTCTTATGCCACTCAAAAACTGATGCTCAATTCATGCAAGATGGTCGAAAAGCAGTCTGAAGCATTCCATACGTTTCTGTGGAATCATTTTTTCCAAGTTTAAAACAGAATTTTATTGCATATCGTTCTTCTAAAGACTCCTCACATCCAGATTGCATTTTTGAAATTCACCAGCTGTGACAATCAGGCTCTAATAGGGTGTATTCGAATTCCTGCTGTAGCTGTTCATTTGAACCTGAATTCATAAAATTGGTCAATCATCTCATACGATGTATAGCAATAACATACTAACTTTTCAAGCGTCTACGACAATTTTAAATACCTATACAAAAAAGTCTGGAAACTTATTGAAGGCCCCTCGTAACTGTATTAAGAAGGAAAACGGCCCCCTCACGGGAAGATGTCAAACAGAGTGTGTAGTGTATATAAGGCTGAAGTACTCAACCCAAGTAGTAACAGTAACAATAGGAATGATAAAAAAAAAGAGTACATGTGGGTTTAATGCAAGGCCCTTTCAAACAAAGATATTACGATCACAAAAGTGTTTTAGGAGGTGCCCGTGGTGTAATGGTTATCGTCGTAGGAAATGGACACGGCGACACGAGTTCAAATCCTGGACGAGACTGATTGAATTTCACATAGCACTAATACCCTTGGGAAAGGTATGAATCCAATTATTCTCCCACCAGCTCTGGGTAAATAGTAGGGCAGACTGGTTCTTCAGCGTTGGTGAGGCAACTAGTCTATGAGAAGGATAACTCTGAATTGAAACCTGTTAAACTCCGCTTAAAAAGTGACCTTGTGTCATATCCTGCCCGAGCGGAGGGGTTGGTTAATTTGATAAAAGTGTTTTGGTTGTTTAATGGCATAGGTTATTCAATGCCAAAGCCATTCTCCTAGAAGAACAGTACTAGTACTATTTAACCCATAGCTGGGAGGATAAGGGGGTTCATACATTTCCCAAGGGTCTTTTTCCGAAAGTGAAGATAATGGTGCGACTGGGCTACGCACTCGCTTACTTCGTTTCTGCAGTTCATCGCTTTAACCATTACACCACGAGGACACCCCTCCATAAAAATGGCTTCACACATGACATATATAGACATAAAACTAGTTTGTCCAATTACGTTTGGGAAGTCAAAAACAAATTTGGTATAGATCCTATATATAAATGGGAAATCGTGAAAAGATGTAGTAAATAGAAGTGGGGAGAGATATTGTAAACTTTTATGGAGGAAAAATTAACCGTAGCCTCATATAATAGACCAAAAGAATTGCTTAACTAAAGGTCTAAAGTATTTAATATTTGCAGACATAGGAAAAATTGGTCAGTAAGTGGATAAAAGGATTGATAAAAATTGTTTAATGTAAAAAAAAAGAAAGAGGGAAGAAAGAAAAGAAGGGAGATTTTTGTCGTTTTTTTTTTAATATGCTAATTTTTGTATTCATCAGGGAACTTTTTAACCAATAAAATATATTTTATCCTTACCCACTTTGAAAAGGCCGTTTAGTGAAATATTGGTTGACTTGCTCTTGTCCATGTAGGAATTATTTTCATAATATTAACTCTATTAGTATTGAACACTTTATTACGTTTAAGCTTAGGTAATTCTGTCGGTGTTTTTTTTTTTCTTTTGACTAGACATACATGCAACTTGATTATTTTCAAGTAGCACGTGTGTTTTTCGACTTTTTTTTTACGAAAATTTTTCCTAGATATCAGTTTATAGAATTTGCAAATTGAACAATCTGTTTTTTTTTTCACTCCAACAGAATTATAGATAAGATATAAACATTAATATATATATATATATATATATATATATATATATATATATATATATATATATAAACTAAAATAAACTGCTATCTGGTCAGCTGCTCAATATTTCATTGGTTGGATGGTTGTTTGGGTTTTATGACATATCAACTTTTGTAGGTTATTTAAAGCCAAATCCATTTTTATGAAAATAGTTCCATTTTTAAAAAATTCAGTTTATCATGAGTACACAGTTTAATTGTCAAAAACGTTTCTATTTCTAGCTATTTAGTTTAGTCAAACAGTTCTTATTCAACTAATTCAGTTTACTATAAATACAGATTTTGTTTATACGGTTAAATGTCAAAACAGTTCAATGTTAAACAATTCAGTTTAGTGTAAGTAAATTCTCAATGTCAAAAACAGTTCCATTTCAAAAAATTCAGTTTAGCACAAGTACGCAGTTTAAATGGAAGTACGGTTTGATAGTCAAAAATATTTCTATTTCAAGCTATTCAGTTTAGTCAAACTATTCAGTTTAGCATAAGTATGCCATTAGATCTAATTGACCCATAGATAGGACCCTGTCTATTTAACCCATAGATAAGACCCTATCATTGCAATGACAATGAAGAGCTGCTCCGCATTGCCCAAATCCCCAGCATCACTGGAACTTTATCGTCTGATTGTTTAGTGTCATATCCAGGAAGCTCGTTGGGGGTGGGGTCTTACACGTCTGCTGGGGTGCAGTCGGTGTATTCTACAGCTCCAGGTTCTTTATTTAATGGCATATCAACCTTTGTAGCTTATTTAATGCCAAAGCCATTCTCCTAGAAGAACAGTAGTGGTACTATTTAACCCATAACTGGGAGGATAAGGGGGTTCATACCTTTCCCAAGTGAACATAATACCTTTCATACCTTTCGAAAGTGAATATAATAGCATGACTGGAGTTTGAACTCGCTTACTACAATTCCGTAGTTTCTACAGCTCCAGCCGACTGAGCAACAATAATTCATTGCAATCAAACATCTAGAAATTATCAAAAATCAGCAGCTATCATGACGTTAAACAAATAAACTACACTAACCGTTAATTCAAATTAATAACGATATATATATATATATATATATATATATGACCTGGATCGATAGGGTGCTAACTGGACGACCCAACGTCTGGCAACGCTACGCCATGCCACTCAAGCAGTCGAAGTCAGTGATGGCTCTGAGAAAATTCTAACGACTACATGACCCTGAACATCTGGCCCCTTAACTCCTCTGATTGCAATCCCCTTGATTAAGATGAATGGGGAGAAATTCAGCGAGAGACCAACAAACTCTTAGCAACACCAAAGATGAACTGAACACAACGATAACGGTAGCTTTTACTAATTTAATCAAGGAGATCGCCAGAAAGGATTGAAGGAGATTCCGAAGTCGTCTGGAGGCCAAGGTTAAAGCCAATGGCGATTTCTTTAAATAAATTTAAACTAAGGTATATCAAGATATTTTAATGAAATTTTGGTAAATATACCTGATAAATTTGAGATATCTATGTTATTTTCATTTTTGCTTAATTTAGACAAAAATTTACCAATCATGCTATATATATATATATATATATAAATGTATAATGTGATAGATAGATAGATGTGTATGATGTAGATATTTCATTTTTAGAATTTGTGAATATTGTGCGAGTTTTTATGAATATTGTGCGAGTTTTTTTTCATTGGCCCAGTAAATGATCCGGGAGACCTGGGTTCAATCCCAGGTCGCGTCATACCAAAGACGTTAAAAATGGTACTAAATACCTCCTTGCTTAACACTCAGCAATATAAGGTACGTATCGGAGGTAAAATGGAGCAATCCAGGGAAACGAGTACCACCCTCCCATACACCTTGGTGTAGTAGCTATTGAAAAAGGAGCCCTCTGGTCACCCTATATATATATATATATATATATATATATGTAACCGGGCCATTGGCTTAATGAGTAGAGTGTTCGCCAATGGTCCGGGTCGAGTCATACCAAAAACCCAAAAAATGGTACTTGATTCTCCCTTGCTTAACACTTAGTATTCGAACGGATCAAGGATAGTGGAGCAATCCAGTGAAAGGAGTAGCACCCTTCCCTACACTTTGGTGTAGTACCTATTGAAAAGGGAGCCTTCGGGTCACCCTCGACGACGGTCGCCGACCTTACTTTATATATGTAAATTATATATATAATCTTCGTCTCTTCAGATGACTTGCACGCTTTATCAGAAATTAAAAAACAGTATATATACAATCTTCGTCTCTTTAGATGACTTACACGCTTAATCAGAAGGTGAAAAACAGTGTATATATATAATGTTTTTCACCCTCTGATCCAGCTTGTAAGTCATCTGAAGAGACGAAGATTATATATATATATATATATATATATTGTTTTCCACCCTCTGATTAAGCTTGTAAGTCATCTGAAGAGACGAAGATTATATATATATATATATATATATATATATATATTGTTTTCCACCCTCTGATCCAGCTTGTAAGTCATCTGAAGAGACGAAGATTATATATATATATATATATATATATATATATATATATTGTTTTCCACCCTCTGATTAAGCTTGTAAGTCATCTGAAGAGACGAAGATTATATATATATATATATATATATATATATATATATATATATATATATATATTGTTTTCCACCCTCTGATTAAGCTTGTAAGTCATCTGAAGAGACGAAGATTATATATATATATATATATATATATTGTTTTCCACCCTCTGATTAAGCTTGTAAGTCATCTGAAGAGACAAAGATTATATATATATATATATATTGTTTTCCACCCTCTGATTAAGCTTGTAAGTCATCTGAAGAGACGAAGATTATATATATATATATATATATATATTGTTTTCCACCCTCTGATTAAGCTTGTAAGTCATCTGAAGAGAAGAAGATTATATATATATATATATATATATATATATATATATATATATATATATATATATTGTTTTCCACCCTCTGATCCAGCTTGTAAGTCATCTGAAGAGACGGCGATTATATTCTTCGCCAAAATAAATTTATTGTGACAATTTAACCAGGTTTGAGTTTTCTTCCTGTTACATTATATACATATACACACAAAAAAAATCTCAAGAAACACATTCACACACACACACACACAGAGAAAAAATAACAATAAATGAAATCGGAAACCACTCCAAAACACACACATACACGCACACACTCACACAACTTATAAAATATCAAAAGTTAATGGGGGAGAAAGTAATCTGAGAGAAACATACTCTAAGAAAAAGAAGGACTAGCATTGATAAAAAAAAAAAAAAAAACATACGTAGTAAAGACCATTTAAACTATGAACACGAGTACGCTCAAGTCTCATTGAATGCCCCATTAACGAGACCTTGTGCCAGAGATGTTCTCTGACGAAAGGATCAATCTGGAAACATATATATATATACACACAAACATATATATATATATATATATATATATATATATACAGAGACAAAAATTATTAGGAAAAAAGTTAGCTGTAAAATTCATACCACACGACCACACATGCACACACAAAAAATCCCCAAGACACACTCACACACATACACACAGAGGGAAGATAAGTGTTAGTGAAATTCAAAATGCACACACACACACACACACACACAAACAAACAAACATATCAAATATCGAAAAAGCGGTACAGCAGACTAAGGTAAACACACTCTATGAAAAAGAGACCTTTATATAAACCCATAACCAACTAAAAATCATTCAAACTGCAAATACGAGTGAGTTCAAGTCTCATTGAGTACTCTATTAACAAGGCCTTGTGCCATATATTTTCTCTGACGAAAGCTACAAGCTGCAAACATGCACGTATGTATGAACAAAATAAATAAATAAATTTAAAAAAAAAACTTCTTCGTGGGCCTACCTATTTTAAAATATTTTTATTCTCTCTTTGGACCGACGACAAATTTTTTTTTTGTATTATTTTTTTTTAGATATATTTAATAGCATGGAAGCTTATCTGCGATCACTGGTTTCGTGCCGTCTTTTCAAGGCAATCATTATTTTTTCAGCCAGATGATTGTCGTATAAAGACAGCATGAAACCAGTGGTTGGAGATAAGCAACCATGCTATTAAATATATATGTAAACCTTATGTATACTTAATAATTAATATATTATATAATAGCTCGATCATACATATTGAGCACTCTCCCAATTATACCGTATTTGGTCTGCTAACACACCAAATGAAACATTGACAACCATACACAGTTGTTATATATATATATATATATATATATATATATATATATATATTGTAAGAGTGTTGGTTGTCACTAAATCACTTTGTGGGTATTGCCCAGTCAGCTGGGGTTGTAGAATACACTGACTGCACCTCTGCAGAGGGGTAAGACCCCTCCCACAACGAGTGTCCTGGATATGACACTAAACAATCTGATGGTGAGGTTCCAGCAGTGCTGGAGCTTTGGGGGATGTGGAGTACCCCTTCATTGCCATCGCTCCCAGGTCCACTCTGGCCCGGAGTGGTAGCACCTGATAGGGCCCTATCTATGGGTTAAATATAACTAACAGCATACTTATGCTAAACTGAATTGAGTAAACTGAATAGCTTGAAATAGAAATGTTTTTGACAATTAAACCGTACTTACACTTAAACTGCGTGCTTATGCTTAACTGAATTATTTCAAATAGAACTGTTTTTCGACATTAAAACTGTATTTACACTTAACTGCTTGAATAGTTTGA